>OX457025.1:45491600-46691600 GCA_949752745.1 Protula sp. h YS-2021 | reverse complement strand
TCTGGTGGTCATGACTTCAAATGATGGGCCCTATAGCCTTCTTTTGAGTTTGGTTGAACAAACTGTTTCTATACTGCTTATGTTTCATACGTCTTTGACACGCTCGAGTGATGCCTTTGGCCGTACGTTTTTCTTTCCCACCTTACATCATACTGTACATCACACTGTCCAACAAACTCTTCAATGGGAATGCCTGCCGTATCATCCTTTATTTTCCCAAGCACTATTTTGTTCACGTTGGAATGCAAGAAATGATCTGGCGGATAGTCACTTGTGTCGAACAGATCAGCATCTTCCTGCATATCCTTCTGGATATCGTCCGTTTCTATTTCGTAACATAGACTGTCGGTGTCGCTGAACAATAACTTGAAAGATGAAAGTGAAACATGAGCACTTTGCTGAGGTCGAGAATGGTGAAGCCGACTTGAATGGGTTTATCTAGAAGCAGATCCAATTTGCGTAAATGTACAGCGGTCAAATCTTCATTGAAAATTCTAAATTTGTGGAATGAAGGTTTGGCTACAAGTTTCTTGAACCGCTTTTCCTGGTTAACGAGTTCAACATTGATTCGCTTTCTCACATTTTTTATGGTTTTGTCAAACACAGAGTTGTTCATCAATTTGAAAAAGTCTTTCTTAAACGGGTTCTTAGCCAATTTTCTCTTTTCCGTGTTCAAGGAGATGTATTTCTCCAACCATTTACTCTGTGCAAACATGATGGCACGATGCACCTTAGTAACTTTCAATCCCAGTGAAACATACTTTTGTAAATTCCTATAATGAAGTACATATTTCTTCTTGTCACACAAGTTGGGAGTGGGCTTTTCACTAAGTTTGTCTTTCATGTTCAGATTTTTCCGTAGCTTCAGACTATGCTCTGACAATTCTCCCACTTTGATACATTTCCGTTCTGGGGCCACTGGGTAGTGATTATGACGATCATGGATGGTCTGTGGGTATTCCAAATCCACTTCTAAAATGCATCCAATGTCGTCATCTTCATCCATACATGAAGTCAAGGGATTCGGGCTCACTCACCCACATAAATCCACTTTCCGGCATGCTTTGAGACATGGCCCAGCCATACAGATTGTTTGCGTCCAGGTACACCAAGTAGTTGGTTGGTTTTGTGGGATCGTAATCTGCTACGTAGGGTTATTTGCTTTGGCATACTTGTGCGTGATCACGGATATTCCTCCACGTAGACCTTGTTCAACCATATATGTCAATGTCATTGATCAATTCCAACTTCACCTTTGTCGCTTTTAACATCGCATCCCACGACAGTCCTGGTGCTGAGTAGGAGTGAGCAGGATCCAATTCATATGTGTTAAGACATACTTGACGAAAGTTTTCAAACACATCAGCCAGTAGTAACACATCTGATTTCAGGTACAGGTCATGGTATTCACCGAATGTAGTACAGTTGAATGTATCCCATACCTTCTGTGCATGTGCATAATCCTCATCGCTAATGTCTTCTTCATTGAGTCGGCTGTAAAACTTGCCCTTTGACGGGTAGCTGTGTTTCAGCAAACTTGGATGTTTCATCCACGTAATCGTAGGGGTACGCTCCCTTTCTCAGCAGTTAATCTTGTTGGTCACTATCATGAATGTGAGACGTCATGTTATAAAAATTATCTTTCCCTTCTGCTGCAAGGTTGGATACCAACTTCTGTAGAGAAGTACTCATAAACTGATAACTGTCCGTAAATTTCAGATTGCTCATGGTGAATGCATTATATTTCTCAATGGTGTTGGGAATGACTGTAATCGTTTCATTTTTAAATTTCCCAATTTCTTCTATGATTAAATGACTGTCATAGCCTCGCAAATTGTGAAAAAATACAGGAATGATAAAAGAATCGTTATCCTCCTGCCGATCTTTTCTAAGTCGGAATTCCAAGTTGCATTCAATGTGTGCAGCTCCGCGGTATTTGCCATTAATATGATCATGATCTCTCACACGATCCGCTCCTAGAGGCTCATGACAAATGCAACAATCGGTAGCGTTCTTGAAATCCTCTTTGTCTTCACGAGTCATCACCATTTCCTTTGGCTGTTGTAAACCATGCACAATACGATCACGTTCATTCACCATATGGTCTAAAAAGACTTTCACAGCATTGTCTCCTCGATACACGACTGGTGCACGTGTGTCATACTGACTAACAACCACATACTCGAAGCTGTTTGAACGATGATGCTGATACTTGTCTCCTTCTTCATGCTTTTTCATGAAACATTCAAAGTCAGCATAAATCACAAAAGGTGCTCGCTGGTTTCTTAGGGACTGATAAACGTTGTGCTCCATGCTTGCCACACACTTCACGATGCTCATCTAAAAGATCTTGTTGTATAAACCCGTGAAGACAGTTGAAACAATAATATGCTGCAGCCTTATGCTTTGAACGATAAGCCAGCTGAAATTCTTGATGAGGCAGTAATGCCCTTTCTTGTCATTGCTAATGAAAAGCAAGTTGATTTCTCTCACACTGGTGTTTCGACTAAGTTGTATCGGAACAACTACATCATGTTCATATCCAAACACGTTGATAGACACATCGTTCTCCTTTTCAAACTTTGGAATATCCGTAATCGGTGTTGGAAATCTCATGCCCTCTACCTTTAATTCCTTCTCAAATGGTTTGTAGTGATTCACGCGTTTTGGATTGCTCTTATAAGGGTGAAGGTGGGCCAATACGGACTATAAGAAACACTTGTTATCATCATTTTTAATGTTTATCACACCCTCTGTTTTCTTTACTTTTTTCGGTAGTGGGATAAAACTACTCGCTTCCAGTGGCGCTGACATAGCTGTATGTATTTCAATGTACAGTATGTTATCCAACACACAGCCAGAACCTTGTTGCTCATGTTCATCAAACTTGGTAAACAATTCTTTATAGGCTTCTGGCAAGTTCTTCTCAATATCCGCCGGATTGTATGCTGCATATGTTGGACTGCTGATAAAGGCATATATCCACTTGTTCTACCATAACACGCTTCAGTTTCTTGGAGTGTGCATGCACCACGATATACCATTTCATTCCATGGTTTAACATTTCTAGCAAATGTGTCCTTATACATGAGACGCATAGAGCGTTCAGATTGGAAACTTTCTTCCGAGTCATGAATGAGGTGAGAGATAATACTGGTATAACCATGGCTATTGTTACTATTCGATACCAATCGATCATTTAGAAATAATTCAATATTAAACCATAACCCATTAAACAAATCATTGGTGCATGATACATTACCATCTGCGCCACACGCTGTTCCATCGCCCTTTTTACAATGCGGCATTCAATATGAAGTTTGCTGTTCTTTAAATCTAGATATTCTTCTGTACTCGCAGGAATATAAAATTCTATTGGAGCGCCTTCTCTAATGGTAGTTTGTGGTTGATAGTGTACATTATAACTTTTCTCTACAGCAGTTTGCGTTGGTGGTATATGAAACCATTCCAATGGAGAAAGACTGCATTCACACGAATGATTATGAATGAAAGACATTTTTTCAAAAGATATCTTTTTTAATATGTTTTGATGTTATCCGTCTGGCTGTTTTTCGTCTTCTGGCACGTTTCGTCGGTTGCACTCTCTTTTGTCCTCATAGCACATTGCCAATCACATGCTGTGCAACTCGGTCCTTAACATCTTTCGCGACATCTTTTGCAGCCTTTTTAAGATGTGGCGCAACGATCTTAGCCCCAGCCTTAAGTAGTGAAATAGCTTTGCGAGCCAATGATCTCGGTATTGAACCAATACCATTGCCATATTGGATTTGCGCTCCTTCGAATCCTGGTAATCCCCCGTCCACTTGACGAAGAAAATGGTTGCGATATGTGCAGATGGATCGTGTGTGTAGGCTTTCATAATGCTTTTGGTCGAAAATGAAGTTCAGATTACCTTTCCAGTTTGAAATGTAACATTTTGACAGATGTCATCCTTAATATTCATTTCTATCATGTCAAATTTGGATGTATTTACAGGAACATAATGAGGTTCTTCATACGTTTGCATGATAATTTCACCACTTACACCTTTAATGGGAACAGAACGTAGCAAAGGAACATAATAATCGCCAATAACCTGTGGCTCGCAAATACTGCAGTACACATAGAGTGTATAAAATTCATGTTTAATATCAGGCATATGTGGCGCCTCACTTTCATTAATATAAACCATATATGGTGTAAATCCTAACAGTTCTCCTAATCCTACGGAAAATGATAAGGCAAAAATGATCTTTTAACATCAGAGAGACTTTCCTTGAAATTTTATCATAAGTTAATCTCACTGGAGACACATCGTCTTCATCATTGGTGAAAGCATCTTTAAAGGCTTGATTTATCGCTTGAATAACTTCATAGACACTGTCTTTGTTGACGCTGTTTCATTTCTTTTGTAATGTCATCACGAGTGGACTTTTTACTAAACATTGTTTTTGGAATATTAGCAGCTACAATTTCCTGGATAAACGCATGCCAACCATGTGATAGTTCTCATCGTTCCTTTCTTCATGTAGCAACTAATACTTCTTTCATCAAATCAACAATGTTAGAATTTGTAATGACATCGCCCGTTTTCAACACAAGTTCATTCTTGTCTGTCCATTTTACACCATGTTTCTTCAGTTCTGCTAAAAGTTGTATTACTTTTCCATGATAGATAGGTTGAAAAGGACTTAAAAATGCCTTGTCTGGTTTTTCAGGTGACGCAACAGGTTTTTGCCTAGATTGACTTGTTCGTAAATGACGGCCAAGAGGTTGAGACATTTCCATGGCCTTTTCACGAGTTCGTTTCCCACGTAAAAGTTTATTTACTTTTGTTTTAATGCCATCATTTTTCTTTTCAATAACATTTTGTATTCATATTCAGGAATGAGGACCATTTTCAAATTATGTTTCATTTTAACAGCAGTTTGGTTAACAAAGGCAATGCAAATTTAGCAATAGCTCCAATAAATCCTCCTTTCTGATTTATCAACTTCTTTTTTCTCCGAAGTGATATCTTCTTATCTGCTAGAGTACGTAGAGTATGACGTTCACGCTTGAATTCCTTAAACCTTTTTGAGCTTAAGGGTAAATGTCCTCGCAATATATTCAAACAAATTTCAAACAAGCTCGTTAATTCCTCCTTAGTAGCTTGCTGTAGCAAGGATTTACGTCGTTTAGGCCCACTGCGTGCAAGCAAGTGAAGCAAAGGTTGGTTCGCTCGAATACGTTTAGACATCGTGACTGCGAATGGTTAAATGAGTTGGTTCTTGTTCATACACCGCTTTATCAATATATACATAATGTGTATCTTTTGGTAAAATGCCTGTACGAATACGTAGTTGATCATTTGTCTTTGGTTTTAAATCAATGAATAAATAACCATGTGGTTTGCTAGTAGCATCTTGATAGGCTTCTATGAGAAATTGAGATCTTCCAGGATACATTTGTCGCGCTAATGTATTAATTTGTTGACTGTCTCTAGGATTTTAAACAGAATGATATAATGTGTATTCAAACTAATATTTCGCATTTCTTTACCATGAAGGAATAAATTATGGACAATAAAGATAATGCTTAGATTTTGATGACTGCTGCCAACACTAAAGAGACGTGTCATACGCTCATCACTATGACATTTAGTCATTAAGTCATCAATGATGAGTAAGTTTGGTTTTTTCGGGTTAAAGCACTCTTCAATGTCATCTGGAATGCCTTGGTAAAATTCCACATTTTTCATTCCCTTGTACAAAGGCTGATCTGCTGCATAGAGCCATAAAATGCTTTTCGGAGAGGGTTTAATCAATTTTTGTTCTAGAATTTCCCTGACCAGAGACGTTTTACCACTGCCTGTAGGTCCAGAGGCCAAGCATGTAAATGGATGCTTCATTTTTGAATGTCTGTTTCTTTCACTCAACTGTTAAACTTGTTTGGCCAACCTAACCTCTTGACAAATAATTCTTTCACACCTCACCTTTTACGTGTTTTCAAGACTTTTTTCAATTCTATAAATAAATTCAATATGTTTGTTCACTTTCTGCAGTTCTTCCTCATAGAAATGTCCATCAATATCTTCGTCTAAAAAGTCTTTCACACGATACAAATGTATTCCTTGCTTCTTACAACGATGTGTGACAATGAAGACTTCTTGCGTCCATTTGATGTGATAATCCCGTTGAAACACATATTTTATGTGAGAAATATGAAACATGAAACATGATCGCCAATTTTAAATTTGTAGGTTTACTTCTTCTTCGGTTTCAAGTTTAGTTTGTCTACATACATATACTTCGACACTTTTGATTCGTTGTCTTTACGAATCTCTGCAGGAGCATACTTATCAGGAAGAGAACCATGAGGTCTATGGTTGTAATTGTACACAAAGTCTGGAAAGATGTCTACAAAACGGAAAGTTTGATTATGTAGAAAATACCGATATATCATTCCCTTTAGAGTACGAATGACCCTCTCAGCAAAGATGGCTTTGGTTTCATTCTTTTTGGTATAAGCATAGATTCTCTCCTTCAAAAATGCTTTTACCCATCTGTTTTTAAATTCCGTTCCTTTATCCGACCTTAGAGTTCGCGGTCTTCGTGGTGTGTCATGAAAAATCTTTTGGAGAGCTTTTATGACGCTGGTATGTGATTTATTATTTATTGGCTGTACCCACAAATATTTGGAAAACACATCAATGACAATGAGTAAAAAGCGCATGTCATCATTATAGGGAGCTATGTTTCCCACATCAGCCAAATCAATGTCCCACATGTCATCAATGCCACGTGTAATAACATGTAGTCTTTTGAACCTGTATTTTACAGGTTGTAGTAAACTGATTGCATCTTGATCTTGGCTGATCGTGTTTTCTTAAGATGTGATAAAGTTTGTAAGGACCGGCAAATGCCACAGGCTGTCCAGGTTTGAAGTAAATATTGGTTAAGTAGTCTTTCCACGTCGACATGTTAACACGAAATGAGAAACACTTCTTGACAGAACACTTTTATTTTATAACTCAACATGGTTTTTAAACTTAACCAGCATGTATTTATATCTTAACTAATATATCTTACAAATCAAGTATTGATACAATGGTGTGAATAACTGGAGACCATTGGTCTTCAATGAACACTAACCAACTACTTAGTTCATCAAATTTAATAGCATCTATACCATATTTCTCACAACGTTTACTTGCATTTTCTGACACTTTATCTAAATGAATGTAATATTTAGCTTCATTCCAATATGTATAGACACATGTAGCATGACAAGTATGTTCTTGACACTCTTCATGCTGACAAACAGGACATACTAAGCATGCAAACTTTTTTACAGCTAATAACATTTCTTCACAATAGGCTTTTGTACAATATATTGTCTCAGTGTAATGTCTGCCATTTTACCACATCAAACAGTCTTGTGAGATGCTGCTTCCACAATGTTATGACACAAGTTCGTCAAGTTCAGCAAGTTTCCAGTTGTTATTCAAAAACATTCAGTTGTCATGTAGTCCACATACTTCTCCACATTTCTACATGCTTTACATGTTAATATATTTGTTAAAAACACGTCTGCACACTATGGTGAGTAAATGAAAAAGTCTCACCACTTTTATACCCCCTCACACAAAATTTCTAACAACTTTCCCATAATATTCTGACCAGGATGTGATGGAGACGACAATTGTTTCACACCAGCTCCCCACCAATGATCATACTTGCTTGTCTTTACATTCTTTTAACTTTTTGCGAAACAATACACACTGATTCGATTTGGCATGTAAAACATCTTGCATTTTACTTCTCTTCACTGTATGCCATAGATTACATGGCTTTATCACTTTAGCAATACGTTTCACTTCATATCCATTTCTACATGAAACAATAGCTGAAGCAATATCTTGACGGTGATGAAAAATTGCTTTCTCATATTGATACAAAGCTTCACTTGAGTTGAACGTATGCCCATACTTTTCAAGTCGTGTTGGAAACATGTTTGAAAGAACATCCTTGTGACGCCTAATTAATACAAGATTCTCCATGACTTTGTTTCTTTTGTTTATTCTGACGCTGACATGTCGGTTTCTTCTTGTAATAAAATATCTTTTAAAATTAAAACCTCTTCTATTATGTTCTTTCTTTGTTCACTTTGAAAACACTCACATAAGATTATATTTGCTAGAAAGAAAAACATTGTTATGCCTTCAAAAGTTCTCTTACCTGACAAAGCTGTTCAGTTTCTTCTTCTAGTCTACAGCAATCTCTCAAATAATCAACCACGCTGAAGTATACTTCCACACCATTGCAAGCAGAATAGAACGCAGAATCAAGGTCAAAGTCAGGATCTTCTATTCCAATTTTATGACAATCTCCAAGAAATCTTGACTGTGATGTACAACATCCCAAAAAGCGTCTAAGTGATAAAGCTGATAGTCTGGATTTCCACAACAAGCAAGTTTAGAAATCATCAAGTCAACATAAGCCTTTTTAAAACATGCGTCCATCTTGTTTCAGTGTGTCTTGTCACTTCTACTTTGCTTTACAGACTTTAAGTACTCCACACTTGCTGCAGAAGTTGTTTGGTTCACACATCTTGCAATTGTACTTGTGGCAGTGACAATGATAATCCTCCACATATCCGCAAGCACCACAATAGTCGCAGGTAAGTCCAAGTTGATTTTGCACATTCATGTTCTCCAAATGAACTTCATCCAGTCTTTTCTTGGAAAGTCTTGACACCTTCATCCGATCATACTTTTGCAGCTTGATATGTCATGACATTCCGTACATGGTAACAAGACTGAGTTGATGCAGTCCATCTCCTGAAGCAGTGTCTCACATTCACCATCATTTATGTTGATGTGATGCGTGTATTATTTCCTTTCAAACAGTGATGTGCGTCCAAAACTCACATAACGCATATCCAAGTATGAAATGACTTCAAGCCACTTCGTTTGCGTTAAGTACAGTTTGGAACAAATGTCACGTAAATTTTTCAAGCTCTGACACACAATCTTCCACAAGGATGGTGATAAAGCACACCATCTCTCTCCACAAGTGATGCGAAGAAATGGTTAAGTTGGCACTAATCTTAAAGCTGCTTGTCTTCTCCATGGCTGCACAATGAAATGATGACTTTGGATCCACTCATTTTATACCCCTATATCTGCTGAGTCAGCTCCCTTTTCAAACATCTTGCAAAGTTCTGAATTCACTTCAACTCGACCATTGTTGAATTGAACAAGTTCTGATACATTATATGGAACATCATCATCATAATGTAAAATGATTCTAGCAGCAACAACTAGCATGAACTTTTGCGCGGATAAATGCTGAATCAATGTCGTAAGTTAATGGTAAATGCAGTTCTTCACATTCGCGCAGAAACGAATGGATGAAACGATCTCTTGGAATTGTCTTCACAATGCTGATGCAAATTCTTCACTTGCAAAATCCAATCCAATTCAAAAGCAGGAAGCTTTGAAAACACATAGTCAGCATAGTTCACTTTGAAGAAATCATCCATAGTCTCTGCACATCTGTGAAGAAGTAATGTTGGCATTGTTAATAATGAAAGCTTTTAAAGCTGCACAATGAAATGATGACTTAATCCTTTTATACAGGTGTTACATGTAGGTTTTCATGAGATGTTTGTAAAATCGCGGAGTCATCCCGTTGAAACCATCAAGAAAGGTTGTTGGCAAACCGTTTGTTAGAGATTGTGTCATCATCATAATGTAAAATGATTCTAGCAGCAACAACTAGCATGAACTTTTGCGCGGATAAATGCTGAATCAATGTCGTAAGTTAATGGTAAATGCAGTTCTTCACATTCGCGCAGAAACGAATGGATGAAACGATCTCTTGGAATTGTCTTCACAATGCTGATGCAAATTCTTCACTTGCAAAATCCAATCCAATTCAAAAGCAGGAAGCTTTGAAAACACATAGTCAGCATAGTTCACTTTGAAGAAATCATCCATAGTCTCTGCACATCTGTGAAGAAGTAATGTTGGCATTGTTAATAATGAAAGCTTTTAAAGCTGCACAATGAAATGATGACTTAATCCTTTTATACAGGTGTTACATGTAGGTTTTCATGAGATGTTTGTAAAATCGCGGAGTCATCCCGTTGAAACCATCAAGAAAGGTTGTTGGCAAACCGTTTGTTAGAGATTGTGTCATGATGATTGCTAAAAAGTCTCTTTGTTTGCGACTACCTACTATCCATTCAAAGACCATTGATATGGTAAAATATCCTTTTTAATAGAGGTAAACCATCATATCATGCACCTGAATGCGTTCTTCAAGGTATTTGAAGCCCTGTAGCATGACCTTTGCAAATTTGGAATCGCGATCTTCAGCAACACACTTTGGCGCCGGTAGACATTTAGTCTTAAAAAGTTCCTCATGAAGACTTTTAATAAGTTGAACGAAACGTTGGATCATGGCTTCGGAGAACTTTGACTCTGACGGCGGAACATGCTCTAGGTTTCCTTCTAGCATGTAGATGAGCTGAATGACGGTATTAACTTCTTGCGTTAAGTACATGTACGTGTGTTGGTCGAAAAAGCCTTCTTCACATAAACACCATAAAATGTTGCAATCAATCAGAGGAAGCACTGCCTGAAAGTTTCGTTTCAACGGCGTGACATCTTCCTCAGTAACAGGAATGGTCTTGCACGATTCAATTTTAGATTTTAAATTCTTGTCTTCTTCGTCATCGCTTGACATGTCTACTTCTGAATCCTCATCGCCGCCGCTTGATATGCTCACTTCTTCCTCAAGATGCTTCAGATGTGCTTTTAACTTTGCGTTAAGTTGTGCGTTGCTACCATTTACAAGTTTATTCGCAACCCAGAGCGGGTAGTCAGGTCCCCCGGGATCTGGCATTCCTTGCTGCATTGTAGAGACGTCTGAAGGAGCGCCTCACTCTTCCTCCAAGGCTTCTTCCTGAGGCATTCCTTGCTGCACTGCAGTGACACCTGACGGAGCGCCTAACGCTTCCTCCAAGGCTTTTTCCTGAGGGGGGGGGGGGTCGGTACATAGTATGCTCCGGGGAATGTCCTCAATTAATCACCATGGGATCGGTCCTAGGCCTTACCCGTCTGCCGCGCGGGGGGGGGGGGGGAGGTCTTCACTTTATCACCATGGTTACACCTATAATGGGTTTCACACATAGTGTAGGGTTAGCTCGTCTGCCGCCTTTGGGGGGGGGGGGTCCTTTTCACCATGGTTGCCAGACGGATGACGTCACTTCCTGTTTTCGAACCCCTATTTTCATACTACTTGTATGTAAAATTAGAGGCATGTTTGCATTGTTTAAAATGAACGTCATCCAAATAAAAAAGATTGAAGTTCGTCAGGTCTAAATTTAATGGTAAAAAAATAAGAAAAAAGTCACAGCCGGGTCAGTTTTTGAAAATTGGACTGAGCAACGTAAGTATTTTCTTCTTAGCCTTTTGCTTTGAAAATTATTCATAATAGAAAAAAGCGACAATCTCAGGATTCTCACAATCTTCGGTTCAAGCCAATGTTATTTTCGTAAAACATGCTTGGGTGATGCATGACATTTCATAAAACAAATATATCAGCCAAGGTTACTAGGATATAGCGAAGATATCAGTCATACTAATCAGCTAAATCATACCATGTTCCCTTTCCACGCTTTTTAGCCAAACGCTGGTGATTTTTAGCCGGTGAAAAAACTGCTATCTACTACAAACCTAAAGGCATATCCTGACAAGTTCTTTTTGCTGCGTCCTCCTTTGCATTAAACGATCTAAGCCACTTGATAGATCTCGATAATGATTTGTTAGAAAAATAAAACGCCCAGCTTCGCGTTGTTATAAAAAAGCTTACCTCTGAAAAATCTCTCTATTTTGTATTAAAAATATAGCGAATGGATATTTGAAAAGCATTTCCTTTTTTATGAGTACTGTTTTTGCTGAATTCTTCATGTGTTTGCGGGGAAAAAGATGCTATACACAGCAGATCAAACTGCCGTAGAGGTTAGCTATTAAAAAACAACCAACTCATTTACGACATGATTTTTCATTTCTTTTTTTCGCACAGCGGACTGTTCCGTGGAATCTCAAGTTTAGTACCAATTAAATTAGTCTCTGATCCAACATACTTTTCATCCTAATCGTCCTATTTCGGATCATAAAGGGTAATAATTAAGTATTTTTCATAAAAAATAATGATATATTATTTATGAAACATACTTATTGTTTTTTTTATGAATATTATTTTTTTTAGTAAAAGAATCTGTATTATCGTTATAAGTGCATTACTATTGCGCATGCGTAACACATTATAACCGGAAAAGATTTTGCTCATAAAAGTTGTAACCAGAAGTTACATCCTCTTTTATTTTACCATTGATAATTTTTTATTCAAGTCCAGAATATCATATTTACAAATAGAATACAGACATTACAGAGCCAATTCACGATAAAAGAAGTAGAAGACAAACAACATCCGTTATTCTTAAAAAAATTGTACTTGCTGCTGCAATCTAATGTTTTTCATAGTCACGTTCAGTCATGGGTAAGAAATTCAAATACATGTCCGGCACACACCGTGCCACCAAGAAGTGATGTTTTTTCCCCTACCCCCTCGTCGTGTGTTTGCATGGACAAGCTTCGAAATTCGCGCTGTTTGTTTCGAGTAGTCTGTGACAGGATTATATACACAGTGCTATGTGCATTGATGTACGGTATACAGCTGTCTTATCCGCGCTTCGCAATTAGTCATGATATTTCATGCTGATGAACTCGTCAGTTGCCTCCCGGAACCAACTTTTCGAGGTCAGCAAAGTAAAGTCGGTCGAAAGGTAAAATTGCACCTTGGGACGATACAATATGCTTATATTAAACAGTATGTTATGAAACATGTCAGGTGTAACAAAGAAATATATATATATTTATTGGAACATCTTATATATTTTTCATTGATAAAACAAGAATTTTTTCTGTTTCATTGCAATAAATGTAGCTCCAAGTCAGCTCTTTATTATTTATATTTGGCATATTTCTTTATCAGAGCTACAACGCGTTACATTGTATTGCTCATAGGGGTTAACTTAAGTTGTTCCGAGGAACTTTGTCAGTACAGTAATCGATATTATGTTGGCATATATATACCAGTAACTAGAGGTGTGACGGTTCACCTCCTGCTCGGTTCGATTCGGTTCGGTTCAACAAAAAATTTCGGTTCGGTTCGGTTTTTTTCGGTTCGGTTCAGCAAAACTAACCGGTAGTTTTCTTTTCAATATATATATGTATATATATATCTCAGGGCTGGTAGAAATCAGGACTTTTTTTTAAAAAGTCATGATTTTTTACTTTTTTATTTTAAAGTGACTTTTTTATTAAAATCACCAAAAAAATCACAGAACATTTAAAAACATACAGAACTGATTTTTCACTATTCATTAGTCTAATGCCACTGCAGTTCTCAGCAATATCACATCGAATAACTGAACATTTGCAAATAGCTTTTACGTTTCAACTATTTGTCGCATCTCTGTCGAAATATCTTTATATACGGGAGCTAGACGGCTACCAGTCATTTTTTTTTTCAGATTTAGTGCACCACAAATTTGCTGGGTTAATTACTCTTTGACTTTAAAATCAACAATGATAGTGACTCATAACGGAGTACTTCTATTGACAGGGCTTATTTGTATAAGACAATAGTCTTGGCGCTGTTATTTATTAAGCAGTCTTGCTATCAGCAAGCAACTGTTGGGAAATTAGTACGGGCACCACAATGGAGAAATACAGTTTACTCAGTGTGTACATAAGGCACCAAAGCAGGGTTGGCAAAAAAGCGGCAAAATCTAGATTTTGCCTTGCCGGCGGCAAAATCTGGCAATTGCCGAGAAAATCTGGCCAAATCTGGTCAAATCTTGCAAAATCTGGCAAAATTTAAAATCATCAATTATCGCCAGGTTTTTTATAATTGCGGAAACGGAGTTTCTAACTTTGATATGTATAATAAAAAGGTATTCAGTTGAACTTCTGATTACTAAACATCAAAACACTGTATTCAACCAGAGATTAAGAATGCTCGAGGGGATTAATTTGTCGTGAAGCCACATACAAAGAGATTATCGCCAGGTTTTCATAATTAGGGAAACGGAGTTTCTAACTTTTATTTGTATAATAAAATGGTGTTTAGTTAATCTTATGATTATTAAACGTCAAAACACTGTATTGATGTAATTACCCGAGATGCAAATATTCCAAATTACTACTCAAATTTATTACCCCGAACTACTACTCCAAAGCATTCATGAGTAAATCGACAAGGTAGTATATAACGTGCATCATCTGCAGAGACATTCATTGTAGAATTGCGGATTAGATTTTTAACCAAAAATTCCCCTTTTTATGTACTTAAATACTCTACTATGTGCTATTGAATTTATGGGAAAGTGCATTATTTATGTAAATAAACGCGTGCTTGGGTGAATAAAACTAGTTTTACTGCATTTCAAGAAAACTAAATTTTAAAATTAAATGAACAAAAAAATTGTTAAAAAATATTGGGCGAAAAAACCAGATTCTGCCAGATTTGGCCAGATTCGGCCACTTTAAGAGATTTTGCCTTGCCGGCAATTGCCGGGCAAATCTGGCCGGCCAAATCTGGCCGGCCAAATCTTGCCAACCCTGCACCAAAGGTGTGGGGGTGTGGGTGACTGCGTCGCATGAGCAGCTTAAGTCGTTAATAACCTAACAATGCATCTTCACTGTGTACACTCAAGGGGCTTGTTCTAGCATTTTATTGACAAATATTACTCTGGAACAAAAAAAGTCAAAATCGTGACTTTTGTTACTTTTTTATAGTGATTTAAATCGCGAATTAAATGACTGATTTAAGTCATACCAGCCCTGATATATATATGCGTGTTTATCTTTTTTATTTATTTATAATTGCCTGAACTTAATCCGATATTTCTTTTTACCTTAGAACAGATACAAAACCTAACATATAACGGTAATCAGGGTTTGCGTTGGCGGGGTTTTTGTCCACTTTGTGGCCATTTTTTACGAAATGACTCACTGAGTTTTTCTGGACCTAACTGAGTCACACTTTCCTTTTTTGACTCACTGTCCTGAGAACCCAGCGCGTACCCTGAAGGTAATGTTTTATATTTATTACCTCAAAGCTTACTTACACAAGAATTTACATTGTTACTGACTGACAGACTCACATGTAGCTACAATAAACGCATGGAATTCGTCATTGGTTCCAAAAAAAGTGTGTGAAATATGTTTGTTGATTTGTCCGATGTGATATATATATATTAAAACTAAACTACACTAAAAGAACTAAAATAACATTACCAAATTAATGCATTATCTTGCTATAAATAGCAAAAAAAAAAAAAAAAAACCGAACCGAAACCGAGATTGGGCTTTTCGGTTTTCGGTTCGAACCGAACCGAAGCCTTTTCTCGGTTCTCGGTTTTCGGTGCGAACCGTCACACCTCTACCAGTAACCCATGTCTGTCGCAAGTGTTCATGCAAGTTCGCCATCCCGAAAAACAACATTTATCCCGAAAATATCATTTTTGTCTCACCAATTATCACCGAGAGGTCGGCTAAATAAAGCAACACCTCTTTAAATGGTAGCACTACCTAAACCAGTTCATGTTCGACATTTTGGTATACTTGTTCCTTTAATATTAGTTGTTTATGTAGTTATTTGATAAATTAATTCGCAAAATTCTTAGATTTCAGGAGGAAAAATAATATGGCGGGTTAAAGTTGTCCTAAAATATTTTGCCTGGAAATATTTAATTTCCCTATAACTCAACACAAACAGCACAGTTTTCTTTGTAGTTCTCTGGAAACATGTCTAAAATTCTACACTTTCATCATTCCAAAGAGGAACTCCTTTACCCCGAAAACAAGAAAAGTAATCGTTGAAAAACCACTCAAAAGTGGCGGAGCTTCGTAGGTTACTGGTATATATATATATATATATATAAGCTTGCCGTGCCGTTCTGCATGCGTTGAAAACTGGAATCACTTTGACAAAACTACACCCAGAGTGACAGTTTTTATAGAGACTAATCAATTTATCGATACAACATAGGGGTAGAGGGAGGTTTGGAAAGCAAAACAAAACTGTCACACAGTACACATGTGAAATATATTCTATACAAATTCCTCATCCATTGCATTATGAGTGAAAACAGTCTTCAGCCGTCATCAAATAGAACTGGAGCAGAAACAATTATTGTCGTCAGAGCAAGAATAGAAATTCTACGCAGCATTGCTTTTCTTTCATATCGGAATTGGAGAACCATCATTTGAAAGAAGTAAAGCTGTTTTCGTGTTTTGCGTTTCAAATAAGAAAAGGCGGTAATAGCAAAGAATTGTGTAAAACTATGCAAAGCAGTTATACACGAGAACAGTTATAATATTTTTTTTTAAAAAGTTCGGGATGAAAATGCTTTAATTGATAAAACGCGAGATGTCATTTTGGAAATGCATTTCTAGTGCTAGATATGTCTTTTTTCTTTTATTTTATTTTTGAAAATTAAATTTGTTTTTAATTAATCTTATTGTCCTCTGATGTCATTAAAAAAATATCTAGTTAAAAGCAACTTGTAAAATAAAAGGGTGCTGTAAATGAATATCTTAATTATTCATAACTTCCTTTTGGCAATGTAATTTTCACTAAGAAATACGTCCAAAATTATTATATACAGATAATTTAGGTGTGGAGATATAAACACAACAGCGATTAAAGCAATTTAGCTTTGGTATTATTATTTTACGTTATTTAAAATGTATTTTTCTTAATTGTCGCAAAAATTTACGTATGCGCATGAAGGGAAAACAGAAGATGTCTGCCTGTGGGGATTTGTGGTTCTTTCTTAAATTTGTACTTTTATGAAAATATCAAGATATGTAGTTTTCAACATTTTCTTTGAGGGCACTCCACAACACTTCATGACTCTGGGTGTGTATATTGTAATATCGCCACAGAGGTGCCTCAAAGCGAGCGCAGTTGACTTGCATATCGTTATATAGCGAGATTTGAAGCGGCTACGCCGAACCTCAGTAGCGGGACGCTTCTTGGAGTTACATATCAGCATGAGGAAAACGTGAAAAGCGTCCGTTCATATGCCTGAAATCCTGAACCAAAAATTTCAAGAACGTAACTTCAACACTACATTGTTACATTGTATATTATATATGTATACCTGTGTGTTCATATCTGGGGGTAATGCGATACTTGTCTTTTTCGCAAAGCCGGCGGCCAGTAGCCTTTTTTCATCACATAGTATTATATCCCCCCTCCTCCCCCCCCCCCCCCGCCTCTCCCAGCCATTTGAAATGAGCGACGGCCTCGTCCTGTCGTGGAACTGAAGATGGAAAAGAAGGTGGATTTTGAATAAGACGTGGAGATGGTTTGGGGATCGCGGTCGAGTACTATGTGGATAAGAACATGGACTTCGATTGAATATTGTTTCGTGTATTGTCACACACCCTCTAATGTGTTGTAATTTGCAGTTGACGCGTTGGTTGAGTACGACTATGTCGCTGAGCAGGATGACGAGTTAACGCTGAAAGCTGGCGACATCATTACGAATGTCAACAAGTTAGATGGTGGTTGGTGGGAAGGTACAGTCAATGGCAAACGCGGCATGTTTCCAGACAATTTTGTCAAGGTATGGCAAGTCGAATCAGCTTTAAGCTTGGTGGGACGGTACAAAAATCGGTTGATCTAGCTGTATAAGTTTTAGGTCGAGTTTTTTGGCGAGTTTTGTAACGTGCTGTGGCAGCAGCTGCCACAGTACGTTATAACACCTCAAACTTCAAAATGTTTCATGATGAAATGTCTTAAAATGTTACGCATGACAATCTACTGGTATAAAGGATTCCTTTCTGTTCTTCTCTTGTGCTAGTAAAGGTTACGTATAACTCGCCGTATCTACACTTCGGTTAATGGGGTGAGCGTGTGTGCTGACCCATACCCTGTCTCTGAGTAAGGGAGTTTGGATTGCTTTCAGGGCTTAACCTAGATCGGGCAGGGGGTAGGGGTGGAGTGAAGAAATGAAAAACACAAATGAAGGAAGGTGTTAATGAATGTGTTGGCCACCTTCTAGACCTGGGTAAGAAGACGTAAAGTAAAACCTGCTTGTAGTAACGAAAACGAAGACCGGGATAAAAAAGACGCACTGTAAAACCTGTTCTTAGTGACCACTTTCCAGACTCGGATAAAAAAGACGTTCACTAAAATTTGACTTTTATGATTTAAAGTCGATTTTTATGATTTGAGTCACCAAAAAAAAAAAAAAAAAAAAAAACTCAATGATGTCATTAATTATACAGAATATAAAGGAATGCGTAATAAAACCTCTGTGTAGTGCTCATCTCCCAGCCACGGACGGAATATAAAGGAATGCGTAATAAAACCTCTGCGTAGTGCTCATCTCCCAGCCACGGACGGAATATAAAGGAATGCGTAATAAAACCTCTGTGTAGTGCTCATCTCCCAGCCACGGACACATCCAAACCTCTGTGTAGTGAACCACTTCCAGACCCGAACAAAAAAAAAAAAGACGTACAGTAAGACCTGTTTGTGGTGACCGCCTTCTAGACTGGGACAAAATACGTACAGTAAATTCTGCCTCTTGTGACCACCTTCCAGATCCGGATAAAAAGACGCATGTTAAAATCTGTCTGTAGTGACAAACTTCCAGATCCGATAAAGTACATTAAGGCCTATTTGTACTGACCGCCTTCGAGACCGAGGTAACAACACACTCAGTAAAACCTGCTCGCAGTGACCGCCTTCCATACCCGGATAAAAAAGACATACAGAAGAGCTGCTCGTAGTGACCACCTTCCATACCCGGATAAAAAAGACATACAGAAGAGCTGCTCGTAGTGACCACCTTCCATACCCGGATAAAAAAGACATACAGAAGAGCTGCTCGTAGTGACCACCTTCCATACCCGGATAAAAAAGACATACAGAAGAGCTGCTCGTAGTGACCGCCTTCCATACCCGGATAAAAAAGACATACAGAAGAGCTGCTCGCAGTGACCGCCTTCCATACCCGGATAAAAAAGACATACAGAAGAGCTGCTCGTAGTGACCACCTTCCATACCCGGATAAAAAAGACATACAGAAGAGCTGCTCGTAGTGACCACCTTCCATACCCGGATAAAAAAGACATACAGAAGAGCTGCTCGTAGTGACCACCTCCCATACCCGGATAAAAAAGACATACAGAAGAGCTGCTCGTAGTGACCACCTTCCATACCCGGATAAAAAAGACATACAGAAGAGCTGCTCGTAGTGACCACCTTCCATACCCGGATAAAAAAGACATACAGAAGAGCTGCTCGTAGTGACCACCTCCCATACCCGGATAAAAAAGACATACAGAAGAGCTGCTCGTAGTGACCACCTTCCATACCCGGATAAAAAAGACATACAGAAGAGCTGCTCGCAGTGACCGCCTTCCATACCCGGATAAAAAAGACATACAGAAGAGCTGCTCGTAGTGACCACCTTCCATATCCGGATAAAAAAGACATACAGAAGAGCTGCTCGTAGTGACCACCTTCCATACCCGGATAAAAAAGACATACAGAAGAGCTGCTCGTAGTGACCACCTCCCATACCCGGATAAAAAAGACATACAGAAGAGCTGCTCGTAGTGACCACCTTCCATACCCGGATAAAAAAGACATACAGAAGAGCTGCTCGTAGTGACCACCTTCCATACCCGGATAAAAAAGACATACAGAAGAGCTGCTCGTAGTGACCACCTCCCATACCCGGATAAAAAAGACATACAGAAGAGCTGCTCGTAGTGACCACCTTCCATACCCGGATAAAAAAGACATACAGAAGAGCTGCTCGCAGTGACCGCCTTCCATACCCGGATAAAAAAGACATACAGAAGAGCTGCTCGTAGTGACCACCTTCCATACCCGGATAAAAAAGACATACAGAAGAGCTGCTCGTAGTGACCACCTTCCATACCCGGATGAGAAAGACATACAGAAGAGCTGCTCGTAGTGACCACCTCCCATACCCGGATAAAAAAGACATACAGAAGAGCTGCTCGTAGTGACCACCTTCCATACCCGGATAAAAAAGACATACAGAAGAGCTGCTCGTAGTGACCACCTTCCATACCCGGATAAAAAAGACATACAGAAGAGCTGCTCGTAGTGACCACCTTCCATACCCGGATAAAAAAGACATACAGAAGAGCTGCTCGTAGTGACCACCTTCCATACCCGGATAAAAAAGACATACAGAAGAGCTGCTCGTAGTGACCACCTCCCATACCCGGATAAAAAAGACATACAGAAGAGCTGCTCGTAGTGACCACCTTCCATACCCGGATAAAAAAGACATACAGAAGAGCTGCTCGTAGTGACCACCTCCCATACCCGGATAAAAAAGACATACAGAAGAGCTGCTCGTAGTGACCACCTTCCATACCCGGATAAAAAAGACATACAGAAGAGCTGCTCGTAGTGACCACCTTCCGATCCCAGATAAAAAAGACAGACAGGAAGAGCTGCCTGTAGTGGCCACCTTCGGGTTCCGGATAAAAAGACGTACAGTTATACATACCAGTATTGACCTACTTCCAGAACCAATAGATATAGGTAGAGTAAAACATGTCTGCAGTGGCTACCTTCTAGACCCAGGAAATAAAACAGACTTACAGTAAAACCTATCAGACGTGATCATCTACCACATCTAAAAACAAGGCCTGTAGTTAAATCTATTTGTGATGGTCATCTTCTAAATCGGAATAAAAAGCTGTAAGGGATAACCTGTTTGAAATTTGAACAAGTCCAAAATTGTCAATGTAAAACTTTGTGAAAGGAAGGAGGAGTGGGCAGTTAAACAGTGTGTGTTTGTGGGTGTGTGTGTGGTGGCGGGCATGGAGTGTGGGGAGGGGTTGTGTGTGTGTTGGGGGGGGGGGCTGTAGCTGATGTTTGGGCAACGTCTGGCAAGTAAAAGGTGTTTTAGCGTGTTGTTGGTGTGCATTTTAAAGCCTGTCTCGACCATGGTACATGAGTTTAGTGCTTTGTTTTAGCTTTAATAAAGCAAGAACATATAAAATAGTCCTATTTTTCTAAGTGTAAAAGTTCAGTATTATAAACTAAAGATACTTGATGTAGATTGTAGAATTTAATGTTGAGTAATAGGTGATATTCATAAGTCAACTCCTAATCCGATGGAGTCAAATGCTGCCGTTACAAAAGCGGACAAGCAGGCTGTTGTTTTCAAAAATCCGTGGACATACTTTTCCAACAGGAAATCAAGCAACCAACAAAAGATACAAAAAAGACGAAGACAGATCCAAAGGGCAGCCACGTGCACAAATTGGCCGAAAATCTCCAAAACCAGATATCACTGGACGCAGCAGGACCTCCAAAAAGACCGGGAGGTAAAAAGCTTACACTGTGCCTGTAAAATACAAAGACGAAGTTACTGAATGAATCACTGCGGTTGAGTATTTGGGATGTGACTCGACAGGGGAAGATAATGTTGCAGTCGAAACAGATTACATTAAGAGAGTTTATTTTTTTTTCAAAAGCGTTGTGCGTTCAGCGAATATCTCGGGTTGTGCAAAATGTTTTAAACACTGATAAGGGATTGTTTTGTTATCAGTTGCTGGTGCAAATAAAGCTTCAAATGAAGCAGATGGAGCTTTTGTCGAGGTTTGGCTGAAAGGCGTATCACCGCTCAAATATACTAAAGAAAGAGAGAAATTCTTTATTCACAGTAAAAGAAGTTCCCATTTATTGTATATTTTTGTCCTTATGATTGTTGAAAAAAGTTGCGAATTGCAATCTTTGGCAATCATAGTTATTTAAGGATCATGGCGTTTGTTCGAAGTTTCTCCAGCATGATGCTTTTATGTTTTTATCTTTCCTCCGTAGAGGGGAAGCATTTTGTTTTTGTACTTCTGTGTGTGAGTATCTGTGTGTGTAAGTAGTTTGTGCGTCTGCTTAGACACTTGATTTTGTTAACACGATAACTCTGGAACAAAACGTCAGATTAGCTTCAAACTAGGTGGGATTATGCCCTGGATTGGTCCGCTGGTTGGGATTATATTTGACGTATGTTGCGTGACGTCATAGGGCTGTCATAAAAATGACAGTTGTGTCATCACTCTGCCTGCAGAACGGAATATCAGATTAGCTTCAGACTTGGTTGGATTATGGCATGGGAGGAAAGGGGATGGGGGTGGGGTGAGTGAAGGTAGTCCACCGGTTGCTATTGTATTTTATGCATTAAAACGTGGAAAGTGCGCCATCACCATTACAGTAGAACGAAACGTTCGATCAGCTTGCAACTTTGTAGGATGAAGCCTTTGGTGGGACCGACAGTTCGTGAAGTATTTGGTCAATATAGCTCAACGTATGACGTCATATGACGTCAATATGTGTTTTGAACACTCGCCTTTATTAACAGAGTAACTCTCAAACGAAAAGCCGGATCAGTTTCAAACTTGGTAGGTGTATTCCTTGGGTGGGTCCACTCTTGTATAATGCGTTTGTATTTGACACATATTCGGCAACGCCTGATGTCGTGTGACATCAAAACGTGAAAAATGCGTCTTCGCGTCAATTGCAGAACGAAGCGTCAACACATTTTCAAAGTTACCAGGATAATGCTTGGGTAGGCCCGACGGTTCGCAATGTATTTGGTGTTTATGGCGCAAGGCATCATCGAATCAGTTTCAGACTTGGGGTAAAGATCCCTCCCCAGTGCTTTTGGCCAAGATCGTAGCCCAACGTCACCGAATCCTTTAGTGCTGGAAACTCGCACCCGAATTGGTATTCGAGTACTCGCTCAACTTTTTCGAGTATATTCGAATAATATTCGAGTATTTTGTCTTTGTCCGACATGCCATAGTAATTCAATTCAAATATCGATTGGAATATCCTATAACTATATTAGCACAAATTATATTACCCCCAATATTGCCGAGCATTGAATATCTAATAAAAAATGCTTGCTCATACTGGATTTTATATGTCAAAATTAGTAACAAAAATTGCGTGCGTTTTTAATGTATGCAACATACTCACTGAGTTAGTTTTCTTAAACTGTTAGTGCTACTGCTGTGTATTGTTTTTTTTTTCTTATTAGAATTTCTTTCATGTTCTAAAAGCCCATTTATTTCAAAAGTTAGTTATTGTAAATAACTACAGCATATTGAGCAATATTATTAAGTTGTTCGGTTTTAAGATATGCACTGAATTATGATACAAGTTCCAAGTCAAACCCTATTTTTCAAATGAAGGTAATAACAGAATTGAGTTATGCATGGGATAATTTCTAGTTCAAGTGTACATTCTAGATCCTGTTTCTTATGATTTTGTATTTGTATTGAAGTTTTGCTCAGTTTAGAAAAGCCTAAATAAACATAGATAAGATATTCACGTGCTTTAATATTATCGAATATAATCGGATATTTTTCCCATAATCGAATACTTGCAAATCGAGCGAGTACTCGAGCAATTCGAGTACTCGTCCCAGCACTAGAATCCTTTCCCGCATAATTCAAAAATAAATGTTTTAGTTGTATTTGCATGCCTTTGTAGGAGTAGCTGTTAATTTTGCTCGGCTGACAACAAACTTGTTTCGCTTGATTGCCAAGATGTTCCATATATGGGAGTTATGTGGCCTCAGCAGGCATGCACTGCCTGGAAGTATTTTTTTCAGTGGGTCATGAGCTATCTTATGTTATGACAAGCAGCGCACCATATTTTTCACCAAATTGTCTCCCCTTCCGTACAGTAAAACTCCCAACTCCCAGACCCCAGTAAAAGACCCAAAATAAAACCTGTTTCAGTGACCACCTTCCAGAATCGGATAAAAACTTGCCTTCGTGACCACGTTCGAGACCCTGATAAAAAGACGAACGGTAAAATCTGACTGCCGTGACCACCTTCCAGACCCGAATAAAAAAAGAGGTACAGTAAAACATGTTTCAACGACCATTTCCCAGTAACGGATAAAAAGACATACAGCCAAACCTGTTTGCTTCGACCACATTCTAAATCCGGATAAAAAAAGTCGTAGAGTAGTCCAGTTTATAGTGACCACTTTCTATATTGTCAGACCTGTACTTGGGCGGAAATTCAGGATTAAGATACCCACAAGTCAGGTTACGTATCCTCCCTCTCCATGAGATTATTTATAGAGATACCTACAAGTCAGGTTACGTATCCCCCCATCTCCATGAGATTATTTATTCAGAAATATTTATATAGGGTAAAAAATATTATCGTTCTGAAATAGCACAAAATTGTCAGAAAACCTTGCAAACCGAAAGTGGGGCAAACGATGGAAGAGGGGGTGGGCCTGTCGGGGGACATTTGCTTTTGTTTACAAAAACAACGGCAGTGGCTAGCTAATAACAGTGATTGGCATGTTCGCGTTAACTTTTGTTGGTGTGCACTGTCATTTATGTTTTACAGGGGCCCCTCGTTAATTCGTCCTCGGTTAATTCGGTCCCTCGGCTAATTCGTTCCAATTCCGTCGGTCCCGATTTTGGGACCCATTCACTTCTATGTAAAAGTACAAATTAACGAGGACTCGGATAACTCGTCCCAAAATTTACCCTCGATTTTTTTTTATTCTGGTCTTTTATCAATGCAGAGCCATACAGATTAGGCATGCCACACAGTTAAAACAACACGTTACTCAGGCATCATTTGTAGCGAGATGAAGGGGCTGCATAATGAGCATTTTGGGGCAGTAATGATGGGGGTTTAGGAATTATGATTGACATGGTCTACTCAATATACCGAGTGTCTTAGTGTGCACAGCGTTTTTACCAGCCACTAATCCGGAGCATCATCTGTCACGTACTATGCGACAGCTTAAGATGTCGTTTGTCTTCTGTGGACACTTCGCGCTCCGGGGCGTGTACATAAATTGTGAACTGTAGTCAAGCATTTCAACTTGCAAAATGGCATCAAAACGAAAACATAGTGATTACACAATGGACCTTAAATTCAAAGTGTTAAAGCAAATAACGAGTGGCTCAAAAACCAGAACTGAAATAATGACGGAGTACGGGGTACCTAAAAATACACTTGTTTCATGGATAAAGAATAAGGATAAAATAATCAATGGTGTTGAAACCAGCCAATATGAGCCTGCTCGAAAGCGCGCAAGGATTTTAAGGTTCATTGTTGTGTTTGTCCATTCGAAAATTTGACCCCCGGTTAATTGGTACCGTCGGTTAATTCGTACTTTTTCCCTTGGTCCCGAGGAGTACGAATTAACGAGGGGCCCCTGTATATGGTTTGAAACACAATCTGTACACAAAATATGTGTATGATATTAGGAAAGTTTCAGTTTTGTGAGTAGTATTTAGTTGCACCATGTTGTGTCGTAGGTTTTGATATTGATAGAATATGTTTTGACGATCATTTTCATAGAAACTACCATCATCGCATGTAAGAAAAAAAATCGAATAATCAGTGAAAGAGTCGGTGCTGCTCCTCCCCCCCCCCCCCCCACTTCTGCATTTAATTTCTTTCGCGCTGGTCTCCCTATTGCTATATAGCAGTATATAAATATAATTTAAGAACGAATAATGGATCAGTGAGGTCATTTGTCATTGATCCGTTTTCTATGTCTTTGAAGCACATATTTAGCATCATGCAAAGCATGTGCGGATTGCGCAGTTTAGTTATATGATTGGTCGAACGATTTAAAAACAACCAATGGTCTGAATCCAGATTCCACACCGTCTTAAAAGAAACTACTTTTATTTTATTTATTTATTGAAATGTTGAAATTTGCCTGTGTATAATATAGATGTAATGAGGCTCTATAGAAAGAGAAGAAACAAAGAATCTATTATTTTCGAGACAGTGTGGGTTAACAGTAAGTGTTGTGAAAGGCCTTGTGAAGCATGGAACCTTAATGTAAAAAAAAAACAAAAAAAAAAAAAACAAAAAAAAAACACGCACACACACACACACAAGAGATGTGTACATAGTGGTGTCATAACTCAGCACAAATGTGTTCTCTCCACCACGGCTTATTGTAGACCGTATTTATAGTAGAGCTGTCAGGTGGCTACCCGGTCGCACTTCGGGGCGCATAAGGGTCGGAGAATCCCCGCCCCGAACGTAATATTTTCGAGTGAACTTGAAATATATAGCATGTGACGCAGTTATACTTCAAACATCCATTATTGTTGTTTATAATAAGTAACCTGGAAACTTAATAGGACTACTGTAGAAAACAATAACTATTGAAAATGTTCGATGCTCTATAAAGCTGTTACTTCTGTGATATTCTTACTTCTTATTCAACAATCTTACACTACCCTTAACTTTCATGCATCGTAAGTTTGTGAGTCTGAACGTGTCTTGAACAGAAAGGTTTGCTTTCAAGAAGAGAAGCATTTCACGTTTTCGGCGCTAATACTGGCATTGTGCCGTTATAATATCTCCTGTTGTGGAGAAAACTCGTTGCTGGGTACTGAGGTTCCTGGAATCGCCAAAAAAGTCTTAGCCACGTTTGCTCAATTAGGAATTTTGCGAACATGGTCTTCTAGGCTGTGCGTGAGCGAGTCGACTTCTTACATAAACAAAACCCGCGGGCTGACGGGGTGAAGGTTCACGGGGCGCGAGACGGGGCAGGCCTCAATGCCTGCGGACCGGGTATGCCCTGGAACCCGCGACAGCTCTAATTTGTTGTCGCTTTTAGGTGCTCAACATAGCAGGTGACCTGGGAATAAAATTGAGGGTGGTATGGAAGGGGAGGAAAAATGAAAATATTGTCTATACAATATAGACGAGGGTTGAACCCCAGTTATTTCCCAATATGAAATTGCATTTTTGAGCAACGAGGCAGTACTAAAAGCAAAGAATGTCTGGGCTGTAACTGTACTTTGGATAACGGGTGTGAGGGTATATTTGAGTAAAAGGGCTATTGTAGAGCTCAGAGCTGTACCCAAAGTAAGGGGGGCAGCTGGGCTAGCAAAAATAAATAAATAAATAATCAGGGCTTTGCCGAGTTCTCTCAGAAATGGCGGGCTGCCCGCCAGGCCCTTAAAAATTGGCGGGATCCTCATAAAACAGTGGCGGGATTATAACGAGACTATAAAGGACGTTTGTTTGGTGCACATATTGAAGAACCCTCAATTTTGTTATAATTTAATCTTATCTTTGTTCATACAAATAACTAGAAATTTTGTTCTGTTTTATTCAAACCTTGGTTTCAAGACCAAATAAGATCATTAAAAATCATTAAAACATACTGCAAAAATAACACAAACATCTTGATTAATACTGAGCACAACTTGTATACGTAAGTATTTGTATGGTAATTCTTGGCAAACAATTACTTTTTTGTGTAAAAAGTAATGCTTTCAGTCAATTACAAACACGATTCAAATACTAAAGAAACAAATCTTAACATTTAGATATGAGTCACTTTTTGTGTATTGAAACATTAGTCAAAAGACAAAATCCTGATCCCGATGTGGCGTGTCAATATCGATACTCGAAAGTTATTTGTCCTTTTGGTAAAACTATTTGTTTTACCCGCTTTCCTACAAATTGTGCAGTACATAACATTTTTTGCATCGTCGTACTCGAGCCAGGAATATGTCTTCTCCTAATTCTTTTGGTATCGCCATGACTTTTTATTGAGTTTCACTTTCTTAGACTTACTCGGCTGTGAGGGGTCGTCACTCTCATCGTCTGCATAGGTTAGATCATTTGAACTATGATGATTGGCCTCTGGTTCGGCGTTATTCTTAACGACATTGTGATCCAGAGAACTGCTATCATTCTCATTTTCATCGCGCTTGGGTACAGATTGTTCTTTTACCATGAATTGTGTCAATTTCATCTGCTTAGCCATAGTTTGCGTTTTACACTATTGAAGAATTAAGAAATCTATTGTTTATCCGAAAGAAAACACTTGTTAGATCATTGTTAACAAAAGAATAAGCCTGTCCAAAATGACAAGGACAAGGCATTAAGTCTTAGACCTCAGATAAGTATCTGAAACCTAACAGTTACGGATAGTATAACCGACTACCAGCGGTCCCGCTGTCCGTTTGCCAGCTAACCAGGTGGAAACATACTTTTGATATTTTTTTTTAATTTAAAAATTTCTGTCAAGTTAACACAATAATAATTTAAACTCAACGAAATAATTTTTCAGTAGTAAATAGAACCCACCCTATTAGTATTCCCAATGGTCACTTGTATATACAGCGAGTGCACAGATCAGAAGTGGAGATACGGAATTGAATAATACAAAAGGTAAGCAAGGTGTCAATTAATAAAGACAAAAAGAGTGTGCTATATACACTGTGTGTTAGCGAAAAGGAAAATACATGTTAAAGGCAAAGCATTGCATAACTGTACATATGTGTTTCTTTATATGCATACATGGTGACACATTTGCTTACTTGATGTGTTATTCCATGACCACCATATGAAACCAATTTAAAAAAAATTCCTCTTATGTAAACTCGCGTATAGTAAAAAAATATCGACACACACACAAAAAAACGCCCGCCAGTAAATAAAATTTTGGCGAGATTCAAAACTTTATGGCGGGCAGTGCCCGCCAGAGTCTGATTTTTTGGCGGGATTCATTTTTTTCAGGCGGGAATCCCGCCATCCCGCCAGCTTGGCAAAGCCCTGAATAATGAAGTAGGGGACTGGATAAAAAAGACTGCAATCAAACGCGTTTGCATTTACCAAAGTGCAGGCGCCAATAAAAAGGCGTCCATTCAGAAGTGTCCAAAGCGACAAGGCACAGGTAAAAAGAATAACATTAAAAGCTATATGTTAGGACTACCTTGCAGACCCGGATAAAAAATGTTGCAGGAAACTTGACCACATTCGAGGTAGTTTGTAGTTCTGCCTACCTTATCCGAATAAAAAGACATACAGTAAAATCTCCTGTAACGATCGTGAGGAGAAAAACGTAGAGTAAATTTGTTTGTGGTGAGCACTGTCCAGACCTGTCTGTGCCAACCATGCTCTAGAATCAGGAGACCATACCAAGATAAAGTATATCATGGTTGTAACTATATTTTAGGTAATGGGTGTGATGGTATATGTGGGTAAAAAGAATTAGCTCTGCGTTCGAAGCCGCACGCATATTAAAGGAAGGGGGCGAGGCTTTTTGCGAAATAAATAAATAAATAAATATATAAATAAATTTGTGTCTACTTTGTAGGCCCACCTACAGTAAAACAGTTTTGTAGTGACTTAAAAAGAAATCTCACCTACCATTGACATTTCCTTTATACTTTCACAGTTTAATGCTTTGATGGTATACTGTACATTAAAAAATTGAAAAGAAAAAGGGAAGTCGCCGATGTTATAAGAGAAATAAAGACACTGAAAGGTCGCGTACTTTTACTATAGAAACCATTGGGAAAACCAAGAAATTTCAATCAAAATGCAAAATTCACACATAATCACAATTGTCAATTGTCTCATTTTTTCCCTGTTTGTAGAACACGTCACACGAAACGTTTTAAGCAAACAAAAAAATATATGTCACCGTATCAATAAGAGAATTATACTATCTTTTTGACAAGATCCCATTGACCCAGTGGATAAATGTAATATGATTTTAATGGAGAATATATCAACACAGGCGCTTTGTTTTATCTAGACGGATTCAGTAGTTATTTATACTGTGTAAACATGGATTCAAACTGAGTGATATTCAATGTAATGCGCATTTCGGTCGCTAGATGGTGCGGAGATACCCGCATTTCCCTTTAATTCCAAACTCGAATAAAAGAGACATCCTTTAAACTTGTTTTTTAGTGGCCACCTTCCAGATTCGGATAAAAAGATGTAAGAAAACTCGTCTTTTATGGCCACATTTAAAGCTCCGAAAAAGGCTAAATGGTGAAACCTGTTTGTAGAAACAATTCCAGGCCCCGGACAAAAACATACTGTTGCAACAATGCAACAATAACCTCTGTAATGAACACCTTCCATGTCTTGTTTGTGGTAATCCATTTTAAAATCAGTATCTAGTTACCACTGTCCAGACGTAGAATAAACCATGACCGCAGTGACCATTTTTGTGTTGTTTTCATGTCTTTCTTATGTTTGATGGCAAAGTGAAGCGGGTGGATCATGGAATACTTATATTAGCGATTTTTATGTGGCTTTATTTCAGCGTTTGAACTGTTACCGGTATGGAAATACGATCGCCGAAGGCACGAGCCAAAAATTTTAAGAATACATTCCTCCTGTGCAACACAGTCCCCTTGATAAACAGTGACTGATTGCAGTCCTAAGTGATAACAGCAGGGTTATTGAATTGCAATTTTCGAGGTCTAGTTTTATAGTCTTGTTACGATATTCATCGTTTGTGTTGCTGAGAACTGTAATCTTAATAGCGTTTTATAGGAACAAACCCTCTGACTATGGATATGTACCAGTTAATAAAAGTAATAGTCTACTTTCATTTACCGGTTGGCCCTTTGTTTTTTTTTTCAGGTGGTAACACAGCTCGGAAGAAATTACGGGCGAAAGTGTCATTCAGTTACGCCCCACAAAATGAAGATGAATTGGAATTAAAAATTGGCGAAATTATAGAAATTGAAAACAAGGTGAATTTTGGCTGTTTATTACAATGGAGACTCTTTGTTTTGGTAAAAGAAAAGAAATAGTTGAAATCTCCCGGTCCCAGACAGTATTCTGCCTGTTCGGTTGGAAATATCATATTGGGGTTATATTTGTGTATTTTTGGAAATATCATATTGTGGTTATATTTGCGTATTTTTGGAAATATCATATTGTGGTTATATTTGGGTATTCTGGTATTATTTGGTTGTGTAGGAAAAATATACAAAATTAGAATTATATAAACACCCGAACTGAGATGAAACGGTGATCATTATCCCAGAAGAATTTGACAAATGTTTTCATCCCATTAAGTAACTACGTTAAAAAAAAACAAGATAGGCTTCTGTTGAAAGGCTGTGTTCCGTACTATATTTCTTCCTCATGCCAATGTAATTTAAGAAAATTTACGAGGAAGTTCATAATCTTAATAATCTGAATTTGGAGTGTTAACAAAATCAGTGAAGTCTATACTGAAGCTAGAGGTGATACTTTAACAGGAAGAAGATGGTTGGTGGGAAGGCACGGTGAGAGGAAAACGAGGAGTCTTCCCTGCCAATTTTGTAGATCTCGTCGATGAGGATGCTACACCTTCCGCAGGTACGCACGAACTGTGGTGGGATAGATTTTTCTCACAGGGGTTCATCGACAAAATTATATAATAATAGTCCGCCCACGCCTTCTTCTTCATTCCCCCACTGGAAATTAGATCTTCCCTTCCCCCTCCTCCCACCCCGCCCCGTGCGTACGCACTTTACGGATGACCCCTGAGCTGACAAACTTGACGAACCGGGCAAACTTTGGCACATTTTCAACACAAACAAATAAGAATTATTTAACCCCGAAACTGGGTTTTATTCCATGGTTAATTTAAAATTTAAAACCATAAATATCAAGATGGAGTGGATATGGCCCTGCCCACTCTTCTGAGTGATTATTAACACCGTGGCGCCTGTGACCAGTTCCTCATGCATCCTCCGTTGTTCTGTCACACCCTAATTTATGCATTTTTGTGTTACAGTCATTAGGAGCGTTACGGTTCGTACCGTAACCGAAAACAGACTGCGGTGCTTTGGTTCGGTTGGGTTCAAAAACCGAAAGAGAAAAACCACGATTTTTTCGGGTTTTTTTCTTTTTTAGGTAGTTTTTTCGCTGATAGTGGACAGCCATGAAACAAGTTACTGCTTCGAGCTCAACTATAAAACCTCGGCATGTTGACTTGTTGCTCTTTTTAAAGAAAAATATGTACATCTGTCAAGTTACCACTTGACATTTTAATGTGAACTGTTCATTTAGCTGCAGTAGCATTGTTTCCTAAGTGTAATTCAATATTTTAAGCTTCTTGTAATATGTGTAAAGGCATTTGTGTATGGCGTTATATCTAAGAAACTCTATAAATGTTCTCAAGTTAGAACAAAACTGTAGTGACTGCTATGTGATATACTGAAACTGAAGATGCGATATTGTTATAGGATATACGTTAGCTTAATTATAAGTTCGGTGACGTGAAATAATACGTATATTGATTGCTTTTTGAAATATGTATGCTTAATGCTCGATTCATTGACTTTTAAATATTTTTAAATATTTTAAACGGGTGCAGGCAGCGACATGCGAAGTACTTGCACTTCTGCAAATGGTGGGAAACATTTTAGCATAGGCATAGCAGCTGTATTCGCCTCCTGTTTGATACATAAATTACACAAAATCATGTACCTCAAATGTCGATCGACAGATAGACGGACCGACAAACCCGAGCACTAATAGTCCCATTTTCGCGCTACGCCGCCTGTGGGGACTCATAAAATCATTGTTAGGTATTTGTTGAGACCCTGTTGTAGGTGCTTTTTCACCGAATAAATATTGAAGGACTTGTGCCTTATTTAAAACAAGTAGTTTCTAATTGATCAGTTTGAGCGTTATAAATGTTATGAACTTGTGTTTTTGTTTTGTTTAAATCACAAAGCTAAAAGGCATTATTGGCTCTTAAAACGATAAATATTTGGCTAAATACAAAGATTATACCACTTCGGCAAACATTTGAACAGTTTTTGCAAAATCATACCGAAAAAAAAAAATGCCTTTGACAAAAAAAAAAAAAAAAAAGAGAAAAAAAACATTAGCTGAATTACTGTGTTGATGGTTAGAGAAGATGGAGGCGGAAGTAACTGAACGTGGAATTATCTTGATGTACCATCATAATTTCATTTAAGTATGGCCATAAGCCATATGGCATTGATAGCACATGTTATGATAGAGTTGTCGTGATGTTTACTGTACCAGATCTGAATGAGTCACAAGACGAGGAAGTGAAAGAAATCAAGGGCAAAAAGCCCAAAGGCTTTGGTTTCGGCAACATTTTTGCTGACGGCGGAGGGGCAGACGTGTTACACAGGATGAAGAAAAAACAAAGTGCTGACGACGCCAAGACTGAGCCAAAGGTATAGCAGTGCGTGTGCCAAAAATAGCACGTCTGTGCACCCCTCATGGTTTGTCAACTTTCCGCATTAACTTAAGCCCAAAGGGGAATATGTACTCGTAGTCTAACAGAAAGTCGTAACAATCGCAGCTTGATCTGCCCGTTCTGGGGCATTGCAATACAAGATGAATTTATCAATGTATATTTAAGGCTCGTTTCCGCGAGCGTTACAAAGAATCACATCTAGGCCGAGGTTGGGAGATGCACTGAGAATATTTGCAATTTTAAATATTACCCGTTTCAAATTTGAAGTATTACGGTGGAAGAGAAGACCTGGGTAATTCCCACTTGCAGACAAAGTTTGCAAATGGGTGTGCTTTGCTTGGAATTCTTTCTGTTTATTCCTCCCTTTTTTTAGCCCGGCTTACGTAAGCTGGGGTATTACTATCGGTTGCGGATGGCGTCCGTTAGATAGTTAGTTAATTAGTTGTTTATTTAGTAAAGTTTATTTCAAAATGCATCTCCTCCTACAATTTTGATCCGATGTCATTTATTTTTGGTCTGAGGCATCCCTAAGGGGTCGTGCATACGGCTTGTGCTTTTTTAGTCGATCGGACTATTTTTGTATTTTTGGGGAATTTTTGAAGCAAAAATTTCGAAAAAAAATTCAAAATGAATTTTTGATGAAAATACCTCAGAATGCATCTTCTCCTACAGTTTTGATCAGACATCATTTATTTGGGGGCTACGGCCTGTGCTTTTTGAGTCGATAAGGGAATTTTTGAAGAAAAAAAATCAAAATGCATTTCCTCCTAAAGTTTTTATCAGATTTCATTTATTTTTGATGTAAGCCGTCTCTAGGGGCTCTTGCAGACGACTTGTGCTTTTTAATAGGATTGGAAAACTTTTGATTTTTTTCGGAATTTTTGAAAAAAAATTAAATGAATCTTGCGTAAACGCAAGTTAAATGAACTTGCGCAGTAGTCAGATTTAACAACCGGGCATCGACACAAGTTACATAAACATGCGCAGCAGTCCAAAATAAGTACTGCGCATCGATACAAGTTAAATAGACATGGGCATTGGTCCGAACTATGAACCGCGCATCGACGGAAGATAAATAAACATGCGAACAGGTCCAAAATAAGTTCCGCGCATCAACGCAAGTTAAATAAACATGCGCACTGGTCCGGAAAAAAGAACCACGCATCGACGCAAGTTGAACAGACATGCGCAGTGGTCCGAAATGCGAACCGCGCATCAACGCAACCTAAAGAAACATGCGCACTGGTCCGAAATGCGAACCGCACATCGAGGCAAATTAAATAAACATGCGCAGTGGTCCAAAATGCGAACCGCACATCAACGCAAGTTAAATAAACGTGCACTTGGTCCAAAATAAGCACCGCGCATCAACACAAGTTAAATAAATATGCGCACTGGTCCGAAAAAAAGAACCGCGCATCAACGCAACCCAGAGAAGCATGCGCAGTGGTCTGAAATGAGAACCACGCGTCAACACAAGTTAAGTTAACATGCGCAGTGCTCGAAATGCGAACTACGCATCGACGGGAGTTAAATGAACTGGTCCAAAATAAGCATAGTACATCAACGCAAGTTAAACATGCGCACTTGTCCGAAAAAAGAATCACGCATCGACGCAAGTTGAATAGGCATGCGCAGTGGTCAGTGGTCAACGCAAGTTAAGTAAACATGCGCAGTGATCCGAAGAAAGAACCACTCATCCACTAAGGTTGAATACTCATAAGAGTCGAGCATCGACGCGACTTAAATAAACATGCGTACTGGTCCGAAGTGCGAATCGCGTGTCAATGCAAGTTAAAGGGAAATGCGGGTATCTCACCTACAATTGACATTTCCTTCATCCTTTCACAGTTTAATGCTTTGAGGGTATACATTGAAAAATTGAAAAGAAAAAGGGGGGTCACCGATATTATAAGAGAAATAAACACACTGAAAGGTCGCATACTTTTACTATAGAAACCAATGGGAAAACCAAGAAATTTCAATCAAAATGCAAAATTCACACATAATCGCAATTGACAATTGCCTCATTTTTTCCCTGTTTGAAGAACATGCCATACGAAATGTTTTAAGCAAATAAAAAATATATGTCACCGTATCAATAAGAGAATTATACAATCGTTTTGATAAAATCCCATTGACTCAATGGATAAGTGGTGAAAACAGTGTAATATGAATTTAATGGACAAAAAAATCAACATAGGCCCGTCTAGGAACAAAATATCAATACAGACCATTTCTGGACACGACCCTTTTTGTCTTTGAAAAGAATTTTTCGATCTAGACGGATTTAGTAGTTATTTATACTGTGTAAACATGGATTCAAACTCGGCGATATTCAATGTAATGCGCATTTCGATCGCTTTCCTTTAATTTCCCTTTAATTGAACCTGGGCACTGGTCCGAAATGCAAACCGCGCATCAACGCAACCTAAAGAAACAAGTACACTGGTCCGAAATGCGAACCGGATATCAACGCAAGTTAAACATGCACGTTGGTCCGAAATGCAAACCGCACATCAGCGCAAGTTAAATAAACAGTTGCACTGGTCCAAAATAAATACCGCGCATCAACACAAGTTAAATGAATATGCGCACTGGTCCAAAATACGAACCACGCATCAACACAAGTTAAATAAACATGCGCACTGGTGGAAAATGGGAACCGCTCATCAACGCAAGCTTAAAAAACAAACACACAGGTCAGAAATGGGAACCGAGCATTAATGCAAGTTAAACTAGAACCTTATTTCGCTAGCGAAATGTTATACACTTGACAAAAATTAAAACGCAAAATACTTCCTTCGATGGGTTATTTTATAAACTAGAACTTCAATTCGCTAGCGAAATGTTATACACTTGACAAAAATTAAAACGCAAAATACTTCCTTCAGTGGGTTATTTCTTGAATAATATATTGCAAACAACACAGCTTGAATACGTCTTATAAGTGGTGTTTGGTTTTTGTTGACTTAAGGTTTTATTGACTGATCAGGCATACGCCGTGTTAGCTATTTACGCAGTGAGAGCTGAGCAACTATGTGCTCTGTGCTATGCGTAAAATGCTCCACATTTACTTGCAAAAATACACTCTTTTCATATGGCGTTTTAAACAAGAAAACGAAATCGAACGCAAAAACAAAAAGTGTCATGCACACGTTCATATCAAGTTCTACCTAAGACCCAAGTTTCGTGGCCCTAGGGCCCGTAGTGAGAGTGGAGGAGATGACAGAAATCCGATCACTGTCAAGAAAAAAAAGATACCAACAGCTGCTCGCAGAAATTCAAAAACCCCTTGCAAGCCAAAGGCTTGTGAAGTGTTAAAAACATGCGCACTGGTCCGAAATGCGAACCGCACATCAACACGAGCCAAATAGGCAAGCACACAGGACCAAAATAAGCACCGCACTTGTCTGAATAAGAACCACGCATCGAGGCGAGTTACATAAATATGCGCACTGGTCCGAAATACGAAGATTGTTCGAAGGTATCTATGACAGACTATCCAGTCTACCAGAGATACAAAAATCTGTTTCCCATTTTTTTTGGGAAACAAATCTTTGTATGCGTTTCTCGGTCTGTGTTCTGGTCCGGTGCTAAAGTAATTATTGCTCTTTTTCATAAAATTCCCTTGCTCATGCACGCTGGAATTGGCCTTATTGCTTTTCGTAAGCTGGGACTTTGTCCTTGGACAAACTAGTTTTTGTTTTTGTTTTTTTTTTCATCTCGGAGGTTTCCAGAAAACTCCTCCAACGCTACTTGACGTAGGACGATGAAATTTGGCACAGAGATAGAGGGTGATGAGATGTCATGAAATCCGCAAATTTTTTTTACCTTGACCTTCAAAGTATTTTGGACCTCAAAATGGTTTCCAGGAAACTCCTCCTACAGGGTTTGTAGAAGAAAGACGGTATTTGGCAGAGACATAGAGGGTAATGAGATGTCGTGAAATCCGCGATATTTTTTACATTTGAAGGTCAAATTGAAGTCAAAATATTTTTTCAAACTGCTACTCATCACGACAAATTGCTGGAAATAGCGCTCAAATTCTTGTTTCTACACGTGTACGGTGTCAGTAGGCAGTAACATGGTGGACTGAATCTCGACATTCAGGGTCAAGATCAAGGTCATGTGACTTGTATATCATAATCCGTTAGAGAAAAATTGTCCATTATTTCGAAAACGGTTAGAGATAGAGCGATTTTGAGCTTATGTTCGACCCTTTGTCCCCAAAAGACAGTAAGGGGTACCTCGGTCATCTTGGCCTCCTCCGTCATGGTCAAGGTCAAAAACCTGAAGTTGACCATTATCACGAAAACGGTTAGAGATAGAGCGATTTTGAGCTTATTTCCGACCCTCTGGGCCTATAAGACGCTATAGAAGAGGTACCTCGGTGACTTGACCTCTTCGGTCATGGTCAATATCAAAAACGGGAAGTTGACCATTATCTCGAAAACGGCAAGAGATAGATCGATTTTGAGCTGATTTTCGAAACTTTGAACCTAAAACACTACACGTTAGAGGTACCTCGGTGACCTTGGCGTCATAGGTCATGGTCAAATTCAAAAACCAGAAGTTGACCATCATCTCGAAAACGGTTAGAGATAGAGCGATTTTGAGCTTATTTTCGACCCTTGGGCCTATAAGACGCTATAGAAGAGGTACCTCGGTGACTTGACCTCCTCCGTCATGATCAAGGTAAAAAAAAACCGGAAGTTGGCCATTATCTCGAAAACGCCCTTTGGGCCTAAAAGACAACATGTTAAATAGGTACGTCGGTGACTTTAATCTCCTCGGTCATGGTCAAGGTCAAAAACCGAAAGTTGAAAATTATCTCGAAAACGGTTAGAGGTAGAGTGATTTGGAGTTTATTTTCGACAATTTGGCCTAAAAGACTATATGTAAGATGTACCTCGGTAACTTTGAGATCCTCGGCCATGGTCAAAGTAAAAAACCGGAAGTTGACCATTATCTCGAAAAGGGTTAGAGATTTTGAGCTTATTTTCGACCCTTTGGGCCTAAAGGACTATATGTAAGAGGTACCTCGGTGACCTTGACCACCTCAGTCATGGTAACGGTGAAAAACCGGAAGTTGACCACTGTCTTGAGAACGGGTAGAGATATCTATTTTGAGGTTATTTCGACCCTTTCAGCCTAAAAAGCGGTATGTAAGAGGTACCTTGGTGATCTTGACCATTTCTGTCATGGTCAAAGTCAAAAACTTGAAGTTCAAAAAGCGGTTAGAGGTATTGCGATTTTAAGCGTGTTTTCGACCATTTGGGCCTAAAAGAGAAGATAAGGGAAGAGGTATCTTGGTGACCTTCACCTCCTCCTTCATTGTCAGTTCTGAATTTTCAGAGTTCAGAATCGTATTTTTTGTGACACGCAAGTGTAATTTTCGCTACTCGGTAGCGAAAACGGTTTAGTTTTATGGTTGGTCTTCTATTGAAGTTTCTTTTTTTTTTTGGCGATCCATCAGAAATTGTCTAAATGGTGAGCATTTAATCGAAAATTAGTAGCCAATTTTCAAAATGCATCTTCTTCCACAATTTTGACTGGATTCTGTCCGAATTTTCAGTAACCGGCTTTTAAAACATGACTACCACTTTTTGATGACCGTACAAGCCTATTGATACTTGATCTACAAGATGTCGGCAGGTCTCAATGTCCCTGGACATTCATGTTAAATTAGAGGTTTGCGTGGCACCAAGATGGTGTCAAACTTTCCAAACTATTGAAGTGAATTTCTCAGCCTGTGACTAGACAAGATTTGCGTATTCTTAAATGTGGGAAACCAGCTCCCGTATTAAGTAACGTGGCTGATACTTGCGCTCAAACAAAGTATGAGAGCTTCATTCATTCAATAAACAAAACTTAGGCTGAAACTGAATTTAGACTAGAAGGTGGCTTAAAAAATAAGTAATGTCAAATAAGATAGCTGGTGAACTTTTTGTCTAAAATAATGTATTAATTATTTATAAAAACAAAAATTACTTCCCCTGCCCACAGAAAGGGTCTGGCATTAAGCGGAGTTTCGACATTGAAAATCTTTAATTGATATGTTTGAGCATATGCTTTAGCGAATTTGAAACTCAAATTTTAGACTCAGTTTGAGTATGAACTGGAGGTAAGTTCTTGAATACGGTGCAGGTCTGGAAAAAAATTCATTGTTAAGCTTTTGCACGGGTGGAACACATGTGCGAAGCATGTGATAACTGTATGTGGTGCTGAATTAGATAAAAGCCGATATTCTTCGGTTATAAATGCACGAATTTTAGCCTAGGCATGACGGATCGGTTTTAATTATAGGTCAATGGAAAGAAGCCTGCGACAAAAGAAGCGCCTAAGGAGCCACCCCCGCTCCCATCTAGGGAAGAACTGAAGCCCGGTAGGTGCCAATGTGTGCTAAGTACAAAAAAAGGTCTTCATTTCAATCTTACGTGACTCATATTATTCACCCATGCAGTGCGAATAAATGTATGACGTAGGAGTTGAGAAATCAAGGGCAAAACAAGTATTTTTCGATTTTAACTCAAGGTATCACATCCGTCGTTTTCACCATTATAAATTGAGGAATCTGCAGATTGCATAACATCAGCTTTACATCTCTGTACCTAAATTATGGGTAAAAAATACGAGCTTTTCCCGACTTTGATTCCGCGTATCTGAAACTGTTTTTGAGAAGCAGCAATTGACTGAATTCAATTTAATATAGATATGTATGTATATATACATGCAAAACTTTAGCTGTGCTGCAGTTAGTAAGACAGGAGAAAATTGAAATTTTTGTGACCGCAGGTCAGCAAATTTCATTACTATATAATTGGGGGGTCAGTTTAAAAAAATAAATATGAAACGTGTTTGTATTGTCAGTTGTGAACGTATTTCAAAAGATACGGGATCAGTCTAAACACAGAGGTGTCGATGATCCATGATCCAAGTTTATGAACTTAGTACTTTGTTGGTAATTTGTGTTGCATTTTTGGATGGTTTTACTTGACCTAAACTGCTGAAATTTTACAAGAATATAGGCTAAAACTTCGTGGGTTTTTGGCCTGGTAGGTCCGAAAAATTCTGTAGAATTTTATAGTACAACGAACGAATGCGGCGTATGACGTCATCACGTGAAATATGCATATGGTTTGAAAAAAATCTTGTGTACAAAATATCTTGATAACGGAAATTCACATCGACTGCAAATTTTGTGTGGATGTTCCTTGGGTCAGTTGGGCGGTTCTAGCAACTTTTGGTCGAAATTAAGAAAGATGTATGATATCATTACGTTAAAATCTTATATGTGTACATTTCTCAGCCGCTGAACTTCGGAGCAAGTTGAAACTTGGTGGGATCGTTGCTGATTTTGTCTAGTTTTCTCGCCACTGGAACGAACGAAACAGCACATGAAGTCATCTCTTAAAAATATACAGTACATACAAGTTGGAAAAGATTTTGTGTGCAAAATATCTCGACAACGGAAAGTGGCATCGTCTTCATATTTTTTTGGGTGTTCCTTGGTTCATTGTGACGGTTCTCTCAACTTGTGACAGATGTTTGTGTGTTGGATGTTTAACATCCCGTTGAGCAACTAGGATGGCTATATTAGGACGCAGTTGCTGAAGGAACAAGTGGGAAAAAAGAAGGAAGAATGAAGAAATAGTAAAAGAAATGCCAAAAAGAAAGAAATTCAGATTCGTCGCCTCCCACGACATGCACGGAACAGAACGCAGTCGGTCTATTCGAAAGATCCCCCCAACCCACAGGGGTATGTGCTTAACAAAATATTCTCCCCTCGTCTCCCACCGAAGTAAGTCATCTGCTGCACAGCTGCAAAGGATGCCTTTTTAGTGCTTTGTGAACGATAAGAATGTACGAAGACCATGTATAGTCGTAGTCCAACATTAGGGCTCTTTGAAATTTACTTTTCTCAGATCCGCGAGAGATCAGGGAAATGCCTTTGAAAATTTTTCAAAAACCAGTTTTTAAAATGTGACTACCACTTTTTGGCGACCATACAAGCCTACTGATACTTGATGCACTAGATCTGGGCAGGTCACAATGTCCCTGGAATTCTTGTTTAACTGACCCATAATTTAATTGTGAAAATTACAGACTCCACTGTCACAACTTTTTTATTTTCTGCTGTTCTTCATTCTTCGTTGGGTTGAGTCCTAAAGGCTATTAGCCGTCCTGGACTGGAATCGGGTGCATCACTCCCAGTGCGGTAAAAGAAACAACGTTCACAAACTGGATAAAAACGTGCTGGTGCAAACGACTAAAAACTTCTCCATTTACATCAGGCTCCAGGAATTTTGAGTTCTATGCCATTTTTGGGTGCTCTCCACAACGAGATCTGACTACTAAAGACCGGCAGGAATGCCGCTTGTTGGATACTTGTAGGTAATGTATTCCATAGGCACGCTGTTCTTGAGTAGAAATGGTATTTGTATGCCTCTGAGTGCAACGACTGTGTGTGGAGATAACTTGCTGGGTGGCGGGAAGAGGGTTGCGCCACCTTTGGAAAAGATATGTTCATGAGCCCTGCTCGAATCGTGTGAACAGCGCCAGGTCATGAAGAGCTCTCCGATGTTGTAGGGGGAGCCACTTAAGTACTGTACTCATGTCGGTGGTTAATTTTGCTTCTGGACGGTATGTGCAGTTTCCGAGCACAAAGCCCGCAGCGCGTCTTTGGACTGATTCCAATTTATCTATGTTGCGTGGGGTGTGAGGATTCCAAGCAGATGAGGCATGTTACAGGTGTGGGCGTACAATGGCTTTGTAGGCTGATTCCTTCACTTCGGGGGAACACATATAGAGGTTTCGTCTGCACAGGTTTAGAAGGTTTGTGGCTTTTTTTTTTGCGACAGTACCAACATGTTCATCGAAGGAAAATTTATTGTCCAGCATGACACCTAGATACCTATCCGCGTTTATTTCCTCAAAAGATTTGAACGTTGACGGTGGAGATGGCAGGGACATCAGCTACGTGTGAGCTACCTTGTGTTTGGTTCTTTTGGTAATTCTCAGGGTTTTCCATTTCTTACTAATTGTAGCATGGCAAAAGTTTTCCATGTAAAAGGGGACAGACATGCATAGTAAATGTATTCATTCAATTGTTTCTCCTCAAAAACAGAGTTGGTGAAGAATCGAGTCAACGTTGAAAAGTCCTTGTTTGTGACCCATAACTTCATAGACTCCTTTGACTTAGGTGCAGCGTTATAAAGCTGATATTATGCAATAGAAAGATTCCTCAAGTGGAAGTTGTGGTGAAAACGATGATGATGATGGTGGCTCTTCAGTGTGATGTCTTTAAAGGATTTGAACTCGCATTGAGTGCGTTTTCAGATTTGATTATTACAAGGAAACGGTTCCTTTTGTGTATATAGCTGGCCCTGAAACATGTTGTAATTGCTTTTATAGCTAAAAAAGAAGACTACCATGTCCGCATGCAGGGCGCCGTTTCCTAGTGCTTTCCAAATTAAAAAAATACATATAAAAATTCACGCATGCCTTTTTGAAGAAAATATTTTGAAACATAATACAGCCAGCCTTTAGAGTTTGAATTTCAGTTCAAGCATTTGGGAACCAATCAATAGTTTTCTGTCGTTCTGTGGTGGTAGATTGTTACAGGTTCCAAATCTGTTACAACAAAAAACAAATACATTTGTTCGCAAATCATGGTTTATTGTAGCTGGTTGCATGTTTAAGCATAAAGCTAATTAACGCATATCGCTTTACGAGCTCCTGTGAGTAAAGTTCGCGGTAAAAGTTTTTTTGTGGATTTGGAACTAAAAGTATTTTAAATGGTTTTAAGTAATCCCGATTCACTCTCTAACTAAATTTAAAAAAGGGTTAACTTTTCTCTGACATAAATAACCAAATCGGTAGTAATCAATATAACGTCTTTTTATGTGGATTCGTCACTGTCTTTTCTTTGACACTAAGTGTATGTTAACTAAGTGTATGTTAACCTACTGATCTTGACCAGTCACTGTGTGTATCTTTTGGGAACAAAAAGTCAGAGAGATAATTGTGTTCTCTCAGGAAATGATCAGCTTTATGCAGAACAGTAAATTGTGATGGGAAAATACGAAATGAGTAATCTGGCCGAGTCTCACCCTCTCCCTCCTTACCCCCTTTTTCTTCTTCGTATTCTTCTTTATATCAGGACTGCCACTCTAACTCTTTTTAAAAGATTTAACCTTTTTTTTTACGTTGCCGCCATTTAACCGTTTTTATCCTTTTTTGGCCCTAAATTGTCTAAAAACCTCTTTTTAACCTTTTTTTAACGATGTTCAGTCCGATTTTTGAACACTCTTAGGCGTTTACCAATTTGTCTGCCCAATCAGTTGTACCCCTTTCTTCTAAGCACATTTTTGGACCTCTGTCAAAGAATGAAATAAAATTTTTTTTTGCGTGATTTCACGGCAGTACGTAACAGTAAGAGATTTATGTCAACTGAAAAGGTATGTTATTATTGTGTATATTTTCTGGAAAATAAGTATTCAGAAACCCTTTTTTATCCTTTTTTTAACCATTAATGAACCTTTTTAAAGCAATTTTGGAACTTTTTTTTAAGATTTGGCGTGGCAGCACTGCATATACGAAATTAGGAAGTGACCTGGCCATGTGTCAACTTCTGTAGTAAGATCGCTCGTATCCCCGTCCAGGAAGTACGATTTTGTTGTATGCTTATACATGTAGGAAAGATAACACAGTGTATGGTCAGTACCCTTTGTTATGCATTGTCGTGCTTCTATCTCTGGTGTCAGCTTTAATTGTCTCTGGTGCGCTCGATAGATGTTTGATAAAACCATACACTAACTTCGTGTATTAGTGTGCGCCTGAAAGCACTCGTTCTCCGCGCCCTGGGCAAATTGGAAGTTAAGACCGCGGCGGACGCGAGTGCACCCGAAGTGTGAAGTTGTTACCATTCTAAACACCCACGTTAGTAATAAACCAAACTTGTGTTTTTAGCCCTTCCCAAGCAGCCCCCTGTACCGCCTGTCAAACTGAAGCCTGCTGTGGTCGCCACCCCCGACGAGGAAGCGCAAGGTAGTGTTGAAACAGCATGCACAGACACTGGTCCTCTTTATTGCACACATGAAAACATTGTAGGAACTAACTGTAGCGAAACTCAAGTCATAGACGCAGATTTAGGGATTAATGGTTTTGAAGTGAATAACGTTGTCCATGTTGATAATAACCAAATTTGTAAATATGTAAACGCTGATAGTGGCGCGCTGAACCCGCCAGAAAGTGTTGTCATGGATTCCAATATCATATCGGCTTCAGGCGCCCACTGCATGGTAGTAGATTTATGTGTCGGAGACGGCGAGGGCTTGAGTTTTTTAAGTACCGGGTCTTCTCGCGGTTCCTGCGACTATCCATGTGATGGGAGCGCATGCTCGGCTTTCCGCACGCCATCCAGTGGGGAAGTGTCGCTTGATCTAGGCGAGTTGAGTCACGCCAGGGAAACTCCTCCTCCGAAAATGTCGTTCCGGAAGCGACGCTCCCTGAGTAGGTCCCACAGCGCCCGTGACCGGCCTGTCAGCCACAGCACGCCTGCCAAGCAACCCACGTCTCGTGGCCAGCATCCTGTTGAGGCTGAACAAGATGCTGGTAGCTCAAGAGAAGATACAGAAAATACCAGCGAGGGAGTACGTGCTCATGTTGACAGTGATCAAAAGCAGATAGGAATGAGCTGTCTGAACCGTGCCCCTAGTGGCGATGTGAGTGGTCTAGAGTCGGACAGCCATCGGCGCAAGCCAAAGAGGAGGGTGTCGTTCTTATCCCGCGATGCCATTATCGGTGGTCCCGACGAAGATGGCGATGATGCGTTGGCTAGCTCGACGCTTACCAGCCCCAAGCGGCGTGACGTGCTGCGGGTGGAGCGCCTCAATGACAGCGTCGTCCTCGCCAAGCAGCGCCTGCCCTTCAGGATCTCTCACTGGGAACAGCATTTAGATAACGTCACTCTAAGAACGCCGCCTCCAGATCGCTCCAACAGTTTGAAAAGAACCTATCAGTCGAGCTCGGCCGTTGATTATGAGGCCGAGTCATGTATTTTATCGTCCGCTGCAAGAAACAAAACTAAGTCCGAGTTGTCTAGAAAGAGAGGTATATCAGTATTTACGAGTAAGGTCAGGGCCGCGTTCTCTCACCGAAACGAGAGCACTGTGTCCCATTTGTCGGATGCAGTGCACCAGCAACACGGTGAAGACAGCAAGGACAAGGAAGACACTCGCCATGCCGATACTGATTGGGGTGATGACACATTCCAATCACCGGAAACTTCTCCTCATAATGTATCACTTCCGGTTATGGAATTTTCACCCAAGCGAAAAGCGCTTTCGCAGGATTTTATGGGCGTTTGTGTAGATAGTTCCAGGTCAAACATGGCGACTTGCGACAGACAAGATTTCGCACCAGACTCACCGGATAGTTGTCCGCGTGGCTTTTGGAAACCACGACGTATGTTTGGACAAGATGCAAAACAAGACAAGTTGGTTTCCCGCATTCGAGAGGCGTTTGGAAGACATCCAAAAGAGAAGAGAAGTGCGGCAGCATCAGTCGACAGCCAGAACATGAAGGCCTTCACACAGACACGGCAGGCTGCATCAAGACACGACATTCCAGAAACCCGCACTGTGGAGGAAAGTGCTCGGGCTCTACCTGCAAAGCCGAGTGCTTTTGAAAGAAAATTTTCGTGGATTCCTCGAAAGAAGAAAAAGACCTGCAGCAAAGAACCGAAAGAGGAGAACAAGGAGAAAGGCCCGAAAGTGTCTAAACGTGGGTCGCTTTTGAGAAGGCTGAGTATTACATTCACTGGAAAGCGCGCTGAAAGAGTTCGAAGATCTGAAGTGGTTGTCTCACCCAGCTGTGACGTCACTGGGCGTGAGGGAAGTCCATCGCTGATTGAAAAGAAAGTGCCTGTTATATTAACCCCAGCGACCCCAAAGACGGTAGCAACCATTCTAGCCCCAACAGGCGCAGTGGAAGCGATGAAACCTACATATATTAGTGCAGAGCTCAAGAATGTCAATCATGTGATCCCTGAAGACGCCAGAAATGAAGGTGTTGATGACCCAAATGTTGCGTGTGATAGCGGCCATTTTGGAGAGTCATCACAGATGGAAATGGACTTCAGCCGAACAAGAGTGGCATTGCCCATCAGAAAATATCGTATGCCAAACTGGAATTATTTTGCAAATGACAGAGCTCACGAAAATACGGATCTGCCTAATGATGAGAGCATTATAACATTTAGTTCTGCCACAGACCTGCCTTTGCCTGATAATTCTCATAGTCCGGTCAAGGGGTCCCTCGCCGAAGAATGGGCTAGTCAAGGTCCGGCTACTTGTGACAGGTTGATCTCGGATAATACATGGCTAGAGATGGGTCGGAAAATCAAGAGTGACTGTGCAAACAAGGCTAAAGCAAGCGCGGCTGGTCACAGAGAGAATCAGACCGAAGATCATGTCATTATAGAAGTACATCAGCCACAAGACCAGAGCTGTGCAGAAAGGAAACAGCGCAGTATAGACCCGGCTGCTGCGGATGAGAGACGTCACCTGGAAGACCAGATTTGTATAGAAGGAAAACTTCAAACTAAAGACCACACGGTTGAACACAGAGAACATGATACTGACTGCCAGACCAGTGCAGAAAGAGAACGCCACAGCGAAGACCAGACCAGTATAGAAAGGGAACGCCATAGTGAAGACCAGATCAATGCAGAGAGGGAACGCCACAGCGAAGACCAGACCAGTATAGAAAGGGAACGCCATAGTGAAGACCAGATCAATGCAGAGAGGGAACGCCACAGCGAAGATCGGACCAGTGCAGAAAGGGAACGCCACAGCAAAGAACAAATCGGTGTTAACAGGGAACGCCATAACGAAGACCAGACCAGTATAGAAAGGGAACGCCATAGTGAAGACCAGATCAATGCAGAGAGGGAACGCCACACCGAAGACCAGACCAGTACAGAAAGGGAACGCCACATAGAAGACCAGACCATCTTAGACAAAGAACGTCACAGTGCAGACCAGACTAGCTTAGACAACGGACGTCATACAGAAGCCCAAACCGATGCAAAAAATGAACATCACACGGAAGCCGAAACCGATGTACACAGTGAATCTCACAGCAAAGAACAGGCAGGTGTAGGCAGAACATGTCGCACCGAAAACATGACTGAACATCAGGCTATGGATAGACGAGATCAGAAAAAAGACCTCAGTGTTGCTGTCGAATGCCCGCGTGAAAAGTGTCCAGAATCTGTAGCTGGGATTGAACTGGGCGAGCTTGCTATTGCAATCATTAGAACGCGCATTGAAGAAATCACGACGGCCCTTGGTGAAAACATGACTGAACAACTGGTCACCATTAACCGCACAAACATAGAAGGACCGGCTACTGACGGTTGCAAGTCAGACTTCGTGAAGCAAGCGGAGTCCAAAATACAATGCTATAAAAATTTGGATCCCCATGAAAAACAATTGGAAAAAGAAGTAAACGAAATTCCACAGCAGGGGAGAAATTGTAGTGGCAGTGGGCGCGTTGAGGAGGTGGCTGAAGGAAAGGCAACGGGCGACTGGCAATCCGCGGACACTATCGAAGAGTCACCTGACACCCATTCTTTTGTCATACCAAAGATTGTTCTCACCCCGCCAAGTCCACTGATGTTGAGAGAAGACTGTGTGTTCGTTGGTGATGGCATGTGGAAGAGCATCAGTCATAGTCAGGATGATCGCTTGATTGACAATAGCAAGACTGGTGTGGAAAACTGGGAGATTTTGCACAGTGTAATGGAAGAAAGCTTCGAAAAACCAAAATATGCACCAGAAGAAGAAGGAAATGTTGCCAGAGATGAAGTAGGTTCTGCTGCGTCCGATTGCTTACAAGTTCATTACCTGACGGATGCATCTGATGGAGCTGTAAGCGGACCATTATATGGACCAGTGGATAAAATAAAAAGCAGTGAGGAAACAGATAGTACGGAGTGCCTGAATACCAATCTGGCTGGCGTAGAAAGTTTTGATATGGTCGAGGAGTTGTTGCCGAAGAAAGGCTTGCTTGTCAGCGGATTTAAAACGGCCTACAGCAGCATTACAAGTGAAATTCAGAATGGAGAAGCGCATAGTAAAACTGATTCAGCCGATGAATGGGACCAGTATGAAGCGGATGGTTACACCACTGTGAGCGAGCAGGAATTACGTCATTATGGCGTAGAAAGTGCCTGCACAGAAAACCACAGCTTTTACGACGAGTCTTATGAGGCTGAGTCGAGCAGCAGTGGGCCACTCTCCGGGCCTAACTACAATGGGGTTGAAATCCACGACCAGGGTCTGTCTACTTGTACCTCCCAAGAAACAAGCGACAGTGAAATCGCAGAAGTCCTATCTCAGATCAGTTTAAACGAAGAACCAGTGATACCATGCCCTGAAAATGAGGTTAAACAGCCTGGAGCGACTAAAATGTGGTGTTCGCATCTCGCGGACATGGAGGCTGACACTACGCCACGCATTGAAGAAGACTTGTTGAATTCCCCGGAAGTCGCCTCCGCGCCTTTGTATGATGACGTACCCGATTTTCTGGCCGACCTCAGCCCAGAATCGAGGCATTTTTTCGTGAACGACGAAGCCGACAGCCTGGAAGAGGTGCTGCTGAACACGTCTCACAACTCTCACTTGTTCTATTCCATCACAAACGGCGAGCTCACTCCATCTCCTGCCAGCAAAATTACTCCATGAGTGTGAACTTCTGCTGATTGCTAAGCTACCCAAGTAGGCGCTATGTGTGCGAAAAGTGCGAATGTGTTAAAAGTACCTGGGAGGAAGGGTAGGGGGGTTTGCCCGGCATTCCACCAGTGACAAGAGAAATTAGCTCGTCTGCCGATCAAAATTATCAAACATTAGTCTGAAGCTTTTCAAAATTCCACGTCAATTAAAACACCTGTAGGATGAATAATGTGCGCATGCGCCCATCTTTCATGGTTTATGGCCGGGCTAATCTCATTTTGGCAGTACGTTCCTGGCTTTTTTTTTTTTGGGGGGGGGGCGCTTTTTATGACTGGAGCACCTTGATGCTGTAGCACTTAATGACGAATGAAGACAAATCGCTTTAATAAATCCAGCTTTGGCTTTGTCTTGCAATAAAAATGTTTATACACATCCTTTACAAGCGGCAATTCTCCACTGAAAAACTTCCCAAAGTGAAGTGAAAGGGCGTTGATGAAGCACAATCGGAATTCAGCAGCAATCTGCCACTAGCAAATTAGACACCATTATGTCTAATTCTAAAGTGAAAGTGATACCGAACGGCGTTGATGAAGCACAAAAACACAATCTGAATTTAACAGCAACCTGCCACTACCGAATTAGACATCATTTATGTGGCATTACTGCAGGATGGGTGAATATTAATGAGCATCAATAGTCTCCACAGATAGGCAGCGTTGGCCTTTCTGAAAGGCCATTTTCAGATTCTGTTGAGTGTTACTAAAATTTACTCGTTATGATTATTGTTTTAAATCGTATGAGACGATATAAATAGGATAAAGACCGTTCAAGGTACTCTGCGATTTTAGGTCTGTACAGTACTTTTACTAGTCGCCGTGTTCTTTGGTTCGCTTATTTCTTTAATGTTCCTATTGCTGATTTTCTATACGTTTGTAAAAATTTTACTTGAGTTGTATAGTTGTGTAAATTGATACATTTCATTGTTTATTTATTTGGTGTTTTAAAAATACGACACGTGTAACTCTCATGTTTTTTTTTAGTTAAACCAGAAAATGGATAAGCACTCTATTTTATTTAGTTATGAAAAGTTTTTGTCGTTGATGTTAAAAACAGATAAAATGTCAGTAAATGAAACTTCCCTTCGGACAATCAAATAGACTGTTAGCAAAAAAAAAAGAAAAAAAAAAAAAAAAAGAAAAAAAAAACACATCAGTAAATAAACAACTCCTTACACAATGCCTCTGATCACAGAAGAACTTGAAATAATTGTGTATTCCGGTTAATAGTGACGCGGCAATCACAGTGGCGACAGTAAGCCTTGCGACGGTATACCGAAGCTTGGGCACGCTACGGCGGTACGCTAAAGACGGGTGGTCTGAATTGCGAGTGGCGAGCGTGTTGTAGACAAAATGTGGTGTGCATGATATCTCAAAAACGAAAAGTCTTATTGACTTCAAACACGGTCTGTTTATTCCTTTAGACATTGGAGCTGAACATTGGAGAAAGTTCAAAGTTAGTGGAATGGTTGGTAGGTCTGAAAGATTCTGTCAAATTTTGTCGCAAGTGGAACCAAAACTACGCCACATTACGTCAGTATGTAAAATATGTGTACATTTTTTACGAAGTCTTGGGTGCAAAATATCTAGACAACGGAAAGTCTTATCGACTTCAAACTTTGTTGCTGTTTAGGTCAAAATCGGGCAGCTCTTTTGATGCGGACAGTGCTTTTGACACGTGTGGCAAAGTTAAGAAAGGTGTATGACGTCGTTACGTCAAAATCTTATTTGCATAGTGTTTCCGCCGTTAAACATAGGAGATCCTTCAGAGTTATTGGACTGGAGTCTGAAAGATTCTGTTGAAAAATTCTGTTGCACTGCTCAGGCGAAAATCGCATATAACGTCGTTACGTGAAGTAGTCAGCTCTAAACAAAATTTCCTGTGCAAAATATTTCGATAAGCAAAAATGTTCTCTTGGTAGACTGTGTTTGGCAATTTGCCAAAAATTGGTAAGGGCGGGGGGATTCTCTGCCAGTTTTCAAAATGCTTCTTCTTCCACAATTTTGATCGGATTATCTTCAATGTTTGTATAAATGTTCACTAGTAAGGCCTCTTTTGAAAAGAGGCCTTACTTTTTTTGGCGATCCACCAAAAATTGACGAAATGGCTGCGCTTTTTAACTTGATGATGTGCAGTTTTTAAAATGCATTTCTATCACAAATTTATCACAAAATGCTTATTTTGTCACGGATGCTTTTCCAATTTAGTACGAGGGTTGCCCAGATGGTTGTGTCTTAAAAAAACTGTTTTTTTTCGCTGGTGATCCGTCAAAAATTGGCCAAATCGGGGGAGGGGGGGAGGTATTTTAAATTTGTTGGGTGCCAATTTTCAAAATACTTCTTCTCACAATTCTGATTGGGTTGTCTTCAAATTTTGCATAGCTGTTCACTTATTCTTCTGCAAGTAATTTCAGTCACTTTGCTTTCATTGTTAAGCGTCGTGCAAGGTTAGGGCTTCTGTAAAATTTACTTTTCTGAGATCCGCGAGAGATTAGGCAAATTCAGTCCGTTCAAAAATTGGCAGTAACTGACCGTCACTTTTTTTGCGACAATACAAGCTTATTAATACTTGATTGTCCAGGTACCAGCTATTCACAGTGTCCCTGGACATTTTTGTTGTTAAAGATTTAGGTAGGGCTCGAGGACTAGGGTAATTGAAACATGTTTTTATTTTAATGGGAGAGGGGATGAAGATGCATATTTTTGCAGTTGAATATTTTGGCGGTCATTTCTGTGTATAACTCTGTGTATTCTTTTCAATTTTTTACTATGAGTTGTGTTTAAAGAAAAAAATTATTCTTTTGCTTCAGTAAAAAGGACAATGGGGAATGTGTATTGAAGAAGTTTAGGTTTTTGGTCGAGCAGGCATTTGTTTCTGTGTGCAAAAACAAGAAATTAAAGAGATGTCATTGAAAATGTGTCATATATCTCTGCACGCTGATGTCTTTACTGGCCGCTCTAGTTCATCTTAGTTTGTTGACGTAGAATCTCCCTTCCCTGGTGCACTAAGTTTTTAGTTTTTACACCTGGCCTGTCGGGCTGGCATGTCAGGAAGTTCAGTTCTATATGCCCCACCAAACTTTATACCTGCCCGACCACCTGCTCATGGGTCGAAGAGTTAACGAAAGGATTTTGCAGTAGGCATGTTATCGCTATGTGAATTGTCGTCATGCAGATGGCGCGGATTGGTGGTCGAGATCACTCGTGTGTATTGTGGGGTTGTGTCCAGCAGCTAATGCCACGGGAGGGCCAGTGATCTGAACAGTCTCATGGGGCGGGACAAACACGGGCGAGTCTGTAATGCATTTAAACCGAATTAACGTGTATCTGTATGTACCAGAGCAACGTAAAAAGAAGGCGATTACTTAAGAAAAACGTCATTTTTATTGCTACAACAGTTATTAAAAGTAATGAAGTCCTGATTTTGTAAATAAAAGAATAAACTTACTGAGCAGATTTTACTCATGCAGTCTGTTTAAAAATAAGTTCAGGTTTCTCATAAAAAGGAAATAACAGCCATTTAACCTGGCGAAAAATGTACCAACCAGCTACATTCATAACTAAGGTAAACTGTATAGTTCGGGACAATTAAGTTCGCAGCGCGTAAGGATATTGCCAGTCGGTACGGTGCTCAATGACGTGTTTATTCCTGTTTTGCCCTTCGACAAACTGCAAGCTTAGCATGAGGCATAATACCATATTGTTTTCTTCGGAATTTTGAACAACATAGATAATTGTTGAAATATGTCTAATTTAAAAATAATAAGTTACCTTTGTACCGGATACTTAAGAACTGCTAACCAATGATAGTTCATTACCGATGTTATCGCCACATAGTGTGACAACCAGAAAGCTATAGTATTCCTACCCAGAGAAATTGCACCTCATAGAAATAAGCTTGTTTAAGTGTTATAACTTTAAGCCACTCTGCAACGCATTTCAAGTTCCCTCAACGTAACGTGAATTGCCTTTATGTGACATCAAGTTCCTAGCTCTTGGTTTTCCTAAGCAATGAGTCTTTCATGTCTATCATAAAAACAAGCGTTATTGAAATGTTGCAAGCTACACGTATCTCTTGGATTATCTTGACTCAGTGCAATGTTTGTCTGGATAAGCGAGAAGAATGATAACGTGTTGCTATTTAATTGCGTTAAATAACGATATGTTTGCGTGTACTTGCAAGATTTTGTGTAAAATTGTTACATGAGTAAAATACTTAACGCAAAGAATAAGAAATAGGCCTGAAGTGAGAATCAAGAGATTACTGAAAATGCATTAAAATGTTGACAGATGTTGTTGCTGTCGAGGATAATTAGGTTTAAATGTAATGGTTGCATGTAATTGTTTTGTGCTTGTTTTTAGTTGAGAAAGCGAAGGTGCTATTCCCGTACGCAGCGGAAAACGATGATGAACTAAGTTTAGAAGAAGGCCAGATAATTGTTGTATTAGATAAGGTATGTGACAGCAATTTATAACTTTTGGTGTAGTAGCTGAAAAAAACCTAGATCCAACCCGGATAATTGTATTGCCGATTGTTTTTTTTTTTTTTTTTTTTTTGGACGCACGCCCAAACATAGAGGTGGAGATTCAGTATTAAAATGCGCCTGTAAAACGTCTTTGATCACATATTGTAGCTAAGCAAGCAGTTACACTGCAGTTTTTGCTGATAACCCGATTACCCCTACAGCTGTCTTGTCGATTAGTACCGAGTTAACACCTGTTCAGCACCGTAAGAAAAAGCTTCGAAAGGTATTTCGATTATCCGCCTCGGTAATTTAGTCGCATTGTGTCGAGACATTTAGTGTTGCAAGTTCTGTGATGTGTGTGTGTGTCTGTGTCAGTCTGTTGTGTGTAAGATATCTTGAGAGTGAAAAGTCGGATCGACTTCAAATTCAGTCTGCTTATTCCTTAGTTAGGTCAGACGGCTCTGTCAACTTTTGACGCATCTTACATTATTAGGGCAGGCGTATGACGTGAATACTTAAAAATCATCTGTGCGTCTAATGCTTTTTACCACTTGTTAATCGTATGTCCCATGTTCTAATAAAGCGGTTGTTCTAGTGCAATTTTTGCGGAATATTTGGCCTACAACTTGTCAGCATTATAAAAAATGGGCATACCGCAAACATTATCATGGGACGAAAACACACAATAGCGCTCCATAAACTGATTATTTATTGGGCTATTGTCTCTGCGTTGTGTACACATATAGGCTTCCTGAACAGGAATTCTAAAAAACAAAACAATCAAACAAAATTGGAAAGTTTGCCTCGTTTTGGACAACTGTAGTGCTCCCAGTGTTGATTCTGACAACTTATAAGCCGCTGAATATTGTTGTTGCCACCCAACACACAACGACGACTGTTCACCCTCTTGGCCAAAGGATTATCCGGAATTTCAAACATTACTATAGAAGGCGAGTGCTCCAGAAAGTGGTCAGTAAAATCGATGCCGATTAGTCCGCAACCGTTCATAATATCACGAAAGCCATAACCATCGAGATGCGACCATGCATATCTCCTCGTCATGGAAAGCTGTTCGTTCATAAAATACAAAGCTGTTTCTTCAACGGATAAACCCCAGACAGGGAAGACGGTGAATTTCTGGGCTTTCTGCCTGAAAAAGTACCAGAAGTTACCGACCAAAGCAGCTACATATCGTAGATATTGACAAAGACATTCCATCCGGGGGACAACTGCCTGAAGCAGAAATCTGCCAGGAGCTGAACGAACACAAAACAACCACCGACCAACAGGATGCCATTGAAGAACAACACACAAACGTTTCCGACAAACAGGACGCCATTGAAGAACAACAAACAAACGTTTCCGACAAACAGGGCGCCATTGAAGAACAACACACAAACGTTTCCGACAAACAGGACGCCATTGAAGAACAACACACAAACGTTTCCGACAAACAGGACGCCATTGAAGAACAACACACGAACGTTTCCGACAAACAGGACGCCATTGAAGAACAACAAACAAACGTTTCCGACAAACAGGACGCCATTGAAGAACAACACACAAACGTTTCCGACAAACAGGACGCCATTGAAGAACAACACACAAACGTTTCCGACAAACAGGACGCCATTGAAGAACAACACACAAACGTTTCCGACAAACAGGACGCCATTGAAGAACAACACACAAACGTTTCCGACAAACAGGACGCCATTGAAGAACAACACACGAACGTTTCCGACAAACAGGACGCCATTGAAGAACAACACACAAACGTTTCCGACAAACAGGACGCCATTGAAGAACAACACACAAACCTTTCCGACAAACGGGACGCCGTTGAAGAACAACACACAGTTGTCTCCAAGAAGGACGTCATCGAGGCTTTGGAGATTATTCACCGATGTATTTTAGAACAGAATCTGGTTCCAAATAGTTTCTTTAAACTGGAGTCACAAATGAAGCCAGATCCAGTGAAGGGTGTCACCCAACAATCGAGCAAACATTTCTTTCAGAAACTGTGAAAAACATACAAAACTGTGCGTAGAGTTGTGTATATATTACAAAACTGGTTAAATTTGTGTAAATATGTGTTATGTATATTACATAGACTGGATAGTTCTTATTTTATAGGGTGAAGACTACAATAGTCACTTGGATATATTTTATTCCTATTTATTTATCAGTTATTTGCAATGAATGTACCTAAATAACAGTTGAATATGTATTTTTTTATTTGTCTTTTTCTGAACGGTGGCTAAACCGGTTAATCTAATAATTTGATGGGATGTGTGTGTTAATGTGAAAGTTGTTGCCTTGAGAGTCATTTAGGTCACGACTTGACTTGAAAATATCAATCAGTGTTATATTTTCTGGTAGATATACTATGATAATGACAGGAAGCATCCGTCGTCTGTATGGACGCATGTCAACTTTTCATTAAAATGCTTCTTCCCCATCGATTTAGATTGGAATCCTTTCAAATATCAGACGATTGTTTCTTAGAGGTTTCTCTCTTTAAAAAAAATACTTTTATTGGCGAATCGTCGAAAATAGGCCAAGTGGCGCCAATTTGATTTTTTTGTCAGTCTATTTTTAAAACGCTTCACCCACAATTTTGACAGGATTCCTTTTAAATTTTGTACGTTTGGGAGCTGTGCTATCGACGATAGCCTGTTCAACTTTACACTAGAAATATGTATATGCAGATGTGCAGCATTGTATTATTTGCGAAATCGGGGAAAAATTTGCTCAGCGGCACTTTGTCAGAAATTGATAAAAAATTTATAAATAATTACTTACTTTGCACGAGATTGGAGCTATGTCCAGACAAATTATAAGGCCAAGATTGTTAGAACTTCGTGTGTATGTGTAAATTAAATGTTATTTTTACATTGGCACCACAGTCATTACACGCTAGACTTAATTCGATATGCGTTTTTAGTGTGCTTTTCCACAATTGCACAGTGTGGATAGTGCGCGTTCACTTCACCATAAACAAAAATGAACGTGGGTAAGGCACCTTTGCCTCATATTCAACCATGATGTCGTTGGCCGAATGAAAACAAGCTGGAATTTGCGGTGCAGAACGAAATTAATGTTGAAGATATGTAAAATATTTGATAATAGAATTATAATTTTCACGAACTGTCCGCCATACTTTGATAGAATCGCAGTATCAGTTCGTATTTTGTTACCCTGAACGCCAACTGGACACCTTCGCTTGACAGTTTTGTGACCTATACGCCGATAAGACTAAAAGGGATTCTGTGGGGGAGGGTAGGGGAAGGGAGGGGGATACGCCAACATGTAAAATGCTTTTAAACGTTACTGTAACGAATATTTCGCCTGATCTTAATGGCCGTTGACATTTGTGTCGATTTAATGCGAGTGTACTGTGGCGAAACGGTGCAACTTTCTATGCTCCACTTTCAAGGCTCTTAGGTCTGGTTGGATCAACTTATTATTCAGAGACAAGAATTATATTAACACATTGTAAGAGGAGAAAGTCGAGGCGAGATTTATTCACAGAATTGTTGATTGCAGGAACTGGAAGACAGCGGTTGGTGGAGAGGCGAAATTAATGGCGTATGTGGTGTCTTCCCAGACAACTTTGTCGAGTTGCTGCCGCCGGAAGAGGTTCGGTATTTTCTAAATATGGAAAAAAATGTGACAACTGGGAAGTTCTAATTGTGGCAAAAAATATTGTTCAGTGTTGAATTTCTCTGAATAAAACTTCCCTAATATGTATAGAGGCAATTTGTGGGGTGAAAGAGGACATGAACACAGTACATGTAGCAGTATGCTCCTTCTCTCTGTGTAACCAGCAATTTGCGTAGAGAGCATTATTTTTTCATCCGTTTCACTTTGCTAGTGTAATTAAGTTCGTATTGGAAAGCGAAATTTCTAATGTTTTTTTCTTCTCTGCAAATTGTTTCTGCACAACTCGTTAAAACGCGAATAGTTAGTGCCGGGAGGGGGCCTGGGGAAACGGGGGTGAGGGTATCCATTTTGGTGCTGTGCGAAATTTTGAGGCCAAAAATGCTTTGGAGGTTTTGTTTTTACGATAATAATTTTATACCGCACAAGAACGATGATAGAAATTAGTGTGGCCTGTTTGCTAAAGCAACTTGAGCAGTGAGTGCGCTGTTGCATAATCAGCCACGGCTTGTTTTGTGGCGCTCTGCGTAAATTAGCAAAAATCCATGCAGGCTGTTTGTAGTGAGACAGGAGTAGATGAAAAGAACAGGTTGTGTGAACTAGAGACTATATGCTTTCATATCATTGTGAAGGTAGAATTGTCAGTCATTTTAATGTATTTTGGAGCTACTTTAACCCAGCAATGCTGCCAATTTGATAAACGAAGTGCACAAGTACTTCGGCGCGCAAATAAAAACAATGAAACAACTACCACGTGTTTCTTTTGTTTATTTCTCCTTCTAACGAGATTAGGTTAAACTACCACAAAGGAGGTGACGTCACATTTATTTTTGCGCGCAAAAATTCAGAAGCACTTTCTAATTAGGATATCTTTTTTCGTTTTCACACGAGAATTTCGGATATTCTTTCTGGTTTGTTCAACACACTTCGCAAATGTAAGTTTCTGCTTCGTTTGGTGGCCAGAAACCTAGGTTTCTCGCCTTGGTTGTTGCACAATTCGGCACTTTGTGCTTCGGAACCTACCAGTGTTTGCTTATTCGGGGCTATCGTCTCGCTCGGAGCTACATTCTGCCAATGGATCTATGCTAGGTTCGACTGAGTCGTGTGATCCGGGGTCTGGGAGAGTCTGGAAAAGGTTTTTTGTTCTCAGCTGTCTGACAGCTCGCACGCCGTGTTGGCGGGCCCGCGTACGATGTCCTTGTCCTCACTCGCCTCCCTTCAGATGGCAAAGCCTGTGTCGACAGTGCGTTCTACACACTCTGGTTTTGCCGCCCACCACAGGATCCACGCCTAAACTGCAGTTATTTGCAGTTTGGGGGCGGTTTTTGTCGCCTGACAGTATCTAGGTCAGGATAACTGTCATGGAGTCATCAACCGCGACGGGGAAAAGGGGGTTTCCCAAGCCTTACAGGCATAGTTTGCGCGGATGAGGTGCTTACTGCCTGACAGAACAAGGCTGCGTACCCCCCCCCTCCTTTGTCCACTGGCTTTCGAGCCCCGCAGGACACCTTTTGGGCGTTTTTTCTTGGGAATTCCTCAAGGAATTCCCCTTGTCTGTACGACGTCACGTGACTTGTTGTATTGACAACAACTGACACGCCGTGAGACAGCAAAGTTATTTTGCACTCGCAGTGCGAAAACAATGGGGTTGGTTTCTGACTAACAGGGGATTTAGTTGTCTTTTAGTCCTATCTAACACATATCTCACCCCACCCTGGGAACGCCCTCGTGTAGTCATAGAATCAGCAGGCAAACTACGAGGAGTTCCGCTCCAAGCTTCGTAAGACATTGATCCCTTTGTCACGGCAGGAGGTTCGCGTGACAAGAAAGTTCTGTCGTAACGAAATGAGTGCATGTACAGTTGAATTTACTGCGAGAACCAGGTACTAGGGAGTCAAACTGCAGTAAAAGGAAATGCTTCCGGTAAATTGCCGTTTCACAGATTGCTAGATACGGGATTAAAGCGAACAAGCTTGCCGGAAGGTCACAAATTGCAGTATCCAGGCTTCTCATGTAGCAATAAAGAGGTGTGTCGCTGGGAAAGTTTTCGTTTTTACCAAAAAAAAAAACAACAAACTTAAAAGACAGCGCCACACACAAGTTGTAACACTGCAAAGCAGCAGGTTATCCTTCGTCACAACAAACCGGTGTCGCTTGACAACGGGTTTGGTCATGACCAAACGGTTGTACCTACAAGCTGAAACTCACCTGGAACAACATTTGCTTGATTTTCAGGTCGCAGTCGGGAAAGAAGTCGTACTATGTGGGACCTGTATGTGGGCATCGCATGTCACACCTCGACCCGCACAGTTCATGCCCGAAGTGCCGTGAACGTGCTACAGAAGGCTTGCCGCAGTGTACGCCAGAACATACATGCGACGAGTGTAGTGAACTTACACCAGGGCAATGGCACGCTTTGTTGCAAGTGCAGAAACACAATGCAGGCAGGCGCAGTATACGCGAGACACACTCAGCTGTCAGTACAGGCTCGAACGCTGAACTGGCTATGCGGACAGAGGAGTTGGGGACAATTGAAGAGACTGTAATACCATTGTCAAACACCACCATGCTGGACCCTAACGTGATTCCATTAGCCAATGTAGAATCCCTGCAAGGTCTCACCCAGCCGGACCAAGCTCCAACCACGGCTGCGCTTTTCGCTCCGCCCAATACGCCGATGTCACTCCCTACCGCTAAAGCGTTGCCACCCAGTGAATTGATCAGAAACTGGAGTGTATTTACGACCTTGCTCCAACAGCCGGCTGTACAGGCCATTACGGATAGTACAAGGGTTGCGGACACCGCAGTGATGGATGGCACAACACGCACGGTAACCGCACGGGAGTCAAGCCAGGATAAAAGACGTAGAAAAGGGAGCACCCCCTCGTCTATACCTGCGGCAAAGGGAAGGGCTGACTCGCCGGAAGTGACGGTAGTAGTCTTCAAATCAGGCTTCTACCACCGAGGCACCGCTGTCTGCCCTGGAAAAACTAGAAAAAGTCACACTCAAGGCACGTGATGCAAAGGAAGTGCAGAGCACACTCAAGGCCAGACGCAGAGCACACTCAAGGTAGCCGCAGCGGCAAATACAGGAGGACACGTGACAGCACCCAAAGCGCTGCCGAGCGAACAGCCTCGCTGTCGCGCCGCGAATCTGCACAGTCGTGGGACAAGAAGGGAGCAAATCGAGCGCACACCGTGTCCGACAACGCTAAGACACATCAGGCAGGGGCAGCCCCGGTCAAAGTGCAACGATCCTGTGTTGACAATGCAACCAGTACACAACAGAATGAAAAGGGGGAAGAAGGAACTGTGTCAGACCAACACCCCTCGGCTGCAACCGAACAGCCTTGTCGACCGAAGGACCCCCACCGTCCTGTCATAGAGGTATACACATCTGGGGATGACAGTGGCAGTGAAAGTGACAGTGACTATGATCCCGATCAAGATGCATTCTGTATTGAAGATTCGCCTGAACAACAGATGCATACAACCACCTCACACGATGGGGATTGGGGTACGTACAGAATACCTCGCCTACCATCGCGCCAAGACATGGTATCTTTATTTCCGGCAGTGCGACACTTGGACATGGCGCGCTCGCCTGCCAAAGCTCAGTCTCTCACACCACGTGACTTCGCGGGACGCCGACGAGTACGTACACCCTCGCCGCCTAATTACGTCGAATCAGACACCGAGCCGGAATCCGCGGACAACGACGATGACTCCACACCGTCAACGGAGCCTACAGACATGCAGTTCACCGACTTGTTGCGCATGATAGTCGCACATGACAAGAGTGGTGCGCAATTGCAACCGCTACAAACCAGTGTCACACGGCGCCATCTCCGGTTCGCGTCACAAAGAGAGATCGAACCCCGCCCTGCTCGAGTAGCACTACCTACGGCGGACTGCATCAAGCAAATATTCAACTCGAAGTCAGAGCACCATGCCGAGAAAATTTTGCAACGCAATCACGCGTACCATAGGGTCTCCACCTGTAGGCTGTTGGATGTGAAGACATGACAGCACTACAGCCGCTGAAGCAACGCCTGCCATGGATCCAACGGGGTCACACCGACACGGATGTGCCATTAGTGGATGCGGACGCCAGGAAGTTCGAAGAATGGGCTCGCCGCTCGTTGAACATTCTGTCCTTTCAAGATTTCGCTCTGGTGGCACTACGAGACATAGTCATGTAAGCAGTGCCCGCCGACGACGCCCCAGCGGTGGAGAACCTCATTCACTCGATTGCCAGAGCCTCGTGCAACATCGCGCAACTGCAGAGCGAAGCTGTGGTGGGCATGGTAGGGTTACGGCGAGATGCAGTTCTTCACCACTCCCTTCTGCCGGTGGAAGATGCTGCGGCATTGCGGGGCCAGCCCGTGACAGGGCAAACGGAGATGTTTCCACCAGACGCAGTTTCTCGCCTGACAAGCGAATTCAAGGATTCCCTCAAGGATAAGTTCATGCAACAAGCTATCCGACAACAGAAAGGGAAGTCCACAGCAGGGAGGAAGCAAGGCAAACGGGCGGCACCACAAGGGAAGCGGCAAAGGTCACAAGCAAAGAAGCCACATCAAGAAGAGACGACCAAGCCGCGCGGCGCCAATCAGAGCAGGTAGCAACTACTGTACACATCGCACTGCGAGCGATTATCTAAACGATCACTCGCACGGCGATACAACTTTCTCTCATCCCGTACCCGCTCCGCTCATAACCTGCGTAGACACTTGGCCCGTTGGGGGGAAGACTGAGACATTTTTGGGAGAGGTGTAAGGTCTTGGGGGCCCCGAAAAGAGTGGTAAAATGGCTTCGTTGCGGATACCCCCTCCCCTTTCGACGCTCAAACAAGGGGATGATTATTTGCCCGCCTCCCACACCCACCTACCCCGTACCCGCCAGGGAGCGAAAAAGACATTGCATTGCATACCATGATTCAGGAATTGCTGGGCAAAGGGGCTATTGCAGAAGTGCCAAACTCAGAGCCAGGCTTCTACAGCCGGGTGTTTCTACGACCGAAGAAAACAGGGGGCTTGAGATTGATAATAGACTTGTCAGCGCTCAACCAGTTCCTGCTCGTACCGACATTCCGCATTGACACCAACCACGTCATTTACGAGACATTACGCAAAGGTATGTGGGCAACGTCAATCGACCTTATAGACGCGTATTTTCACATACCCATGCACCGCAACAGCTGGAGATATCTATGCTTCAGCGTTGCAGGAAGGAACTACAGTTTCCTTGTCCTGCCCTTCGGCTCAGCTCCAGCGCCATGGGTCTTTACAGTAGTCATGACCGTACTAAAAAAATGGGGCCGGGAAAGGTCTATCCTGCTGTTCCAGTAATTCGACGACTGGCTCATTGCCGCACTATCCCGCGAACTGGTCGCACAGCACACACAAGCCGCTGTCAGACAATGTCTAGAAGTGGGGTTACAGGTAAATCTCGCCAAGTCAGAACTACAACCCACGCAGACCATCACATTTCTAGGAGATGTATTCGACTTCCGGCAAGGTACGTGCTTTCCAACCGAAACTGACGTTTCAAATTCAGACAGTACTCAGTCACACGCAACCTTCTCTGGAAAGGCTCGAAAGCTTGCTGGGGTTACTCACCGCCACAGAGAAGACTGTGATTCTGGGACGCCTCCATTTCAGAGAATTTCAAGCCCTCGTTCGCCGGGCGTTGTTTCAGGGCCGTGCGAGAGGACGCAGAGTTCACCTGACGGAAGAAGCAATGGCAGACCTCACATGGTGGAGCGACCGACGCAATCTGCTGACCGGGGCGCCATTCACCACACCATCCATCGATTGCCAGGTACAAACCGATGCGTCGACGACAGGATGGGGGTGTTCTTCAAAGGTCAAACGTGGTAAGGACTGTGGGAGGACGACCTCCGCGAAGCACACATAAACCTCAGAGATGTGGCTGTCAAGCATGCTTGCTCACTGCTGCATCGACAGCTACACAAACAGACAGTGCTATTCCTGATCGACAACACGACAACCGTGGCATACCTGAAACGCCAAGGAGGCACACGCAGTCGCGAATTAATGTCACTGACCAGGGACATGCTACTGTTCGCCCAGCAACAACAGTTTCAGATTGTTCCCCAACATATTCGAGGCCTGTTTAATGTGGTGGCAGACCTGGCTTCCCGCCGGGGGACTGGTAGCGACAGAATGGACACTGGCCCGACAGACATTCTGGTGGATACAGACACAGTCACCGTGGGGGCCCCCGCAGTTGGATCTATTTCCGAACAGCCTCACAGCCCAACTCCCACGTTACATATCTCCCTGTTTGGACGAACAAGCGAGAGCAGTGGATGCTCTGCAATGGAAGTGGCCGGACAAGATTCTGTATGCATTCCCCCAACGTCTCTCCTCCTGCACACACTCCAAAAAATACGACGCCAATCTCCTATTAGTGGCACCTCTGTTACCAGAGAAACGCTGGTTCCCTCTGTTGCTACAGTGCCCACGAGTCAAACAATTCGCGCTGCCAATACATCCAGAGATGTTAAGACAGCTCCATTGGGAATACCATCACCCCAACCCACACCTTTTTCAATTCCACCTGTGGTGCATAGGCACTCAGTAGCGGAGTCGCTGGGATTTTCAGTGAAGGTACAAACGCGGCTGGATAAGATACATGCAGACTCCACGACCACTGTATACCTTTCCCAGTGGAAGTTGTTTGAATATTTCTGCTCGCAACGCAAACTCGATCCATTCGCAGCAACGTCGCAAGTGATAGCCGACTTCTTAGTGTATTTATTCGAAGACCGGGGACTTCCTGTACGTACAATTAAGGGCTACCGCTCCGCAATCTTGTTCATACTAAATAAATACTCAGGTTTTGACGCTGGTACCGACAAGCATTTAGGCCAGCTACTACGAAACTTCAAGTTAGAGAGACCGGTCGCCACCCGCCCGGTCGTTCAGTGGGATATTCGGCTTGTACTGAATTTCTTGCAAAAAGGACCTTTCTTACGGATGAAAGATCTCTCGGTCAAGGAAGTCACGCTGAAATGTACATTTCTTCTAGCTCTGGCAACGGGCAAGCGAAGAGGCGAAATACACGCCCTGGAGAACAAGGTGCTGCGCTACCAGGATAACTGGAGACGAATCACACTCGTCCCGCGAGGTAGTTTTCTCAGCAAGACACATTTGAACACCAACGGTGCAGGGGCATTAAAGGAGATCACGCTGGAGGCATTGGATGATGTGTGCTCGCCAGACGATACAGCTGAAAAGGCACTCTGACCAGTACGCACACTGCGATACTACCTAGAAGCGTCGGGCAAGTACAGACACCCCGAGCAGAGAAGAATTGTTCCAGGCGGGCGCATGAACGTCACCAAATACATTCATTACCCACTATTTACAGGACTTTTCCACCGATTCCTCCACGGGTTGACACAAACTGGGGCCTTTCATGTCGGGGGGAAAGATCTCTCTGCCTGACAACTAATATGTACTCAACTTCTCTATTTGACTCTCGCAGAAAGCCAAACAAGGGCGGGGGAAAGAACCGGCACAGCGGGAAGAGTCGCGTAAAGCAAGCTCTCAAGCCACCGGCAGCGCAGTGATTCTGTACAGACGAACTGTCTTGTCATGACAACCAAAAATAACAACACTACATTACTCAAGAGCTGTCATGACAGGGGACGTTATGTATCAACATACTGTTTAGTTTATAATGTACTCGGACGTTACAGACAGTTTGTATACTTATGAGTGTTGCTTGACATGTTTCAAGATTTGACTTTTCGCGCGTCGTCCAGCCACTCGGATTTCACTACTATGTAGTGACTGTGTTATTCAGACTTGTTTACGTTAGAATAAGAACACAAATTAACTGAGTTTTACGGTAATGATACCTTCCTCTCTCCTTGCCGAAATAGACAGTACAGCTAAAAGTCAAATAAAAGGCAAGAGAAGGGAAAGAAAAAAGGGGGGAGCATGTAACGAGTTAGGAAAACAGAGCTCCTCGTCGCACCATGTGGTACCGACAGGGAAAAACGACGAGGGGGGAGTAAGGTTGATTCGCTGAGTAATTTCGAATTCAAATACTCCAGAAATGTTGTCGTTCATACAAACAGGAGGTGATGCACGCTTCGCGTGACAGATAATTCGCGTGACATGAAAAATATATATATATATATATTTCATGTCAAAACAAAAGACACCCACCTCCGGTTTCACGTCTATCAAATTGGCAGCATTGCTGGGTTAAAGTAGCTCCAAAATACATTAAAAGTGACGTTTTAAGGAATTAAAACGCATTTTTATGTGTTCTTGGAGTTTAACCTAAGCAATGCTGCCAGGCATATTTTATCCCTCACCGCCTACCCCACGATAGTCTTTTGACCGGGGAAAGGTGGCTTCTACAAGCACAAAAATTAATGTGACGTCACCTGCTTTGTGGTAGTTTAACCTAATCTCGTTAGAGGGAGAAATAAACAAAAGAAACACGTGGTAGTTGTTTCGTTGTTTTTATTTGCGCGCCGAAGTACTTAAGCACTTCGTTTATCAAACTGGCAGCATTGCTTAGGTTAAACTCCAAGAACACATAAAAATGCGTTTTAATTCCTTAAAACGTCACATATACAACAACTTCTGAAATCCCTCAATCTCTCCCTCCTCTTTTTGGCTCAGTTCGGAATGTTTGTATATGTTCAACCTCAGCACCTTTTTCCACTTGAAAAAAAAAATAAAATAAAAAAATCAGTGAACTTAACGAATTACCAAACTCAAGTGATCTCTCTAGTGATTTATATTTGCTTAAATTATATGAAATAACTAGATTTTTTTCAGGAGGGGTATTTGTGATTAAAACAGTTTTTTCTTTTTCGGGATGTCGGGTGGGAGTTGTATTCTGTATGGTCGTCAGTGGAACATCACTGCCACTAAGAGCTCCAACTCCACCCCCAGGTTTGACTTATTGCGATGAATTTCCAATCGCATCAACCTGTGAAAAGTTTTGTTTTACGTAAATATTTTAACAATGTGAGAAGTTTCACACGCTTCCAAACATCTCGCTTCGCTTAGAAGAAGCGAAGTGCCGCTCTAGTCTTGTTCGATATGTCCCTTTTACACCGACATGCGAGAAGTTTACGGCAGCCCAGATACGTAAAACTATATTTCAGAAACCAAAGCGACCCGCGCCACCAGCACCATTAGGCAAGACAAAGCCCTTACCACCGCAGCCCGAGCGAGAAGGGGCCAAGAAGGAAGCAAAAGGTACGGCGCTCGCAGAAAACAAATATCCATTCCGGACATAACTGGAGCATTGAGATGCATTATGTCTTAACTTGTTTTGTAGTCTTTTAGATGTAACACTTCTGGTAATTTGCATACGAACTGGGAATTAAATGTAAATGGAAAGTTTGTACTTTTAATAGTTTCCATAATTTGTAAAACTCAGATGTAATGTAATTCAAAATGTTCAGCGTTCTAAATTCTACTGAATTTCCTATCAGTTCCACAACTGGCGCTTGATTGTCTAAGCTTCGCTTTACCATGCATGTGTTCACGACTTGTATGTCTTGGAATGTATATTCAAAGCTGTTTCAATATAGAACCATACTAAGTATTAAACACTCACCATAATTGTTAATAATGGCATAGTTTTACAATTATCACTTCGTTCTATTTATTTTTTTTTTTTTACTAATGAATAAATAATAAATACCTGAAGGAGACACATAAAATGCCCACATAAAAGTAGGAGTTGCTGCTAGTGATTGGAGGTGTCCAATATAACACTGCCACTGATTGGCAGTATCAAATATGACACTGCCACTGATTGGCAGTATCAAATATGACACTGCCACTGATTGGCAGTATCAAATATGACACTGCCACTGATTGGCAGTATCAAATATGACACTGCCACTGATTGGCAGTATCAAATATGACACTGCCACTGAATTGGCAGTATCAAATATGACACTGCCACTGATTCGTGTAATAGAATCCTAAGACCGTGTTGTGCGCCATGGATATTTTTTTTCTGTGAAGGGCAAACATTTTGTTTTTGTAAGTTTCGTTTTGTGTGCGTGCGTATGTCACTGTGGTATGTGTGTATCTGTTGTAGACACTTGATTTGGTTAACATAACAACTTTCGAAAGGTCGGGTCATCTTCAAACCTGGTAGGGTTATGCCTTGGGTGGGTCCACCGATTGTATTGTATTGAACATATATTGGACAACGCGTCACGTCATATCACGCTGAAACGTGAAAAATGCGTTATCACTGTAACTGCAGAACGAAACGTCGGATCATTTTCGGTACATGTTGGTGGTGTGTGCTGGCCGCTCTAGTTCGCATATTTTTCCTTCGTTTCCCTTTTAGTTTGAATTTGTTCTTGATTTCCATCTGAACTTTGCCAAGGATGTAACGAATAAGCGCTGGAATATGAACCGGAGCGGAACTGTCTGGTACTTGGCTGTACCCGTGTTGCAGGCTGCTCTTGTGATTCAATACAACAGGACTGTTGCACCATGCAGAATGTTACAAGTGAACGCCCTCGTGCCGAAATGCATAGTGTGTCATAGAACTTAAGATATAGCCTTATGTGCCTTCATGATCTCAAAATCTGGTTCAGTTCAGCCATTTTGCGAACTGCCTAAAACATTGGACCACACTGCAATGCGCTTGATTTTAGAGCGGAAAATTTTTGCCTGAAATGGTGTGTTGTGCTTTACTCCCAACAACAGCCCCCCCCCCCCCTTCCCGGCCATACCTTCCAGCTTCAGTTCTCTGAAAATTTGCTCGTGCTGTTCATTGCTTTGATTGTCATTTGTTCTTCAGTGTTCTCAAGGGTAGATTTGTGTGAAAGATTAGATAAGAGGATATTTGTGTGGCTTAAGGCAATTATGATTGCATTTTTTTGGGTGAAGTTTTATATCTGAGCGGACGGTGCGTGGGATGTGGCTGAGATGAGGATGAATGTTTTTAGGATAATACGTCAAGCGGCAAAGAAATCCCGTGAAACCACAGAGTAGATGAAATTGTTTTATTGTTTTATTGTATTTGGCAACAGGAACCCATTGTATGTGTGTGATCACACGGTACAACACATAACAGTTAAATGAAACCGTGAAACTTGTGAGCCGAGGCTCAAGTAGTTCCAGTTGTGTATGTGCCTCGTCAATAAACATACATGCTGTTTCAGGCAAAGTATCGATTTATTCAACTGCAAAATCACGAACATTGCAGTGTGGCTGAACATTTTAGACAGATTGCAATGTGGTTCGTCAAACAAGGCATTTTTGCAAGCTGAAACTTTTCAGCAAGATTGCGATGCTGTTGATTTGACACTTTGTAACATATGCACTCAATTAAATTTCCGAATGTTATTTTCTAAGTTTATAATTAAACTGGATAACTAACCCAGCAATTTTGTGCAGGTGCGGAAAGCGAAGAATTTCCCCTTCTATTACTAGGTAACTAATCGATCATTCAATAGATGTGTGTTCGATCGGTCTCTCGCTGTGTCTGTCGCCTTTATCCTTTGTAATTAGTAGATAGAAGTTTATCAGTGATCTGTGGTTTGTGAGGAAGAGTGCGTGCACAATAAATGTTTACCTTTGTTCATGATCTAAGCTTAATTAATTGCAGTTTCACTTAGTGGATTTATCGTGACTTGGAAAGAGAACGGTACGTTAAGTAGCAGAAAGTGTTGGAAATAGACGGAAAAAAACGGAACTTACCAAGAAGCGAAGCAACCTGTTGAATACTTTAGCTTAGCGTATGAACTTGGGCTAACCAGTTTAATTAATTAGTGTGCATAGATGTGTTTCACTTTGACATGGGCTATTAACAAAATACACTCTCTTTACTTATTACCCCTAGAAAGTAGTTTAGTAAGTTTTTTTTAACCTCTAATAATATGTGGTGTGTTTTTGAATGTAGTGCACCATACAAGAATATTTTTTTCCAATCTTGACGGCGATTATAGCATTTAAATCTATAATAAGTAACTGAAAATAATGAACAGCTCATGATATACTATTTTATTATCAGTCTTGGTTCCAGCAAAATAAGATCTTTTCTTTACAGTGCCAGCCTGTTTTAATTACGGTGCAAGTCACGTTCTCTGTTTTTAATGGTAACTGTCTTAAATGTGTTATGAAAGTTTTACCTTTTTGCAAAGTTGTTGAATTCACTTAGAGTAAGCGGCAGTCATTCTCATAAGTGCCTTTGTATTCAGTATAGGAACTACAAAATGTTAATTATTAATGCCTGAAGTTCTTCAAGGTTCGCAGGGAAATCAGTTACATGATTGGGTATTTTAGGAAGACTTAAGTTATGGACACTGGCGTATAACTTTGACATAATCAGAAAAAAGTTGCCGAAATGGAGGCCAAAACCGTTTGACTAAAGGTGAAAAAGACGTGAAAAGCCAAAGTGACAATGAATCAGCTACAGCAAATAACTACAAAATATCCAAAAGAACAACGCACTGATACGTGCCACTTATGTGTCAGATAGGTTCATGGAATTATTAAACATCGATTAAAGAAAAACCTCAGTGGTTTTAACAATAATTTATTCCCTACAGGGGGAATATATGCGATCGACCGCGTGTCGGTCGGTCTGTCATCAAGAGCTTGTTAACACGATAACTTAAAACCTGCTGCAAGCATTTTCCTGAAACTTGATGTGTGGCTTCTGTGGGAACAAACACAGATCGGTATTGTAAATGGGAGAGGTTCATCCAAGGAAAATGGACCAGCTGGACTTAGAAAATTTCAGCTCTTCATTGACTATTGTGTGAGCTTGTTAACACGATAACTTAAAAACTGCTGCAAGGATTTTCATGAAACTTGGCTTGTAGCTTCTATGCGAACAAACACAGATCGGTATTGTAAATGGGCCAGGTTCGTCTAAGGAAAATGGACCAGCTGGACTTTAAAAATTTCAGCTCTTCATTGACTGTTGTTAACACGATATCTCAAGAACAACCGTAAGGATTTTAATGAAACCTGGTGTGTATCTTCTGTGGGCACTAACAAGGATCGGTATTGTCAATGGGTTAGGTTGACCCAAGGAAAAAGAGCCAAATGCACTTTGAAATTTAACAAATCCTGGAAATTATTCAGCATCGGAATGATTTTGTTAACACGATATCTCAAGAATAACTGCAGGGATTTTAATGAAACTTGGTATGTAGCTTCTAGGAAGAAACACAGATCGGTATTGTAATTGGGCCAGGTTCGTCCAAGGAAAATGCTCCAGCTGGACCTGAAAAATTTCTGCTCTTGATTGACTATTGATGGCCGTGTTTAACTGATGGGGGGCCTGTGGGGAATATGTGGGCTATTCACACTGCTCTAGTTAAACAATGTTATGCATAGCACATTATATTAAACAACAGAAAACAATAAAATTAAAGATCGAATAATTTACATTAAACGTTTACTTCTGATCACCTTGACTTAAGAATTTCAATGAAATTCTGTGCTGGCATAAAATAACCAGACGTGAATTTTAAATTTTAATGTAAAAGAACATAATATTCAAGGGGGATTCTACTTTCTTGGTGCATACGTAGTGAAGTTAAGAGGTGCTATAAATAGTAAGAGTATCAAATAGCCCAAGTATTTGCAAATTTCAGCACTTTGGAAATCCAACGGTATCTTTGAAAAGCTAAGAAAAGTCCTGAAAATGTAATTAATCTCTCCATATGTGAAACTCTGAGTCTGCCGTTTCAGCAATATCCGTAAATTGGATTTGATTTTGCTAAGTCTTGTTCACAGTAACAGTGTCTTGTGCTGACTGATTGACAGGCATGTCAAAAGCAGCAACTGCTGACTTCGTTTAAGACATAAATACGAAATGACAGTTTTAATGCATTCTAGAACAGATAAAATATATCTACGTATCGAAAATATGATACGTGCTCTTTGGGCTTTATCTTTTGCAACATAAATGGAGTGTTGCACTTCATAAATAACACCACGTTTTTTATTGTTTTGAAATCCCTTTCATAACAAAACGACGTTCATGTCAACAAGACCTGCCTATGTCAATACCCAGTAAGCCGAGACGTCAAAACATCACATACTGTTGCGCGCGATTTGTTTGCAAGTCGCTTTTCAAGTTTGGAAGATTATTAACTCAGAACGCATGCGTAAACCGTTTGGAAGTTAAAGAACAGTCTGTGCGAAATGTACACAATGCGAGAACAAGATCCATGCAAGAGTAGGAGAAGATGTTAGGTTAATGATTTGTTTAACGACACGACCGACTCTTAGCGGGTAACATTGTGTCAAAACATGTCAATAATCAGTAACTACAAGGACAATATGTAAAAGACGAATCAGGGCCACTGACAGTCCCCGCAGGCAGCTGCCTGTGACCACTCTTGATGCACTACGGTTACGTTTTAGTCGCCTGTTCCAATTTTGCCTTCTTGGTAACTGGAAAGATGTAGCTGCAGTCATTGCGAAACTGTGTTTCCAACTGCTACACACAATCCTGGTATGGTGAGCTTTACGTTTAGCAGTTTCAGAGATGCACAGTCATCACTTAGTTCCTGATATGCTGCGCGGGCGAATTCCGTGAAATAAGAGACTGAATGATTTCCGATGTTTTTCTACCCCACCACAACACCAAAAATAATCAAAGGCGGTTGATTCGGATTTCTATATTTATTTGCGGCTGATCTGCAACTTTATTTTAAATAAAATGACTGTGTGCGCTACGATCAGTTTCTGTCTTGTGTGTTTCTAGAACTAAATTTATCGCCATCGGCGTTCATTACCGAGTAATTATGGAAAATTACTTGCTTCAAAAATTGTTGAAACTGACATGAAGATGTGTGTCCAAAAATGAAAAGACTAAGAAGTCTGTTTCTGCTAAATTTGATAAAAAATTCCACGCTTGAAAAGCGACTTGCCAGTAAATCGCGCAAAAAACAGTATGTAATATTTTGACGTCACGGCCTACCTATCGTCGAGAAATGAATAAGTACAATACACTGTATGTGATAGTCCGAAAAATTATAGCTGGCATTGTAAATGATGGTGGTGGGGTTTCCTTTTTCAAGATCGATTTTCTTTTGAACCAGTTGATGTCGTTTCAGTGCTTTGCTTCTTAATCGCGTTTAGACAACACGCTTTTAGATGAAATGCAAAGGTGGTCATCAAAACCGGATGCTTGGATTCCCTACAGTTTTCATAAACTGTTGGGAATTGACTTCCATGGTTCATTCCTTGTGCAGATTGTAATCCTGGTCACTTACATTACAGACAACACATATCCATATTATCAATGCGGTTCTTTATATTTGTCTGTCCAGTTTAGTATTTTATGTTTTGTTTTGCAAGCTGCGAAGGAAAATTTTGTGAACAGATATGAAGCATAAACATTTGGAACGTTATTTGCACTTGCAGACGGCCAGAAAGAACCAGTCAGCAAGAAACCCGGTCCTCCATTATTGACAAAGAAACCGACAACGAAACACGCTGATCCCAAACTTATCGCCCAAACCGATGATCATAAAGTTCAGGAACAGAAGACTGGTCTTTACATAGGTATTTGCTGGTCCAATTTGCCGTTCTTTTGTCCGCTGGTACATGAGGTTATTACTTTTATTTTGGAATTCTGACGAAACCTTCTCCAAAGTGGCAGCGCAGTTGTCATGTCACGGCCCGTCGCTCTCATTGTATACTGGCCTCTCGTGGGTAAACATCGTCGTGTGCACTTACTCATTAATTGCAATTCACCAACGTTGCAAAACACTGCTTGCACCTGCATTAGAACAATAACACGATATGAACAGCAGTGTCTCTACCTAATGAGTAGATAAGGTTAATTCTGTCATGTTGTAAAATCTACCTCGATAATCTTTTAGAATATCATTGAAGTGAATCGAGGATTTTGCAAATTCATATGGAAAAGTAGTAACAAAATATGTAAAAAAGGGGGGAGGGTAATGCGTTTTGATCTGAAGGGGGGGGGGGCTGTTTAAATCTGGGTTGTCATTTTGTAAAGGGGGTATCTAAAGGTGGATATTAAAATGTGCACCTGAGACAAGGTAAGCTCCAATGACTTTTTCATTTTTACGAAAAAGTGTTGCTTTTGTGTCTTGAGGTAAAACGATTTGCCCTCCGAATTCCTTCTCTTGCACACTCCGATCAAGAAATGTTTATTTTTAATTACATTGTTTTCTGAATAAAACATATTTTTATATTTAACAGTTTTCATCCTACTAATTATTCCTTAGATGGTAGTTATCGAGTGTTCACTGTATAAGCAGTTACCTCTGCGTCGTGAATTTTGAGTATCGTAGCTCACGGCCACTGTGTGCATATTTCAAAGCATTTTAAATAGTGGCACGCAAATTTCAGATTTGTAGAATGATTTTCAATATTTTGCACTGTAAATACACTTGTATCTTTATTAATTTCTTGTTAATGGTTTAGATATCTGTTTCTGTAATGATTTTATTTGTCCAGGGATTGTGTGTGGGTAAACTAGAAATAGTTCACAAAAAATAGACTAATAATTTATTTGAAGTACTCGAACAAGCATGCTCTAGTTTAGCTGGACGTATAAGAATCATGCTGCTAAGTACTTGCTCAGGTAATCTTGTTGAAGCTTTTCTCTTGTATTACAACTGTAAATATTTTCGGCATGTATTTAATAGAATAAACATTATTACAGCGCAGATTCGAATGCAAGGTTTATCTTCATTTTGATCATTAATATTTTTGCGAAAGATGTTATTTTTGTTGTTCTTCAAGGCAAAGCGCAAGTCGCTAAAATTAATTCCCACAATGTTGGCTGCGACAATTAGAAGGTCGAACCTTGTCTACCACTGGGCGTAACGTAACTCGGAGCATGTTATGTTTACAGTCATAATAACACAAAAGCATGGCCAATCAAAGCAATAGTTCTGAATCCAGTCCAACAAAATGGGAGTACTCAATCCGGTTAACTCTTTTTCCAGATGATTCCACTATTCTTCGTATTAACACAAAAATGTTTCATTTAGAAATAATAATAATAAAAAAATACTATTGTTATATCTGGTATAAAAGCCCTTGATTTAAAGTGGAAATGGGTTTGTATAAATACTGGATCCTCAATGGTAAAAATTAATGCTTTACTTATTATCCGCCCGTGTAAACGAGGGAACAAGGGATATACTTATGAGCGTGTCCGTCCGTCTGTCTGTCTGTCCGTTGGAAACAGGGTTTTGTCCGCGCAAATTCTCAAAAACTGTTTGAGTTACGGTTCTTATTTTTTATACCGTGAAAATGTATATATTGTAATTGTATATCGTCGTATTATTTTTGAAGTCGGTAAAAAAGTGACATGATGACAACTTATCAAAAATTACCAAAAATTACGTTGGACTTGTGCAATTGTGCGATGTTTTGTCCGCACCACTTCGAATCTAGCAATTTGTTGTAGTGAACTGCAATCTTGCACAGTGAAAATATATATATATTGTAGATGTGCAATGTCATATAATTTTTGAAATCGGTGAATAAGTTACGAAATGACAACTTGTCAAATTGCCAAAAATTACGGTGGAGTTCAGCGATATTTCGTCCGCACCATTTCGCATATAACCATTGATCGTAGTGTCCTGCAACCTTGCCTAGTGAAAATGTATATATTGTAGATGTGCAACGTTGTATTATTTTTGTTGAAATCTGTGAAAAATTGATAAGTTGTCTCTCGTGGTGTTCGCTATAAAGTGATCATGCAAGACCAGCAAGATCCGAGGTTACTCTCTCAAGGTATAAGCTAACTACAGTTTCAGTTAAGGTGTCTAGGCTTAAGCGAATGAGGCATTTTGGGACCGAGATAATTCATTCCATTATAGAAGGTGTTCACTGTAATGAGGTGTTCAGTAATGAAGGTTTTACTTCATATAATTTACCTTACACGGGGTCCTGTCTCACTGAGACTCTAGTTTACTTATACTGTGACAAAACATAATAAATTCCCTGATATCCCTAGAGGATATCTGTTCAGGGCGTATGCGCACGTAGATGAGCTGTTCGCCGAGGTGAGAGACGAACAATTGGATATTAGTACCACACGGGCCTTTTTTACGAGTGTGCGGGCACACGGCATTAATGAACGGTAAGCCTGGGCTGGTACCGAGTTAAAATAGTGCAAGAAACCGAACGCAGTTTTAGCACGAGCCCCACTGCCTGAGGCCACTGGTGGGTTTTTGGCTCACCGATTTACGTCCGCAGGTCTAATTCTGTCTGTTTTAGGGTAGAAATGTCTTTACATTTGTGGCGGTGCATATATGTACGCTTGTAAGCAACAGCTTATTTTCTCTTTGTTTAGAATGTATGGAAATGCGAACATTGTTTTGTTTATTTAGATACTGCAGAACCCAATCCCCCGTTGAAGCATCCTAACAAAGACCGCCCCAAAGCCCCAACGAAGAGGCCGCCTACGAAAAGTGTAAGCTCAATTTCAGTTTTAAGTTCAGTTTATATTTCTTAAATTCATATATTGTGGAGATCTTTATAAAATTATTATTCAGCCATTATACTTATAAATGGATTTGCAAATTGGTGATAGCTTTTTTTTTTTTGTTTTTTTTTTTTAGGGAATTTTATTTTGCACAGCCATATTCGAGTATGCACTGCGTGGGCATAACCTATAAGGAGCACTTACAGTACAATATATTTATGCATCTTTCACAAGCGCGGCGTTTTCTAACAATAACTTTGCTTATTAAAAATCACGATTATGAGAAAAACAAACAAACATAACAACTTATAAATGAGTCACGACCATCAGTCAATATATCAAATCCGCTTCTAAGTTTGAAAACACTTTGCCAAAATAGGTTCATTTCGATTTTAAGCTATCTTCAGATAATGTTTGCATGTCTGCGTAATATCGTAATTTTGCGTTTTTAATAAACACGTTCTCGTGAAAACTTTCTTCATTGACTCTAAACTGATATATATGGTATTTTATTAACATAGAGAGGTTATCCTCTGTAATATTATCTTTTCCAAGTAAAAAGTCCCATTTCTCAAAATTAAAAGAATTTAGCTTCACTATGCTTAAGCATCTTCTTATAATTTCTCTGGCTTTTTTACAGTCCCAAAAGAAGTGTATTATCGTATCCGGAGTGTCACAATACTTACATGCATTGGATTGTAAAATTTTCCAGTCCTTTTTCTTCTTCTTAGTTGGTATTATATTACGAATGAGTTTCAATTGCAGGGCCAAAAGATAGGTTTCTTTAGTACATTTTCTGCAAAGTAGCATGCTACGTAGAATCCGTGATTCTTCTAGCATACCTGCCTTCGCCCAGAACACAATACTTACCGGAGGCTCTACAATTTTATTTATCAAGACCATGTAGTAATAACCAGCCTCGGTAGCCTAGTGGTTAGGGTGTCCGCCTCGAGACTGGAAGATCGTGGGTTCAAACCCGGTCGGTTCATACCTAAGACTTTAAAATTGGGACTCCTCCTTGCTACCTTGTGAGTCACTCAGCATGTAAGGGTTAGAAGGAGGACTGGAATGCCCCATTTTCAGTACAATGTGGTAGGGGGATCCCGATATGACCATAGCAGTTGAAAGGGATCTAAAGAACAATACAAAAACTACCATGTAGAAATCTTTACCTTTAGCTTTCTTTATGTTGATTAAGGAGTCACGTATCTTAAAGATTGGGTCAGAGCAATCCACTTTATAATTATCTGTAATATATCTATTGTTCTCTCTGTGTTTTAACCATTTGTCGATAGATATTTTCAAACAATTATACAGTAAAAAATTGACACGCAAGTCATATCTAGCTTGGAGCTCTGTCAACGAAAGCACTTTTTTATCTTTACTTAACAGGTCCTTAATATGCAGTATGCCTTTTTCGTGCCAGTGCTTCCAGTAGAGTGACCTGCCGTCAATTGTTATTTCCTTATTGTTCCGTAATACACCGCTGTATAGGACTTGGTTGTGCAATTCACTAAAATAGAGTAACATCTCTTTATGAAAGGAGGATATTTAAAAACTTCCAGCGTCGAAATTCGAGTGCAAAATAAGGGGCAATCCTCCGTATTCGTCAAATTCACCATGTATTATGGCATTGCCAAATTTTTTTTACCCACAGTCTGGACAACCTTACCAACCTTAACGACAACATTTAAATCTGGTGATCGAATAACCCCTGCATCAAAGTCCCCGATCAAGGAGTTATGTTTGATCTTACTGGGTTTATTGACCAAATGAAAGCATTTATCAACGAGTGGGCCTGGGCCAGATCTGCCTGTACACCAGAGACGTTACTCTAGCTGTATATTAAATTTGATATTCCCACAGTTTTAGATATGTTAACTTTCCCCAGCAGTGTAACACCCCTCTGACTCCATAAATTCAAACGTGTTGCAAGTTTTGTTATCTTATCCATAATGTTTACTTTGTTACACTTTTCCGTTGCATGACCTACTTCGATACCCAGCATATTGAAGCTATCCGAAGCAACCTTTAAATTAAAAATAGGCTCCGGTTTTGTTCGCCATGGACCTGTATACACCAGCAGAGATTTCTCTATGTTAACTTTTAAACCGGAATATCTCGAGAAACGCTCCGTAAGTTCTAACACATAACCGAGAGAGCGCACGTCTTTCAATAAACACGTTGCGGCATCTGCAAAAAGAGATATCTTATACTCTGAATTAGCGAGTTTTAGGCCTATGATGTTCTCTTCATTTCTAACTGATTGGGCAAGAGGCTCAACACATAAAATAAACAGCGTTGTCGACAATGGACACCCTTGTCCAACACCACGTTGTACTTCGAACCAGCCACACGAATAACCATTGTTTATAACAGTGCTAGAGATATTGTTGTAACATGTAGCTACCCATCTCCGAAACGAAACACCAAAAATTAAAACATTCCAATACTTTATGCATGAATTTCCACTCGATACTATCGAATGCTTTTTCTAAATCCAACAGCAAAAGTAGACCTGTCTGTTGTTTCTTGTTTACTTTATTAATGACATCTTGGATTAGCCTAATGTTTTCTCCTATGTAGCGTCCCTTAATGAAACCACTTTGATTATCGTGGATCAGTTTGGGCAAAATATTTTCTGTTCTTATTGCTAAGGTTTTAGTGAGAATTTTGAAGTCAACATCTGTGAGGGAAACTAGCCTCCAGGTTTTAATAAGCTCTGGATTTTTACCACGTTTTTGCAGAAGTGTTATAATACCTCGCCTTTGGTACTGCGAAAGCTCACCTTGTTCAACAGCATAATTAAATGTCTGTATTAACAAGCCCCCTAGTTGCGGCCAAAAGGTTTTATAAAAATCCGGACTCAAGCCATCACAACCAGGGCTTTTACCGTTCGACATGCGATCCAAAGCCTTTTTACATTCGGCTACGGACACAGGGCTTTCACAAAGTATTCTATCTTCTTCTGAAAGCTTTTTTATACCTCGAGAACTAAAAATTTTGTCGAGATCCGTGTTGTTTAAATCAGGGTGTGTTGTTTGATATAGAGTACAATAAAAGCACTTTAGCTCACGGAGGATAAGAATGGGATCTAATATGATGTTATTATTAACTTTTAATCGATCTACTGTTTTCTTATCGTAAACTTCTTTTTCCTTGTTATAAAAGTATTCGTTACTTTTTTCATTTTTTTTTCTATATATTCAACTCTTGATCGGACACGAGCTCCTTGTTCTTTGTAGGTGTTAATATCCGAAAGCATGTTTTTACAATTTAAGTATTCAGCTTCTTCATCTGGACTTAATTCTGTTTGGCAAAGTTTCGAATAAAGCCTGTTCTAACAGACGCTTTTCCTTTGCAATTTTCTTCGAGATTTCCATTGATGTCGCTAAAATCTCGAATTAAATAAGGTCCTAGAATACTCGCTTATCATTTGATTTTAAAAATTCTTTTCTAGTTTTCTCAATGAGGCTTATAATAGCTTGTCGATAGTCTTGATTTAATAAAAGACTATCATTAAGCTGCCAAAATCCTGGACCTCTACCGTACTTAACCTTTTCATCTAATTCTAGATAGATTAGTTTATGATCTTGAGAATTTTTAACTGTTTATGGTTTGCCACCAATTTTTTACTAATTAAAAAGAAATCGAGCCTGCGCATGACTCTTGGTGTATTTCTGGACCATATATACATCAACAGATCCTGATGCTTCTCCCTCCAAATCTCGACTAAATTTTGGGTTCTCAGCAATTCCTTTAAAGTGCGAGCCGATGTTTGGCTAACTATTGCCCCAAACTTTTTTACTCCACTGTTACATTAAAATCCCCTGCCATGATTACATTCCCCAATGATACCCGCGTCATCAGATTTGCTGAAAGTTGTTCAAAAATGTAACCCTCTCACAATCCAAGTTGGGAGCACAGATATTAACACAAGAATAATATATATTATCAATTTCTACTTCATTAACATCAAGCCGCCCTTCTTTATCAGCCCAGTGGCTGCGTACCTTTGACCCCTTCTTAAGCAGTCATTGTTCCTCTTGCCTTAGAGGTGTAGTGGCTAAAAGTTACATTGCCCTCCCATTCTTTTTTTTTTTTTTCATTTTTCTTCAATATCCGGAGAACTGTGACTTTCTTGAATGAAGAGAACATCAAATTCCTTGCGTTTTAGAAAAAGAAAATCTCTCTACGCTTTTTTGCATCACGCAGCCCTCTTACATTTAAGCTATAGTACTTAACCATTTTTTATAATATTTCTAAGGTTACATAACCCACTATGCATGTTAATAGATATTTTCGGTTGTAAAATTACGCTTGTCGACTTAATATAACTGTGCTGTTCGAGAACAAAAGTTACTACAACGTAAACATTGACACAAAATATATGTACAATAGACAAAACATAAGCAAAAATGTATGAATCGAGGTATGAATGACAAAACATAGTATGATTTGTTTGACGTGAAAAGGTTTTGAGCATTTGTATAATTTAATGTAAATGCCATTGTTGAGGTCTGGTGTGCAGTATATTATTGCTCAGTTACGCGGTGTAGCATCCAGTACATTATGGCTCAGTTATGCGGTGTAGCCTGCGGTACATTATAGCTCAGTTATGCGGTGTAGCCTGCGATACATTATGGCTAAGTTATGCGGTCTAGTGTGCAGTATATTATGGCTCAGTTACGCGGTGTAGCATGCAGTACATTATGGCTCAGTTATGTGTTGTAGCCTGCGGTACATTATGGCCAAGTTATGCGTTCTAGTGTGCAGTACATTATGGCTCAGTTATGCTGTGTAGCATGTAGTACATTGTGGCTCAGCTATGCGGTGTAGCCTGCGGTACATTATGGCTAAGGTATGTGGTCTAGTATGCAGTATATTATGGCTCAGTTACGCGGTGTAGCATGCGGTATATTAGGCCCCAACCCCTGAGGGGAGAGGGGCATAATAAGTTACCTTCTATCAGTCTGTCCGTCAACATTTTTTGTACAGTTTGTCCGCGCCAGTTCTCCCCAACAATGTAGTGTGTGATTTTGGTGCCCTGAACAGTGAAAATATATATATTACGATGTGCCTTTTCATATTATTGTTGAAATCGACCAAAAATTGACAAAATTAAGACTTGTTAAATTTATGCGTTCACTTAGTATGGAGATAGAGTTTTGTCCGCTACAGTTCTCGAAAGCTATTAGGCACATGCTTTTGTTACCTTGCACAGTGGAAATATATATATTGCAGATGTGTCTTTTCGTATTATTGTTGAAATCAGCCAAAAATTGACCAAATTAGGACTTGTTAAAACTTGACAAAATTTATGCGTTCACTTGGTATAGAGATAGAGTTTCTTCCGCGACAGTTCTTGAAAGCTATTAGGCACATATATTGCAGATGTGCCTTTTCCTATAATTGTTGAAATCGACCAAAACGTGACCAAATTAGGACTTGTTAAAACTTGACAAAATTTATGCGTTCACTTAGTATATAGATGGAGTTTTGTCCGCGACAGTTCTCTAAAGCTATAAAGGCACATGCTTTTGTTACCTTGCATAGTGGAAATATATATATTGCAGATGTGCCTTTTCGTATTATTGTTGAAATCGACCAAAATTGACCAAATTAGGACTTGTTGAAACTTGACAAAATTTATGCGTTCACTTAGTATATAGATGGAGTTTTGTCCGCGACAGTTCTCAGAGGCTATAAAGGCACATGCTTTTGTTACCTTGCATTGTGGAAATATATATATTGCAGATGTGCCTTTTCGTAATATTGTTGAAATCGACCAAAATTGATCAAATTAGGACTTGTTAATCTTTTCTAGTCGATTCTGTTTGCGAATCATATCTTGTAAGGGTTGGGGCCATGTGTATTTCCTAAATATTTTCTTGTTATGGCTCAGTTACGCGGTGTAGTATGTGGTACATTATGCCTCAGTTATGCGGTCTAGTGTGCAGTATATTGTGGCTGAGGTACGCGGTGTAGCATGCGGTACATTATGGCTCAGTTACGCGGTGTAGCATGCGGTATATTATGGCTCAGTTACGCGGTCTGGCATGTCAAATAGTATGGCGTCGCTATAGAGTCCCGTATCCAGTATGCAGTGGCTCAGGTATACAACCAATACGCTTTAGTCAGAGTGGCATGGGAATGTTAGGCATGTGTATCATAATTCCAGTCCCACTGTCGTTGTAATGTTATAACTGGCAACAGAGGTCGGGCTTTAGGCCCAAGGTGCAAACTATATGTTTTGGTGTGGTCCGCCCGTCTCCCCATCCGTCCGTCGCCGGCTTTTAAACTCACACTTACAATCCGTTTCCACATATATTAGATGTATGATTGTCCTATCACAGTAGGTAATCGCCCGCCATTTTTAGTTTGACCTTGGCGATTTCTAGGTCATATTGGCAGAAGTCTTGGATTTTTTATCCGCACTTTCTTGTTAACACGATAACACAAAAACTACTTGACTGATCATCATCAAATTTTAGACAATTAAAAAAATATGCTTAGGTTGATTTTGGGATCGAACGGAAAATTCAAATGGCCGCCATTTTCCCACAATTTCTTGAAAAGACGAGAACTCACAAACAACTTTACGGATTATTACCAAATGGTAGCCATGTGAAAATCACGCTCGTGACTGTTTGGGATTTCCCGCCTTGAAAACCTGAGCATTAAAAAGTTTGAGACAAAAGTTAACCTGAAGAAAATTACGTTGGGATGCTTGTTGTGAAGGATCGGAAAATTTAAAACGGCCGCCAACCGCCATCTTTGATTTTCTTCCGCTATTACTTATTAATACGGTGATATAATAAAAAAAAGTTATCACCAAATTTTAGATACGGCTTAATCATTTAAAAAAGGGTTTGATTCTGTGTTCGTAATATTCAACTTGAGCTCCATCTTGTATTTCGTGCAAACATGACAACACAAAAACTAAATTAATTTGGAGTCAGTTTGGAATCAAAGTTGTAAATTTACAAAAAAAAAATAAGAAAAAAAAAGAAAAAGAAATGTTACTGCTCAACTTTGATAAGAAGGCCTTGTGGCCTTCCGTACACAGAAGTCTGGCTGGTGGGGGGCTGTGCCCTATACGATAGTTCGTTGTTTTAATCAAGCTATGATTAAAAGAAGTAGTGGGAAGAGCAAACTGATCTGCAACTTTGTGTTAAAACAAAAATGATTATGTATGCTACGATCAGTTTCTATCCTGTGCATTCTCAAATGTTGCCCAGATTCGAGGCTTGTCAAAGGGCGAGTCAGACACGCAACCTAAGATACCTGAACGGCCTTCTAGCTACCACCGACCGGCCCCAGAACCGCCAATCGTTTCGAATCGTTCGTCCACTCCACTGGAGAAGCTCTCTTTGAAACCGATCAAAAAGTCCAAAGTATGAGTACAAAATGTGTGGCTTGAATTGCACAAGAAGCTTAGTGTGGATCATGTGTGCCGTGTGTATCTTTTTCATAACCACCCGTATTTGTGCCTTAGCTTGAAAATGGCGTGGTCTAAATTTATTAAACCATTTCCTGCAGAGAATTGTGCCTGATGAGACCGTCACATTGAAGGGGGTGGGGGGGGGGGGGGGGCTATGGCGTGCTGGGACGCATTGTGTTGGTGTGAGATCTGCTGTGTGTTGTTGTGAGATCCGAGTTGTCGTGAGCTCCAGATTTAGAATATGCGGGAAGGTTACCGGTACTAACGAATGCAGGACATACACATACACACGCCCTTACAGTTATATACAGATTTATATATATACATATATCCATAGATTAATTCATAGTACATAATATATTATGTAACACCGCCCCATCTTTTATTTTGTGCAGTAATGCCATGAACTTAATAAGTAATATACCTTTGTTTCCCAAATTGCTAATATCAAGTACGGTTTGTTTACCTTTGTACAATTCACCCGTCCCTTTTACAAAACATAATTGATATCGTCCTATGAAGAACATGGTAAAGTTTGGCAAAGGCCAACGTGGCCGTTGCCGTGGGACAGGTTTTATACCCCCCCCCCCCTCCCCCACTAAAAAAACAAAGAACTGGGCACATACATATTCAGAATTAAAATCCTGTAAAATTACAGAAGGAGTCTAGTCCGGAAGCAGAGTCCCACAACGGCCCGGCGGCCCCACAGGAGCGTGCCATGGTCCCCGCAGCAAAGGCGGACTCCATGTCGCCGCGGAGCGCCAAGACTGATAAGGAAGGGGCAGGTATGCCGCACAGCTTGTGGCTTAGTTAGTTCATGCCGTCATGGCATAAGACTTTCACCCTTGTGTCAAGTGCTCTTATTGAGCTGAACTTTGAATAATTATTCTGTATTTTATTTTTTACAATGATTTGTAGAATGGCATTTTAACATTTGATGCTAATTTTTGATGTCAAAATACAATTCAAGATATCATTAAATCAATGTAGATCTTATTAATTTAGATTTTGCTATCAGTAAATAAATTTTAGATGGCAAAAACTGATTTCTGAGATCAAAAAATCAATTTTACGAACTTAAAACATCTCAACAGAGGCATCTATACAAAATTTAACGAATCATTTATTAAATTTGTAGATGAAAAATTGAATTATTAATATCAATAATAACACAATTTTGAGCTCAAGAATTGATCCTTTTTGTGCAAAAAAAAATTAAAAGAGAGATTCTGTATACAGGGGAAAGCCATTGTTTTGTTCACATATGTTTGCTTCTGAATACCAGATGGATAGATATTTTGATATCAAAAATTAATTTTTGAGATCAAAAAATCATTTGCAGATTTCTAAATATAAATTAAAAAGTCTCATTCTGAAATAATTTGATCTGAAATAAAATCTTGAGATGAATAAAAGGAGAATAAATTTTTGAGCTCAAAATTGAGATTTTGCTATCAAATATTTCATGTTTACTATAAAGAACTGACACTTTGAACTCCAAAACAATCTTAGAGATCATTAAGTCATGATATTAATAAATACTTTTTGATATGTCTAAATATTTATCGATGTCAAGAATTATTTTTTTAGATCAAGGATACATTTAGAAATATCAAAAATGTCATTACAGAAAGCAAAAATTAATTATGGATATCAAAAAATGAATTTTTTAGATAAAAAATAAATTTCGATATACTGACGAGCAAAAGAAACTTCACATCATTTTTCTTAAATAACTTGAGATCCAAGAAACAAATATTTATCAAATTCTAAACATAGCATGTCTGGTCACTTTGCCACATTGTGGCATGTTGATTCAAGCATGCAACGCTTCTTCAAGAAACAGTACCGCGATTCCAGCAATTTCGTATTCCACGCGGTACTAGGTCAACAAGCATTGACACAATCTTTCTTTTGCACTGAAACGTTTCGGAAAGACAAATGCGTCAAGTGGCAAATTGAACTTTTTGGTCGAAAACTTACGCGAAACATGCCACACCTCTCTGAAGTGGAAAGGGAACGAGCCATGGGCATGCTAGAAAGTGGCATATCAGCAGCACGCGTTGCTCAGCGGTTCGTGTGTAGTCGCAGGACGATTTACAACCTGCAAGAGCGCCACCAAGCCACAGGAACAACAGCCGACCGCCCAGGAAGCGGCAGACCACGAGTAACGTCAGAGCGCTAGGATCGAGCGATCGTTCGAGAGCACCTTTGAAACCCTTTCAGGACAGCTACACAAAACAACTGCGAGAGAGAAACCAGGGCTCAACAATCCACGAATAAGTCGGTTTACAGTCTGGAGACGTCTTCGCGCAAGGCAAATTCGTGCCTATCGACCTAACGTCGGACCAGTCTTGAACGAGCAAATATGCGTAATCGCGCACGATGGGCCGCTAACCATGGCCAAGCGCAATTGAGTTTAGAGAACTGGAGGCGTGTGGTATTCAGCGACGAATCCCGGTATCGTCTTTTCCGAGCTGACAGTCGACAAAGGGTGTATCGGCGACATAACCAGCGGTTTCACCGTAATAATGTTCGTGAAGTTGATCGAGGTGGAATCATAATGGTTTGGGAAGCGATCAGATTCGGTTGGCGCTCTGAATTGGTTGTTATCGAGGGCATTTTGACGGCACTGCGATACATCGATGAAGTCTTGACACCACACTTGCTACCCCACTTCCGGAACAATCCCAATAGTGCATGCACCATAACGCACCCCCACATGTAGCCAGGCCTACCATAGCTCATCTGCAGACCAAAAATATCGTCACTCTACCCTGACCACTCTATAGCATAGACATGAATCCCATAGAGCCCTTTAGGGATCTTCTGGGTCGGAGGTTGCGATCCAGACAACCAGAACCCCAGAGTTTACGCCAGCTGCGTCAGATGCTCATTGATGAGTGGAATAATTTTCCCCAGCATCGAATCAATCGACTGGTTACGTCTATGCCAAGAAGAGTCGCTGCTTTGTCCAGAACTCGGGGTGGCCACACCCGTTATTGAGTACATGAGTACTGTTTAGGCAATTTACTCAGAGTAAAAAGCCATTACGGTTTTGACGCTTCAATATTCTGTTGTCGTTAAGTGTGAGTTTATTAAGCTAAAGTTTGGTCAGCGCAGCTGTTAACGTTTTTGAAATATACCAAAAAGTATCTGTTGTAAAGTTTCTTTTGCTCGTCAGTATATAAAAAACTATTTGTGAGATCAAAAAGTGATTCTTAATATCAAAGATTGCCTAAAAAATATGAAAATGGCACTCCATATGAACTTGCTTTATTTGTTTAAAAAGGCTTTTAATGACAAGTCGTTTTGGTTTAACGTAAATTTCGTTAGATAAACCACGGTTAATCTACTAAATGCCCAGACCAGAATCCTGCGGTTAATCTAGCGGTGTGGTGCGGTCAGTGTAATGAAATAAAAACATAAATACCATATACCCGGAAATTTATTGTTCATAATTACATTGATAGCGCCCAGAAATGTTTTCTCAAGTTGCTTCTGTAAACACTGCATGTAATTAGGCATCTGCTAGACCATAGGAGTGAGTGCAAGATTACTACGTTAGCAGGGGTTGCTATGAACAGTGAGGATTCAGACCACGGTCGTATTAAGAAAAATAGCTAACAGTTTTAAAATACCGCTACATCACGGGTCGTTATGAAATGAGGCGGATGTACCGTTCAAAAATTGTATAGGTGACTAAAGATGGGTTTAGGAACTAAGTTTTCAGGGTTGCGATTATGGTAGTAAGCGGTTAGTGTACGGTGAATCTAGAACACCTTTATTAACTACATGCTTAGGTTGTTCGTGCAGAAAAAAAATAAAGAAATTGCGAAATGTAAAATATGTTGTCATTTTCTGATTATTGTATTTCCTCAGCACATGCGAGCAGCGCAGAAGTGGCACAACTACGGCAAGAATTAGAAAATCTACGATCAAACTCAGTGCCTCGTAAACAGTATGAACAACTCCAGACTCAAGTTAACCAGTTGAAAGTAAGATTCACTGTAAATTTGTGTATTTGTTCTAGTAGGCAAATTAAGTCCAAGCAAAATCGAACTTTATGCGTTTTCTGAAGTAAATGTGCACATCACTTTAACACCATATGGCTCGTAAAGGTTCACACACGCGCAGTTATTACCGGCGCATTTTTATCTTTTTCATAGGTGCAAATGGAAGACATGAAGAAAGCCTTAGAGAAGAAAATCTACAATGTGATGGCGGAAGTGGACGAAGAAAAGAAACTACGCCTCAATGCTCTTGTCGAAATGGAGCGCGTGAAGAAACTGGTGGCTCCGCAATGAGCGCGCATTGCTCTACGTTATATGTGTATTGTGGCCGGTTTGATTTTACATTGCTTCCTGTCAAACATTTATTATATTGAGCTACAGTTCCTACTTTGAATTCCTTAGTTTTAGGTATACATAGTCAACTGTAGGTCTGTTAGTAGTCCCCCTACTGGCTGAATTAGCAATATTCGCGGAGAAAATTTGAGATTTTAATCAATACAAGTGTAATACGGCTTAAAGTACAAGTGTTGATCTGCTGTACGTTGTGATATCCGCAAATGTTGGACTCGGATTCAACAGTAACAGAAGCTACTCAGAATTTTACTCTAAAATATTGAGTCCAACACAACTTCCGGTTTTTGAAGCGGCCAGGTTTTTGTTTGATTGATAAAGAGAGAGAAGAGAACTCCGAAAATTATCCCTCTGCCAAACTCTAGCATTGCATTTTTACAGTGTTATTATGTTATTCCCGTCTAACAGTATCCTTTCTGACTCGGAAATGTCATGGACTTGGGTACTTTCTAAAGGATTTAGACTTTTGAGTGAACCACAGTGTGTGGGCTTCATTAGTCCCACACGTGTGCGTGAATTCAATGCTAAGTGCGACAGAACATGACTTATCACTCATTTAACACAGCAATATTTATGTAAAAAAGTAAATAAGGCTGAACTTCGCTTCTTCCGTTAGCTTTATAACATAGCATTGTGTCGTCAGCTATTTCTTGTTTTTGCACTTCGTGTCCACCAAGCAACAAAGTCGCAACATTCCATTTTGTCATGCTGGCGTATGTACGGGAGAGCAGGAAGGACACTTCAGGATCATACGTCATTGTTCGGTGCTACATATGCAGTAAATAAGAAGAACTGTGCTTTAATTTAACAATCTCTTGTCCAGTGCTGCGTGCTTCCATACAATACAGGTGTGTCTTCAGGCATGGTAGCTAAAATTTCATTAAAATTAAGATATCAGGTACACATATATTCAAGCAAAAAAAAAAAAAAACTATTTTTACTGAAATTACACCGGAACTTTGTTTTGATTTTGAGTGTCGAGTCAGTTTCCAGGTGCACAGTGAACTACCCATGAAGTGTAAAGCCAGAAGTTATATGACTTTCATATGCACTGCAAATGCAGTGCCCATGTACTTCTTACATGCTTCAGGTGTACTTCTTATGTACTAAATATGTACTTCTTATGTACTACACTTGTAAAAATGAACTATGAAGTATAAAACTGAAGTGTCTCTCCTGCTGTTCCGTACGTATGCTCATAACGTTTTGGTGAAGCCGTTCAGTGTAATACTGTACACCCACTGCTTTCAGCGGCACTGCCTACTCGGGACCACCCCGGCATCTTATAATACGCTGAGCGTAAAGGCTTACAGTGCAGTGCGTGCTTACGGTTTTGACTTGGAAGTTCCGCTTTGTACATAATGCGCTTGCTGGATTATGGGATGCGCACATAAAATGCTGTGTGGCAAAAAGAGATCGTTATCGTTATCTAGGGGATGCATTCAGTCCTGTGAGTGTTCTGCAGGCCTGGATGTTTTGCGCACTCAAGGCTCAAAGTTATGGTCAGGTGTTGCAGCTTAGGGAATTTAATAATCGTGACGTATCCACCACCACATCCCACATTATTAAAAACAGGAATTTTTTGCTCGGACAATATTAACTTCTTTTAATTTACCCCGCAAAGCGCTGTTGAATTAATTGACAATTTTTCACGTGCGAATCATATTGATTGCCCCTTATTCTTTCAGTAAATACGCTTACAGGGATCCCACGCACCAGGAAAAAACGTGGAAAACACCTGGAAATTGAAAATTTTGTGAAAAAAACCTGGAAAACATCTGGAAATCGATTCCTAAAATTTTCCAGGTTCCAGGTTTTTGTTCAAGGCTTTCCAGGTCCTTGTAATATCTCATACGACCCAGTTTCATACATTGAATATTGTTTGATTTTTTTCCGCCTACACATCTGTCTATAAATTTGGTTCAGATTTATAGTCCTGAACTATTTAGGTCCAGAAGATGAATCAATAATTAGTCAGTGTTATTATCCCCCGTGTAACGGAGGGATATAATAACCAGCTTGTCCGTCTGTCCATATTTCTGTCCGGGCTATATCTCCAAAACTGTCGGTCGGATTGTTTTGAAATGTCACACATGGACACAGCACATATTCAAGGTGTGCAGCGCCGAATTTGTGTGTCCCCCGTAAAGGAGAAACAGTTTGTTTTTGTACTTTATATACGTGTGTTTGTGTATGACTGCGAGGGAGGATGTGTGTGTGTGAGTATGTGTATGCAGTTTGTGCATCTGTCGTAGACACTTTATTTTGTTAACACGGTGACTCGAGAACAAAACGTCGCATCAGCTTCAAACTTGGTGGGATTATGCCCTCGATTGGTCCGCTGGTTGGGATTGTATTTGACGTATATTGCGTGACGTCAGAACGTGATGATTGAGACATTACTGTAACTGCAGAACTAACGTTTATTAAATTCGAACTTGGTAGGATAATGCGGTGCGTGAGTGCGATGGTTCACTTTGTATATGGTGTAAATAACACCATGTATATGACGTCATATTACGTCTTTATGTGTTGTGGACATTAAATTTTGTCAAGAGGATAACTGTCGAACGACAAATCCAGTCAACTTCAAACTTGGTGGAATTATGCCTTATTTGGGTCCGCGGGTTGCTATTGATTTTGACGCACGGTGGACAACGAATGACGTCATGTGACGCCAAAATGTGTCATCACTAAGAAAGAACCGTTGGATCAGCTTCAAACTTGGTTGGAATGTCTGGTGTAGACCCGATGGTTCATATTGCATTTGGTGTATACAGCGCAACGTCTTGTTGTGGTCACTAGCCTTTATTAATTAGCCTTTATTAGCCGGATCATGGTGAGATTATGCCCAGGATGGGTCCGTCGGATGCTATTGCTTTTTTTACGCATATTGGACGAGTGACGGCACGTGACGTTAAAATGCGTCATCACTGTAACTGCGGAACGAAACAACGGATCAGCTTCAAACTTCGATAATGCCTTGGGTTGGTTTGAAGGTTCCTGTTGTATTTGGCGTATATGGCTCAACGCCTGACGTGATATTATTACCTGTTTTGGACACTTGACACGTAACACGATAACTCGAACGACAAATCGGATCATCTTCAAACTTTGTGGGATTATGCATTGAGTTGGATTGCCGATTGTTGTTGTAGTACACATATTGGACAACACGGTAACGCCATATGACGTCAAAACGCGATTGCAGACTAACGTCTCCAGACCCGGATAAAAAAAAAAAAGACTACGGTAAAACCTGTTTGCAGCGCCCACCTTCAAGACCCGGATAAAAAGACGCAAATTTGAGAGCCGGATAAAAATACAAACAGTGAAATCTGGTGGTCGTGCCTGTGATAGAAAAAAAGACTTACAGTGAAACCGCTATAGAGATCACCTTCCAGAACCGGATTGAAAAGACGTAAAATATAATCCCAGTTTAAAATGACCAGCTTCCACATGGCTTAACTTTATACTATATAGACGTATAAAGAAATTAAGAATTAAAATAATCACAAGTTTTATATATATATATATATATATATATATATATATATATATATATATATATATATATATATATATATATATATATATATATATATATATATATATATATATATATATAATAGTAAAATATTGTCCAAACAAAAAACTGAATGCGGAGCAAGCGGTGGAAAAGAATGGGGTGGTGGTGGGAGGGGGGGGGGGGTGTTGTGGAAACATTTGTTTTCTTTACAGAAAAAACGGCAATGGATGGCTAATAAAAGTGTTTGACATGTTCGGGTACACTGATGTTGTTGTGCATTGGCTGCTCTAGTTTCTTTGCGGATTCATGAAAAATCGTCAGAATGACAGTATTTTTTTTTTTTGATTGGAACTTAGCGATGTCTGATTCCGTTAGATCTACAACGCTATTGATTGGATTGTTTGAAATTTAACTTACGAAAAGAGCATATATTGAAGGTGTGCAAAGTTGTGGATTTATTCCGATTCGTGAAAAATTGTCAAAATGACAGCATTCTGAAACTGACGAGAAATTAGCATTAAAATTGTGCACGGGTATTCTAGCGAACCCGTAGGTCGGATTGTTTCAACATTTCACACATGGCTAGAACACGTATTGCGGGTGTGCCACGTGTGTTGTTGGGATTCATGAACAAGTGTCAAAGTTACAGTATTTTGAAATTTGGTAAAACGCGTTTATATATGATTTTGTCTGCGTAATTGAACATGCCGTCTAAGCTGTCTCCAGAACTATTCTTCTGATTTTTTTTTTTTTTTTTTTTCTCACACTTACCTTTTGTCGAAATTTAACAATGCAAAACTGTTGGAATTGTGAAAAAAACGTGATGTATGGCAGTAGTAAGGCACTTTTCAAACCAACTTAAGCACCGATTTCATAAGGACTCCGTGCTACATTGGCATCGTGTCCTTGAGGCCCTACTCTTTTTTTTTTTTGAAGTTTCGTTTTTTAGTTTTTTTTTTTATTTTAGTTTTTTTTTTTATTTTAGTTTTTCTTATTTTTTTTGGGTTCTGGGAGCGGATAATCAATCTGATATTGCGGTTAATGTTTGAAACTGAAAACAAAACAGTGACTTTGTGGGAGTGCGGTTAATTTAAGGTAATAAGCATGTTCAGTAGACTGCAGTCATAATTTTTAAGCTGCGATTTCTTAGGTTGGCAGTTAGTGGGACAATCTTTCGGACTTTTATGTATTATTTTACAAAACACAGCAGGATAACGTATACGTTTTGATGTATTTCCTTAGTACTTGTGTCTAAATAGAGCAGCACTGCTCTATGGCCGTGAGTGTGGATCAAAAAAAATGAAAACCAAGTTGTCGTAGCCATTCCATTTGTATCGTTACAGCAATCTGAACCCCCAAAAGCTTTCTGTGGTTAAAGTTTTTTTTTTTTTTTTGTATATAGTTTTGATCATTATTATGATGTGTTGGAAGTGTATATAAAATAGTTGCAATCATTTTATCACGAAGTATCAAACGTTTGTTTTGTGCGAACAGGAGTATGGCAAATTTCTTTTTCTTTCTTGAAGTAGCCATTATTGTTTAGGTGCTAGGGAATACAGTTTTTTAGGCTCATGTTAACTATGATGTGATCGGCCGGGAGTACGAGTCGCAGCGGCCAGCAGCGGCGGGGCGGTATCCTGCCTCTCGCCCACCCAACCGTGCGCTGTGTAGTGCAAGTCACCTCACTCTCTCGTATTAGTTACAGGGGATGGGTCGACATTTGTACCAGGCCCAGTCTGTACAAACCATCACTTGTTTAAAGCCAGAACGGGCAATTTCTTTTAAAGATGAGACAGTTGAAATGGATCACTACAGTTTCTTTGTTTCTCAGATTCTACAATTCTTGTGGACTTTTTCTTGCCCATGTTACGTATTTAGTGTGTAGGAAAACTTCGTGTTTTGGTAGTAGTTTAGAAACTTTCTGTCAAAGAATATGCAATTTCTTCATGATTTTTTTTTCTAATTTTAGCTCAGTTGAGGTTTGCTGGAGTTGAGTATAATTTTTTTCGTGGTATTATTAGTGCTGTTTAAAAGTTGTTGACGTAATAAAATGCGAGACTTCGAGAACTGCTTCCATTCATGTTGTCTGCTGTAAGATTGCGATAAACGAGTAGTGCTGAGTTACGACAACGTGCGGAGGGTGAAATGTGACAGGTAGCTCGCTCAGGAGAAGTGCGTTGTCTGGTGTTGTCATTAAGCAATCCCGCATGGTGTGGCCTGAAGGTGCGGGAGAATAAAAAAAACTCGGTGGCTTGCTCATTTCAAACTCGCTGGGGGCCTTTCTGTGAAAATAAAACTGCGATGTAAATTATCAGCAAACAATTATGTCACAATTTGGTGTTGTTTTATCGTTGTTAACGAAACGAAATGAGGCTGACAAGTTCGATCATATTTGTATCTTGTCCATGTAAGATTTAGCAGAATCTCTCACACCCCACGCACTGTCACATCTCACTCATGCTTTTTTCGAACTGCTCGGGCCTGACGGTTTTTTTTTCACTGTCTTCAAAGTCGAAGTACATCAGTGTTGAAAGCAGATGCTGTTGGTGCATCAATGTTTATGTGTGGGATCAAGGCGGGGGGGGGGGTGGTATCATGTAAGAAAATTAATGTTTGATATTTATGGTTTGTTAATGTTTTTACATATTTAAGTGCAATTACTTTTATTTACACACTTTAGGAAATAAACGCGGGAAGCCCATTTGGGTTGATGTTAGGGGTTGGTTTTCAATTTATGAGTGTCGTTTCGTTTTGTTTGAATTATTAACACGCAGCTATAAAAGCACATCTAAGTAGAACATTTCTTAAGAAGAGAGTTTTCAGTTCTTTGCTAGAGAAGATGAGTATAGAAGCTCATGCTGTCAAAAAGTTGCTGTCGGCGTGAACCGTTGGTTTCAATATGGTCACATGATGAGGTGGCAGTAGCCCAGATTTGGTAATGGAGCTCTTGGTGAAAATGTCAACTTTGGAAAGTTTTCACTTAGTGTCTGTGCGTAGTCGTCGATCTCTCAAATATCTTGTCTTCTTAATCGCACTGCTATTGTATAGAGGACCTTATGCAGAAATAATATGCAATAACGAAGTCGTGTACATGTGTATTGATGTGAGGTACAGGATACGGGTGCCAGTGGCACTGAATACAAGTCCTATTCTGCGCATATCTGTTCACGGGGATGTCCACGGGTTTCCTGGGTTTGATGAACCATACATATGTCAACAATATGTCAAAAATCATCACATAAAATCATAAATTGTGAGTGTTTTTGGACATTGTATGTAACTTTACGGTCAGGATCTGTTGACGCGCTTTACAACAGACGGCCAGTATTTCGCCAACAAAATCACGTAACATTCCGTGGCATGATATATTCAGTTGATTCTTTTATGCTACTTTCTAAGTTACGAATAATTTCGTGCACTTTTTGTATTTTTATATGAGCACTTTATTGTATTTTTAACTTGTAGTAAATAAACTGACAGATATAGAAGCTTTGCTTGTTTCTTATTTAAAAAGAAAATCGTTTTGGACATTAAGTCTTCATACTTTCAACATTTTTCTTAAACTTTGCTTTTACCCTTTGACACTTCGGCCCAGCTGAATGTACGTCCTTTCGGTTCCGGTAGAACCGTACAGTGTTCGTCTTGGTGTGCACCGTTCTTCCAGCCATCTATGTTATGATTGAGGTGCTGTTTTGTCCTGGCCATTTCACTTGTGCTGTTTTGTTTAAAGGTTTTGTATGATGACAGCATGTAATGCAGATGTGCAACCCTGAAATCAGTTTAACATAATGGATGGGAAATGTAAAAAAAAAGTGTAAAAATTACACATTTTGCATCGGGACATTTAGTTCTATCTGTTCTCAGAAACTATAAAGCCTATTCTTTTGAAACATAAATATACTCTAGAAAGAAAGTTATTTGTATTCCGTGGCACCGTGCGTCCTCTGTGTAGCGTAGATGCTGCATGGAGGTTCAAGGAGGACATACCCATTTATTATGGAATTTTCAGACTCTTGTGACTTTAAATCTAAGTTCTAGCCTTTACCAAATGTTTTCGAACTTAAATGTTTATGCCGCAGAACAAAGATATTGAAAAAAAATCGTGTTTTTTTTTGTTATTAAATTTTCATTTAATTTGAAAATTGCAAAACACTGCACTTCCCTGAAAGGGTTTCTTATAATTAAAACGTCAAGCGATTGATTAACCTTTTCAAAATGCAATCAGTCTTAAAAGGCAATTCTTTCCTTGTAATTGCAACTATGGGAGTGCTTATTTCTTGTAATTACAACATGACACGATTGATTTGCCCTTTTAGTCCAAATCTTTCCAAATGCAATTAAGCTTAAAAAAAAAAACATTGGCGGTGACCGCATTGAATGTCCTCTAGCGCGACCATGTAAAGGCAATGCAAAGATTCCCACGAATATGAACTGGAGGTGTTCTAGGCGAGCGCGTTTTTCGCTCAGTAACTTCGGGCAAAAGCAGGATTACGCTAGTTCCTGCGACAAATCCTGGCATTAACAAGTTGTCAAATAACAATACCGGCGTGACAGCAAAAAATGCCCCCTGTAAAAACTGCCCGGGGGGGGGGGATTTTTAGTAGAAATTAATGCCCCCCCGGGGGGGGGGGGCATTTATTACTTAGTAATAGATGCCGCCCTCTAGTAAAATATGCCCCCCCCCTTATTTTTGTACACAAATCAATGTTATGTTCTAAAAATCAAATGGAAGTATATATATATATTTCTAAAATACATCATATTATTCCACATATCTGTTACTGTAAAACATAAAACTTTTCACATATAGCCAATTGCAATCAACAACCTTGTGATGGGTGGTGATCTCATCAATGAGATTAATACATTTCAATACATTGAAAGAGATTGTTCATATTCAAAGTTATCCTGTTTTCATTTCCATTTTCTTTCCCATTTTCATTAGGAGTTTTATTCTCACCAGGAGAATCTCGCATTTTTCTTCGATATCCATAGTCGCATTACCGTTTGAACAAATGGTGGGTGGCCAAATGGCCCACCTATTATAGGTAGAGAATTGATGTACATCAATGAGTTCATAATCTGCCGAAATCCGCAAATTTTTAAAAAGAATAATAATAAAAGTAAAGAAGTGAAGATTATGCTGAGTAGCTCGTGTCACATCTATGATTAAATTTGTCCATCAAAGCTGTAATTAATATTTTGTTTCAATACATCACACACATATAGCCGATTGCAATCAACAACCTTGTGATGGCTGGTGATCTCATCAATGAGATTAACACATTCATCAAAGCTGTAATTAATATTTTCTTACAATCCATCACACACACATGCCGAATTGCAATCAACTACCATGTGATTTCGATCTGATCAATAGTATTTATTCATTTGATCAAAGGTCTGATTGATATTTTCATAATTTGTCATTTTACGTACCCAATCAAAACATAAATTGGTCAGCTCTAAAGATAAAAGCGAATTTCCTTTAAAAACTTATTTTACTAGAGGGGGGGGGCATATTTTACTGGTAAAAGACGCCCGGGGGCATTTATAACTGGTATAAATGTCTCCCGATGTAAGGAAACGTTTTGACCCCCAAAATAAATCGACCCCCCCGGTCGATTTGTTTTAAAACAAAGAGACCTCCTCTGTAATGTTTTAACCCTCTTATTTTTTGTTGATTTCTTTATTTCTTTCCATATATGGCCACCTTATTAGTTTCTGAAATTGAAAAAAAAAACTAATTCCACGAATAACAATTTATCTAGCAACTAACATATACATTTTCAAACACGAAAACACTTTCAACACCACTAACATACAGTCACCAAAAAATCTGTCCAAGCTCAATAATGGCATTTCAAAGGCTCAAAATAATAATTTTCTGCGTCCAGAGGTAGAAAATGTTTAAAATAGTATTTAAAACCCACATGCACCTTTTTTACTTCCATTTTATATTTAAACATGATTATTTGGAGGAGGTCATTTTATTACGGGGGAGGTCTGTTTGTTATGGCGGGTTTTCCCAAAACAAATCGACCGGGGGGTCTGTTTCTTTTAAAACAAATCGACCGGGGGGTCGATTTGTTTGGGTGTCAAAACGTTTCATTACACCGGGGTATATTTTACGGGCGGCATTTTTTACAAGGACACTGGGCCTGTGCGAAAATTGGTGAGGCCATAAGATGTGAAAAACTATCTTACGTGACGCTGAATTCCTGAGATTTTTCTTTCCAACCTCGGTGTTTCCCTCGGCTCCCGGGATAATTGGGAGAAGGCTGTCCATTATAGCGTCCAGTGGCTGTAATCTCCGTAAATCGTCGAGGGTGACGTCCGTATCTGCAGTAGGATCCTCGGAAGGCGACGCAGTGGCGTTATCCTTCTGTTTCTCTGACACTTTCTCCTCTAGATTGTGTACCTGCTCCACTAACTTATTGACAACGGAACACAATCCGCTCAGAGTGTCATCCCTTTTTGCGCGTTTCGCAGGTTGTGCTGGTTTCGAAGTGCGAGAGGTGGCGCGTTTGGAGCTCATTTTCATAAGAAACAAGTTTTCCTTTAAATTGTCAGGTATTAAATAAACATAAAAGTAACCTATGCCAAATATTCCGTTAACAATGGAAAGGGATAGAATAAAATTCTTGACTAATAAATTATTCAACCAAATCCAGTATAGTGGCACAAATTAAACAGTATAGTTTTAAACATGAGATTAAATGAATTCACATACTACAAATTACACAGAAACTCCGTTAATATCCAGCAAGACAAACGCGTCTACTTTCTGTCAAGCGAAATTGAATATGAGCAAATAAGCCCAGCCTTTGGTCACACACAGATTTACCAATCTCAGCTGATTGGTTAAGAGACTCCCTATTGGATAAAAGAGTTCAGCCAATGAGAAGAAAAAAGGAGGGGAGTCTCTAACATAGTGCTGCGAAGCAATTATACATTTTTAGCAAAGCAAAAAATGACATAATTAAAACTTCTTAGGAAATTAAGCTACTGTAAGTTATAGATTAATGGCACCGAAATTCTAAAGACAATCCTTTCTTTGGTCTTAATCCAGAAACGGCATCGGGATGAAAATTGTATGTACGTTTTTTTTGGCGGTTCGGTGTGGCGTTCTCAAAAGAAAAGTTTCTAGAAATCAATTCGATATTTGCAAGCACACGTTGCTTTTTGAAAATGATCAGAAACGAAATTGTGAAGGACGTCGTTATTCTTGAGATTAGATGGTTCATCCTTAATTTATATCGTTATTTTTAAAAGACTTTGAGACTTTATAATATAAAAATATATACTGTAGATGTGCAATGTCGTCTTATTTTTGAAATCGGTTAAAATTGACGCAATGGCACTGTGTCAAAAAGCATATCAATTTACATATTATGCTTGTAGACTCTTTGATAAAAAAATACATCTGAATGTTGTGAAGTTTTTGGGCGGGTCAGAAGAGGAGCGAACTCTATTTCACTTTTCTGATTCTGATATTCTTTAACTAATAATAATCCCCGGATTTTGTTAGACAGCCGGATTTGTTGAACTAACCTAGGCACTTTTGATGTTTTTTATTGATTATTTTTCTTACAAATAACTGACTAACATTTTACAAGCGCATGATACACGGAACATTTCACAATAACGTCACGACATTTATTCAATCCACATTCATTCGAACTGCCACTATCACAGAACCTCGTTACTAAAGGCTACAACCAGGAACAAATATTGCTGTCCATACCACCTAAAACATACACACGCACACGCACCCTTACACACCAATGCCATTATTCATTTTGATAATACATTGCTAATCATAAAATGTTATAGATTGTGAGCAACGTTATGAAATAAATAATTTTCACTTTGATGAACTTACTCTGGAAATTGATTATATTTATTTGTAAAAAATTTTACAAGATAGTGTTTTCTTATCAATTATAATCCATTTATAAACTGAATCTAGAATTACCGTTAAACATAGATTTTTCTTATAGGTTCTCACATGGCAGGCATACTGTTTAATAATGAGCGCAATCATGTTTACTGCTGTATTTACTGTACCAAATAGAAATTCTTCCTTGCTGAGTGTACTGAATATCTCGGCTGAAGGATCAATTAACTTAAACAAATCTGCAAGCCAGGTCACAGTGTTTGTACATTCAAAGAAAACATGATATAATGTATCCGACTTATCCACATTGAAAAATTCGCATATAGCACTTTCCCCAATTTTCCGTTTTACAAGATTTCCTCCTGTATCAACAATGTTGTTAACAATCTTGAATTGAAAGGATAGCAGTTTCAGTTCCCTTATGCTTTTTCGACAAAGAACCAAACTTTTATAAATTTTCTCTCCAGAAAAATTTTCCTCACAAACCCATTTCCTTATTGCTCTTGGTGTACTAGTTGTAATCGACAGAAATTCCCTGTAAAAATTTTTGCTTTTAGTTTTAGAAATGTCAATTTTATTTCCACTCCTCACGCATAGAACGTTACTTTTAAAATTGTTTATAGGTCGCTCCCTATCCAGCATTAATCTTTTTTTACTGCTTGTTTTACCGCTGATAAAACTCCTAAGTATCTTAGAAAGTTTGGTTTAATGTGATAAGTCTCAACAAACTCTGAGTACGACAACCATGAACCATCATTTGTAAGTAGATCCTGATTATAAATTACACCCTTATCAAACCATTCTTTGAGAAATATGCTTTTTCCTTCTACTAAAATTTCCCTGTTGTTCCATATGACGTACTCAGTATTTTTATTCCACAAAACTATAATTACAATAAAGTAAAAATTGTAACCCCCACTTGTTTAAAGTATTCGTTGACGTAATGGTTCCATCCTTTTCCATTAATTATTCCACATATCCACTGTAATCTCAGAGCCTTAACTTGACACTCAACATCCAAGCTTCTGAGCCCTCCTTCATCATAATCAGCTATAAGAACGTTATGTTTAACTTTTGGTGGCTTGTAGCTCCATATAAAACTATTCATGTCCTTTTGAATAGTTTGCTGAACAGTATGCCCTGCGTGAGTTATTGATAGGGAGTAAATAAGATTTGCTATGCCGAAAGTTTTTAAAATAGTGATTTTACCAACAATGCTGAGATCTCTTACGGATCAGACTTTAAAAAGCCGATTCATTTTTTTCCAATTTTTCTACAAAGTTGTATGAGAAATTTTGTTTTTCATCCCGCCCAATATGTATTCCAAGCATATTAAATGACCCATTCTTAATTGACATATTCATCACATTTATACTTTTATTTCTCCACGGACCTAAGAAGATTAAAACAGATTTATCCCTATTTAATCTAAGACCTGACATTTCTGAAAACCCTCTAAGTGTCTCAGTCAGTGTGTACAGGGTATATTCTTCAGTAAACATGTACAGTCATCTGTTTGATTTTGTTGGTATGTGAACCAATTGTAATACCTTTTATATCTTCATTATTTCTAATTTTATCCCCCATTACATCAGCAGATAATATAAACAGTAAACCGCAACCTTGCCTTACTCCTCTTTTCAGCTGAAACCACTTTGTAGAGAAGCCATTATTAATGGCACAGCTGGAAATCTCAGTATAGCAACATTTCACCGAGGCAATAAAATTTCGACCAAAGTTAAACTTTTCTAAAACCGTAAACATAAAGGGCCACTCGATTGAATCGAAAGCCTTTTCTAAGTCCAGTTGAACTAGTACACAAGTCCCATCTAAACGGTCACAGTGCTCTATTAAATCCTCCATAAAACGGATACTTTCACCTATAAATCTACCTTTAATAAACCCAGACTGGTCAGGGTGAATAATTCCAGGTATAACTTTTTCTAATATTTTAGCCAGGGTATTTGTGCGGCTCTGCGTGACGTTCCGCAATTAAAAAAAAATATCTCCCACTCCCCACTTTACCTTCCAGTGGTCAAGATCTGCGTCATCAGCATGGGTTTCTTGAAGCATGTAAAAGATGTTTTTTAAATAATCAAATATTGTAAGAAGTTTTGAATGGTTGCGGCCTCTCCTTATGTTACAACACTGTATATTCAATGTGTTTTTAGCGGCCATAACGACAATAACTGACAATGGCATAAGACACTGCGAATAAAGATGGCACTTTCAAGCTCAATTACACTAGCGAATAAGTTCTGCGATTGTTGTGGTCGGATAGCAATAACATACACATACACCCTGTAAAATGCAACACTTATTAAGACCCACTTCAAAAACTGGCAATCTTGCATGGTCGACAAAAATTCTTGGCTGAGTGGCACAGTTTGAGTATACACACACATACAAAAACATACACACCAAGATTCTACTTGTTTGATTACGGCCCCATACACGTCCCGAGGTGTCCCCTGTCTAATCTAACTATTGGACCCCAACGCGCAATAGATGACATAAAACACACACACACACACACACACACACACACACACACACACACACACACACACACACACACACACACACACACACGTATATATATATATATATATATATATATATATATATATATATATATATATATATATATATCCCGCACGATCTGTATATAAACACCCAACTCCATAAACTGGCAGCCCAGCATGGTCAACAGAAATAACTGATCGATCAAAACTGCACGAATAAATACAAAGAAACACACCCGCCAAAATTGTAATTGTGTGACGGCGGCCCCATACGCTCCCCAAGTTAACCTGCGAATTGTTTGGCTATGAGACCACGGCCCATAATATGTTTCATTTAACCCATACACGCTCCAAAGCGTTCTGTGGCTAATCTGACCAGAGTACCCCAAAGCACAATATATGACATAAAACGCACATGCATGTATGTCACGCTTGATCTGTATATTAACGCCCCACTTCAAAAACTGGCGACCCATCCTGGTCAACAGGAGTTCTTGCTTGATCAAGACTGCATGAATAGATACACAGAAACCTACCCGGCAAAATTCTAATTGTGTGACTACTGCCCCATACACTCCCCAAGGTGACCCGCGAATTGTTTGGCTATGACACCACGGCCCATAATATACTTCATTATTATTCATAACTAACCCAGCCACTTGCCCTACATCATTTTGTCATTTTGGCTGGTCACACAAAAAACCCCGAATAACACTTTCACAACTGTCCCAATGCTCACCTCTAAATTCCTGTGTCTATATCGATATCAAATATTGCGATGCCGATATCAACACAATTTTGAATATCGACATTTTGTTTGTATTTTTATATTTACACCTGAGGATATTCAATCCCCATAGTTCATTGAAATCGGTAAGGTGTATGATTTCCCTTTTCCTCTATAACCTTGCCATGCGAACTCCTGAGACAGTTAGAGCGAGAACGACCAAATTTGGCATAAACACAAAGTAGTATGTCTGGTTGGCCCAGCTCATTAAAATTCATTAACATTTCTATGCAGGAAAGAAACATTGAAATTTTGCCACTGAAACCCACATTTTAAGCTATAATAGCTGTCAGTACAATACACTAACAGCCATAAAGTATCTCTAATATTTTTGGGATGGCCACTCCCATCCTTGCTATTAAGTTGTATTCACATTATAAATGAATGAAAATTATGAATTTTTGGTTCGCCAGCTATTTCCCTTTTGGTGTTTTTGAATCTATTTTTAATTAATTAATTTATTATTTTTAATTGTTTATTTATTTATGTTAATGGTTTTATTTTCAAAAAAGGTTAAATGGATCTCGAAATGCGAATTTTATCATTCTTTTTTTCTTTCACTTTGCCATTCCGTGTTTCCTTAACTGCTCGAAAAAAATGATAATAATAATACTAATAATAATAAAATAAATATAAAAAACGTTCCGAAGAGTGATCCATTTGTTGCAATAGTGTTACAATATGATGTAACATTAATGTTTATGATGTTACTATGATTTAACCAATTTGATGTTTCCTGCAGTTGCCAAAATTTGTTTGCGACGTCGATTTTTCCACCTCTGAATAAATCGTCGATTTTTCCGAAATTTATTCAACGTTGCAACAAAGACGTTAATTGAGCGTTGGAAAAAGTTAGGGTTTCTGCAACGAAAAGCAACGCTACATCTAAACAACGTTTTCATCCAACGGATGTTAAAGGGAAATGCGGGTATCTCTGCGCCATCTAGCGACCGAAATGCGCATTACATTGAATATTGCTGAGTTTGAATCCATGTTTACACAGTATAAATAAGTATTAAATCCGTCTATATCGAAAAATTCTATCCAAAGAGAAATAGGCTCGTGTCCAGAAATGGTCTGTGTTGATATTTTGTTCCTAGAAGGGCTTGTGTTGATAACCTGCCCATTAAAAGCATATTACACTGTTTTCACCATTTAACCATTGAGTCAATGGGATTTTGTCAAAAAGATTGTATAATTCTCTTACTGACACGGTGACATATATTTTTTGTTTGCTTAAAACATTTCGTATGACGTGTTCTTCAAACAGGGAAAAAATGAGGCAATTGTCAATTGTGATTATGTATGAATTTTGCATTTTGAATGAAATTTCTTGGTTTTCCCAATGGTTTCCTTGGTAAAAGTACGAAACCTTTCAGTATCTTTATTTCTCTTATAACATCGGTGACCCCCCTTTTTCTTTTTAATTTTTAAATGTATACCCTCAAAGCATTAAACTGTCAAAGTATGAAGGAGATGTCAATTGTAGGTGAGATACCCGCATTTCCTTTTAAAAACGTGGCGTAAACGTTGATCTATGATCGCGATAAATCACAACCAAAATACACCCATATTTAATGTCCCGAAAGTATTTTTTATTTTTGAAAAATCGGTGTCTAAACAACGCTGCTTATCCAACGTTGTGCCAATCAAAACCGAATTACAACTAATTTTAATGCTGCGATATGGCTTGGGTCAAATCGACATTTTATCGACATCAGAATATTTACAGCATGTCAAAAGCTGTGTTGCGTAGTTTTAATGCAGCTGGTATGACTTTTTACAGATTTATAAAATGAATTTAGAATTCTTAAGTGTTCAGAATTGTATCGTTGTGGCCCAAGTGTAATTTTCTCTATTCGGTGGCAAACACGGTCTAGTTATTATTTCTGTTTCTTTTTTTTTTTTTTACACAGACAGTAAATTAATATGAAGGGCAAGGGGGGGGGGGGTTCTTTGATTTGCCACTAAAGTACTTTAGTACTTTGGGTACAATGCTAAAAACTATATCTTTCATTCCGCAGCAAAATTTGGCAAAATTTTATGCATATTTGCTATTTAGCATGTAACAACTGTGTTACGTAGAGTTTTGATGGGACTGACATTCTGATATTACGTTTAAGAAGCTCCTTGCGAAATTTTAGATTCAGGATCACAATTTTTATGTAATATAAATATAATGTCACTAAATAAATGGGAACAAGCACACAGTTAACATCTTTCAAGGTTATAATCAAACAATTATTTATACATGACTGCCAGTGGTGCCCAGGTGGTGTCAGAGCAACAAATCACGTATTGACACTATTATTCTATAAAAATAACATATCCTCAACATTAATTGAGCAGCAAATTACAGTTTATGTTCATTTAGCCAAAGACATCATAGCTGAATAAGATGCAAAGATGCCCTAGCCAGTTACTTGGTGTTTGTTATGGCTTTAAGGTGGCGGAATCTGTATAAATGTTTTGAAACATTTCTTTATACTTTCCCTAGTTTGGCTTCTATGAGATTCTCTGGACTAAAATCCCAAGTCCCGATCGAAAATATATGAATTTTTATCAATATTTGACAAAGCGTCGCTCCGTCAGTTTTTGGGCGACTTATAAAATAATAAGTAAGTTCTAAGTTGAAAAGTTCTAAAAGCTTTGGCCTTATAGTTTCTAGGCCCTTGTCTGGAAAAAGCTCCAAGCTCGATGTAAAATGTGTAATTCCCACTTGCAAACTTCGTTTGCAACTAGGTGTAAGTTTGTGGTTTTTCTGGAAGTTTCTGTCCCTTTTTTCGTTTTTCTTTCTTCTCTTTTTCCGCTTCTATGGTTTCCAGAAAACTCCTCCTACATTTATTGACAGAGTGAGATAAATTATGGCACATGTGTAGGGATGACGAAGTCTCGGTGAGTCCGCACATTTTTTTGACCTCAAAGGTCAAGGCCAAGGTCAAATTGAAGTCAAAGTTATTTTTTCCATAAAATGGTTTCCAGAAAACTCGTCCTAGCGTTTGAGTCAACGGAGCCTCATATTTTGTACACTTATGGACAATTATTAGGTCGCCGTTGAAACTGCAAATATGTTTGACCTTGACCTCAAAGGTCAAGGTCAATTTAAGGTCAAAATGTTTTCAAAACGCCTATTAATAACAAAAAGTGAATATAAAAAGTGCTCAAATCACAGAACATATAAACCGTACTCAGAAGGAGTAACCTTCCATCCTGAATCTTGACCTTGAGGGCCAAGGTCAAAGGCCAACTAACCTCATGTGCCGTTAACGATAGCTCGAAAACAGTTAGAAATAGAGCGATTTTGAGCTCATTTTCTACCCTTTGGCCTAAGCAACGTTACATAAGAGGTGTCTCGTCACCTTGACCTTCTCTGTCCAAGTCATGGTAAAAACCCCGAAGTTGACTATTACTGGGGGTTTCCGAAAAAAAGCGCAGGGCTTCTATTTGGAAACTGGCCAATTTCAGGCGCTCATTAAGAAACCAAATAGAAGCCCCGGGGCTTCTATCAGGAAACAATTTCCTAAATAGAGCCCCGGGGCTTCTATTTTTAGGCAGGGGGGGTGTTGTCGATACGTTTTTATTGGAAAAAAGAAAATTTACCATCAATCTCTTTTTAAAGCGCTACATGCTGAGGATATCGGCACAAAAATAACAAAACACACAAAAACAACAGTAACTTAAAGATCTGGTAAAGTGGGGGGGGGGGAGGGGTGATGCCTTGTGCGAAGCACACGATTAAGCAACGACGCAGAACGTGTCTAGGGGTTTGCCTCACATCAAAGGATTAATAGTCTGCATTGCGAGTAAACATGAGTTCTAAAAAGACTTGCAGGGAAGAAGGGGCAACATCACGCCGCCCGTTTCAGTACTCAGCAGGTGTTGGGGGCCAGATTGAGTGCCAGGCTGAATTGAGTGCACGCATTTCGGACTGCACCTGATGCAGTTCGTATTGAGTCCCGGGCCAGAATGAGTCTCTTAATCCTTTGTATACATATAATATATATATATCCAAGTGCACATACTTAACACAGTGGATAATATCTATCTCATTCTTCTCGTTAACTTGAGAATTTGATTCAGAATTCTCACACGATTCCATTGCTTTTTTTCTGGCTCTGAGTATTATTTCCCCAGCTACTCAAAAACAACTAAATTCGTTCCCGAAATAAACTAATTGTCACACGGTATTGTAATCAGGTGCTTGCTAATTGGATAAAATACTCCAAGTGCTCATAACTGAGTATATTTAATTATAATTGCAATTATCATTAATAATCCAGCATGAGTAGCGTGAGTAGGAAATTCCACAGGATTCTATTGATACGCATGTGATTCCATTTAATTGCAATCAAACGAAGGGAGATTTTATATGCAATATAATTACACGCCTTTCAATTGTTTGACATCAATAGTCCTTGTGAATCCATTAATCGATCTGCAGATTTAATACAATCCAAACACCAATTTCTGAACTCCGAGATCCACGTATAAGTAATTGAAAAAAAAACAACGCTAATTTTCTCTTTAATGGTCTGAGATGAATGAGCGATTAACCATGTCTTGATAAGTTGTCTAAGTTACCCTTTTTTCACAACCCCGCTCTTAAGTAAACATCCGTTGAGAAAACATTTCGCATTTTCACGCGAATGTTCCCCGGGCCCAATTGAGTGCGTCCCCTTTCCGAATGGCTTGCCTCATTATAAAGGAATGTAAAGTAAATCGACTCAATTCAGCCTGGACTCAATCTGTCCCGCAACACCGGCTATATTTCCTGTAATACTCCGGAGTAAAAGTGGCAGTGGGGAGGGGGTTGTGTGTTCGCTTTGTGTAAAGCATAGGATAAAGCAACGATGCAGAACATGTCTAGGGACTGCCTCATATCAAAGGATTAAGTGCACCGTGTCTCCTTTGCGAGTAAACACGAGTTTTAAAAAGACTTGCAGGGAAGGAGGGGGCTTTTATTAGTTAACGATTTTTTCAGGTCTTTATTTTAACTCCAAATAGAAGCCCCGGGGCTTCTATTGTGAAAGTTTCCTAATAAAAGCCCCGGAGCGTTGATGTGGGGGAGCTTCTTTTCGGAAACTCCCGGTATTTCGAAAACAGGGGTAGAACGATTTTGAGCTCGTTTTCGACCCTCTGAGCCTAAACAACATAAGAGGTACCTCGGTGATCTTGAACTTCTCGGTCACGATCAAGGTCAGAAACCGGAAGTTGAACATTATCTTGAACACCCTTAGAGGTAGAGTGATTTTGAGCTCATTTTAACCCTTTGAACCAAAACGACTACAAAGAATTGGTACTGTGTGACTTTGACCTTCTTTGTCATAATTTTATACAAATATTTTCTTAGTGGTTTCTGCAAGTGGTTCTATTCCGCTATCTTGCGGAATTCTGTCTAGTTATTTATATTTTGCTCACTGACGCATCAATCCTAAGCCGATTTCAAAAATAATTGAACGATCCACATCTGTAGCACATATGTCTTCACTGTGTAATACCTCAATGAGTCTTTCAGTTTCTGACAACTTGTCTTGAATCTCTGTCTGTGCAAAGTGTGTAATTTTAATTAATTTAATTAATTGTTTAATTAAAAGTGCCGCTGAGTCAAGTTTTGCCTATTTCTCATGTAATACAATGTTCCACATCTGTAATATATATATTTCTTGCGTAAAGTTTAAAAAGGCTGGGTCTCACAGTATCTGAGCACTTGTCTGGAGAATAGTCCCAAGTATCGCTGCATAATCTCTCCATTTTTAACTAAGTTTCTGAATACTGGCTTATAGATTCCGAGTACTTAGCTGATCAGAACTCAAAGTATCAAACTTTAAACAATTGCCAATCCGCCAATTTAATTATTATTATTATTATTATTATTATTATTATTATTATTATTATTATTATTATTATTATTATTATTATTATTATTATTATTATTATTATTATTATTATTATTATTATTATTATTATTGTTATTATTATTATTATTATTATTGCTTTATCTGAGCTGTGATGACATGCAATGATACTTTGACACCACTAATAATATTTTTCTCATGTTTTTTTATAATTATATATGTCAAAGGAAAGGATATCTAATCAAGTCAAGTAGCTATGAGTACCACAAGAATTTAATTTATCATAATATTTCTTTCTTTCTATGCCTTATATAGTCTTTTCCATCAACATGGGTACAGCCATCATGAATACTTCTTACGTTTGCTTTACGCTACACACACTCTATTGTTTGGCTACCATGCACCACATGACTGCTTCCAGTCAATCACACTGCTTCTTACATTATGGCCGCCATCTTTCTTGCGGCCAGCGCCTAAACTCCAACTACACCCAAATGCAGAAAAAACTCAAGATGTAGAGATGCAACAGCGACAAAGGTCAAAGTCAAGTCGTAACCTTCAACTGCTCTGAGTGGTCATCCATATGTGTAATTAAAATCCGTTCACAACTCCAACCAAAATTGTGTTCATAAGATCTACCCTTACTACAGCGTCGGAGGTAAATATTTAAGTCCACCCTTGAACCTTATATAGTGTCTCAAGGTCACCAAACGTTTCACTGAAAGCTGTTTGCGAGTTTTGCTTTATGCAATCGTATTTACAAATCCCATCTTTCCACTGTCGAATATAATTTTTAAAGTCAAAGTAATATTCAAGGTTAAAGTCCAGCTCATCTAAAATGGCCCCTCAGGGTCATCAAAATTCGCTTCTTTTCCATAATTAAATTTCTGTGTCTGCCTCCATTGACGATAATCAAGAATTAGGTCTAATCCTGAAAAACAAGCTGACCTATAATGGACGCTTAGAGTCACCAAAATTTGAGCTTCTCTTTAGGCCAAAAATGAAGAATTCAACTCAGGTGCATTGGAGGCACCAGCGATAAAAAATTCAAAAAGAATACAAAAATTATACAGAAAATTTGTTTTTGGCCAAAACATGGCGAACTTTGGTATTTCGCCAATTTGGCAAACAAATGTCGGCTCTGATACTTTTTGTGTCCTGTCCCAAACTACCTTCATACAAAATTTTGAGCAAATTGAACAAAATTTGTAGGAGTGGGCTTTTTCTCAAAGGACCTGATCAGTTCGCCAAATTGGCGAAAATTGGCGAATTGCAAAAATAATGGGCATTTATGCCCTTGAGTGAACCATATTTCAACAAAATTTTACAGCGATCTGATGAAAACTGAAAGAGGAGTAGTCAATAATAAAAGTTAACAGACGCAAGGAAGGAGAGACGACAGAGACCCAACATGACGGGTATAGGACATGCGGCTAAAGGCCACCTGTGCTAAAGACAAGCACACATATTTCATGCGTAGTTAAAGATTTTATTTCTACCAAATATTTCCAAGAATTACTTTATTGCAATATCACAGTTTTAAGCTAACGAAACAAGATACCGAATTTTGTTTATATATATATATATATATATATATATATATATATATATATATATATATATATATATATATATATATATATATATATATATATATATATATATATATATCTGCAAGTGACAACAGTAAATGGTCTAGTAGGCTTTAGAACTTATGAGCACAGAATACAATGATTGTTCTTATAAAATTGTAAAATTGATTTTTAATGTCTTTTTAAACCACCATTGTTTAAAACGAAGCATTTAGTATTGAGATATAAAGGGAAGAGAGGGGGAGACGGGAGGCAGTATTATGGAACACTTCAGCCGTTGGATTTTTAGGCCAGATAATCTCTACCCTATCTTAAAAATTAAATGAATAAAAAGGCAATTATTCAACAGCACCTTTGCTGAATTTGTAACTATTACAAACACGTACACTGACGTCGTTAATAATTCTCCCACAACATACAACAATACTTTATGGGGGTGAATCGCCTGACACTTTTAATACTTAAAAAATGTAAGGTTTTGAAAGATATCTCAAAGAGGAAGGTTATTTTTTTCACTTTTGACGATTTACATTCAGATTTCAAGGTAATATCAATGAGAAACAAGAAACCAAGGGATTCATGACCAGCCAGATCTAGTTAATCAAGTTCTAAAAGGTTTCTAGGACTGACAAAATGTTGTGGAACCTTTTAAACTTAAAAAATCACCATCTGAAAGAAAACTGCAGCCCTAAAACTTTTCCAATACCGGCTTTGTGCAGGTCTTCGTAATTTTTCAAGAAACGATCAACTGAAGATCTTTTTTTTCTAAATTTTAGAAGGAATCCATTTAATACTGAAGGAGTCAATGCATTTTCCAAAATGCTTACACAAATATTTAAAATGCTGCCATTTCACCATTTTTCGCAGATCACCAAAACACGTAAGATTCCCAGAAGGAACAATCTTGGAAATAGTCTAAAAAAACTACAAAAACAAACAAACAAAAAAGAAAAAAGCATTCCCATAATTATGGAGGAGGAAACATTTTTGAAAATTAGCTGTCAAAACTTTTATGAACAATTTTTAAAAATACTGCCATTTGAACAACTTTGAGGATCACCGAAAACGTAACAGGCAGGACTGAATAACGAATATTCATGTAAAATGTGAAAGCAAACGAACTGCACCTTTCAAAAATTGGCTACCAAACATTTCTAAAATGGTGGGTTGCTAAAAAGTAATTTTTCAAGCGAGTCCAACTGGCAAACATTCATAAAAAGATCTGGAAGAGTTCCGGTTAAAATTGTCGGAGAAGGTATTTTTTAAATATGCTACAAAAAAACTAAAGTAAAAAATAGTGCTTTTCCGGCGGATCGCCAAAAACTTATTTCTTAAAACAAAGAACTAAGAAAGAATCATTCGTGTAAAATTTGAACATTTGTCACCAAAAAGTTTGAAAAATATCGCCATTGGGCCAATGTATGGCTGGTCGATAAAAAAGTAAGTTTCAAACGAGGATTGCCTCGGAAACAGCTGTGAAAATTTTAAAAGCAATTAGATTAAAATTTCAGGAGAAGAAGCTTTTAAAAATTGTCTATCAAGAATGTCGCCATTTTGTTAATTTTTGCGGAAATACCAATGGCGGGAAACAAAATTGTAGAAGAAGCATTTTAAGTAAAAGTCCAGGTATGATGTAGACTGTCCGGAGCCTATAGCCCAAAAATACATATACATTCCTTCACTGTATACTATTTTGCCTCCTTCAGTGTTTATTGTCACAAAATAAATTAAAACCATCAAATGATGTGTTTCTTTGACTACACTGCGAGCATTTCCGGTGGTCTGCTATCGCCCGTTTTTGCTTTATTTCAAAGTCGTGCGATTACCCAATAGGCAACAAAAACAAAGTCCACGCTAAACATATATTGCTGTGGTTAAACGGCCAGTGATAGCTTTGTAAACACTAAAATTGTTCCAATGTTCTGCCATTTTAGAAGGGACGGCAGGGTTGATTCTTTTTCTACTGCATGCCTAATTTTTAACCAAATCGTCGAAGCCTGCAAGTATTTTAAGTAAGTTTTCTCCTATGAATATAAATTTGTGTTTACAAACACTGTGCAAACACTGCAAGCTTCTCGAATGCCCATTAGCCATACTTTGTTACAAATTGCTAGCTCAGTTTACGTATATTAATGTGTTTTGTATTTACACATTTTAACACTCACAGACATTTAACAGATACCAGCAACCAAATAACAACTAAGCGTAATTCAAAAATTCTATGTGCATTGTACTTGTGAATATGACCTTCAAAAATAATCTATTGCTTAAAAAGAAAGAAAGAAATAACGGACACATTAATAATTATAATTGTAAATATCTATTATTCGTTAGACATCACAAATTCAATTGGAAATATTTTATGCGATGTAGATGAAGATCCGCCGGTGTTCGAACCAAACTGACAAAGATGGACAGACATTGGAGGTAGGCGTTCGTGCACCCGAATCTACGCTATACCAGTCACATCGTTCTGCTAGTATAATTTGATTAGAGACCCCCGTCTTCATCTGAGGCCCACTCTTTCACATTTGAAACCCGACACATGTCATTTGAGTTTACGAGGGCCTAAAATACCATGTGGAGGGCTTCAAATGGGAAAATAAGGGCCTGAAATGAAAATGTGGGGCGTGAGATCACAATAACACACCAGCAAAACGATGTGATTACTATTACCAATATATGTGAAACGCTTGGAGCCATCCCCTCTTTTTGTTGAAAACACGCGGTACCAGATGAAGATGTGACTAAATGAAAATATAACAAGCACCAAATGAGAATGCACTCCTGTATGAAGGAATGATACACACATAATACGCCTCGGATGAACAAAAATGAGTACCACCCTTCTAACCACACCAACATTATACAATTATGATATAGTTAGGAGGGTGATATGCAGTTTTGTTCACCCGAGGTGTGGAATGTTACACGACGCGAAAGCGAGTGTAATATTCCAACATCCAGGGTAAACAAAACTGCACGTTACCCTCCTAATTATATCATAATTGTTTTGTTGCATTTGTCATAGCCACAGCTGTACTCAAATTAACGAATTTGTGCCATGTTGTCAATCATCCAGCACTTCGCTGACGCGACGCACACTACGTCAGTGGCTTTCGTCATGGCCTTGAGTACTTACGGTAGAAAATACTGTCTGTGCCGTTCATGCCTTGTAAACAAAACTTCGTGCTTGTAAACCGGTTGTTTTCATGTTTTAATTTATTATTTTAATGAGAAATTAAAAGCAAGGTGTAAAAAGAGCTTTGTAATTCTGAACGATTCGCAAACATTATGAAGATGTCGGATGAGTCTTGCCGACACCTTCATGCAATGCATTGCGGGTAACTGAGGGCATAATGAGCGATTTTTGGAGTTTATCACACTGTTTTATACCAATACAAATTCTTCGATATTTAAGTTAAGTAATATAATTTTTCTAAACAGTAAAAACAATTTAAAGAACTAACTTCCTGGCATGTGACAAGCAGGCCAAAATGTATGCAATCAGCCCAGAACAAGAAAAATACCCTGTTATAGTTGGTATAAAACAGTGAGAAAATATGCTTTTTGCCCCGACGCAGGCACTGGCACTTTTTTGATCACGTGATGAAAATGTTAGTTCTCAATGGTGGATGTAAGGTTGTGACGTGAACTCGTCCTCAAGAATGAACGAAACCACACATTTTCAAAATAAAAAGAATATGGGTACACTTAGCAATATCCTCCATTTTCTAAAACTTTTTATTGATAAACACGTAACTTTCGACTCATTTGCAATAAAAAAATACGGGACGCTTGACCATACAACTGTTTTTTCTTTTTTTACTATGTCACAATCAGAGTTGTTAAACACCTCTCGACCAATATCAGGAAGGACCTTACAAATGCGACAATGCATATTGTTTGCGTGTTATCTGACTGTTCAATGCTGCTCGTTTAAAAATAAATATACTGGGCGCTGTTTGTTTGTTTTTGTCTGTTTGTTTTTGTTTGTTTGTTTGTTTGTTTTAGCATTTGAGACCCCCTTATTTCAATATGAAGCGCGGTTTTTTTATTTGAAACGTAAAAGGTTGTAAATTTGTGCATACAAATCGCTGTTAATATACCCGTGTCTCACATATTGACAATAATTCTCATTCACAGTCACTTGTAAACCAAATATCCGTTTTATGTTTACCTAATGACAAATAACTTTATAATTTGTATCAACAAAATTAATAATTGACTGAGCGTGAATGGCTGCCCGGCAGGCAGCACGTCAACGCCCCTGGCGGCCGAGCTAGCACCAGTCTGAATGACATTGCCACTGAAGGAATTGTGCAGGTCAGTGGCGCCGCCTGCGTTCGGTGGCCCGCTGGAGTTAGAGTCTATGTCATTATATCCCGGATTGCAAGATGTTCTAACGGTGCCTGCAACAACAGATTTGACAACTTAATTAGGGACAACATAAACTAGACCGAATCCCGCTAGATAGTGGAATGAGCCACTTGCATAATTCACGAAGACATGAAATGTATTATTATTGGGGGGGAGGGGTCAAGGTCACCCAGGCACCTGTTATGTAACGTCTTTTAGGCCCAAAGAGTCGAAAATGAGCTCAAAAGCGGTCTATCTCTAACCTTTTTGACATGATGATTAACTTCCAGTTTTTTTTACATTGACCGAGACCGAGAAGTTCAAGGTCACCCGGATATCTGTTATTAGCGCCCAAGTGGTCGAAAATAAGCTCAAAATCGTTCAATCTTTGATTGTTTTCGAAATAATTATCAATTTCAGGTTTTCGACTTTGAAAGTTTAAGATATCGAGGCAACATCACGCCGCCCGTTTCAGTACTCAGCAGGTGTTGGGGGCCAGATTGAGTGCCAGGCTGAATTGAGTGCACGCATTTCGGACTGCACCTGATGCAGTTCGTATTGAGTCCCGGGCCAGAATGAGTCTCTTAATCCTTTGTATACATATAATATATATATATCCAAGTGCACATACTTAACACAGTGGATAATATCTATCTCATTCTTCTCGTTAACTTGAGAATTTGATTCAGAATTCTCACACGATTCCATTGCTTTTTTTCTGGCTCTGAGTATTATTTCCCCAGCTACTCAAAAACAACTAAATTCATTCCCGAAATAAATTAATTGTCAGGTGCTTGCTAATTGGATAAAATACTCCAAGTGCTCATAACTGAGTATATTTAATTATAATTGCAATTATCATTAATAATCCAGCATGAGTAGCGTGAGTAGGAAATGCCACAGGATTCTATTGATACGCATGTGATTCCATTTAATTGCAATCAAACGAAGGGAGATTTTATATGCAATATAATTACACGCCTTTCAATTGTTTGACACCAATAGTCCTTGTGAATCCATTAATCGATCTGCAGATTTAATACAATCCAAACACCAATTTCTGAACTCCGAGATCCACGTGTAAGTAATTGAAAAAAAAAACAACGCTAATTTTCTCTTTAATGGTCTGAGATGAATGAGCGATTAACCATGTCTTGATAAGTTGTCTAAGTTACCCTTTTTTCACAACCCCACTCTTAAGTAAACATCCGTTGAGAAAACATTTCGCATTTTCACGCGAATGTTCCCCGGGCCCAATTGAGTGCGTCCCCTTTCCGAATGGCTTGCCTCATTATAAAGGAATGTAAAGTAAATCGACTCAATTCAGCCTGGACTCAATCTGTCCCGCAACACCGGCTATATTTCCTGTAATACACCGGAGTAAAAGTGGCAGTGGGGAGGGGGTTGTGTGTTCGCTTTGTGTAAAGCATAGGATTAAGCAACGATGCAGAACATGTCTAGGGGCTGCCTCATATCAAAGGATTAAGTGCACCGTGTCTCCTTTGCGAGTAAACACGAGTTTTAAAAAGACTTGCAGGGAAGGAGGGGGCTTCTATTAGTTAACGATTTTTTCAGGTCTTTATTTTAACTCCAAATAGAAGTCCCGGGGCTTCTATTGTGAAAGTTTCCTAATAAAAGCCCCGGAGCGTTGATGTGGGGGAGCTTCTTTTCGGAAACTCCCGGTATTTCGAAAACAGGGGTAGAACGATTTTGAGCTCGTTTTCGACCCTCTGAGCCTAAACAACATAAGAGGTACCTCGGTGATCTTGAACTTCTCGGTCACGATCAAGGTCAGAAACCGGAAGTTGAACATTATCTTGAACACCCTTAGAGGTAGAGTGATTTTGAGCTCATTTTAACCCTTTGAACCAAAACGACTACAAAGAATTGGTACTGTGTGACTTTGACCTTCTTTGTCATAATTTTATACAAATATTTTCTTAGTGGTTTCTGCAAGTGGTTCTATTCCGCTATCTTGCGGAATTCTGTCTAGTTATTTATATTTTGCTCACTGACGCATCAATCCTAAGCCGATTTCAAAAATAATTGAACGATCCACATCTGTAGCACATATGTCTTCACTGTGTAATACCTCAATGAGTCTTTCAGTTTCTGACAACTTGTCTTGAATCTCTGTCTGTGCAAAGTGTGTAATTTTAATTAATTTAATTAATTGTTTAATTAAAAGTGCCGCTGAGTCAAGTTTTGCCTATTTCTCATGTAATACAATGTTCCACATCTGTAATATATATATTTCTTGCGTAAAGTTTAAAAAGGCTGGGTCTCACAGTATCTGAGCACTTGTCTGGAGCATAGTCCCAAGTATCGCTGCATAATCTCTCCATTTTTAACTAAGTTTCTGAATACTGGCTTATAGATTCCGAGTACTTAGCTGATCAGAACTCAAAGTATCAAACTTTAAACAATTGCCAATCCGCCAATTTAATTATTATTATTATTATTATTATTGTTATTATTATTGCTTTATCTGAGCTGTGATGACATGCAATGATACTTTGACACCACTAATAATATTTTTCTCATGTTTTTTTTATAATTATATATGTCAAAGGAAAGGATATCTAATCAAGTCAAGTAGCTATGAGTACCACAAGAATTTAATTTATCATAATATTTCTTTCTTTCTATGCCTTATATAGTCTTTTCCATCAACATGGGTACAGCCATCATGAATACTTCTTACGTTTGCTTTACGCTACACACACTCTGTTGTTTGGCAACCATGCACCACATGACTGCTTCCAGTCAATCACACTGCTTCTTACATTATGGGCGCCATCTTTCTTGCGGCCAGCGCCTAAACTCCAACTACACCCAAATGCAGAAAAAACTCAAGATGTAGAGATGCAACAGCGACAAAGGTCAAAGTCAAGTCGTAACCTTGAACTGCTCTGAGTGGTCATCCATATGTGTAATTAAAATCCGTTCACAACTCCAACCAAAATTGTGTTCATAAGATCTACCCTGACTACAGCGTCGGAGGTAAATATTTAAGTCCACCCTTGAACCTTATATAGTGTCTCAAGGTCACCAAACGTTTCACTGAAATCTGTTTGCGAGTTTTGCTGCATGCAATCGTATTTACAAATCCCATCTTTCCACTGTCGAATGTAATTTTTAAAGTCAAAGTAATATTCAAGGTTAAAGTCCAGCTCATCTAGAATGGCCCCTCAGGGTCATCAAAATTCGCTTCTTTTCCATAATTAAATTTCTGTGTCTGCCTCCATTGACGATAATCAAGAATTAGGTCTAATCCTGAAAAACAAGCTGACCTATGATGGACGCTTAGAGTCACCAAAATTTGAGCTTCTCTTTAGGCCAAAAATGAAGAATTCAACTCAGGTGCATTGGAGGCACCAGCGATAAAAAATTCAAAAAGAATACAAAAATTATACAGAAAATTTGTTTTTGGCCAAAACATGGCGAACTTTGGTATTTCGCCAATTTGGCAAACAAATGTCGGCTCTGATACTTTTTGTGTCCTGTCCCAAACTACCTTCATACAAAATTTTGAGCAAATTGAACAAAATTTGTAGGAGTGGGCTTTTTCTCAAAGGACCTGATCAGTTCGCCAAATTGGCGAAAATTGGCGAATTGCAAAAATAATGGGCATTTATGCCCTTGAGTGGACCATATTTCAACAAAATTTTACAGCGATCTGATGAAAACTGAAAGAGGAGTAGTCAATAACAAAAGTTAACAGACGCAAGGAAGGAGAGACGACAGAGACCCAACATGACGGGTATAGGACATGCGGCTAAAGGCCACCTGTGCTAAAGACAAGCACACATATTTCATGCGTAGTTAAAGATTTTATTTCTACCAAATATTTCCAAGAATTACTTTATTGCAATATCACAGTTTTAAGCTAACGAAACAAGATACCGAATTTTGTTTATATATATATATATATATATATATATATATATATATATATATATATATATATATATATATATATATATATATATATATATATATATATATATATATATATATATATATATATATATATATATATATATATATCTGCAAGTGACAACAGTAAATGGTCTAGTAGGCTTTAGAACTTATGAGCACAGAATACAATGATTGTTCTTATAAAATTGTAAAATTGATTTTTAATGTCTTTTTAAACCACCATTGTTTAAAACGAAGCATTTAGTATTGAGATATAAAGGGAAGAGAGGGGGAGACGGGAGGCAGTATTATGGAACACTTCAGCCGTTGGATTTTTAGGCCAGATAATCTCTACCCTATCTTAAAAATTAAATGAATAAAAAGGCAATTATTCAACAGCACCTTTGCTGAATTTGTAACTATTACAAACACGTACACTGACGTCGTTAATAATTCTCCCACAACATACAACAATACTTTATGGGGGTGAATCGTCTGACACTTTTAATACTTAAAAAATATAAGGTTTTGAAAGATATCTCAAAGAGGAAGGTTATTTTTTTCACTTTTGACGATTTACATTCAGATTTCAAGGTAATATCAATGAGAAACAAGAAACCAAGGGATTTGTGACCAGCCAGATCTAGTTAATCAAGTTCTAAAAGGTTTCTAGGACTGACAAAATGTTGTGGAACCTTTTTAAACTTAAAAAATCACCATCTGAAAGAAAACTGCAGCCCTAAAACTTTTCCAATACCGGCTTTGTGCAGGTCTTCGTAATTTTTCAAGAAACGATCAACTGAAGATCTTTTTTTTCTTCTAAATTTTAGAAGGAATCCATTTAATACTGAAGGAGCCAATGCATTTTCCAAAATGCTTACACAAATATTTAAAATGCTGCCATTTGACCATTTTTCGCAGATCGCCAAAACACGTAAGATTCCCAGAAGGAACAATCTTGGAAATAGTCTAAAAAACTACAAAAACAAACAAACAAAAAAGAAAAAAGCATTCCCATAATTATGGAGGAGGAAACATTTTTAAAATTAGCTGTCAAAACTTTTATGAACAATTTTTAAAAATACTGCCATTTGAACAACTTTGAGGATCACCGAAAACGTAACAGGCAGGACTGAATAACGAATATTCATGTAAAATGTGAAAGCAAACGAACTGCACCTTTCAAAAATTGGCTACCAAACATTTATAAAAAGGTGGGTTGCTAAAAAGTAATTTTTCAAGCGAGTCCAACTGGCAAACATTCATAAAAAGATCTGGAAGAGTTCCGGTCAAAATTGTTGGAGAAGGTATTTTTTAAAATATGCTACAAAAAAAAAAACTAAAGTAAAAAATAGTGCTTTTCCGGCGGATCGCAAAAAATTTATTTCTTAAAACACAGAACTAAGAAAGAATCATTCGTGTAAACTTTGAACATTTGTCACCAAAAAGTTTGAAAAATATCGCCATTGGGCCAATGTATGGCGGGTCGACAAAAAAGTAAGTTTCAAACGAGGATTGCCTCGGAAACAACTGTGAAAATTTTAAAAGAAATTAGATTAAAATTTCAGGAGAAAAAGCTTTTAAAAATTGTCTATCAAGAATGTCGCCATTTTGTTAATTTTTTGCGGAAATACCAATGGAGGGGAAACAAAATTGTAGAAGAAGCATTTTAAGTAAAAGTCCAGGTATGATGTAGACTTTCCGGAGCCTATAGCCCCAAAATACATATACATTCCTTCACTGCCCACTATTTTGCCTCCTTCAGTGTTTATTGTCACAAAATAAATTAAAACCATCAAATGATGTGTTTCTTTGACTACATTGCGAGCATTTCCGGTGGTCTGCTATCGTCCGTTTTTTGCTTTATTTCAAAGCCGTGCGATTACCCAATAGGCAACAAAAACAAAGTCCACGCTAAACATATATTACTGTGGTTAAACGGCCAGTGATAGCTTTGTAAACATTAAAATTGTTTCAATATTCTGCCATTTTATAAGGGACGGCAGGGTTGATTCCTTCTCTACTGCATGCCTAATTTTGAACCAAATCGTTGAAGCCTGTCAGTAATTTAAGTAAGTTTTCTCCTGTGAATATAAATTTGTGGTTACAAACACTGCAAGCTTCTCGAATGCCCATTAGCCATACTTTGTTACAAATTGCTAGCTCAGTTTACGTATATTAATGTGTTTTGTATTTACACATTTTAACACTCACAGACATTTAACAGATACCAGCAACCAAATAACAACTAAGCGTAATTCATAGATTCTATGTGCACTGTACTTGTGAATATGGCATTCAAAAATAACCTATTGCTTAAAAAGAAAGAAAGAAATAAGTGACACATTAATAATTATAATTGTAAATATCTATTATTCGGTACACATCACAAATTCAATTGGAAATATTTTATGCGATGTAGATGAAGATCCGCCGGTGTTCGAACCAAACTGACAAAGATGGACAGCCATTAGAGGTAGGCGTTCGTGAACCCGAATCTACGTTATGCCAGTCACATCGTTCTGCTAATATAATGGGATTAGAGACCCCCGTCTTCATTTGAGGCCCGCTCTTTCACATTTGAAGCCCGACTATGTCACTTGAGTTTACGAGGGCCTAAAATGCCATGTGGAGGGCTTCAAATGGGAAAATAAGTGCCTGAAATGAAAACGCGGAGCCTCAGATCACATTAACGCATAAGCAAAACGATGTGATTACTATTATTACCAATATATGTGAAATGCTTGGAGCCATCCCCTCTTTTTGTTGGAAACTCACGGTACCAGATGAAGATGTGACTAAATGAAAATATAACTAGACCAAATTTCGCTACACGCAGCGATATAGCACCCACTTGCAAGGGCAGAGACACAACATATTTGGTCAGACACATTTTTCAGTGTTTCGACATAATTGTCAGCTTCTGGATTATTATCTAGAACGAGGCCATCGAAGTGAATATGATGTAACCTCATTTGGGCACAAATAAATCAAATTCAGTTTTCTAACCGTTTTCGAGATACTGGTCAACTTACAGTTCTGACCTTGACCATGATGGAGGAGGTCAAGATCACCGAGGTACCTCTTATATAACGTCTTTTAGGCCCAAAGGGTCTAAAATAAGCTCAAAATCGACCTGTCTCTAACGGTTTACGAGATAATGGTCAACTTCCGGTTTTTTTTACCTTGACCGTGACCCAGAAGGTCAAGGTCACCGATGCACCTCTTATGTAAAGTTGTTTAGGCCCAAGGGTCGAAAATGAGCTCAAAATCGCTCTATCTCTCACTGTTTTCGAGATAATAGTCAACTTACAGTTCTGACCTTGACCATGATGGAGGAGGTCAAGATCACCGAGGTACCTCTTATATAACGTCTTTTAGGCCCAAAGGGTTTAAAATAAGCTCAAAATCGACCTGTCTCTAACGTTTACGAGATAATGGTCAACTTCCGGTTTTTTTACCTTGACCGTGACCCAGAAGGTCACGGTCACCGATGCACCTCTTATGTAAAGTTGTTTAGGCCCAAGGGTCGAAAATGAGCTCAAAATCGCTCTATCTCTCACTGTTTTCGAGATAATGGTCAACTTCCGGTTTTTGACCTTGACTGTGACCCAGAAGGTCAAGGTCACCGAGGTACCTCTTATGTAACGTTGTTTAGGCCCAAAGGGTCGAAAATGAGCTCAAAATCGCTCTATCTCTAACCGTTTTCGAGATGATAATAAACTTCCAGTTTTTTTACCTTGACCGTGACCCAGAAGGTCAAGGTCACCGAGGTACCTCCTATGTAACGTTGTTTAGACCCAAAGGGTCGAAAATGAGCTCAAAATAGCTCTATCTCTAGTCGTTTTCAAGATATTAGTCAACTTCCGGTTTTTGACCTTGCCCGTGACCCAGAAGATCAAGGTCACCGAGGTACCTCTTATGTAACGTTGTTTAGGCCCTAAGTGTCGAAAATGAGGTCAAAATCTATCTATCTCTAACAGTTTTCGAGATGAGTCGGCCTGTCGTTAAGGACGCGTGAAGTCACTTGATTTTTGACTCAAGATCAAGGTTAGTAATGAAAGTTTACCCTTTACTGAGCACGTTTTATGCATTCACACTGGGATTTGAGCACCTTTGTGGCTACTTTTCGTGATTAATAGGTGTTTCCAAAAATATTTTGACCTCAATTTGACCTTGACCTCTGAGGTCGAAGGTCAAAAAAATTTACGGATTTGACGACAACTCATTACCCTCTATGTCTCTGCCAAATACCGTCTTTTTACGACAAACCTTTAGGAGGAGTTTTCTGAACCACTTTGAGGTCAGAGAAACTTTGACCTCAATTTGACCTTGATCTGCAAGGTCAAGGTCAAATTTTTTTGCTGATTTGACGACATCTCGTCACCCTCTATCACTGTGCCAAATTTCATCGTCCTACGTCAAATAGCCTAGGAGGAGTTTTCTGGAAACCTCCGTGACGGAAAAAAGAGAAGAAAAAAAGGGGAAAAAGGAGAGAAATTTCGAGAAAAACCACAAACTTATACCCATTTGCAAACGAAGTTTGCAAGTGGGAACAAGCACCAAATGAGAATGCACTCTGTATGAAGGAATGATACACACATGCCTCGGATGAACAAAAATGAGTACAACCCTTCTAACCACATCAACATTATACAATTGTGATATAGTTTGGAGGGTGATATGCAGTTTTGTTCACCCGAGGTGTGGAATGTTACACGACGCGAAAATATATATATTGAAATTGTGCAACGTCGTGTCATTTTTTAAATCGGAAAAAATTGCCAAAATGGCAACTTGTCAAAAATTGTGATTTCTTGAGATAACTGCAATATAAAACTTGAGTGCTTTCCTCGCGAGTTCTCCAAAACTATTTATCCTAGGCATATGCTACCTTGCACACTGAAAATATATATATTGAAGTTGTGCAACGTCGTGTTATTTTTCAAATCGGTGAAAAATTGTGAAAATTGCGACTTGTGGTGCCCAGTTGGGGTCTGCGCCTTCGACGATGGCTTGTTATGTTTTAATTTATTATTTCTATTGAGAATTTCAAAGCAAAGTTTAAAAAGAGCTTTGAAATTCTTAACGATTCGCAAACATTATGAAGATGTCGGATGGTGAACGAAACAGCACATTTTCAAAATAAAAAGAATGATTATGTGTACACTTAGCAATATCTTCCATTTTCTAAAACTTTTTATTGATCAACACGTAACTTTCGACTCATTTGCAATAAAAAATACGGAAGGTTGACCATGTAGCTGGGGTTTTTTTGTTGTTGACTATGTCACAATCAGAGTTGCTAAACACCTCTCGACAAATCAGAAAGGAGCTTATAAATGCGACAATGCATATTGTTTGCGTGTTATCTGACTGTTCAATGCTGCTCGTTTAAAAATAAATATGCTGGGCGTTGTTTCTTTGTTTTTGCATTTGAGACCCGCTTATTTCAATATAAAGCGCGGTTTTTTTATTTGAAACGTAAAAGGTCGTAAATTTCTGCATACAAATCGCTGTTAATATACCCGTTTCTCACATATTGACAATAATTCTCATTCACATTCACTTGTAAACCAACTATCCGTTTTATGTTTACCTAATGAAAAATAACTTTATAATTTGTATCAACACAATTAATAAATGACTGAGCGTGAATAGCGGCCCGGCAGGCAGCACGTCAACGCCCCTCGCGGCCGAGCTAGCACCAGTCTGAATGACATTGCCACTGAAGGAATTGTGCGGGTCAGGGCCGCCTGTGTTCGGTGGCCCGCTGGAGTTAGAGTCTATGTCATTATATCCCGGATTGCACGATGTTCTAACGGTGCCTGCAACAACAGATTTGACAACTTAATTAGGGACAACATAAACTAGACCGAATCTCACTAGATAGTTGGATGTGCCATTTGCATAATCCACGAAGAAATTATATGTAAGTAGGGGGAAAGTGGGGGTTTGAAAACAGGAAGTGACGTCATAATGACGTCACGTGGTGTTTTCAAAGCCCCATGGGGTTTTGAAAACAGTGACGTCATATTGACGTCATATTAACGTCATATTAACGTCATATGGTTACCATATGGTTATCATATGGTTACCATATGGTTATCATATGGACGTCATAATGACGTCACGTGGTGTTTTGATAGCCCCATGGGGTTTCTAAAACAGTGACGTCATTTTGACGTGATCTAGACGTGTTATGGACGTGTTATGGAGGTGATATAGAGGTGATATGGAGTGGATATGAACGTCATATGAACGTCATATGAACGTCATATGAACGTCATATGAACGTCATATGAACGTCATAATGACGTAATATGGAGAGTGGGCGGCCATTCAAACAACCATTCAAACGACCATTCAAACGGGCGGCGATTCAAACAACCATTCAAACGGGTGACCATTTTTTTAAGCATTTCTCACACTCTCATGCATACACATACATACTAGCACCATGACACGATTAGCGCTTATTTCAGTATCAGTGGTGGGCTCTTAAAAGAGCCAGGAGATGTTAGTTTTTCTCCTGCTGCTGCCGGTCCCGGTTTAAAAGAATGTCACAATGTCCTGCACTGGCCTACTGCAATGTGTGAGCTGTTGCCCGTTGAACAAAAAATGGTCCCCTCGCATGCCGCAGGTAAAGCACCTCACAGAGTAGCGGTCATTTAGCGCCAGCAGTTGAGTCCAGTGCGCCGCGCAGACCAGGCACATTTGATGGTTGCACTCAGACAGCACCCGGTCTGGGGAGATCATACACCCACATCCTGGGCAAATATCCAAGTCTTGCTGGAGGAAGAATCTCCCCCAGGCCGGGTACTCTTCTTCTTCCAACCGCGAAGGTATTGACTCCCCTAGCATCATCGTTCTAAAGAACGCCTCATCATAGTGACCAGCCTCTATATCTCTGAGCCTCTTTCCAATCGTGACTTGACGGTTGTACAGGACGGGCACACACATGATGGATCCATGAACTGGGTCTGGCAGCAGCTGGAAGAAGTAGACTCTTTCTGGCGGTGCCTGTGGCTGTGTGACAGGCAGGTGAAGTTCTCTAACTTCAGCAATGGTGAGAGCATCATGTAACGCGAAGAAGCACTCCATGTTGACGGAAGCGAGTGTGAGCCCAAACTGAAATGAGCATGGGTTATATACCACCTGAAGTCAGGATCGGACCCCCCCCCAGCCAAGCTAAACTCGGGACCCCCCCCCCTAGCCGACCTAAACTCAGGACCCCCCCCCTAGCCAAGCTAAACTCGGGACCCCCCCCTCCATGCAGTCAACCTAAAGTCAGGACCCCCCCCCCCCATCAGCATATAATGCGAGGATGTTCGCTAGTAGTATATAAAGGTGGGTTACAGCTTCATTACCCAACACAAGCAGCAAGATGTCAACAAATCGTAAAATCACAGTGATGCGAAACGGCAAGGCAGTGACGCTAACGACTGAGTGTTATAAGTGTTGGGTATGGTTGGAGTACCCAGGTCAACCACACAACTGCCCGGTGCACCACAATGCACCACGACATTACTGCTGCAAAACTTGCGGTGGGCTGCTGTGGTACAAGTTTACTGCGAGATTGCCAGGACCGCAGCCATGCACGGACTGCTGGAGGTGTGGAGCGACACTAAAAAACTTTGGCTACTATAACCGTCATCCGTTCAAGTGCTCGCGACGACCGTTCTCCATGGAACAGTTTTACAGATACCAGTGCGACTGTGGCAATCCGACTTGCTGGTGAAGCGTCAAATTACTAACATCTTTCGGCCCTTTTAAGGGCCATCCTCTGTTATGAAATGAAAACGCAAATTCTGTCTATGTATGAATGTGTATAAAAGGGGGATGTTTGAGATTACATTTCAGCATTTTAGTTTCAGCAGTTGACGTAACAACAACTAGCTAAGATGGAACGTGAAGAGCATGGGAAAGGAGCAAAGAGACAAAAGATGGAAGAAGATGACATTTGGCCATACGGTCCAGTTCAGTGTGCGGAATGTAATGTGGAATTTCCATCTATGGATACTTTTGAAGCACATACATGCAAAGCTGAGATGAAAACTTTAGTGAAACATGAAGGGAAAGGAGCAAAGAGACAAAAGATGGAAGAAGATGACATTTGGCCATACGGTCCAGTTCAGTGTGCGGAATGTAATGTAGAATTTCCATCTATGGATACTTTTGAAGCACATACATGCAAAGCTGAGATGAAAACTTTAGTGAAACATGAAGGGAAAGGAGCAAAGAGACAAAAGATGGAAGAAGATGACATTTGGCCATACGGTCCAGTTCAGTGTGCGGAATGTAATGTAGAATTTCCATCTATGGATACTTTTGAAGCACATACATGCAAAGCTGAGATGAAAACTTTAGTGAAACATGAAGGGAAAGGAGCAAAGAGACAAAAGATGGAAGAAGATGACATTTGGCCATACGGTCCAGTCCAGTGTGCGGAATGCAATGAAGAGTTTCCATCTATGGATACTTTTGAGGCACATGCATGTAAACCAGCTGAGATGGAAAATGTGTCTCAAGAACATGTTTCAAAGAAACAAAAGACAGGACAAGTAGGGAAAGGAAGAAGGGTTAGTCTTGGTGAAAACGCGCAGGAAAAACGGTTTGAGCCTGAGGATGGATCGGATTTACTGCTTGAAATGCGACAGCAAGAGAACCGTATCAAAGCACATTTGTTGGAGACCTTAAACCATGGAATGAAATGGTACATTGTCGTGCATGCACGTTTCAAGAAACTGACAGCAAATGCTGAAGGTGTTATGGTAGAACAAGTGGATAATGCATTTATCAGCAGTCCAACATATACAGCATACAATCCAGCAGATATTGAACAGGACTTGCCAGAAGCCTATAAAGAATTATTTACCAAGTTTGACGAACATGAGCGACAAGGCTCTGGCTGGGTATTGGATAACATACTATACATTGAAGTACATACAGCTACGTTGATGCCTCTAGAAGCGAGTAGTTTTATTCCACTGCCGAAGAAAGTGAAGAAAACAATGGGTGTGATAAACATTAAGAATGATGATAACAAGTGTTTCTTATGGTCAGTATTGGCTTACCTTCACCCTCTTGACAACAACCCAAATCGCGTGAATCATTACAAACCATTTGAGAAGGAATTAAAGGTAGAGGGTATGACATTTCCGACACCAATTACTGATATTCCAAAGTTTGAAAAGGAGAACGATGTAGCCATCAACGTGTTTGGATACGAACAAGATGTAGTTGTTCCAATACAACTTAGTCGAAACGTCAGTATCAGAGAAATCAACTTACTTCTGATTAGCAATGACAAGACAAGGCATTACTGCCTCATCAAGAATTTTAGCAGACTTATGTGTTATCGATCAAAGCATAAGGCTGCATATTTTTATTGTTTCAACTGTCTTCACGGGTTTGTACGACAAGATCTTTTAGATAAACATCGTGAAGTGTGTGACAAGAATGGAGCACAACGTTTATCATTTCCCAAGGAACCATTCATCAAGTTCAAGAATGTGGCTAAACAACAGCGAGCACCGTTTGTGATTTATGCTGACTTTGAATGTTTCACGCAAAAGCATGAAGAAGGAGACAAGTATCAACATCATCGTCCAAACAGCTTTGCCTATGTGGTTGTGAGCCAGTACAACACACGTGCACCAGTTGTGTATCGAGGAGACAATGCCGTAAAGGTCTTTTTAGACCATATGGTGAATGAACGCGATCGTATTGTACGTGGTTTAGAGCAACCAAAGGAAATGGTGATGACTCGTGAAGACAAAGAGAATTTCAAGAACGCCACTGATTGCTACATTTGTCATGAACCTCTAGGAGCAGATCGTGTGAGAGATCATGACCACATCAATGGCAAATATCGTGGAGCAGCGCACAATGAATGCAACTTACAATTCCGACTTAGAAAAGATCAGCAAGGGGATAAAGATTCTTTTATCATTCCCGTATTTTTCCACAATTTGCGAGGCTATGACAGTCACCTTATCATGGAGGAAATTGGGAAATTCAAAGGTGAAACGATTACAGTCATTCCCAACACCATTGAGAAATATATTGCATTCACCCTGAGCAATCTGAAATTTACAGACAGCTTTCAGTTCATGAGTACCTCTCTACAGAAGTTGGTATCCAACCTTGCAGCAGAAGGGAAAGATAACTTCTACAACATGACCTCTCACATTCACAATAGTGATCAACAAGATTTGCTGCTGAGAAAGGGTGTGTACCCCTATGATTACGTGGACGAACCATCCAAGTTTGCTGAAACACAGCTACCATCAAAGGATAAGTTTTATAGTCAGCTTAGCGAAGAGGACATTAGCGATGAGGATTATGCGCATGCACAGAAGGTGTGGGATACATTCAACTGTACAACATTTGGTGAATACCACGACCTGTACCTGAAATCAGATGTGTTATTACTAGCTGACGTGTTTGAAAACTTTCGTCAAGTATGCCTCAACACGTATGAATTGGATCCTGCTCATTACTATACAGCACCAGGACTGTCGTGGGATGCAATGTTGAAAGCGACAAAGGTGAAGTTGGAATTGATCAATGACATTGACATGTACCAAATGGTTGAGCAAGGCATACGTGGAGGAATATCTGTGATCACACACAAGTATGCGAAAGCGAATAATCCCTACGTAGCAGAATACAATTCTGAGATACCAAACAACTACCTGATGTACCTCGACGCAAACAACTTGTATGGCTGGGCCATGTCACAAAGCATGCCACAAAGAGGATTTATGTGGGTGAGCGAGCCAGAATCCCTCGACTTCATGGATGTGGATGAAGATGATGACATTGGATTCATTTTGGAAGTGGATTTAGAATATCCAAATTCAATCCATGATCGTCATAATTACTACCCAGTGGCTCCAGAACGGAAATGTGTCAAATTTGGAGAATTGTCAGAGTACAGTCAGAAGCTACTGGAAGATCTAAACATGAAAGGCAAACCCAGTGAAAAGCTTATTCCTAACTTGTCTGACAAGAAGAAATATGTACTTCATTACAGGAATTTACAACAGTACGTCTCACTGGGGTTGAAAGTCACTAAAGTACATCGCGCCATCATGTTTGAACAGAGTAAATGGTTGGCAAAATACATTACCTTGAACACGGAAAAGAGAAAATTGGCCAAGAACCCATTTGAGAAAGACTTCTTCAAACTGATGAACAACTCGGTGTTTGGCAAAACCATGGAAAATGTGAGAAAGCGAATCAATGTTGAACTTGTTCACAAGGAAAAGCGGTTCAAGAAACTTGTAGCCAAACCTTCTTTCCACAAATTCAAAATTTTCAACGAAGATTTGACCGCGGTACATTTGCGCAAAGTGGATTTGCTTCTGGATAAACCCATTCAAGTTGGTTTCACCATTCTCGACCTCAGCAAAGTGCTTATGTTCAACTTTCATTACAACTACATCATGGTCAAGTATCCCAATGCCAAGTTATTGTTCAGCGACACCGACAGTCTATGTTACGACATAGAAACGGAAGATATCTACAAGGATATGCAGCAGGATGCTGACCTGTTCGACACAAGTGACTATCCGCCGGATCATTTCCTACATTCCAACGTGAACAAAAAAGTGCTTGGGAAAATGAAGGATGAGACGGCCGGCGTCCCCATTGAAGAGTTTGTTGGACTCAGACCGAAAATGTACAGTTTATTGTGCGGTGGGAAAGAAAAACATACAGCTAAAGGCATCACTCGAGCTTGTCAAAGACGCATTAAACATGTGCAGTATAGAGACAGTTTGTTCAAGAAAACTCAAACGATGGCTACAGGACACATTATCCGAAGTCATAGTCACCAGCTTTTCTCGGAGAAGTTGAGGAAAGTAGCCCTCTCCCCATATGACGACAAGCGATATGTGCTGAATAATGGCTATTCCACCTTAGCGCATGGACATTACAAGGCTGTGGTATAAAAGGGGGAGGTCCTCCAACGGAAGAGTTATTTGAGGTGTGAACATTGAAGTGTTAACATGGAACGTGAATGTCGTAAGAGATCTACAACTGATATGGATACTCTTGCAGATGCAGTTAAAGACTTAAAAGTGAAAAATCCTACCACCACCATCAAGAAATTGAAAGTGGAGACAGCACCAACACCACAGTCGTGGGATGGAATGCTTTCTCTAGGAAATGGAAAGTATATCAAGATTATGAAACAAAGCAATGAAGGAGTGGTAAACATTCGCAAGTACCTGAGAGATGAGGGGACTGGAAAAAACCGTCCAACGAAAAAGGGAATTTTGCTGACAATACCTGAATGGAAAATGCTGAAGAAGCAGGTGAAAGAAGTGGATAAAAGGCTTCGCAGACAAGAAGGTGGCTCATAACAAGGTAAAAACATGAATGCACTCATGCTGAACGGTGGTGCTTACCTTACTGTAAATGATAGGAATGAAGTGATAATAGATTCTCAGAGAAGTTATCATCGGTTTAAACCTGAAGTGTGGAAAGACTTTAAAAACATACCACTTGAACCTGGGTTTAAACGTAGACTTGAAAATAAAGTGGAAGTGACGGTGGCTGAATATGATTCTAACATACGTGTAGAAATCTGTAGAAATCTTTTACAGGATTATCCAGAGGATTATAAGGGAGTTGTGCCAGATACACCATATACAGATTTGATCCTCTTTGATATCAAGAACTGGCGCGCAGTCTTACGATTCCTAGAAGTGATACAACATCCACTCTTTGCCATCTTGCGAGCATAAAAAACGTCTTTGCAGACAAGGAGACAGCTCATAGTTCATCTGACTGTTGAACGAGATGGAAGACTTTTTATCGGAATATGAACCCATTACGCATGGATTCTCATATCTGAGAAACGTATATGATGACATCGTGCTAAAACATTTTGGAAAGTATATCATTCTATCAACTGACGAACAATCTGTGTTGAAAGACCATCTAGAGAAGCTGAGGATACCTGGCTTTCTCCTGAAACTCTCAGAGGATTTAGAAGTGCGTGTGACTGAGAACTATTTAGACGTGTTTGTACGATTTCGCCAATATGACGAGCTTGCAAAATGCTACGACTACATCACCCTCAACACAGTGGAATGGCACGCTCTGTTACAAGCATTGGATTGGAAAGAACCTGACGCTTGAATTCAAAGAGGAAGGAGTGCAACTCATGCGAGGCACCAAGTCCATTGAACTGACGCATCCCATGTGTGTTATGGTGATGAACATTGACATGAATGATCATGGATATGAACTGAAACTGTCTGAACACAAAGATGTTAAAATAATAAAGTTTGGTAATGGACAGTGTTATGCTAGTTTTCATAGCATTTACAAACGTGGATGTAATGTCTATGATACATATATTAATTTAGATTGGTATGAATGGCATGTGTTTATTGATGTATTGAATGTATTTGTAAAATAAAAGCTTAATGTGAAATAATTGTGAAATGTAAATAATGTATAACACAATAAAAAAAGAATGTTGTATAAAACTGTCTTGTTTATTTACAATATTCATAATACAATTCACAATTACCAACAACTTAACTAATGCAACTTAACTAATACAACATCAATAAAATAATGGTTTATAATGTCTATATACAAAATCCTTTACAACAAAATCACCATCACTTCTTCTTAATACATCAATGATTTCAAAAGGACTATGTCCTCGAGCTCTTTGAATTATATAATACACACAATAAAATCCACATGTAGAGGATATCGGTGTTTGTAATGGAACTGAATTATAAATGAAATAAAACTTTAAAAACTTATTCAAACGACTGTCTATAGGTAAAAGTCCATAAGAGTCAAAATATTCTGCAGGGTCTTCGTCATAATATACTGCCACCCAATGCTCTCCTGGCTCATCATGATCGTCTGTGTTGATGACATAGGCACCGCGTTGTAAAGATGGTAACTGGTCCATGGCAAACACACCTTGAAACAAGTCTTTTGTCGTGGCATCATGGGATAGGATGGCTTCTATCTGCTTCGTGTTCATGACTGGTAGTCGAATTGAATGCTACGATTTGCACTTATTTCAACAATGTTATCAAATTCAGCATACACTATAACATTGACTGTATTTTGCAAGGCACCAGCAAAATTCATTTCTAGTCTCAAATTCCCATGTTTGATAAGGGCATAATGATCAGCACCATCATAATCAGGTGTTAAGTCAAAAGAAAACAACGAATAACCTCTAGGCCAATCTTCCCGTTTTATAATGGAACTTTTCTCACCATCCAATCTGTCAAAAGATTTGTAAAGAGTTTCAAAAGCATCAAGATATTTGCCTCGATTTATATCAAGCTTGAGAGGTTTGGATAGGACTGGTTCACCATCAGAGTAAAGCTGCATAAAGTTAAGATTAAAATATTCAAAATTGTATGGATTTCTCAATACTGTTCCAGCAAAGGATTCATTATGAACCATTCCAATGACAATACGTTTTGGTAATTGGCCTAAAAAGATGCTATCTTTCACAAAAGATTGAAATCCAGTTGGAATAGCTAAAACTTTACATTCTTTTCTATTAACAATAAACTTAGCAGGACTTTTCATCAATGCATCTGCATGTCCCAACTGAATACCTGGACTAACCCTCACTTTGCGAATGGTTAAAAACGCTTCTCTCACTTCTACTTTAAAACCATTATTTGCAGCCATTAATACATATCCATCTTTTTGTCTATGTAAACGTAATTTCATACTAACACCATTGGGAAGATAACGATCCTGCTCAAACAAATCTACCCTTAAACCACCTGTAAGCGCAAACTCACGGCTTAGACGTGTATACAAATAGCGATTATGTAAACCATTATTTCCTGTTTCAGCTATATCACCACCTTCAATATTTACATGAAAACCTGATACATATCTTTCATGATTAGGTCTTTTCACCTCATAAGTATTCATTGATCCGGCAGTATCTTTAAAGATGAGACGCATAGATCGCTCAGAATGGAGACTTTCTTCCGAGTCATGAATGAGATGAGATATGATGCTAGTATAACCATGGGTATTGTTACTATGTGATATCAAACGATCATTTAGAAATAATTCAATATTAGACCATAGCCCATTAAACAAATCATTGATACATGACACGTTATCATCTACACCACACAGTGTTCCATCAGCCTTGACAATGCGACATACAATATGGAGTTTACTGTTCTTTAAATCTAGATATTCTTCTGTACTCGCAGGAATGTAGAATTCTATTGGAGCACCCTCTCTAATGGTAGTCATTGGTTGATAGTCTACATTATAACTTTTTTCTACAGCAGTTTGCGTTGGTGGTATGTGAAACCATTCTAATGGAGAAAGGCTACATTCACAAGAATGATTATGAATTAAAGACATGATTAAAAAATATCTTTCTTATGTTTTTTTGATGTTATCCGTTTAGCTGCCTTTCGCCTTCTGACACGTTTTGCTCGTTTCGGTCTCTTTTGTCCTCGTAACCCACCACCAAACATACGTTGTGCTACTCGACCTGTAACATCTTTCGCGATATCTTTTGCAGCCCTTTTAAGATGTGGTGCAACGATTTTAGCCCCTGTCTTAAGCAGTGGAATAGCTTTTCGAGCCAATGATCCCAGTATTGAACCAATACCATCTCCATATTGTATTCGCGCTCCTTTAAATCCTGGTAATTCTCTACCCACTTGACGAAGAAAATGGTTGCGATAAATAGATGGATTGTGTGTGTATGCTTTCATAATGCTTTTGGTCGAAAATGAAGTTTACAGATCACCTTCCCAGTTTGAAATGGAACATTATGGTCTGTGTCATCCTTAATATTCATTTCTATCACGTCAAATTTGGATGTGTTTACAGGAACATAATGAGGTTCTCCATAAGTTTTCATGATAATGTCTCCATCATGTCCTTGTATTGCAACAGAACGTAGCAAAGGAACATAATAATCACCAACAACTTGTGGCTCACAAATACTACAATACACATAAAGTGTATAAAACCCCTGTTTCACATCAGCTTTATATTCAGCTGTACACGTTTCAGTATACCATTGATCTGGGATAAATCCTAAAATCTCAGCTAATCCAGTGGAGAATGACACTTCAAAGCCGTATTTTAGATATAGAAAAACGCGTCGTCTAATTTTATCATACTTTATCCGAATACCTTCTTTAAGGTCATCTTTCATAGAATTAGTTGCTTCTTCATTGACTGCATGACATATTTCTTGTATGGATCTGTAGTAACCATAAGGAATATTGATTGTGTCAAGAACAATATCATTCAGTGGTTGTTGTCGATACTGAATAGAATAGTCCATTCCATGTCTCATGGTTGTCCATGTATGTGGATATTGAATTTCAGCTAATGCCACTTCATATTTTCCGTTCAGATAGATGGTTCGAGGCATACGAATTTGATAATTCGAAGTCTTGTTGTTGGGATAATAGTTCATACTAGCATTGCTGGGTAAAGTAATGTAAAAACTTGTTGACTCCATGACAGCTAAATCGTTTATGTGATGTAGATAGACTAGATGTGTATATACATTACTTCATGTTTGACACTCTTCATCCTCACTTTCTACATTGCTGTCTACATTATTGTCTAAATTGCTATCTACATGATCTAAATTGGTATCTACTACTTCTCCCTGACAACAAGCACTAACACACCTAATTTTTACAGGAATAGTATTTTTATTTCCATTTTCTTTACAACAACAGCACCATAGCTCTTTAATCCATGTTAAAAAGTTTCCCATCCTTCTGGAAACAATCTTTGTTGACGTTGTTGTTGCTCTTTTGTAATATCTTCACGAGTTGTCTTTTTGCCAAAAACAGTTTTTGGAATATTAGCGTCTACAATTTCCTCAATAAACTGCTTCCAACCACGCGGTGGTTCTCGTCGTTCTTTTCTTTTTGTAGCAACCAATGCTTCTTTCAACAAATCAATAATGTTAGAATTTGTAATGACAGTACCTGTTTTTAAAACAAGTTCATTTTTATCTGTCCATCTCGTACCATATTTCTTAAGTTCTGCCAGAAGTTGTGTTAGTTTTACATGATAAATGGGTTGAAAATGGTTTAGAAACTGTTGAGACTTTTCTGATTTTTCTGCATTAGATGCTGTAACAGACTTTTGTCGTTGTTGTTGTTGTGATTGAATTGTTCGTAAATGACGTCCAAGCACTTGGGACATTTCTATTGCTTTTTCACGAGTTCGTTTCCCACGTAAAAGTTTATTCACTTTCGTTTTGATTTCAACATCTTTTCCCTTCTTTTCTAACAACATTTTATATTCATATTCAGGAATGAGAACCATTTTCAAAGTATGTTTCATTTTAACAGCAACTGAGCTAACAAGGGTAATGCAAATTTAGCAATAGCTCCAATAAATCCTCCTTTCTGATTAACCAACTTCTTTTTTCTTCGAAGTGATATCTTCTTATTTGCTAGTGTACGTAGGGTATGACGTTCACGCTTGAATAACTTATACCTTTTTGAGCTTAAGGGTAAATGTCCTCGCAATATATTCAAACAAATTTCAAACAAGCTAGTTAATTCCTCCTTAGTAGCTTGTTGTAGTAAGGATTTACGTCGTTTAGGCCCGCTGCGTGCGAGCAAGTGAAGGAAAGGTTGATTCGCTTGAATACGTTTAGACATCTTGGCTGCGAATGGTTAAGTGACTTGGTTCTTGTTCATACACCACCTTATCAACATATACGTAATGTGTATCTTTTGGTAAAATGCCTGTACGAATACGTAGTTGATCATTTGTCTTCGGCTTCAAATCAATGAATAAATAGCCATGAGGTTTGCTGGTAGCATCTTGATAGGCTTCTATGAGAAATTGAGATTTTCCAGGATACATTTGTCGCGCTAATGTACTTATTTGTTGACTGTCTCTAGGATTTTTAAACAGAATGATGTAATGTGTATTCAAACTAATATTACGCATTTCTCTACCATGATGAAACAAATTATGCACAATAAAAATAATGCTTAGATTTTGATGACTGCTGCCAACACTAAAGAGACGTGTCATGCGCTCATCACTATGACATTTAGTCATTAAGTCATCAATGATGAGCAAGTTTGGTTTTTTCGGGTTAAAACGCTCTTCAATGTTATCTGGAATGCCTTGGTAAAATTCCACACCTTTCATTCCCTTATACAAAGGCTGATCTGCTGCATAGAGCCATAAAATGGTTTTTGGAGAGGGTTTAATTAACTTTTGTTCTAGAATTTCTCTAACTAGAGAAGTTTTACCACTGCCTGTAGGTCCAGAGACCAAACACGTGAATGGATGCTTCATTTTCGAATATCTGTTTCTTTCACCCAACTGTTAAACTTCTTTGGCCAACCTAACCACTTCACAAATAATTCTTTAACACCTCGTCTTTTTCGTGTTTTCAAGACCTTTTCAATTCTGTAGACTGATTCAATATCTTTTGTCACTTTCTGCTTTCTTCTTCATAAAAATGTCCGTCAATATCTTCATCCAAAAAGTCTTTCACACGATACAAGTGTATTCCTTGCTTCTTACAACGATGTGTGATAATGAACACTTCTTGCGTCCACTTTATATGATAATCCCGTTGAAATACATATTTCATGTGAGAAATGCGAACCTGATCACCAATTTTAAATTTGTAGGGTTTTTTCTTCTTCTTTGGTTTTAATTTCAATTTGTCTACATACATATACTTCCACACTTTCGATTCTATGTCTTTACGAATATCTGCAGGAGCATACTTATTAGGGAGGGAGCCATGAGGTCTATGGTTATAATTATACACTAAGTCTGGAAGGATGTCCATATATCGATACGTTTGATTATGAAGGAAATATCGATACATCATTCCCTTTAGAGTACGAATGACTCTCTCAGCAAAGTTGGCTTTGGTTTCATTCTTTGTCGTATAGGCATGTATTCCCTCCTTCTTCAAAAATGCTTTTACCCATCTGTTTTTAAATTCAGTTCCTTTATCTGACCTTAGAGTTCGTGGTCTTCGTTGTGTTTCATGAAAAATCTTTTGAAAGGCTTCTATGACGCTGGTATGTGATTTATTAGGCATTGGCTGCACCCACAAATATTTGGAAAACACATCAATGACAACTAATAAAAAGTGGGTGTCATCATTATAGGAAGCTATGTTTCCCATGTCAGCTAAATCAATATCCCACATGTCATCAATTCCACGTGTAATGACACGTTGCCTTTTAAACCTGTATTTTACAGGTTGTAGTAAACTGAAGGCATCTTGATCCTGTAACCATTTCTTCACTTGTGAATGAGTGACTGGTTGATCATGTTTTTTTAATATGTGATATAGTTTGTAAGGACCAGCAAATGCCCCGGGTTGACCAGGTTTAAAGTAAATATTGGTTAAGTAGTCTTTCCACGTCGACATGTTAACACTAAATGATCAACACTTGTTAACATATCTTACATTTTATTTTATCAACACATCTTGCATTTATCAACACATCTTAAATTTTATCAACATATCTTAAATTTTATAAAAGCTCAATCAACATATCTTACAAATCAAGTATTGATACAATGGTGTGAATAATTGGAGTCCATTGATCTTCAATGAACATTAACCAACAACTTAATTCATCAAATGTGATAGCATCTACACCATATTTTTCACAGCGTTGATTTGCATTATCTAACACTTTATCTAAATGAATGTAATATTTAGCTTCATTCCAATATGTATAGACACATGCAGAATGACAAGTATGTTCTGAACACTCTTCATTTTGACAAGCAGGACATACTAAACATGCAAACTTTTTTACAGCTAATAACATTTCTTCACAATATGTCTTTTGCACAATATATTGTCTCAATGTAATGTCTGTCATTATACTGCAATGTAGATTAACCACTCTCTCACTTCATCAAACAGTCTTGGATCATATCGAGCGAAGTGATATGCTGCTTCCACATCAAACTCCTCAGCTCCGTCAATGTTTGAAAACATACACTCTTTGATGAAATCCTCACGTAAGTTTGGTACACTTAACGTGGAATGCGCAAGTTCCCAATAAATGTCAAAGTGTTGCAGTTGTTGTTGAATAGATCCAAAACGCGCCAGTTCACTTATCATGTAGTCCACATACTTGTCCTTGAAACACGTTTCTACATCCATCTTTCACATATCCATATAACACGTCTGCACACTTTGACGGTTGGCAAACAAATGACTCTCAGTCTTACTCCGCAGAAACAGTTAGTGAGCCGCACTTGTTGCAGAAGTTGTCTGGTTCACACAACTTGCAATTGTACTTGTGGCAGTGACAATCATAATCCTCAGCATATCCGTAAGCACCACAATATTCACAGGTAAGTCCAAATTGATTTTGCACATCCATATTCTCCAATTGAACTTCAGCCAGTCTTTTCTTGGATAGCTTTGACACTTTCATCCGATTGTCCTTTTGTAGCTTGATAGGAGTTTTCTTACCATGACATTCCGTGCATGGCAGTAAGGTTGAGGTTATGCTATGGATTTCCTGAAGCAATGTCTCCCATTCACCATCATTCATGTTGATGTAAAACTTGTATTCTTTTCCTTCAAACAGTGATGTTTGCACAAAACTCACATAGCGCATGTCCAAGTATGAAATGACTTCAAGCCATTTCGTTTGCGTTAAGTACAGTTTGAAGCCAATGTCACGTAATCTTGTCAAGTTCTGACACACAATCTTCCACAAGGATGGTGATAAAGCAAGCCATCTCTCTCCACGTTTGATTCGAAGAAATAATCCAAATTGTCCATGCTCCACAGTAATGGTTAAGTTTGCACTAATTTTAAAGCTGCTTGTCTTCTCCATGGCTGCGCGTCGAATGATGACTGCACTTGACACCTCACTCCTTTTATATGGACATTACATGTATGTTTTCATGAGATGTTTGCAAAATCGCGGAGTGATCTCGTTGAAACCATCCAGAAAGGCTGTTGGTAAACCGTCTGTTAGAGATTGTCTCATGACGATCACTAAAAAATCTCCTCGTTTGCGACTTCCAATTATCCATTGGAAGAGCATTGGCATGGTGAAATATCCTTTTTCATAGAGGTAGGCCATCATCTCGTACACCTTAATACGTTCTTCAAGGTACTTGAAGCCATGTAGCATTACCTTTGCACATTTGGAATCGCAATCTTCGTCAACACACTTTGGCGCCGGTAGACATAATGTCTTAAAAAGTTCCTCATGAAGACTTCTAATAAGTTGAACGAAACGTCGGGTCATGGCTTCGGAGAACTGTGGCTCTGACGCGGGAACATGCTCTATGTTTCCTTCTAGCATGTAGATAAGCTGAATGACAGTGTTCACTTCTTCCGTTAGGTATATGTATGTGTGTTGGTCGAAAAAGCCTTCTTCACATAAGCACCATAAAATGTTACAATCTATCAGAGGAATCACTGCTTGAAAGTTCCGTTTCAACAGCGTGACGTCTTCTTCAGTAACAGGAATACTTTTGCTCAATTCGAATTTAGATTTGAGCTGCTTTTCATCGTCGTCGCTGTCGTCATTGTCGTCATTGTCGCCATTGTCGTCATCGTCGTCGTCACCGTCGTCATCGCTTGACATGATCACTTCTTCCTCCTCAAGATGCTCTAGATGAGCCTGTAACTTTGTACTAAGTGGTTTGGCGCTACCATTTACAAGCGCATTGGCAACCCAGAACGGGTAGTCAGATCCCTCGGGATCGGGCATTGCTTGCTGTACTGGCTGTACTTCTTCAGGCCTAGTTTGCTGTACTGTAGACACGGCTGACGGAGCCCCTAATGCTTCCTCCAAGGCTTTTTCAGCTTCTTTTAGTGTACTTAGGAAGGCAGCAGTCTCCTCTGCAGTTAAAACTGCATCTGTAAAAGCCATTGTTTCATTGCTGAACAGGCTATCAATTTCCATGTTGTTAGCCGTTGCTGCGTTTCGAGACGTCTCCATGATGGTTTGGCAATGCAATGATTAGAGTGGTGTCAACCCGACCTTTTTATACTACTGACGGTGAGCCGTGAGCCAGCGGCGTAAAAAGTAGCCGGGAGGGGGGGGGGGGGCTCACTAGGTAGCTGGGCCGGGGGGGGGGGGCTCACTAGGTAGCTGGGCCGGGGGGGGTCCCTACTATATGCCGTCTGCTTCTGCCTCGGGGGGGGGGGGGGGTCGATCAGTTTGCTTTGCAGTCTGTGTGCAGTCAGTCTGCTTTGAACCTTTGAAGCGAACACATCGAAATTTAATCATGCAGTACAAGGACGAGTTTTTTTCGGATGAGCTTCGAGGTCGCTATTTTCTATCAGCGAGGGATGTCAACCTCTGGGAGGAGATATTTATAGAATATCAAGTTTTTCTGTTCCGGAAGCGAGCACATCGAAATTCAACCATGTTGTATAAGGACGAGTTTTTTTCGGATGAGCTTCGGGGCCGCTACTTCCTATCACCGAAGGATATCAACTTCTGGGAGGAGATTTACATTGAATATCAAACTTTTCTGTTTCGAAAGTGGAGAAATTTCCTTGGGAACAGACCAGAGGAACAGTTCAACCTGTTTGGCAGGGCGGCGGAGGAGAGCCATAAGCGACTACGCCATCGTTCGCCGCCCAGGGACCCGTCGCCCTGCCAGGAAGTGACCAAAGTGACCAGAGTGACCAGAGTGACCGCAGCAACGATGACAGAGACTCCTCCAGCCAGAGTGATCGCAGCAACGATGACAGAGACTCCTCCTGCCAGAGCAACTCCTGTCAAAGTCGCTGCGTCAACGATGACGACCCCGTTGAAAGTGAATCAAAAGGAAGCTGATGTGACTGTCCGGAAGGTGCTGGCGGCACCAAGCGCAACCGTTACAAGACCGGACAGTCCGCCACCAGCTCCTGACGATGAGCTTACAATCGCTGTCGCCAGTATTTCGGATACAGTCAGCCTCATACAGTCACCTTCAAACACTGACCGCAACAACGAACCTGCTCAGATGAAACTGGAGGATGTCTCTAGAAAAGAGTCAGATTTCCAGGAGGTCATGCAAATCTTGGGCACTTTGGATAATGTTAAATATTGTGAATTCTGCCATTTTGGCTTTCCGGTAGAATATTCAATGAGAATGCATGAGCAGCAATGCCCGGAGGCTTTGAAGTCCCAATATTATTTTTGTAGTGTCCAGGGCAAAGGATTCACCTCGAGCAGGGCCGCGGTTGCGGCACATAAGCGGAAGTGTGGCTGTGGCGAGGTTGGTGGCGGCAGCGGTGCCAGCGGTGGCGTCAGCGGCGGCGCCAGTGGCGGCGGCAGGAGAACCGATGGCGGGAGGCAGTGACAGCGGCAGGAGAACTGATGACAAGAGGCAGTGACCAGGACCAGACTACGGAAATCCCTCCAGGGCCGCTTTTTAGCGGCCCTCCCATTATTACGAAATGAAACGCTTCATCAGACAATCTTAGTATGAATGAGAGTGTGGGAAATGCTAAAAAAAAGAGGACTATAAATCATTGATTTATAGCTCCATCTGTCCGTCTGACCGTCTGAAAAAGCTAAACAAATTGCTGCCTGGGTTAAAAATACCCTGGCATGAGAAATGAAACGCTAAATCTGTCCGTCTGCCCGTCTGAGAAAGCAAAACAAATTGCTGTCTGGGTTAAAAATACCCTGGCATGAGAAATGAAACGCTAAATCTGTCCGTCTGCCTGTCTGAGAAAGCAAAAAGAATTTGCTGTCTGGGTTAAAAATACCCTGGCTTGAGAAATCGAACGCTAAATCTGTCCGTCTGACCGTCTGCTGTGGTGTTATGTGTGTTTGGAGAATGAGAAAGGTGAATAAAGAAAAGAGTGTATGGAGAGAGAGCTCCCATCTCAATGCTTGTTCGGTTTTAATTGCTTCTACGGCAAGCTATTAGCGAGAAAGCAAGAAAAAAAATGCTTGCTCGTTTACCCCGTCTCCCATAGGTCTTATATGTGTAGAGAGAGAGAGAGGGATAAAAAAAAAACAAAAAAAAACGACTGTCTGGGTGTCCGTGTGTCTGGGTGTCCGTGTCTGGGTGTCCGTGTGTCTGGGCGTCCGTTGGTTTGGTTGCCATAGGTGTTAGAATAGTGAGAAAGCTTTAAAGAAATGATTGTTGCTTGTATATGGTCGCAATGCATGGAGACCTCTCTGTGGTTAAAACACAGCATCCCTTAAGGAAAAGAGTGCTCATTTACTAATTGTTGCTGCAATGGCTTGGTTAGAGATCGAGAAAAGGCAGAAAAACAGTTGCTTTCGTGGTTTGGTGTGTGTGGAGAGAGAGAGGGATAAAAATTAAAAAAAAACGTATGTATGTGTGTCTATGTGTGTCTATGTGTGTCTGTGCGTGTGTGTGTGTGTGTGTGTGTGTGTGTGTGTGTGTGTGTGTGTGTGTGTGTGTGTGTGTGTGCGTGTTCGGTTTTCGTAGCCGCAATGCATGGAGAGTTCTCCCCCTTAAGGAGGCAATGGCTGCTACGACAAGCCATTAGTGATGGGATATGCGTGTAAAAGCCCTGAAAAACACTTGTTTCCGTGGTTTGGTTTGATGTGGGTGAAGAGGGATAAAAACTAAAAAAAAAAAAACAAAAAAAAGGACTGTCTGGGTGTCCGTGTGTCTGGGTGTCCGTGTCTGGGTGTCCGTGTGTCTGGGTGTCCGTTGGTTTGGTTGTCATAGGTGTTAGAATAGTGAGAAAGCTTTAAAGAAAGGATTGTTGCTTGTATATGGTCGCAATGCATGGAGACACCTCTCTTCCTTAAGGAAAAAGAGTGCTCATTTTTAATTGCTGCCACGGCAATCCATTAGTGATGGTGTGTGTGCTTGGAGAACGAGAAAAGCCCTAAAAACAGTTGCTGCCGTGATTTGGTGTGTGTGGAAAGAGAGAGGGATAAAAATAAAAAAAACACGTATGTATGGGTGTCCGTGTGTCTGGGTGTCCGTGTCTGGGTGTCCGTGTGTCTGGGTGTCCGTTGGTTTGGTTGTCATAGGTGTTAGAATAGTGAGAAAGCTTTAAAGAAAGGATTGTTGCTTGTATATGGTCGCAATGCATGGAGACACCTCTCTTCCTTAAGGAAAAAGAGTGCTCATTTTTAATTGCTGCCACGGCAATCCATTAGTGATGGTGTGTGTGCTTGGAGAACGAGAAAAGCCCTAAAAACAGTTGCTGCCGTGATTTGGTGTGTGTGTATACATACAGTGACATGCGGCGGTGAGCCGTGAGTCAGCGGCTAAGACCACCATGGGCGGGGGGGGGGGGGGGGGGGCTCATGGGCCGGTGAGCCGGGGGGGGGGTCTGTCGACTAGCTCACCCATATAGATACAGTGTATGCTGAAAGATTGCTGGGCCGGGGGGGGGGGGCTCATGGGTTGGTGAGCCAGGGGGGGGGCCTACCAACCTGATGTTTGGCAGGCCCCGGGGGGCTTGCCAAGCTGGTGGTGGCAGGCCCCGGGGGGCCTGTCGACCTACTGTACGGCTGGCCCCGGATTGCCTATCCATCAGTTGGTTGCAAGCTTGAGTCGCTCTGTGTGACGTCATTGATGGATCAAAATATACAGCAGGCCAGCTCTAACCATGTCTCTATGAACCCTTTGCTGTCCGGGTGCTCAAGTGCTCAAGTGCTCGAGTGCTCGAGTGCTCGAGTGCTCAAATGCTCAAGTGCTCGAGTGCTCAAGTGCTCGAGTGCTCGAGTGCTCGAGTGCTCAAGTGCTTGAGTGCTCGAGTGCTCGAGTGCTCGAGTGCTCGAGTGCTCGAGTGCTCGAGTGCTCGGGTGCTCAAGTGCTCGGGTGCTCGGGTGCTCAAGTGCTCGGGTGCTCGGGTGTCATTTTGTCCGGGCACCATTTTGTCCGGGTGTCATTTTGTCTGGCTGCCCGTTTGACTGGTCGTTTGAATGGTTGCCCGTTTGAATGGTTGTTTGAATCGCCGCCCGTTTGAATAGTCGTTTGAATGGTTGTTTGAATGGCCGCCCACTCTCCATATTACGTCATTATGACGTTCATATGACGTTCATATGACGTTCATATGACGTTCATATCCACTCCATATCACCTCTATATCACCTCCATAACACGTCCATAACACGTCTAGATCACGTCAAAATGACGTCACTGTTTTAGAAACCCCATGGGGCTATCAAAACACCACGTGACGTCATTATGACGTCCATATGATAACCATATGGTAACCATATGGTAACCATATGATAACCATATGGTAACCATATGACGTCAATATGACGTTAATATGACGTCAATATGACGTCACTGTTTTCGAAACCCCATGGGGCTTTGAAAACACCACGTGACGTCATTATGACGTCACTTCCTGTTTTCAAACCCCCACTTTCCCCCTACTTATGTATTATTATTGGGGGTCAAGGTCACCCAGGTACCTGTTATGTAACGTCTTTTGGGCCCAAAGAGTCGAAAATGAGCTCAAAAGCAGTCTGCCTATAACCTTTTTGACATCTTCCAGTTTTTGACATTGACCGAGACCGAGAAGGTCAAGGTCACCCAGATATCTGTTATTAGCGCCCAAATGGTCGAAAATAAGTTCAAAATCGTTTAACCTTTGACTGCTTTCGAAATAATTGTCAATTTCCGGTTTTCGACTTTAAAAAATTTGAAGTATCGAGGAACCGAACTATCGTTTATCAGTCACAGCAGATTGAAAATCTCCTATCGTCCTATCGTTAACGGTTCATGGGATACAAAGATCATGTGGCCTCTGACCTTGACTTTCAAGGTCAATATTCAGGTTGCTAGGGCTACTCTGTACTCAAACCTCATATGATGTCGAACAGGAATTTGAGGCCTCCTTCTAGCCGATAGGGGTTCCAAAAAAATTTGGACATCAATTTGACCTTGACCTTCAAGGTCAAGGTGAAAACAGTTTGCAGTTCCAGCGAGATCTTATCACTCTCTACATCTGTGCCAAACTTTATCGTCGTACTTCAAACGGTCCAAGGGAAGGGGGGAGTTGTCTAGAAACCATTTTGAGGTAAAATATATTTCACACAAAAACTTGTCGGTTATTCTGGAAAGACTATGTGCATTTGATTAAAACAGGATTTTAGCAAAAATGAGAAGCATTACTGTACCTGAATTTTTTGTTTTCAGCGCTGTTCGCGAGGTTTCTATCTTTGCTGTGTGTAATGCTTTCGCAAAGTCACATTGTGACTCGTCCATTTGGTAAATCTCTCGCCAAGGTCTTTGTGACATATACGTTGCGTACTGGGTTATGACCTGCATAAATCCAAATATTTTTGTAGTTTAATGCAGCACAAATGATTTATATTTTCAATTAATTACTGTATATTGCCATACATTTCACCAAATCTTTTGGTCGGGTTATAAATTGTTTTGAAAATATGCTACGTTTTAATCAATGCTATTTTTACAGTGTGATGACCTGTAAAGTTCTCAAACTATTGAAGTCCTCGGACGTTTTGGGAATGCAATCCAAGTGTTTACTGGGCCCCAAAACAAAATGTCAAACGACAAAAGCTCGGACCTGGAAACACGCGAGAAATGATCGAGATTTTTTAGCGTTTTTTCCATCAGTTGCGGAAAATACTATAAAATTTTATTTTTAAAATAATGTTGTAAGCAATGACATTAGATTTCTTTTCTATTGTTACAGTAAGGACCGGGGTTGTTATTTCACGAGATCTGTGAGAAATTACTTCAAACTACAATTAATTTCTTCCATTTAGTTCAATGCTAATCCATTAAAGCAGTCGTGGAATTGCATTTAAACTTGAGTCTAATCAATGAAAGACAATGATAAAAGGTTATTTGTTATTTGCTATTCAATTAGTCTTGCGGCAGTACAACGGGAAATGAGTTGCATTTTGAGAAGGAGCAATAAGGAATTGCAATTTATGAAAACCCGGGAGAGAACAAATAAAGCGTTCGAGCAACTTTAAAACTTATTCAAATTTAATCCGTCACATATCGGAGTCAGTCTGTAAAATGGCTACAGAGTGAGTGAAAACTTGGTAATTTATTGATTTTTCAAGAAGCAATGGAGATACTATCGACAAGCATTGGAAATCCAAAACTTATTTTCAATGGGTTGTCTTTTGTGAACAGAGATAATTCTCCACCTTTTGTCGCGTTTTCTTTCCACTTTCGACTTTCTGTCGCTCCACCTTTCCACGCTCGACCTTTTGTTGTCGACCTGTTGTCGTTCGACCTTTCGTCGGGACACCGTTCACTTACCCAACACGAAAAGACGCCATTTTCTTTGGTGTACAGCATCGAATAACCTTCCTTTATTACAACATAAGCAATGCAGACAAATTCCCTGTAGTGTGCAGAGTGACCCGCCATCGATCCGCAATGCCCTAAAAAACACACACATTAGAGGCCATTTGAAAGATGTAAAAACTTCTCACTTAACGTTCATTTTACTTCTTATGAGGGCCTTTGTAAAAAAAAAAAACAACGTTTCTTGCAAAGTTTTAACTTGGCCAAAACGGTTCAGAAGTAAACGTTGCTGCTCAAATAAAATGTTTTTACAATTGATTATTCAGCACAATGGAGTAATTAATCATATTCCTGAATACCTTGTATACATGCTAAATGTTTTATTCATATTTGAATAAGAACATTCAGCTGTAAAGTAACGTTATAAAATCTCTCATGGATTTATATACATAGACGCCTGTAGATTCTACTTCGTTTCCACTGATCAAACACAGCTCCGATTTACATTTAGGGTTTGGGTAACTGGTTCAAATTACCTCATATTTGAAATACGAACACAATTTTATCTTATTCACACTTTTTTAAAGATGGGGAACATTTATAAGTTTTTTTTTTTTTTAAAAATAAATTTGACTTTTTGCAAACACTGCTTGCCAAAGGATTTTACTTCTCATTTTTGAATTTTTTTCAAACGTAAACTTTGTAAAGTTAACCTCTTGCAAAAGGTTTTTATTATAATCCCGCAGACTCTAAATTGTACTTTAATAACTTTTCGCCGAAATAATTACATTTCAAGCATTTCATTATCCCGAAACGTGTAACATTCCGAGCTGTAAATACCCCAGACCGCACTAAGGTCATAACTGAGGCGGAATATGTTTCTGCTCGCAAAATTTAGCTAACAATCAGCAAAAGGGTTAAAGTTCTGCACATTTCTCCAAAGAACATCTGGATAGACCAGAAATGTGTTATTCACGCAGTACTCTGACGGTCTTAGTAGAGAGTCCTCTGTCTTTGTGTATATTCACAACCTATGGAATCTCACTTAATAAGCCAATTCGCACTTTCGGGTATTTCCGGTGGATGTGTTGTTTCGACTGCAAATTTTGAACAGCAAACCCCTTTGGCTCTTCAGGCATCGACCAGATTTCAACACGCGTTTCGACGATCATGGTGCTACGCGCTCTATCTGGCTCGTCAGCTAGGGTGATTATTCCTAACTACCTTCGGGGTGGCACGCTATATTTAGCTCTATCTATCCACACTCATCCAGCTTCACTAGTAAAATCCCGTCGTATTCGTCACCCTAGCTGACGAGCGAGACAGAGCGCGTAGCACCCTGATCGTTGTAACGCGTGTTGAAGCCTGGTCGGTGCCTGAAGAGCCAAAGGGGTTTGCCGTATCAAGACACTATTTATAGGTTACCCGGGAAATTCGCTATGGAGACACGAGGCACCGTTGGCAAAGAAAGGCGCAAGGTGATTAACGAAGCCGGCAAGGAGCGGAATCTGCATCCCTATGGATATGGAGGACAGGCGAAAGTTCGACAGCAGAAGTAGCCCCAAACTCCCCTTAAGTCCCACAGCTGACTCATCCCGTGATTACTGATGCTCGGGAGAGTCAGATGTGCAAAGTCTGCAGAGCCACCGAACATCAGAAGCCAGCAGAAAGATGTCCGATGCGCCTATAACCACGCCATTAACCGATGTATCCCCATTTAAAGGCAAAGACGATGTTGTTAGCGCCTATTTACGGCTGATTTGTGGGCGAACCGTATAACTTACGATTGCATGTACATCCTTTTTTACGCTTATTTTAAATGCGGTTCTTTTAGAAGCCACTTACCGTTGAGTTCTAGTTTGAGAAGGCCCTCAGCTCTGCATAGTTTTGAGTTGTAATCGGACAACGTTCCCGCACACTGTTTGTTCGCACTGTGCTTGAGCGATTCCACTTGTATCTCTCCGCCAATTCCGCAGTTGTCTAATCTTGTGTTCGCTACCGCTAGATGTTAACAAAAAACAAAAACAAAAACAAAAAAAAAAACAAATAAGCTTGGTGACATGATACAGTGTTTTGCAATTTTTTATCTGGAAATATTGATGTAATTTATTTTTTTATTTAAGGAATATTTGACAGAAAATTAACGAGTGCGATTTCTGTATTTCTATAGACAGGCAGACTTACAATTCGGCACAAAACCACAAAAGTTTACTGTCCATTGTTACAGTATTCATTGAAAGTGTGATTGCATATTTAACTTTGAGACGGTCACAGCCGAATAGGAGACGTTACAACCCACAATTTAGATACTACGTGGTTGGATTCCTGTACGGTGTGTTGAAAGCCTGAGAAGGAATACTCTGAACATGAAGAAATACTTTCTACAACAAGCTTAATAATTGCAAAATAATACCCATAAGTCTTGAACCAGTATGGCGACTAGAAAGAAACCCCCCTTCCCCGCCTCATTCTAGGATACTCCGCTACAACTGGATTGCACCATATACTAAAAGTAAAGTTACCCATAAACACGCATATATGGTAACATAGCACTTGGGTCACGGTCAAGGTACACAACCGGAAGTTGGCTATTATCTCGCAAACGGTTAGAGATAGAACGATTTTGAGCTGAGTTTCATACCTTTTTTTTCCTGAATAACGTTGCATAAGAGGTATCCCGGTGACCTTGACCTTCTTGGTCACGGTCAAGGTAAAACACCAGAAGTTGATTTTTGTTTTTCGAAAACAGAGATAGAAGATTACAAAACATTACATAAGAGGTATCTCGCAGACCTTGATCTTCTCGGTCACGGTCAAGGTCAGAAACCCTAAGTTGACTATGCTCTCGAAAAAGGTTAGAGAAAGAGCGATTCTGAGCTCATTTTCGAACCCTTTGGGCCTAAACAACGTTACAGAAGAGGTTCTTCGGTGATCTCGACCTTCTTAGTCACGGTCAAGGTAAAAAACCAGAAGTTGACTATTTTTTTCGAAAACAGTTAGATAGAGTGATTTTGAGCTCATTTTTGATCCTTTGGGCCTAAACAACGTCACACAAGGGTTACATTGCTGACCTTGACCTTCTGGGTCACGGTCAAGGTAAAAAACCGGAAGTTGGCTGTTATCTCGCAAACGGTTAGAGATAGAGCGATTATGAGCTGAGTTTCGACTCTTTGAGCCTGAACAACGTTGCATAAGAGGTATTCCGGTGACCTTGACCTTCTTGGTCAAGGTCAACAACCGGACGTTGACTATTGTCTCGAAAATGGTTAGAGATAATGCGATTTTTAGCCCATTGTATACCCTTGAGCTCATTTTAGTACATCATAAGAGGTACCTGGGTGATTTTGACCTTCACCGATTTTGAGCCCATTTCGACTCTTTGGGTCTAAACAACGTTACATCAGAGCAGCCTCGGTGACCTTGGGCGATTTTGGGTTCAGTTTTAAGCTTTGGATAAAAACGACGACAAAGAAGATTAGCTGCGTGACTTGGAGTTTCTCTGTAGACTAATAATTTAATACAAATTTTAATACAAATATTTTCTTTAGTAGTTTCTGCAAGTTGGTCATTCCACTATCTAGCGGAATTTTGTCCAGTTGTTAGTGCTTTTACTGTTACTTTTTTTCATAAGAATACAACGATAGCTACTTACGCATTAAAGTTTTAGGTTTGTGATAATCAGTTGTTTGTAGAATGGATGGCGCGTTGCTGTGAAAGTGACATATCTCAAAGCTCTTGTCAGCCAGGTCGCTCCTCGCTGGAAATCATAAATTTCATTTTGAAATAATCCCTTACAGCACTATTGCAATAAACAAAAGTGGACTTCCCCCCACCCCCCACCCCACGGCCCACACCTCCTCTGTGTAAGGAGATATGTTATAATCGCCCGAATACACTTGTGTTAATGACTGCACAGGTAGCATGAGATACTGGAATACGAGCGCATTGTGCACACCATTGTGCGCCCTCGTGTTATTGGATAATTGCCGCCTTTCTGTTTATCATTTATTCAAACTCTGCTTACAATTCTCTTCACTTAAAGCAATGACTATTGCGGAAAATGAACGGAATTCTTGTGTGTGTCCTAGTTTCTTACGAAGTTTCCTTTAAAAATTCTGTTAAAGATGTACTTTCTTTGCACAGCTTGTGTTACCAAATACGGGATCTGTAACAGCAATGATAGCAGGAGAATAAGCATCTCCTTCGGAAGTAAAAACTAGTCGTGCTTTCTGCAACAAGACGCTGAATGTTATCGGAGTTCACAGTCATGTTTATGTCTTCGATAAAAAAAACTTGACATTTTAATGGAGCCAGATCTAGATTTGTACTGAGCCTAGATTTGTACTCACATAGCCGAAACTGCAGCATCCTCTCTTCATTGAGATACATTTCCAGGCATGTAAATCGTGGCCGACTACAAACATTAACTGAAAAGCTAGATTTTCTTGCTCATTTAATTTGGTTATATAAATATAACACATCAACGAAAATAATAAAGCTATTTCAAAATAATAATACGAACATCTAAAGAACAGGGAACAGGACAATCCCCCCAGACAATTTCCCCCCCAGTCAATTCCCCCCCCCCCCCCGTAGGACAATTCCACCGAGATCTATTCCCCCCCTTCATTTTTATTTTTCTTATTTTTTCTTTTCTTTGTATTCTCTCTCTCTCTCTCTCTCTCTCTCTCTCTCTCTCTCTCTCTCTCTCTCTCTCTCTCTATTTTGTTTTTTTACTAATTGTTGCCCTTTTATCTTCTAACTGGAGATGGTGTGATTGTCCTTTCACCTCAACATTGTCGCAATTGCAATTTACATGCCTTATCCAAACCAATGAACTTTAAGTTGGCCACCTCAGTGCCAGCAAAAACGGTTTTTTACATGTACATCGGTCTGATTCGCCGTGATGTTCGCGGTGCACCTGGTTAAATTATGGGTGGCCGCTTGCCCGAGCTACCACGTCGCTGGTACGCCGACTCTGCGCAGCGCATTCCTCAAACAGTCCGCGACTTCGAAAACCGGCAGACTGTTGACTATTTGCGTGGAACTGCCCACAGCATCAGGTTTTAAATGGCAGAAAAAACTTTCGTTCCAGACAAAAGAATTTGCATTTTTGATTTTAAGGTATTTTAAAAATAAAGACTTTGGCATTCAAAGTAAAATAAAAAATAAAATTAAGTGGGAGGGGGGATAGTCCTCGGGGGGGGGGGGGGGGATTGTCCTACGGGGGGAATTGTTCGGGGGGAATTGTCATGGAGAGTTGTCTGGGGGGAATTGTCCTAGACCCAAAGAACAAGCTGGGGAATTTCTGTTTCATGGCGTGGTAAAATTCCTGTTAGGTTGACCTTTGATTCCATAAAACTAAACTAAATTCACATATAACTTAAAACTGACTGCGTTTGTGGGTGCCAGACTTAATCGTTTTAGTCACCTTATAAAATAGCTGTTATTCAGGGTTGGAAAATTTAAAACTTTAAAATGAGAAAGATGTTTCTCTTGTGTTCAACTGAATGCTACATTTATACCCAAAAATTATGCTAAGGAATGTACTCACCAGCCATTTCCATAAAATGAGAACATTTTGTAATGATCCTTCGACCAGTGCTTGGCTTTACAAATAAATCTCCCCAGAGATGAAAAGATGACTTCGCCAGTTTGAACGGTAACTCTTTCTGTTCTGTCTGGCTCTGTGAAGTAAATCCATGATCCAGTGACGTCATCTTCAGCTGAGTTTGGGAATCTGCATTCTGAGGTGTCACTGGGGTTAAATTCTGGAATTAATTTACATATAAAAATGTTAATTTTCAACAAAGTTACCCCGGTGTACCGCTTCCTTTCTACTGAGGTTCGGTTTTCGGTTTTTTTTTAAAAATCTTTTTTACATGTTATAAATATATAGGGTTTTTTCGAACATTTGTATTTTTATAAAGATTTTTTCAACACTGAACATGCTTTTTTGGGTAAAGGTAAAGAAATCATTCGAAACTGAAAACCTTTTTAAATGGATCCTTTTTTTGTTACATAGAATTACTTTGTAAGGGGTGAAATGTACCAGGATGTCTGCGTTTGGTTAAAAAGGTGCTTTTTTAAATTTGGCACTTCGCGAGTCGTTTAAAATCGCAACATTTCGAAACAGAATGCTACGGTGTTTTCGAATTAAACGAGAAAAACAAAAACAATCATCTTCTGCATTCCTTGTAGCGCACATCAGGCACAAATTTGTTACTTATATTATATGTACAGGACCCCTAAAATACAGCGTAAACCGTGTCTATAGCACGACTGAGTCGCAGCAGACTATTGTAGGATACCGCGCAATGCCTACCGGTAGTATAATATACTTATAAACCATTATATACATATTCTTGTTTTTTTTCCGGGGGGGGGGGGGGCAGGGGGTGTGGTTGAAGAAAAGGTACGGCTTTAGTTATCTTTTTTTCAATACAGTGGCCCATATCTTTCCGCTTTATTGTTTTCCGGCTGTTGGATGGGGTTGAGCTTTCAATACTAACTGCTGGCTGGTTTTTTTATAAATATCCCTGTTGGATACCAAAAATGAGTTCATTTTTTCAAGTAAAGCGATTCTTAATTGTCCTTACAACAAAAGTATCTACCCTGAAACACAAAACTGAAAAGTCCATGGGTATACTTTCTATGACAAATATTTTACATATGTTATCACGTCAAAGAATTTCACAGATTCAAAGGCATTGATCCCTGATGCTAACTCACATATATGCCACTGTTATGCAAGTTCTTTTTTTAAAGATGAACTTTGATGATGACCATTATCATGGGATCTATATCATCAGGCCTGAGATCTTTTATTAACCTCGCAACTGCACAAAGGACATGATTTCATGTTTTACGCATATTTATTTAGGTTTTTATTTATTGACTTCATATTTTGTTTGCTGCAGTCGACAAAAAGAAGATAACAGCCCAACTGCAATTATTCACATGGCTTTCCTACAGTCTAGAGGCGAACAGTTAAACCTTTGGGGCGAAGAGTCTTATTTCGGGCAAAGAGTCCAAAGTGGCGCGGAGAATCGAAATAATTCAGTGTGGTGAAGAGTCCGTGGGGTAAAGATTACCGAGTGACGGTAAGCTCAGTTAGTCAGAGCCTTGTTACTGTAATCCCAAGGCCTCGAGATGCAATCCAGCTCAGGTGACCGTCGTCCACTCCAAAATTGCAAAAGCTAATCGAATGCAATGAGTCAGACCAACCATCACGGAATTCAAAGTTAACGCCTACTGAGTCTTTTGATCATTGCTTTTACAACGAAGAAAAGGCTTAGAGTAGAATATAACTTAAGTTACATACGCGTGTCAGTCATCCATTCTATTTTTAAATGTAAGAAAAAAGAATAACATAGACACAACAACTGTCACTTTCTTACGGTGGGATCGACAACGCGAACCGTTTAGTGTAATGTGTTAATTTAACAATGAACCGGCCCAAATGCGCACGAATCAGAATGCGTCAATTTACAACACATTTTCTTTGTACACACTCAGCTTTCTTGTGTGTGAAGCACGAAATCACCTGGACAGTTTATTATAGTTTATAGTTTATTATAAAACTATTCCCTTTCAATGTACGACTGGTTCATTGATCTCAACTTCGTTGTAGCTTTTGTGATGGCATTTAAAAAAATGGGAGATACACATAAATAAAGAAAAATTATGACCCGGGCTTCTGCATAACTTTTCTGAAAATGTCAGGTAAACGCAGAGTGCTAATTTTTAAATAATACCTTCTTTTTTAACAAAACACGGAATGTGGTTCTGACAGAACCTGGCTCTTTTTGCGCAACACGGAGTACTCAATGAAATTATTCTGCTTTTAAACAAAATTGACATTCTTTGTCCGCGTTTTTACACACATGGTAATACGGGCGATACCCAGTGCCACCCGTGGAATTATGTATTTGTCCGATACTTCGAATTTTAACCTTGATAAAAATCACAAGAATGAAATTGAATATATATTTCATTGTATCAAGTACGTAATATCTCCCTGGCCCCTACGAAGGCATGGGTTATATGACTAACTGTTTTCCATATGGGCTATGAAACCAATAAGGCACTTGGATTGGAAGATACTCGCCAGACACTGATGTTGGTTTTGATTGTAAAGTAGCAGCGCTATCCTCAGTATCACAATAACCGACTTGTGCTTTATGTCAAACGGTTCGCACATACGTAACTGTCGGAGAATATGTTACACAAGCATTTTGTTCATATGCATGCCTTGCAGCTGCCGTTGGAGCGACTCAATGCTTTGAAAACATACTATCCCATATTTTCTGCGCCCGTAACACAGTTGAAATGTAATATCTAATAAAAAATTAGAATTAATTTCACTGCAGTACAAAATTTATGGTTAGCTCCAAGTACTTCACGCGCAACCCCATGTTTACTCGTACTCGTATTCGATGTTCACTTTTCATCCTTACGCCTGTAAAGAAACACAGTTTGTGGCACCAGTGAAAATATTTAATTTTTGAGGGCCCTTCCCAAGGTCCGATGGAGGAATGAACATGGTAGAGAGTTGTTGGAGGGCTCGAAGATCAATGAGGTGAAGTGTGGGAGAATTCCATCCAGGTGGAGCGCAGCAGCAAGAGTTTGGCCAACTGCGGTTTCAGCATTCTGTGGTGGGTAGCCTAGTGGTTTGTGTCAGCAGCGTACCACTTTCAGGTTTTATTACGCTAAAGGGAAGTTCGGACCGCCCCACGGCGAATTTTGACTGTTTTTACACTGTTTGCGCCGTTTTTGGTTGTGAGTAACGTGGTGGCGCCCTTAACGCGTGGGCAAACCAGAATTGTCAATTTTACGGATAACGAGGGTGTTACCTAGCTTCATCAACGTTAAAGAGCTCCCTCTCTATAGTTCTTGTGCCTACCCGCAACCTTGGGTTTTGCCCCGTCACACCAAGAAATAAACAGTTTTAATTTTGGCGGGAAGGTGCCTGCAGCACGGCAAGTTGTCACCATGGGCTAGATAATGACGTCACCTTCCTAACATCAGGTCGCGATAGGAGAGGAAGGTGTTATCTAACTACCAGAAAAGTTTCGCGAGCGTGCGACATGTCCCAGACAATTTTTCGCAAGTGGTAGCTTTTCCACGCTTTATGTGTTACCACGCAGCAGAGCGTGCCGCACTCCGAGTAACTCGCGAGTTACACACGACTAACTCGGAGGGAGCACACAGGCTACCAGGGGCATCACACTAAAATAACAGGCTGCACGCTAAAAACCTGCAATAGCACGAGTGCATCGAGCTGCGCCTCATACACTGCTACGTGATGTCATACAACAAATCGACGGCATGCATTGAAGAAAAACCTGGCATTAAAGCAAGATTTTCTGCACCTAATTGGAGTCACGGACAACCATGGTAAAGAAGCCACGATGTGGGTAGCAGGTCTTAAGGACGATTTCCAGGACTACTGCACCGACTGCGCTACTTGCTACGGGGGACAAGACTGCGACGTGTGATAGCGTGCGCAGTTTGCCAACAACTTTCAGATCAAGTATGGCGAAATTTGAACAGGCAGCGTCGATGCGAACTTCGTATTAGACAAATAAAATAACTGTGGTCGCGGACAATGTCCTCAGCGGATAACCCCATTCATGAACCACTTATGATGAGAAGGTGTTGGTGTTGTCAGGACAGGACCCGGGCTCCGTCAGGTAGCCCAAGAAGCGCCGCGGATACAAATCCAGAAAGGACAAGAAGCAGCCGGTGGAGCCCGGTGACGGGAGGCAGCGCGCGTGTGTCGTTGCAAGAACCAGAGCGAGAGTCGACAATCATAACACGACTATCCTCAACCCGACCGACTGACCACGGAATCATTTGAGGAATCCATTGCTAGGACCGCCAGCAGGGCGTACACATCGGGTACGCGGGGGAATATGACCACGAACACTGGTGATACACCGAGTACGTGGGATACCAGCCACTAGCAGAGCAGCAGGATCACACCATACAGAGAAACCTCGAAGAGATCCTCCGCAACGCAGTACAGCAGCAGACAGCCGTGATCTTGCAGCAACTCGTGGGGGTGCAGGCGCAGGAACAGAGTGCAACAATCACGAGGCTGGAGCAAGTGAGTGAGCCCACACTCACACGTACACTACTGGCAACAGTACCACATCGGGCTACCTCGCGAGCCACTCCTTTCAAGCCAGCAAGAAAGGGGAGCCATCACCTTTAACCCAACTCATGACCCGTCCTCATTGACGTGGCGAAGAAAAGGGGTCGCTTCTCAGATGAGGGATACTCCAGCAAGATAAATGAGCAAATGGGTCAACCATATCGGTCGAACCCTTCGATATCCCTTTTTGCGATGTCATAGAGGTCATCCAGAGGTTATCAGATGCCCAAGTAGGCAAACCCCAGCGGGGGTGAGGACGAATTCCTGCTTCAGATTGGCGTCTGAGGGGCCCCGGGAGCAGGACCCAGAGTTTATGGCATTAAGACACAGCGGCAGCCATTTTGGATGCCATCAGGTTGAAGGATGCGGAGTTTCTGTCGAAGGACTCGATCTTTGGGAAAGCTCTGGATTCAAAATTCACACCTCGTCCAAAATACGCATCGCCCTTAGAGCATACAGACCATCTGGCAACGCCGTCAATTTCGAGCCGCTCACGTACCCTAAGCAAATGGGAAATGACGGAAATAAAACAAGTAACTGTTTGTGGAAGTTTTTTATTTATTTATTTGATATTTATTTTCATACTTATCAAAAGGGAAGCGCGCCCAAAGGGCGTAGCACCCTAGAAATGTCAAACCACTAGCTAAATCTATTTCAAAATATCGGGTCGATCCAACGGCAGTTGCAAGACATTCGTATGATAAAATGCTCATTTTTATTTCCCCTTAAAATGATTTTTGTTTTGTGCAAATGCAGCTGGATCGAACCGATGCTTACAACAGCCAGTCCCACCTTCTCCCATCATTTCTCGGATCCCACTTTTCGGGGTGTCGGATGAAAAGTGAACATCGAATCCCAGTACGAGTAAACATGGGATTGCCCATGAAATACTTGGAGCTAACCATAAATTTTGTACTGCAATGAAACTAATTCTACATTTTATTAGAAATTATATTCAATAGAAAGGATAGGATAATACTTTTCAAGGTATCGGTGCGAACCAACTATACAGCTGCAACATTTGCACAAAACAAAAACTCCCATTTTAATGGGGAATAAAAAGGGGCATTTCTTGAACTGTTTAAATTTGACTCCCGTTTCAGTTGCATTTTCACTGAGCTGCAGAAATAATTTGAAAGAGATCACGTTAGGGTTTCTCTGCTGAGATTTTAAAACAATTGATCAAATAGGTGACTAACAAGTAAATCTCTCTTTTCAGTGGCAGCTAGTTAACCTGGTTAATCCGGACAGTGATGGGACTGGCAACATTTGTCTGGACTAGCAAGGTGATAGATTATTCAGGTTATGCAATAATGGCTTGATTTGTCTACTAAATAAATCATTGTTGGTAATGCAGCCAATCTGTCACCCCTTCATAATGTCTCTTTGGTGTTCTGTCCCTTAATTTTCCACAGGTGGTAAAGATTACTCAGTTTCCCAACATTTTATGAGGCCGTTATTAAATTCCATCACAGAATTATTTAAGTTCAGTTGCATCGCGTGACCAATTACAGTGGGTGAAGCCGGGCCATTTGAATGGAAAACAGAGAATTATCCCGGTGAATAATGACATTTGGGCCAGCGACATTTGGGCCAGTGATATTTGGAGCAAAGACATCTGGGCAAGTGACATTTCAGCAAGAAGTTAATACTCATTTTAATTACTCAAGTCACTTAAAAGGGGCAATGGGTTTTGAAAACTAAGATTTTTATGTTGTTGTTATTTAACCCATAAAAACTGTAAGAGCATCCCCTTCGTTTAGCCAAAGCTAAAAGAAATCTCTTCCATGTCATTGTGTGTCCATCCCTGTCGCAAAACATAGATCTGATCCTTTGTATCGCACAGTTTCTGCACAAAGTACTTTAATCTCATCATTTGCCAGTAACTGCGGTACGCCGGGGTAGCCGTTGCCTACTTATCCCTGCTGCTGCATCACATGTGGCTTTTAAATATAACCCATAGTTCTAATTCCATATATATTATATCATTCTCAAAATTTCAGAAAATACTTAAAAGGGCAAAGTTAACCCACTTAATTTAAACCAACATTATACAATTAAACAAAGTAACGAATATCATGACATTAATTATCAAAGCTTTGAATAATTCTTGAAGTGCCGAAATGTCATACTTTCCACTTCTGGTCGAAATGTCTCTGGCCGAAATGTCTCTGGCCGAAATGTCTCTGGCCGAAATGTCGCTGACCCAAATGCTTTGGTTAAATTACCCCTGACTGAGATGCCCCAAAAACATTGCACGACTCAAACAGCGCAAGCCTAGAAGTGACGAACTTAAGAATGGGCAGATATCTGGTATATAGACACATAATTTCCTAACATATCGTTCAATACGATTTACACAATGACGTCTCCCTTGTAGTTGCCATTTTTCAATTTTTATCAACAATGTTATTCATGTAATTTCTCTGACAATTTGAATGAAGAATACCAGATACTTAAAGATATGCCCGCTTGGGACTAGACAACACAAGCGCTGCGGGATTAGACAGTTCATAAATAGCAGCAGTCATGTTTATTGTGGAACATTGTTATTCACATTATTTGGGAAACACACAAACAGGGCTGAAAGATCTCACCATTACTTTTCCGAATTACCCGGTTATTCATTACTCATATTCAGTAAAACCTGCATTTGGGTGCTGTTTCAAGGCACCCCCGGAACCAAGCCCCCCCCACCTCCCCGTAATAAAGCCCCTCGTTAGCGCCAAAAGCGTCTATAGAAGAAGTAACATCAATCAAAAATGATAATATATTAAATGGTGAAGTTGTAATCGAGATTAGTGACCCTATGTAGTTCATTAGAACAATTGCAAGTGAGATTAACGAAATGGGTTAATCAAACTGCAAATCAAAATTGTAATTTGATTGCGATAACAGCGATTGCATTACGTTGTGATTGCAATCGAGATCAATGAAATGAATCAATAACTTGCATCTCACTTGATATGTATTTTTTATATTCATTTGGATCACCTTTCATATCAGTTGCAATTTTCAATTAATATTCAATTGAGGTGAATGAAATTTATCAGCTAAATTGAACTGCTATTTAATTACACACAATAGTAATTGCATGACATTGCCATTACAATTAAGGTGATTTGGATTACAGCAAAATAAAGCATTTTGTGGTGTTAAATATAGGTGAACATATATTTTAGAGGATCGGTCTCTTTTCTAATTAAATAATTTACCTTTCGAATCATAAATTATTTTTACTCATTTCAAAGCAAAACTGACTCGTAAATGAACTGAGTTACATATCACCTTGAAATATGTCACCTCACCAATGAAATATTGGATGAAATACCACCCAGAACAAATTCCACCTGGAATAAATATCTCCCCACTTTGCAGTATAGGCTCAAATCCCACTATAAGATGAAAGGCACTTGATTGAGACAATACAATTAACCTTTATTGCAATTACGATTTTGCATAACAATTTCCGGGTAAAGTTTCCTAAGCAGAAAGTAAACACAGATCTGAGGATCACAGATGCATTTTTAAGCAGAAGTCAAGTACAAGAAAGTAGTAGAAAACATTTTTTGTATATAAGAAAGGTAAGGGGGAAGGGGGTTAGGAATTTGTGAGTGACACGAAGCGGTGGCAAGTGACCAGGGAGATCATATTTTACAACAGTTTCCAGGTTATTTGTAAATTTTTGGGCAGTGGGAGTTTGTCTCTCCACTCCTAAGTTTTAACATTCCTGCTGTCTGTGTGCAACCCAAACTTGAAAAGCTGCTGTTTTTTTTGTTAAACTCCTTGGTTTAACTTCCAGCAGTTGTCAGATAAAAAGTGCTGATTTTGAAATAATAATCAAACTTACAAGCCTGTTTAAATCGTGTGCTAACAATAAAAATAGGAGAAAAAAACTCAAAACCGTTTAACTTCGTGTTTGATTTTTTATGTTAGTTGATTAAAATATTGTAAGCCCACTTTAAATCAGAAAATAGTTTACCATGTATTATCAGTATAACTGGTGTTTCTTTTTTGTTTTGGTCATGATTTGAGAGCGTCTGACGTTAAATGGGAAAATTAAATTTAACGGCTTGTGTTTGTAAGTTTACAAAAGTATCAGAGGCCAGAAAGAAATGGACAGTCTACGCCTATAAATTCAGCTTACAGTCATAATTTTAACAAGTAACTAAAACAAAACAAATTGCTATGTCCTGAAAGGCCTTAAAATGTCCTTGTCTAGTTCGTCTTCTGTCACAAACTACATTACAGAAAGATTACTTGATTCTGTTTTGGACATTAATAATAGTGGAAGTTTCTATTAGGTCACGAAGTGATTATTAGCTACGTGTCCATATTTACAAACAAGTAGTCCGTCTGACACGATCCAATCCAAGACGAATAAGTAGAATTCGGGCTGGGCTTGCGGCAGAATATTTATCAAAATTCTAATAATTTGTCACAGAGTCTCATTAAACACGAAGTCTGTTATTAAAAAATTAGGTGTAAAAGATACATAGTTTTCTACAGCTAAATTGCTGAGTGTTAAATATTAAATTCCTAGCAAAGGTCCACTGTTCGGTGTCACACATGAGTGACTTTGAAAGTTCTATGCAATTTAACAGCAAAAGGTTAGAAAAATAACCAGCGATACTCAAACGATTTCTTGATCATAATTAAACCGGACTTACTGTAAGACATACTCTGCACTGTTAATCACGCGATGAACGTTTGTGTGGGCTGGGTACGATCGACACCAACGTCAGTTACAGCGATAGAGTCTGGTTGGAGCAGAACCACAATAAGGAATTTAGCCATTCGTCACCATTAAACCGGTCGATAATTGGCCTCGATCAGGAAGAGAAAGAATAATCACACCATAACCAGATCAAGGGCAATGAAATTCATTATTTTTCAATTGCGATTTTTGATCTTGATGATGACTCTAGTGTTTGTTAAAAATATGCGGGGAACGGTACGCAAATTGTTTCCTTGGGAGGCTGATCAGTGGCATGGTGCAAATGTAAGGGTGTGGGCTCGAACATCCTTTAACATGCGAAGTTTTAGTGGCTCATTTTTGTAGAAGCATTAAGGGCTTACCAACAGAATGCCGTGGCCGTCTTTTTTTGCCCGATCTCGAAATGATCGAACACCCATGGGACCCATTGGGTAAAAGTATAGTGTTCGGGGATTATCGCTAAAGCAACAGGTCATAGTTGATTACTGCACTCCACGAAGAGTGGATACGCATACCCAGACGAACATTCAAAGGTTAATACACAGTATGTGGGGCAGCTGTATGGCAACAGTAAATACCCGAGGCGGACATATCCCGTATTAAGGACTAGACATTTCATTCCCTACTTCGTGTTGTAATGTGAGTCTTCTTATCGATGTTTAGTCGATGTTGTTTGTATCCAGTAATAAAGAGCATATATCATAGGGGGTATATGTGTTTCTTGGACCATACCACATGCCAAATGGAACTGGAACTGGAATTTTCTAATCGCAGACAGAATATTAGGACTTGAATTCTGACACTGAAAGGCAACTGTTTCTCAGATTTTGGCGTTTTCAAAATGCTTTTCAAAATCTTCCATTGAACTTTTAATATTTCTGGACGTGTTAAAATATAGTCTATATTGATAACACTGTTTTATTTTTGGTCTCGGACTGCAATAACATTTCCTGGTAAAACATAAGCATGTAAGGAGTAAAAACAAATTTAAAGTAGTGCTGCCGTAAATGTATGATTACGTAACACATGTGCAGGCAGAAAATAAAAGTTATCCTTCCAAAATAATCATAATATGTTGGATTATACTAGAAAACAAATAGCTGTGAACATTTATTGGTTTATAGGAAACGAATTTTAAAAAATTAATAAAATTCAAGAAGCAATCGGCCCGAATCGGAGAATCCCGCGGTTGCTATTTTCCAATTGTCTTGAAACCGGTTAGAGATTTTCGACCCTTTGGGCCTAAAAAGATAATTAGGTACGGCAACGACCTTGACCTTCTTGGGTCAAAGTAGATCAAAGTAGAGACCCGGAAACTGACCACAAACTCAAAAAACGGTTACAGATAGAGCGATTTTGAGTTCATTTTCTGTCAAGTCAAGGTCAAAAACTGGAAGTTGACCATTATCTCAAAAATGGTCAAAGACAGGGCGGTTTTGAGCTCTTTTGAACCCTTTAGCCTTAACGACGATACATAAGAAGTGCCTCGGTGGCCTTGACCCCCGCATAATAGTACACTTATTTATTATTATTATTATTATTATTATTATTATTATTATTATTATTATTATTATTATTATTATTATTATTATTATACGTATTTATAATGCGCTTACAACGGATTTAACCCTAAGCGCAACAATAGCTAAAATACCAGTAATTACATACTTGCTGAATAAAAGAATCATAACTTAAAAATTATGCATAACAGAAGAATCAGTGACTAGAAAAGTGTTTGTATACTGAATGAAATTTTGAACACTTTCACAAAAGTTGTTAAAACTGAAATGTCTCACATCAAATCCTTACAATTAAAGTGACTAGATCGGCATATCACAGAACTAATTATAGTATGCTAGTCTAAAAAGATGAGTTTTTAATAATTTCTTGAACACTAAAATATCCTTTTCGATTCCAAAGGCAACGAGTTCCACAATCTCGGGGCTGCATTTTGAAATGCCCTGTCACCATAGCGCTGGTTAGTCCTATTCTCAACGAGTAGACTTTGGTCAGACGACCTGAGACGACGAGCTGGATCGTAAGGCGTAAGTATCTCTCTAATGTATGCTGATGCTTGATTGTTAAGGGCTTTATACGTAATTAAGGCAAATTTAAACATGATACGTTGTTCAATCGGCAACCGATGAAGAGCGATCAGTTTATCACGAGTGGACTCTTCATGCGACAGTTTTACCACACGAGCTGCATGATTGAGTATCCGTTGTAGCCGCCCAAGAAGACATTTCGGGAGATTAATTAACAAACTGTTACAGTAGTCCAAGCGGCTGATAATCAAAGCGTGGACTAGTGTCTTTGCAGCATGTTCCGTTAATCTGGGCCTGGCGTCTCGAATCCATCGCAGTTAGTAATAGCATATGCGAATGACTGAGCTCACATGGGCCTCCAAAGTGAGAGATGAATCAATCATTACACCAAGTGCACGTGCAGTATAAGAGCGCGGAACACATTCGCTGTCCAAGCACATCTGATCGACCTCGATGTATTGCTCATTATAGTTGCTTGCAATAATTAGAAACTCGGTTTTTTCTTTATTCAATTTAAGTTTATTAGCACTCATCCAGGCTCCAATGTCGGTAATCACACCTTTAACCTCGGTAAGGTTTGCAAGCTGATCTGCTGACGAACGAGGATTGAAACCTCTTTCCAGTCCCGAATCATCTGCATAGAAATGATACACTATTTCTCGAGCCTTGATGAGCGGACCGAGAGGTTTGGTGTATTGAGAGTAACCTTTGGGGCCTATTTTGGAACCTTGTGGAAGTGCGCATTCAAAATAAATAGCGTCAGATCGAACACTACCAATCTTGACCCGCGCACTGCGATCGCATAAATAGGATGACATCCAGCCTAACGCATCGCCCTCGACACCGAAAGAGTCCATTTGTTCAAATTTCCGAAACATTTCAGTTTGCTTAATGTCCTCCCTAAAATTTTGCACATCAATTTTGTTTATACGGCGGTATGACGAAAGTGTTATTGGCTTTTGCTGATTTATAAGCTGGATGTCAAAGTAAACCAAACAATGATCAGTGACGAGATTCGCTACAACAGGGATTGTTGGCGAAAGATTATCTACTCGTCTTGTGAGGATGTGATCTAAAATATGACCACATTGATGAGTAGACTGTGCTACATGTTGCCTCAAGCCAAAAGCGTTTAAAATTTCACGGTAGTCACTCGTCAGTTTGTTCGACTGACAGTCCCAGTGAATATTTATGTCACCACAAACTACAATAGGACTACCACCAAGACACGAATTCTCAAGCAGTTCAGTAAATTCGGATAAGAAAACGCTTGGCGAAGATGATGGTGGTCTATAAACACATATGACACGTAAGGTCTTACTTTTGGTCGTCAAGGAAACTAAAATGTGTTCGAACGAACTGTATGTTTTATTACATAGTTGTTTCGGCTTAAGATTGTCTCTACAAAGTACACCGACCCCACCACCTTGTGCACCATTACGATCTTTTCTAAGAAATGTGAAGCCGTTCGGGGTGAAATCACGAGGCACAAAGGTATCGTCATCATTAAGCCACGTTTCAGTTATACAAGAAATGTCTATGTTATTGTCTATTATTAGGGGCTTGACTAGAGTTCTGTTAGCTCTTAAGGATCTTGCATTGACGGTTCCTATTCTAATATATGGCACAATATGTGACATTTGTATGGGAACAAGGATACTAAAATTTGCGTTTGGTACTGGTTTAGATGGCTTGTAAAAACGTCGAGTATCAATTACTGGTATTGAGCCAAACACTGCAAGATTTTCTTTGCATATCCCACGTGAATGTTGCGATCATCAGAGCGTGCAGACACCACGGTTCGTATAGTGTTGAAGAAATCATTATCCAAAACATTGATTGAACATCTATCCATTGTCACGTGTACAAGCATTATACGTAAACATAATACTGACCAATGCATTGCCTTAAAAGGATTCTATGTCAGTTCACTGAGTACTTTAAGCTTAAATGTCGTTTTTATTAAAATCCTAAAATTTATAATAGAACAGAGCAATATTTAATCTGTAGTTCCTACACATTCAATACATCTAAAAATTTTGCTTAAATGCATACTCTATCCAATTAAATTTAAAGGTAAAACAACAATTTCTCAAAACGTGTCTTGCTACATACAGCATTACGAACATTGTAATGTTTGTACACTTGTTTTTTTTCGTGGATAATGCAAGTGGGTCATTCTGCTAGCTAGTGGAATTCGGTCTAGTTATTTCTGTTCTCCTAAAAGTCAAATACATCTGATCAGCATTCACATAACAATTTGGCCACAAGATCATAAGATCATATTCTGTGGCAGACTGCAAGTCACTTGTATTTTTGAGACGGCGAACCTTTCTCTGGTGACGCGAGGTGGTTTAGCGGTCGAATGACTCGTGCATGTGGCATCTCACACATATATTTGGTGCCCCGCACTTGGCATATTGTCATCTTGGTGCTGGTCAACAAGGATGTGAAAATTTAAAGGGTATCGGTCTTCAACCGGCATAATGGGTGAGACACTTTTATTTTCTGTGTATAATTTAGTGGGCTTAAAAGTTTTATTGTTGCTGAAAATGTTGGTAAATGTTTTGTCGAGCAGTTTTGATGTCGGAGAATAATTTTTGTGTTCTTGTTAACAGTGATTAAGTTTGCTGTTCTTGTTAACAGTGATTTATGATGGTACCTAGATTCTATAACAGCAAGTCACCGGGTGAAATGTTTAATACGTGATTCTTCCCCCATTTCCCAGTCCACGCCACATTGGCAGATGGTTAAATAAAGTTGACGCATAGAAATCACAATAACTGTTAAGCAACTGTGAGAAAGTCGGAGTGAGCTAGAAAGCTAGAGAGAGAGAGAGAGAGAGAGAGAGAGAGAGAGAGAGAGAGAGAGAGAGAGAGAGAGAGAGAGAGAGAGAGAGAGAGTAAAAGGGAGAAACAGACAGCGAGAGTAAGAGTGAATTAGACAGACAGCGAGAGTAAGAGTGAATAAGACTGGGTGAGTGTGAATGAGTGAGTGAGAGTGAGTGTGAGTGCGAGCTAGTTAAGACAGAGAGTGACAAAGGGATAGAGAGATAGGGAGATAGTGAGAGAGAGAGAGAGAGAGAGAGAGAGAGAGAGAGAGAGAGAGAGAGAGAGAGAGAGAGAGAGAGAGAGAAAGAGAGAACTGACCACAGAGACCGCAGGACTTCTTGCAGTGATTGGCATACTCATGGATGGCGTTTTTCGCACACTGGCCACTCCTGGCTAATTCAGGGCACCTGGAGCTCTCGTCGAAACACAGTCCTGAGCCTGAAATGAACCATTTTTATTGGGAGTGTTGCTTCATACATGTGCCATTAAATTTGGAGGATTTTTTAAAATCAGGATCTTGAAGAGATGCTTCAACTTTCTTCTTTTAGGCAGGGGAAGGGGGAGGGGGGGGGGGGTAACAAGATGTGCAGAAATAAGCATCCGGAGAATTTATTTTAGAATCTGTTTGTCAATAGTTCATAAATATTTAAATAAATTGATGAGTTTCACTTGATTAAAATTTGTCGAAAGGCGTTTTATACGACAACAGAGAAATTATATGCTCCTGATTTCTTATAAATGGAATCCTGGCGCCATTACACCAGAGCTTGCACTTACCACTTCTGGAGATGGAAAGCTCAACTGTATGGATGTTAGTGTTGTCGAACGGCAGTCCCATAGGGTTCATCGTCACCAACGGTTGAAAGAACAGAAGAGCTAAATGTTCCTGCTGATGATCCTTATCACGCGGTTGTCTCTAAAATCAGATACAAACAAGCTGCCAGGGAAAACGAACCTTGTTATTTGCTGTGGATGACAAATTCTCGTTGAATGTTAAACAAATTCTGAGTGTCTTCTAAAAAAGTTTTACTCTTTTTTTCGTATTTCAGCTTGATCAGGATATAGCGATTTCACAAGTTCTTACCAAAACGTAGTGTGGCGTTTGGGCGCTTTCAGCTAGAAGCGTGAAAGAATAATCACCATCTTCCCAGTATGCCCAGCAATAAAGTTGTTTTAAACTTTCTGTCAACAGAAAAAAAAATTGAATGAAATTTTGAGTTTGCACATTCACCTCTAAAAAGATCGCTCCACACAGAAACAGCGCCGATTTTTCACAAAATTTGAAAAGATCAATGAACATGTTTTCGTCAGTTCGAAAAGACATTGAAAGTGAAGGCATAGTCGAGCCCCCCCCCCCTACCCACTTTTGCTAGTCCACGGGCTTTCTATATCGATGGTGGCATATTTTCCATCTGGACATTTTCCAGTGATGGGTAGGTCTTAACATTTTGAAACCATAGCCCGGAATATGGAGGCGGCGCTGAGCCCGCAAGGTGTCATCAGTCACTGCATTTATAATTCAACAACGCGATAAGCTGAACAGATCTAATTTGAAGCACGGCTGCGGAAATGAAGAATGAATGGCATCAACACTGACACCAACTGTGCTTTTCATTTTCTCTCACTCAATCTGACACAGGAAACCGAGTGGAGATTTTCCAGCTATCGTCACACTATTCCAAAGCACTCTTTTAAGCTGTCTCAGATGTTTCAAAGCAATGTTCTTGATGGAAAGTTGGAAGTCTACTTAATTTCTTGTCCAATACCTCGACAAAACGGAAGAGAAAGAGCACAACAGACAGGAAAGCTATTGCTCTTACCAATGCGCCCCTGAAATTGCTCCCCAACAAAGAATGAATAAAACATATTTCATTTAGTGCCGTCACTTTTCTTATTTAGTGTCCATGGTACAAGAGTTTCAGTGACAGATGAAAGCCGGTGAAAGGAAGGGTATGTCTACTGGAGGATCATGACCTGTATTCAATTAATACGGTATGAAACAAATGCCAGGTTGTTCATGATTTGCTCCGTTGATAACAACCCGATTCAAAGTTTTCTCTTCGGGCTAAACGGCAAATAACAAGATTCAAATCTCGTGGGTAAATGGGAGTGAACGGAAAAAATATAAATTACTTAATATTTGGTATAGAGCTCTTTTTTTTGGTTAACAACCATTTTAATAATGTCATGAATATATTTCTCCCACACTAACACCTCTCAGAGCCGCTATGACAGAGAAAAATGAATTTTCGTACGTTGTCCGTAATTGTCCCTTTAATTTTTTTCCTTGTATCATAGAAAAAATCTCTACTTAGAAAGAGGCCGTTTCTACGCGTACGGAAAATTTTTGAATCAACTAAATATCTACTTTACCAATTATTTTATTTTTAGGGAGATTGGTTAAGACAGAGAAAGACTTTTCCATGGGCATTGGCGTAGAAAGTCGTGTGCGTAAGAAGTCCATGTCTAATTTCGTTGTGCAAGCAATTGTTTTATGTCACCGTAAATTTACTGTGTGACTGTTTTCCGGAAATAGAAAAATGACGTCAGGATGCCCGTAAATTTCCGGCTTCGTTGTCAGTTATTCGTCTTACTAGAGCGAGACAAGTCTGAATTTTAACGAGGCACAGAAAGCTCCAGAATAATTTTTCTGTATCTAATCCGACTTTTCATTTATTTAGCCAAAACAATTCAAAACAATTCGCCATTATATGGTCCCCTTAGCAGACTGATAGCAATTATCAGTTATAACATCCTTCTGACCTAATATTGTGAGTTGCTCAACTCCCAACCACTACAGACAATCTGTGAAGTATCCAACATGTTGAAACGTTGATTTACCAAGCTAAGTTGGTCACAAAAATTATGTATACTCCTACCACTTTGTTTAAATTGTTTTTGTGTACTTTGCTACCTGCTAATGCTTCTTTGTGTTTGTTACTTCGCCAGTAACACATTAATTGAGTCATCTGTAGATGACTTCAGTGTAAATTTCAAAGAATTCTTTGAGCTTCCTACGAAAATTTGAATTTCATAGGAAATTTCACTGAGCTTTTGGCTTCATAAGAAGTGCATACTAAACTTAATTGAAATTTACACTTAAGTTCCATTGAAGTTCATTGTAATTTCATAGGAAGTTCACGTGAACTTCATTGAAATTTAGAGTGAATGAAATGAGCCTTCCGGTCTTTCGTACAGCTTGTATGACATAGTTTCATGAGTCTGTAGAGGGTCGCACAGAACAACAACAAACACATAAGAAATTCTTAAAGTCGGGAAAGTAGATTGATTGCACAGTAAAACATCCCTCCGGACAAACCTGTATAATTCGGACAACTCCATAATCCGGACAGATTTTTTCAGTATCTTTTAAGTTCTCATTGGTTTCTGTATAATTAAAACCTTGGAAATTCGGACACCTCCCATTTCGGGACGCCGGACAACATTTGACAGTCCCAACTGTAGGTTTTTTGTTCGAATGCCCAGTGTAATTCTGACAAGTTAATTGCGTAATCTCTGTGGTTTGCAGTCTGCCTCAGATAATGTCAATAAGATGGTTTGCAAACGTCTTAATCGCGGAATGCATGCCACTTCCACAAGTGGGGTTATATAAGAGCTTCATATGTATCTATAAATTAAAAGGAAAATTCGTTGAATAAAAGCTAATTGAAAATGGCGACAAAAAGAATGATTTGAGTCTTGGTGACAAAGTGAAATTAATTAAAGCAAGCACAAGAAAAACCATCAGAAAATTAGCTAATGAGTTCTGTCTCGGTAAAAGTACTGTTTCTGACATTTTGAAAAAGAAAGATATTTTGCTTACGATGAGTGCAAAAATTCGTAAATTAAAAGGCCTTGTGTCAGAACACCAAATGAGTAATTAAATACGGCTCCACCATTCAATATTTCACCAAAAAATAATATGCTCAAATTGAGTGTGAAATTGCACTTTATAGTTAGTGAACGGAAAAGAATACAAGTGGTACGAATAGACCGTGGTTGTTTTATTTATCGAGAAAATCAGACACTAATCCAGACACCTGGTAAATCCGGACAAAATTTGCCAGTCCCAACGCTGTCCGGATGAACCAGGTTTTACTGTATTTCATTTACTCACATTTACAACCACTTTCATATTTGAAAACTTTTACACGTGAACATTCCTATAACACACGTTACGTATCAGAGCAAATATAGCGAAGCACTATCCAGCGTTGCCACTGCATCCGTTTTAGAAAGTATTATACTTTTTTAAAAATAAAAATTCCTGAAATCATTTTTCTCCTTTCATTTTTTAGTCAGCTGGATGAAAATAGTTTTTCTCCTTATTTCTGTCAATCTGATTGTTATAAAACATTATAGAAATTTTCCTTAATGTCGGCCATTATATTTATAATTATGCAACAAAATTTAATTAACAGCAGGATATTATCTCCTTATCCTGCTTTTTTTTTTTGCTTTTGTGAAGTAGCGGAAAACTGAAGGTCTGAACATACTACTGCAACAATTCTTGAAAATTTCTATTTACCTTTTTTCAAAAAAAAATTGTCCTTAAAATACTAGTTTATACTTTTTTCTTGCTTGCTCTGTGGAAACACCGTCAATCATATTATATCAATTTCGAGACATAATTCTTAGACAAAAATCTTGTAAATCTTGCAAGTAAGTGATGAAATGTGTTTAAGCACAAAGGCGTGTCGAAATATCATATATACAGCCTATGCATTTAGCTTAACATTAAACATATATATCTAGTTTTTCAGGAAGCGTCTGCCATGCGTTTCTAGCTGTTGATAACCAAGTTAAAAGCACAAAATAAACTACAGGCTCAATGAGGCAGGATCCCTCGTGTAACACATAATGTCATTGGATGGTAGTAAATTCAATGAAATTGAAAATCCTACACTGCCTAACAATTTTTTGGTCGATTTAAAAAAATAAGACGTTTGTTGCAAATCCACAATACATTTATTTTCACTGCATAAAATTTCAGAACGCTGGATAGAATAGTTTCGGAGAACGCGGCTGGAGAAAATCTATCACCGGCCAAACAGGTTTTCACAAAAAATATCTGTTTCTGAGAAGTTGTTTTTTGACAATTATTTGCCGATTCAAAAATAATATAACATTGCATATCTACAATATATATATTTTCACTGCATAAAATTTCAGCATGCTGGATCGAATAGTTACGGAGAACTCGTCTAGACAAAATGCAAACAGATTTGTATAAACAAGTGCGAACAGTGGAAATAGGTTTATATAAACAAGTTTGTCCAAGGACAAAGTCCCAGCTTACGAAAAGCGATACGACCAATTCCAGCGTGCATTTCGGGCAAGTGCGCATGTTTATTTAGCTTGCGTTGATGCGCGGTTCGCATTTCGGATCAGTGCGCATGTTTATTTAACTTGTCTTGATGCGCAGTTCGCATTTAAAACCAGTGCGCATGTTTGTTTCACTTCAGTTGATGCGCGGTTCGGGTTTTTAACCAGTTCGCATGTTTATTTAACTTGCGTCGATGTGCGTTTCGTAGTTCGGACCAGTGCGCATGTTTGTTTGGCTTACGTTGATGCGCGGTTCACATTTCAGACCACTGCGTATGTTTATTAAATTTGGGTTGATATTCTTATTTTTGACCAGTGCGCATGTTTATTTAAGGGTGCTTATTTTGGCCTACTGTGCATGCTTATTAACTTTTCGGACCGTGTCCATATTTATTTAACTTGCGTCGAAGCGTGGCTTGCATTTGGAACCAATGTGTATGTTTATTTATTTTTCGTCGATGCGCGGTTCGCACTTCGCACCAGTGCGTATGTTTATTCAACTTCTATTGATGAGCGGTTCGCATTTCGAACGTCTGCGCATGTTTATTTAACTTGCGTTGATGCACGGTTCGTATTTCGCACCCATGCGCAAATTTATTTAACTTGCTCTGATGCACGGGTCTTATTTAGGAGCAGTGCGCACCTTCAATATACGTTCTAACCGTATGCCAAAGGAACAGACTACACGACAAATACTTTCGGAAATATAGACCGGACACGAGGGCGCACGAAAGCGGACGGACAGACGGACATACGAACGAGAGGTATCTTATGCGGTGGTTACATTATGTGGTAGCATTTAATGTCTGAAATGAGTTTAAGTGGTGGGTCACGGACAAGATTATTTGAGAATAAAAATAGTTACGTGGTGGTCTATATTTGCTCGTGCCCTTGTGTGGTTCCCAGCAGGCGTTATTTCAATGTCAATGATGTTTTATACTTCTTGTGTGTCATTTGAAAATCAACGGAATTCTACATGTGGCACTTTGCTTTATAAAGATATTTCACAACTTATCTTTCACAACTTTGTATTGTAGAGTTTTGTATACAAGTTTTGTAGTTTTGTTTTGTATAGTTCCAACTTGCAAACTTCGTTTGCAACTGGATATAAGTTTGTAGTTTTCTTGAAGTTTCTGCACTTTTTTCGTTTTTTTGTTCCTTTTTCCGTTTGGATGGTTTTCAGAAAACTACTCCTATAGTTTTGGATGAAATGAAATTTAGTACAGGTGTAGAGGGTGACAAGTCTCATTAAATCGGCAGCTTTCTTTACCTCAGCGGTCAAGGTCAAATTGAGGTCAACGTTAACTTTCCCACAAAGTGGTTTCCAGAAAACTCCTCCGAGGGTTTGTGTCAGAGGAACTTTTTTAAAAACGCCAATTAATCACGAAAAGTGGCCATAAGAAGTGCTCAGATTCCAGGGTGAATATATAAAACGTACTCTGTAGGGGGCAACGTACCATTCTGAATCTTGACCTTAAGGCTCAAGGTCAAAGATCACGTGGTCTCGTGTACCGTTAACGATAGGCAAACTTATCTTGAAAACTGTTACAGACATAGCGATTTTGAGCTAATTTTCGATCCTTTGGGCCTAGACAAGGTTACATAAGAGGTACCTCCATGACCTTGACCTTCTCGTTCACGGTCAAGGTTAAAAACCGGAAGATGACTATTATCTCAAAACGGTTAGAGATTTGCTATTTTGAGCTCATTTTCAACCTTTTTGGGTCTAAACACGTTACCTCGGTCACCTGAACTTCTGAGTAACGGTTAAGCTTCAAAAACCGGAACTGACTTTTATCTCAAGCACGGTTACAGATAGAGCGATATTGAGCCCATTTTTGAGCCTTTAGGCCTGAACAGCATTATATAAGTGGTACTTCGGTGATCGTGACCTCCTCGGTCATGATTAAGTTCAAAAACCCGAAGCTGGCTATTATCTCGAAAACGATTAGAGATAGAGTGATTCTGAGCTCATTTTCGACCCTTTCGGCCTTAGCAATGTTAAATAAGAGGTAGCTAGGTGACCTCGGTCACGGTCAAGGTAAAAAAATTAGAAGTCGACTATTTTCTCTTTGGGCCTAAACAACGTTCAGAAACTGGAAGTCAACTATTATATTGGATACTTTCAGAGATAGAGCGATTTTGAGCTCATTTTCAATCCCTTGGGCCTAAATAATGCTATATCAGAAGTACCTTAGTGACGTTGACCTTCTCGGTCACGGTAAAAAACAGAAACTGATTATTATTTCGAAAACGGTTACAGACAGGGCGATTTTGAGCTCATTGTCGACCCTTTGGGCCTAAACAACGTTACATTATAGGCATCTCAGTGGCCTTGACCTTCTGAGTCAAGGTCAAGGTAAAACCCGGAAATTGACTATTATCTAGAATTGACTATTATCTAGAATTAGAGCAATTCTGAGCTCATTTTCGACCCTTTGGGTCTAAACAATGTTACATAACAGGTACCTGTACGGTGACCTTGACATTCTGGGTCGCGATCAAAAACTGGAAGTTGACTATATCTCGAAAACGATCAGAGACAGAGGAATTTTGGGTTCATTTTGAGCCCGTTGTGCCAAAGCGACGATAAAGAAGGGGTCCAGCTTTGCTTTCACGTGGCTGCAAGTGGGCCAATTCCGCTATGTAGCGGAATTCTGTCTAGTTTTAAACAAATGCTGCTCTTCTGACAAGCTTTACATATTAGCTTCATTACACCATTACCGACAAATGGTGTTACAGGACAGTTGATCAACTATCCTGTAACTTTGATGGACTCCCTTATGTACCGAAAATCTACCTCATAGCATAATTATTGTGGGTACGGACAGACGGACAGGCGGACAAGCTGAAACCTATAGCCTCCTATCTTCACCAAAGACATGTACAGTAAAGCATAATTTTTAAACTTATGATTTTCAATGAAATACATATTGTAATGCAATATTGCGCGAAGACTCTTACACTGCAAGGTGTCAAGTCTATTCCTGATTGGTTTCGGCACGTTGCGTTGCTGAAAGTAAACTTAACGCTCCAAGAAATCAGAGAGCTCATCTATAGCATGCCTCGCCTCCTGAACGAAGTCATTACAGCCGCCGGTGGTCCCACTAGATATTGAACCAGGCTTTCCAATCTCTACCACATCATTGGTCTCCAAGTAGGCTAACAAAAGAATTATCAATGCCTGCTCTTTCTTACCTATATGCGTTTTACTTTCTATGCTCGAAAACCCTAAAGTCTAAAGTCCATACATAAAATCACGGGGATGGGGGCTTAACTTTTTTCGGACAATATATGTTGAGTTAGTGGTGACTAAAATACATTTAACTTTAAACATTTTCTGATGTAAAAAGTCATGATAGCCAACAGATCTACGCACATCTATGTATGTAATCTAGATCTGTTTTTGTTTGACACAATGATCTGTAGTTAAATTGCTTTAATTGTATAAAAATATGGATGTTTGAATTTTGCTTCATTTCAGTTCCGCCTCTCGCATAATTTTGACATGTTTGATTGAATATATTTTCTCGTTTAACAAGTTGGAAATTATTGTGGCTTGTGGGCGGTAGGCATCTCAGTTTGTCATTTTCGGATCCGGTAATATTGCTGGCATAAATATCTTGAAATATATTCGGTCTTGTTCCATATTTCGCACAATAAGTTAGTCGAAAATTTTACCATTACTTTATATGTATTCTTTCCAAACGAAAAATTAAATATACTTAAAACAGTCCAAATTTCCAACCTGTTTAAGTAGGTATAGCACATTATGTCTTTAGGTTTTGCACGTATACGTAGGTTTTGGCTATAACCAAAAGAACCCGAGTTCAAAACGTGATTGTTTCTACCAAAAATAAGTAAGTAATAAATAATAGATAAAAATAAAATAATTACTAGAAAAACTTCGTTTGTGTTTTTATATATGGGCGTCAGCAGCCTCACGGCGCAGTGGGTAGTGGCCTCGCCTATCACGCAGGACGTCTGGGTTCGAAATTCTGCGGCACACTTTTTAAAAATGTTTAACACTGTAAGTCCTTTCCAGGCGCAATGGTATCGAGTACTTTTCATACGCGTCAGATCGCCATGCACCTTACTTCTTAAAAACGCGTGGTGATAGACCACAGAAGAATGCAAAGTTCATTTACCCTATCCGAAAAGATTGTCCGCTGTAGTCCTGTTCTTTTAGATCCAATCTGTCATGCTGCATGCACGCAATGTGTTCGCTGAAACGGGGCACAGCGTCCTGAATATGGGGCAGGGGTACTGCATGGTTTTTGTGTTTTTCACATTAATTAATCCATCTTCGGCTAAAGCAGAGTAATCTTGTTGGTAAAGATCTATGCGACAGTCATAGCTGGACAGTGTTTTCGCCAATAACGTTGATTTGCTAAATAAGAAGAAAGCAACGGGGCTGCCCAAAAAGAATTTCTGGAATGAATCCGTTACATTCAATAGCTTACGTATTTGGACCAGGATATCCACCATAAATGGGAGATTTTGTTTCGGTGCTCTCCCTTTTGATGTAAGATAGTCCTTTCAAGGTTGTATTGAGTAACCGGTTCTCTATTGTGGGGCTCAGAAAACTCAACTTCAAGGTATAGCATGTGCATGCCTTCCCAGGTAGGGGCGGATTACCTTGGACTACCATAAAGTGAGCAAGTGCAACATGCTGTACGTGATTGGTTGATATCCGAAATTGGAGCAAGAACGAAGACATGAGCCGTGGTATTTCCCATATAGCAACTTATCGGATGTAGCTCACGATCCAACAGTGCCTCTTGCTGAACAACTCCTGTGAGAGGAAATCTGTGTGACGAAAGTGACGCTCTTAAGCATATGCAGTGTATTTATTAAGTCTGCAAGTTCTTTGATCTGCCAGCCTGAAACTGTCTCGATGTATGCAGTTTCGGGTTCCTCATCTTAAGGAAAAACGTCCCAGTGAAGACCATACATCCATATTCGATTGTGCGTAAGCTAACTTGGAGTTTACACGATATGCGAGCGCTATAGCTTCGACTGGGTTTCTGAGCGTTGATTCCACTGAACGAATCACTGATGCAATTACATTTATACTTGAAAAATCTTATATTTTTAAGCTTTTCAATGATCTCCAATTTGTTTTCCGGAACAAATAACTGGCCTTGGATGATGTCGATATTTGTGCTTAAGAATGTTAATTTCTGAGTATGGTAAACACATCTGCCCCAATTTATAGCAAAATCTAGTTGCCGCAAAACACTTTAACATTCCTGGTAAGTTGGTGCAGCGATAAAGAAGTCGTCACGCAGGCAAATACCAGCAGCATTACGACGTCGGCGGAGTACGCTAACAATGCTCTTCGTTATGAAATATCGCCAAGCTCAAAGACGCACAAAAACAGTAGTCGTGTGTCAACCAGGTACGCGTAATGTTTACTCCTTCAAAACGCCATTTAATTCCTGTGGCTCTTCGCGAAGCAATGCCAATAGGGTACATGTCAGTAAGCGCTCTTAATGTCTACTTTTCCCATGTACCAGTTTTTATCCACCAGATTAACTACAGTATCAACCATTACGAATGTGTACTTATCAGGACCAGCGTAATCATTCACATTAGAACTACCAGGTCATGAGCAGTCATGCATTAGGCGTACCATGCCATGTTCAAGTACACATGGCAGGGGGCTCATTATTTGAGGCTTATGCTTATCGGCCTAGCTCTGATTCTTTGCAGATTTGTTTTTCAATCTCGATCAGATCGTTATTTCCGCTTTTCGCCATTTGGAACCTCAGACGGCTGCTAGGGGTTATAATATCGAAACCGCAATTGAGTCCGTTGATAAAAAATCGTAGTCAGAATAACCATGTAACCCGGTTATATGTGATTGTGTTAGAGACATATAATTCTCAGTGACGGAACCGTGGGTGTGATTTTTTGAAATCCCGGCATGATAAAAGCATGAGAAAATCTGCAGCTAGTGCGCTAACTGCCAACCGGTGTTTGGTACCTCTTGCAGATTTCAACTCCGTTCTCGAATCTGTCGAGGCAGGTAAGCGGGATCTGTTGGGTTGTTCGTTGGTGGATCATCCACCAGTTGCCTTGGCAATCCTGTCGGAGAGGTATTTTAAACTCTGATGAAAAGAATAGTCGTCCCATTTAATTATACCTGCAGACTGCAGCGGACAGGTACTCTTAGTCCAAAAGCAGAGCTTTCTTTCCTTCATAAGTTTGAAATACTCCCCGATTTAACGAGGTACCTTAGGCAACCCCCTGTTGCTGATGCGGTGCGTTGGAATTGGCCAGAATGGAGGAGCTGCATTAAAATCCAGTCCATCTAGCTAGAGACTGAGCAAAAGACGTATCTAATGGATTTTGTATTACAAGGTTTCGCTACAATGCGTGCGTTACCATATCCCATGATATCCTCTTCCCTTGAAAATAATCACGAACCTACAAAAGTTTTGCACAAGTAAAGCTTTGTTTGCATATGCCGGCCTGGTATTAAGCCAGGGATCACGAGAATATGTATCCGTCTCTATCATGCAAGTACCGTCTACTTCTGCTAACATATCATCTGGCTCCTAGTTTACTGTCTCATCAAGAGTGCCCTGTAGGACTTTCCGTTCTTTCGGAAATTTAATAAATTATTCTGTTTCGCCACCCATTTTGTCTTTTAATACTGTCATACTTTTAACCAGATACTTTCTTGAACATATTTTTTTAAGTTCAAAAATTTGTTGCATTACTCGTTGAAATATAAAATAATTACAACACCGTTTTGAATGAAAACACGATTATGCGAGCAGAAAATTTTGATGTTAACTTTAGCACGGCCAGCTCAATTATGAGGTGCTTGTTGAAGTTAAGAGATAATGGAGTGAACTGAAGGTATATTATCTTGGCCAATGAGAGCATGGAATTAAGGAGGGAGGGAGTGTTCGGCTTGCTGATGGGTGCCTGGCTATTGGGGCTCAGTCTAGGGAGAATTCGACAACACACAAAAATGTCGTATTGGCTACTGCCTGTCAGATAAATTTAATAGACTTGCTTTAAATCACGGCCCTAGCTCTCTGTAAAAAGTTTTATATAAACCATGAAAACAATACTAGAGCACAAATAATCCTGACATAAAGGAAGTCCAGAAAAGCGCACAATACTGAAATACTGGACTGAGATCTTGACATACTGAGACAACTTTATACTTTAATTTATTATCAACATATGTAAACGATACTTTTCTTAGTCTGCTGTTTTAAACTGTTCTGAATGTTAATCCATCGTTTTTTTTAAATGTTTCTATATTTCTATGCACCATTAGGATATTGGTTCTCCTTTAGCTTATGCTTGAAAGTACACTACTGTGATAGCTTTTAAATTAGACACTTTGGCAAAAACGATCTCCTCATGCATTTAAACGACAGTTGATCTGTCCTTCATTAAGCTGTTAAGCTGATAACACAGATGCTTATTTACGCTTTGCACTGTCGTTGCTTTTCCCCCTAGAGGCTTTGATTGTGACAGGTGCTCTCATCACGATCCCATTTTATGAGAAGAGTTTAATTAAGTCAGTATAGGTTTCAGGTTAATTTCTGTGCTTGTCTAGTCTCGTAGGTTTTAGTGCAAGACCATAACTGTTAGCACTTAGAAGCTTTTGCATATATCATGCCACAGACAAAACAAAAGTTATCCTCTGTGTTGTATCCCGACTTTTCGTCGAGCGACTTTTCGTCTTCGACATTTCGTCAAGCGACCTTTCGTCAAAAGTCTCAAGTGCGACTTTTCGTTGAAATTCTTCTGATGTTAGTAAGGCGTAACAAAACACAAGTACATATTAATCAATGACCAGAGTTGCTCTAAGGTCTCACTGATATATACAAATTGCAATTAACAAATGCAAAATAATGGTGCTCTCTTCAGATAATGCTGTTAAGAAAAGATTACTCATACATATCCATCAATCACCAGAGTTACTCTAAGATCTCAAGATTAATATAATTGCAATTAACAAATTGCAAATTAATATTAAACCGTGATGAATCAAATCTTTGATGCCCCTTTCAAGATAATGCTGTTTAAGAAGCATTGCGCAATCATATCCATCAATGACCAGAGTCGCTCTTAGATCTCACTGGTTGATACAAATTGAAATTATTAAATAGATCAAACGCGGGAGTCATTGCTAGAACTCAGCGAAGACCAGGAAAATGGGCCGTAAGCATGGAATTGTTCATTTGTGAAGTTTTAACAATTACTGATGTGTGATTCTCAAACACGATTAATTCGATGCTTTTGTGTCAATGTATAAAATAAAAGTTGTACTGTTTAAAAGGTTGCATATCTATTTTTAGTCATTCGGCATAACGCCACAAAATTTAATTACAAAAGGTTATCTTTAATTCCACATATTAAAAATTTATTTATGTAAAATAACATACTTCGACGAAAAGTTCCACTAGCCACTTTCGACGAAAAGTCGCTTAGCGAAAAGTCGCTCGACGAAATGTCGCTCGACGAAAAGTCTCTCTATGTATGTCCTCCGTATATACTGCAAACCTTTAGAGATTCTAATTTACACGAAAATAAAATAAAATATGATCCAAATACAATATGCCAACTTAAGACAAACGACCCTTTTTAGTGCAGGTGTGGAGTATTTTGCAACACCAATAAAACAAAGGATAACTATGGTAGCAACAGTATCATAACATCATACTAAATTAGGGAGGTTTAGCTATTGGGATCAGCTGTCACGTAATGTGTTGTTGCCCAATAAATTGTCGGCAGGCCATCAAATTTGTATTGGTGGGACCAGTTTCTAATGAAGCTGCTAATTAATCGTTTTAGGGATAATCGATTATTTTTATATGCAATTGATTTAATGAAAATTCTGAACTGATTGCACAGATACATGAAAGTTTGAGAATGTAGCAATTAAAGGGCGAGGTTTTAATTAACAATATTTGATTGTAACCTTTATTTAACATAACGAGATCTTAAAAATTTGTTTTTGTCACAGGAAATATAAATTCTTACTATTTATTAATTCTTACTAATTTTATTTCGAGAAGTGTTCTGTGTTCTCTCGTAATTTTATGCAGTACTGCTTTGTAGCATACCAAACGTTAATCCTTTGGATGCTCATAACAATACAGCGGAACCTCTGAAATCGGACCACCCTTGGGACCGGAAAATATGTGCCCTATTTCAGAGGTGATCCCATTTGGGAGGTTTGGCCATTCTGGGGTAAAATGTTGTGGGTTGACCATAGATTAAACTTTCATATCCAAACGCAAAGTAATATTCGTTTACAATAATATTTATTACTGATCTCAACTGATTAACAATCTGTATGTTATAGACACACACGATTTTGCATACTTTTGCGACTATATTTAGCAAACGAGTCCATTGTATATAGCTTCAAAAATTGTCCATGCTAGACTGTCTGAACTCCGGAAACGTTTTGAACACTATGTTTCAAAGAACTAGCTGGGGCAGTAACCGTGGCTTAAGGATTATAGAACGCAAGAAGTATCAGAGGGAAGGCAATGAGTTTGTGCATTGTCAGGTGCTATTGTTTAGACAATAGATAACAAAAGAAAGCCCCTTTCTGTTTACACACTTGTTACCATAATCCCCAGCAACAATATCCAAGACAACAGGCAACATACTTAGTGTTGTGAAAAGTGTGCCGCACAGATACAGTAATTTCCTCTGTGTTCAACAGTAGTCCCATCTCAGACATTTTGAGTGCTCGGGACCGAAAAAAGTGGCCCGAAGTGGTCCGTTCCGAGGTGGTCTCAATTGGGAGTTTCCTTAACCATTGAAGTCTATGGAGCGCATTCGGGACCGAAAAAATATGCCCCATTTCAGAGGTGGTCCCAATAGGGAGGTGGTCCGATGTCGAGGTTCCGCTGTACATCTATTTGGGGTGCCTCAGGCAAAACTTATTCGCTGTATGTACAGTGCGGTTAATCTTTCGGATGCTCGGGTGTCAACGCAACAATACATTTATTTGGGCTGCATCAGGCAAAACTTATTCGCTGTATGTACAGTGCGGTTAATCTTTCGGATGCTCGGGTGTCAACGCAACAATACATTTATTTGGGCTGCATCAGGCAAAACTTAAACCCTGTGTATACAATATTGCTAATCCTATGGAGGTTCGGGTGCCATCACAACAATACAGTTTCTAGGTGCGTTGTCTAGAATGAACAACATGCTCGAGATATTACACTTAAGAATAAATTTGATAATGTGGTAAAATTTTTATTTTGTTATTTTGCCCTTTTCCCGTTTTTCACTTCGCCATTTTTCCGTTGCCATTATTTCCACTTGCCATATTTTCCGTTGCCATTATTTCCGTTGCCATTTTTTTCCTATACCCGTATGTATGTATGTATGTATGCATTTTTACATTTTATTTATCTATCTCTCTGTGTGTATGTCTCTCTCTCGCTCCGTCTATCTATATATCAATCTATCTGGGGTACGTACAATTTGACCAACCCCAATTCGACCAACCACAATTTGACCAACAGAAATTTGACCAACTGCAATTTGACCAACCGAGCTTAGAGGGTTATTTCAAACCAATTACCAGTTACAGCGGAAATTCCATTCTCCTTTACTTAGACCACAAACTTGTCATAAAGCATGCGCCCGTAACTGTTCAAAGGAAATAAACTTTATTTCATTCAGAAACAGAGATCAGCAACATCGGAGAGACCTTTGGCTGTCCTGAATGCCGTGCTACGGTTCCGGCAGTTTGGAGTTGTTTTACAATTGTTAGGATACCACTAGAAAAAGACTTCAGCGAGATAGCAAATGACATTGAGTTTTAAATGAACTTACTTTAATTACATATCTACACTTGGTTATTTGCATTTTTCTTAAAGCGTCTGGCAGCCCTTCTAGCTTTGTTGCTAATGCGGTGGCTTTTTTGTTTTAGTACTACAAACATATGGACGCAACTAGTTCAAATTGGATGAGAAAGGGGTTTCCTCCTGGGTCGAAATGGTACCCCCATTCCTCCCACCACTAACACCCATTATGCATCTGCAAACGACTGATTGTGGCAAAGTCGTTGAAATACACCGTTGCAGAACTGACACTTACGTGGAAAAACAACATATGGAAAACTACTTGAGGCCAATAACATGTTTAGTTCCTTTTTAAAGGTAGCTGTAAGTGGCAATTTCAAAGTCGTATTGGATTGAATAACAAAAGAACATCAAGAACAATAGGCATTGATCACTCCAGCTCAGTAGCAGGAATGTAATAAACTGCCCGTGCAGAATAGGGCCTTAAGAAAAACCAACTTGCATTGTCTTTAATGTAACTATTATTCTTCGGCACTAGACAGCTAATACAAATTGCTCAGCAATTAATCTGACCTTTTTGAACGACTAGTACTCACTCTGTTATGCAAAAAGACGAGCCATTTATGTTTCTTTATAACATCACAAAAAAGATGGGTTTGAAGAACAAAGCTTTTGTGTTGGGGTGCAAAACCCGTGGAACTGACTTTATAAACTTCGTCTATTATTTCTATTACAATCTCTAATGTAAAATGCTTTGAATTTAAAACAATTTTTTTCTTTTTAATCTTCCAAATGTTGGCGGATGTTGTGAAAAATGTTGGCGATGTGCCTTAGGAACAGCAGAATGACAGGTGCTATCAAACATTTACCATGTGAAAGTGCGACTAAGCCACTGTCCTTGCAATATCCTTATTAATTAATAGAAAATTATTGGCTCGAACCTGCTCACAAACAAAAACAATGAAGGGTTGAGGCTGCTCCCAAATCTATTTCAATCTTTAACTCAGACGAAAATTTTCAAAGTCCAGCTGAGCCATTGTCCTTTGGAAGATATAGCTCATATACAATTCCGAAATTTATTAGTATACTAGCAGTATCTGAAATATCCTAGCAGACGGTAAAGAATTGTAGGCTGGAGAGTGTTCACAAGCCACATGTTAACCAAACCACTGTCCTTGGTCGGATATAGATCATATACAATAAGGATCTTCATTCTTTCATATCCTAGATATATCTGACATATCTTAGTAATTGGTAAAGATATGTCGGATATGGCTCATAAACAATAGGGATCTTCAGTGGTCCATATACAAGCTATATTTAAAACATCTGAGCGATTGGCAAAAGAATTTAGACTAGAGCGTGTTCACAAGGTAAATGTTAACGGACGGACACGGCCATAGCAATAGCCCTTAGCCATTTGATGGCTGAGGGCTAAACATTTACTGAACTCCCCCCCCCGTACTCGTCATCTATTGGCTAGAACATTAGCGCACGCGTCGCCCAAGACCCTCTTCCCCGTTGTTACAAATATACAATATGTACTTAACGTTTCATTGCCATTTTGCATTACAGACCAATATGGTGGTATATTTGTGCAAAAATTTCACGACATTCGCGCTGCAACATGTTTTTTTTTGTATCTCTGTGTTAATTGATTTTTTCGCGTTCCAAGCTTAAGAACTTTTATTCGAAGAGGTGTGATATCCAGCAATCAGACTACGTTTTACAAACTTGTGATAAAACGCATGTTCACAGGCGTTCTTAAAAGACAGATGTTCTAATCCCCTCTCTGTCATTGAGTGTCATAATTTTGAGTTCCACGTGCCCCGTTAATCTCCGTAATCCAGCGTTATACAAGACGTACACAAACAAACCCAGACATGGTGGAAGCTTTAGTGTACGTGTTTTTTACGCGGTTTTTAGTATAAATACCGGGATTTCTCAACCAGAAATAAAACCAAATTTGTCTGCTATTTCAACAAGATCAACTGAACTGCAATTTCAACAACAACAATTGCCGTGATGGAAATGTTGTTTTTGTCGGAACATTTGTGATTGCTAATGTTTTACTGATAAGTGCTACGAAAAGCAATAAATTATGAAGCTGGTCCGTTTTTTTCATTAAGAGGTTGCGGTTGGTCAAATTGCGGTTGGTCAAATTTTGGTTGGTCAAATTTCTATCTATCTATCTATCTATCTATCTATCTATCTATCTATCTATCTATCTATCTATCTATCTATCTATCTATCTATCTATCTATCTATCTATCTATCTATCTATCTATCTATCTATCTATCTATCTATCTATCTATCTATCTATCTATCTATCTATCTATCTATCTATCTATCTATCTATCTATCTATCTATCTATCTATCTATCTATCTATCTATCTATCTATCTATTTATCTATCTATCTATCTATCTATCTGTCTATCTATCTATCTATCTATCTATCTATCTATCTATCTATCTATCTATCTATCTATCTATCTATCTATCTATCTATCTATCTATCTATCTATCTATCTATCTATCTATCTATCTATCTATCTATCTATCTATCTATCTATCTATCTATCTATCTATCTATCTATCTATCTATCTATCTATCTATGAGCACAAGGCGCGATACGGGGGTGGACTGTGGACATCGTGCCTGCTCACTGTCGAGAATCTAGAGTGTCGAAAATTTTGCCAATCATGGGCCGAGCTTAGAGGGTCACTTCAACCAATTACCAATTACAGTGGAAATTCCATTCTCCTTTATTTAGGCCACGAACTTGTCATAAAGCATGCGCCCGTAACTGTTCAAAGGAAACAAACTTTATTTCATTCAGAAACAGAGATCAGCAACATTGGAGAGACCTTTGGGCTGTCCTGAATGCCGTGCTACGGTTCCGGCAGTTTGGAGTTGTTTTACAATTGTTAGGATACCACTAGAAAAAGACTTCAGCGAGATAGCAAATGACATTGAGTTTTAAATGAACTTACTTTAATTACATATCTACACTTGGTTATTTGCATTTTTCTTAAAGCGTCTGGCAGCCCTTCTAGCTTTGTTGCTAATGCAGTGGCTTTTTGTTTTAGCACTACAAACATATGGACGCAACTAGTTCAAATTGGATGAGAAAGGGGTTTCCTCCTGGGACGAAATGGTACCCCCATTCCTCCCACCACTCACACCCATTATGCATCTGCAAACGACTGATTGTGGCAAAGTCGTTGAAATACACCGTTGCAGAACTGACACTTACATGGAAAAACAACATTCGGAAAACTACTTGAGGCCAATAACATGTTTAGTTCCTTTTTAAAGGTAGCTGTAAGTGGCAATTTCAAAGTCGTATTGCATTGAATAACAAAAGAACATCAAGAACAATAGGCATTGATCACTCCAGCTCAGTAGCAGGAATGTAATAAACTGCCCGTGCAGAATAGGGCCTTAAGAAAAACCAACTTGCATTGTCTTTAATGTAACTATTATTCTTCGGCACTAGACAGCTAATACAAATTGCTCAGCAATTAATCTGACCTTTTTGAACGACTAGTACTCACTCTGTTATGTTTCTTTATAACACCACAAAAAAGATGGGTTTGAAGAACAAAGCTTTTGTGTTGGGGTGCAAAACCCGTGGAACTGATTTTATAAACTTCATCTATTATTTTCTATTACAATCTCGAATGTAAAATGGTTTGAATTTAAAACAATTTTTCTTTTTAATCTTCCAAATGTTGGCGGATGTTGTGAAAAATGTTGGCGATGTGCCTTAGGAACGGCAGTATGACAGGTGCTATCAGCTACATAGCCCGAATCCAAAAACACCGCCCCAGTAGCGTAAGTAAAAAGCATCAATTAGCGAGAGCATTAGGCAGCACGCAAGAGAAAATGGTAGGTGATAAAAAAGAACACTGCAAATAATCATAAAACAAGGACATTTTATATGGACAGAATTTCGGGTGCCAGGAGCATACCCAGGCTATATATATATACGCAATGGTTTGAAACAGGAATCGAGGGTCATTACATTATCCACATTAAACGTTTCTTAAATCTAACCCCAACCCGTCTTGTCTGCTCCACGTCAAGCTGTGCGGTCGTCTGACTGCTGCCAGTACGTTGCGAAATGACGTCAGAACGAAAAGCACTTCTGTTCATTACTTTTGTAAGAAAGTTACTTAAATGTCTGAGAGACCATTTACAAAGTACAAAACCAAATAATGTACTGAACTCCCCCCACCCCCTACTCGTCGCCCATTGGCTAGAACATTAGCGCACGCGTCGCCCAAGACCCTCTTCCCCGTTGTTACAAATATACAATATGTACTTAACGTTTCATTGCCATTTTGCATTACAGGCCAGTATGGTGGTATATTTGTGCAAAAATTTCACGCCATTCGCACTGCAACATGTTTTTTTTTATCTCTGTGTTAACTGATTTTTTCGCGTTCCAAGCTTAAGAACTTTTATTCGAAGAGGTGTGATATCCAGCGATCAGACTACGTGTTCACAGACGTTCTTAAAAGACAGACGTTCTTAAAAGACAGACTTAACGTTAAATTATGTTGCGCAAAATATTATGTCGAAGTAAAAGAGCGCGAATAAATCGTTTTCTTTTACATTGAAGTCTATGGGAGAAGAAAAAATTGGGACCAGTGATTTTGTTCGTATTAACCGATACTTCGCATTAACCGATTTCGTATTATATGGGGATCACTGTACATAGTGCAGATGGCTTTATATAATGTATAGCACTACTGAGAGATCTCATGTATAAAAACAGAGCGGAAGGATCCTTACTTTTATGAGTACTTTTTTCGCGGAATCCTCAGTGGGTCTCCGGAGTAAAAAGCTGTTATACACAAAAGACCGAACCCCGTAAGGTTGGCTGTTTTTTACAAGAACGATTCCACTACATATCTCAGAAACTGGAAACGGCACAAGAATTATAGTATAATCCGAATAAATTTTTAATAAAAAAAAGTCACAGGCTGGAATTTTCGATTTGTTTTAATTTAGAGGGAAAACGAAACTATTTTTCTTCATTGAGTAATGTAAGCAGAACATACCAGTGGGACTTTCGAAGAGGTTGCACCGGTGGTGTGGGAACATGAACTGCATGCCTTCTCCCAGAACACATTCGCTTTCTATCCGCGACGGGAGCCATTCATCAGGACAAATTCTCTAGGTAAGACCATAGTACAGTCTCTGCATTATGATTCAAGTAATACAGTCCAGATATTTGTCTTTCACCTGCATGACACAGTGTTCCGCCACACGATATTTCGTTTTGCTCTGTTTGTTTTTTTTTCTGCACCTAATTAATTTAACGTCAACTATTTTAGAATTTATTTTACACTTGATTTTTGTAGTATCATGAAGATTTTATATAATCAACATCTCATTTAAATATCTGAAAGCATTTATTTAACTTAAACAGTTGAAAGACAGTGAGAGGAAAGAGATAGGGGGAAGAGAGATAGAGTGAGAGAGAGAAAGGAAGACAGAGAGAGAGAGAGAGAGAGAGAGAGAGAGAGAGAGAGAGAGAGAGAGAGAGAGAGAGAGAGAGAATGAAAGAAGGAAGAAATAGATAAATAAATAAATAAGTAAAGAAAGAAAGAAAGAAAGAAAGAAAGGATAGCTGGGAGAGAAACAGGAAATACCTGTCATGGTCATTACCTGACGCCTGGGGTGCTGGTAGGCGAGGAAGTCATAGCCGCCGGGGTGAGGGCAGGGCGACCACTCCTCCTGCTCGGGCGTCACCCACACCCACTCGTCCCGCATTAGCAGGTGGTCTACGCACATCAACGGGTCGTTGTTGTCGCTGTAGGGCGCTGGACGCAACAAAAAATACCCACACTCACTCAACCCTAAATATGCACTTAATCAGGTATAGAAAGCGATTAAAAAAAGAAGACAGACGGACAGAAAGACAAACAGATATATAGATAGAAAGATAGATAGATAGATAGATAGATAGATAGATAGATAGATAGATACAGTGTAGATGGATAGATGGACAGACAGATAGACAGACAGACAGACAGACAGACAGATAGATAGATAGATAGATAGATAGACAGAGAGACAGACAGACAGACAGATAGATAGATAGATAGATAGATAGATAGATAGATAGATAGATAGATAGATAGACAGACAACAACAGCAGCAGCAACAACAGCAAACAAACAACAAATAACAACTACAATAGAAAATTTGGTATGTTCTCATTTGTCTCTGCTATTTCACTATATTGATTCTGTTAAAATAACTGTAAAAGCCGGACTCTCTCGGGCCCGTCTATACAGTAGGGTTTAATTTACTTGCGTTACTTATTTTTGGAGTGTGCACATGAAATCGAAGTAAACGCAAAAAATCCTCGGAGCTTTCAAACAACTCGCTGACGGAGGGTGAGGGAGGGGGGTGGGGTGGGGGAGGGGAGGGGTGGGGGGGGGGGCTTTCCCGCCCTTGATACTCCACCTAACCCAACTTGGATACTTTCCCCCAGAACCAATCCCTAAGATCAAACGCCTACAGTGATCCGTAAATTTCCATAAAACAGCTTATTAAAGGATTTTAAAAGTGAAACACTGCCTACACACATTGAGAACCATCCATAGAAGAAGTACTCACAGTTCCAAACCAAAATGGCATTTTTGTTGACTTCTCGAAACCGGTAGCACCTGTAGTTGTCATTTCTGAAAATATATATGAAATGTACTGCTAAATTGTGAGATTTGCAACCACTTGGATAAAAGTGTAGAAAAAAGTGTATTGTGTCGTGTGAATTATCTCCCACACTTTTACCGAAATTGGACTGTTGTTCCTGAGTGACTTTGATGGATGCGTCACTGTATATCCCCAATAACTGGCGTTCTGTGGAGAAAAATGTGGTGCGCAGTCTTACGCTGTTATTCTACATATTAGTGTCCAGTGATAGCTGAACTACTGGAAAAAACCATTGTTTTTTCTTTTGTTTCTCTTTTCAGTTGCTTGAAGTTAATTACAATTGCCTTTTTTGTGCTCGAGTTCTCAATTTCATTAGCACAAAAAAGGATATGTGCAATGCAACGATAACTTTGTCAACATGGCGTATAAAACAGCAGAGCTTCATCAAAATGCTACGCAAGTACAATAACCATAATATTTTGCGATGCCGACATTTAGGAGCAATGGTCTGTAACAACATTGACACAGCCGCTCTGAATGACATTTACTTCTAATAACATTTTATTACTAGTGGCATTCCAATGGGAATTAGAACTTCAATTCAGCCATAACATTAATAGGGCGAGAAGAGTATTGAAATTTACTGGAATCGATTTTCGTGATTTGCGTCAATTATATTCATGCTACCCATCAAAATGTACAAGTTAAACGATGGTTAAATTGAATTAGGCGTAAAATTTGCGCTTCTCGGCGATGCCAGGTTTTTTCTGCAATGCAGCATCTCTGGTGAAATCGACTGCAGCAACAAGTGTTTGAGGCTGATACCGTGAGGCACTTTTCTGCCTCACATCATTTTATTTCTCAAGAGATGTGTCAAAAAGTTAGGCAATCCCAGCAAGACAGGCGAGTGGCAGCCAAACAGGAAACTGCTGGTTGGTGGCGCCCAACAGTCGTTTCAGCATCTGCAGAACGACCAAAAGCCGCAGCAGTTGACCATGTTTGTGTTATGATGGTTGTTGAGAAAGGGCGTCTGGTCGTTTTGTTGTCACCACTCTGCAACTTTGAAATGACGATATATAATATGGACAGTATCCCGACATAACGCCTTGCGAGATCACGACTCGCGAAAATGTAAAGTGCGACAAAACGCCTCACTCAAACTCCCCATTTTTCTCCACTGTTTCCTATTTATCTTTGGAATGTTCACCTCGCTACCTCGCACGGCGAACCACGAACCAACAACCGGATGGAAGGCTGGAATAATCGGTTTTCGTTCATAACTGGATACACCAATCCTTCCTCTGGACGCTGATCAGTGTGGACATCCAATACGTTGGCACAATTGATGGAGGATATCATTACTTAAATATATAGTTAATCACTGTTGATATTATCTAAGGTGTTCTATTCATTTGAAATATGGCCTGAAAAAGAAAATAACAGAACGGGCGAATGGATTTTTAAAACAGAGCTATAAACGCTTCTACACTTTTAAAAAATGATAAATAATGGTTAATGGTTTGTCTATCTCCACGCCTAATTCCCATGAAAGGGGAGGGGGGCACTTGGTATGTTGCCATACCCCCCCCCCCCAAAAAAAAAAGACGCGGAAAAAGGATGGGGGAGGGGGGGTGGGTAATTTTGAGGCCAGACGCAGTCCATGCGAAGGGCCAGTTTCGTTTAAAGGGGTAATTTTCATTCAGGACGCTTTTCATACATAAGGGTGGAATTCCGGTCATCTGCCCCCGGTCAACTGCCTTCCTGTCATCTGCCCCCTTCCCCCTTTTTGCAACCCGGTCGACTGCTCCCCCTTCAAAGTGGAGGGGTGGTCGCTTGTCCCCTCCATATACTATTTTTTCTTGGGTTCTTGGCTTACAAAGACAAAATAAATAAAATTATATTTATTTTATTGAATGTATTGCACCTCGGTAAATTGCAATCCACCAATAGGAAACTAATTGCAATTAGAATTGCAATTAGTTTACGGATCTTTCTCTCCTAAGATCAATATTGGTGAATAGATTAATGAAGATCAATTGTTTCAGAGACGAAGTAGACGGGGACATCACAATTGCCTAATTTTTTAAAGAATTTTTTTCCACTAAAAAAGGGGGGCAGATGACGATTCCGTCAAATTGTAGGGGGGGGGGGCAGTCGACCGGGTTGCAAAAAAGGGGGAGGCAGTTTACTGGGAGGCAATTGACCGGGGGGCAGATAACCGTTTACTTCAAGGGTGTTATTTCGGAATTTCACTTCGCGTTTGTTTTTAAAAGGGGTTATTATTTCAAAAGAGGCACTCCGCAATTGGGGATCGTTTTAAAAAGTCATGGACTAGCATGGCAACCAGTTGGTAGGTGAGTGCCCCCTCCGGAACCTGTTCCGACGTCGGATTGCGAGGTCTATCTAACGTTGGTACACGTCGCTAAGTTTACTGGGTGCGGTCTGGGCAAGATGCTCATTGTGTTGAAGTGTGAAACAATGGGGTGAATTCCGTAGTGACTTTGTCTGAGATCGAAAAACAGCCCGACATAACAATATCGGGGTCCGAACAAAATGACTAGGGACACAATGGCAAGAGGTAACATGGCAAGATGACGTAATAACACCGTGCAAAAACCGGACAAAATAACAAGATGAAGAAAAGAGATGAACGATCTATATAATAACCATACATAATAATTAAACGAACTCTGTCAGCAGAAACTGCACCAGGGGAAAATGGTAACGGAAATAGTGGCGAAGTGGAAAAAATGGTAAACACAGTTAATTATTTTATCTATTATAAATCAGCATCATAAACGATCAAAATACGTTGTCTTCAGCAATTCATTGGTAGTTCAAGTTTGAATATATTGTTCCAATGACACCAGAGTAATGCAGGGATTAACTGTAGCGTGTGCAAGGAGGCTTCTGATCTCCCTGTGATGCACACGCAGGGATTACAGAGACACGAAGCCTGGCATCTTGTGGCATTTACTGTACTTAGCGGACTTTTTTATGCTGAGTAAGCATGCGCGGCACTTTATTTTAAGAAAAAAAAAAAAAGAACTTGATTGCACGCCTGAGGACACGAAAAATATTTTACCATTTTTTTTTGTTTTTAACACTTTACCATTTTTTCCGCACCCCGTAGAAGCTATGCATGTGTAATTTATTTATAGGTGATCTAACAGCTTACTCATCAACGCCGTATCAGAACTGCTTTACAATATGTGCGCGTCACTCATCTTCACCTTACATTCTATTTGCGTCGCATATACAGATCCGTCCAAACACATGTTCTTTCCACCTTTCTTACTTGATTTCCACTTTAATTCTTTGCTAATTGCAATTACGGAAAACCATAAAATAAGTGTAAAAACCAGTAAACTGCCATTGGCCTCAAATAGCCAGCGAAAGCTGGGAGATGTCCAAACCTGCCACCCAGATTGCCGACTTATGTTCTGTCTTGCTTGACTGTTACTATTCTAAGAAACGATCTGTGGGAATTATGTTTCTAATCGCTCTGCTGTAATCTGACATCTAATAACACTTAAAGTACAGTATTCTTACAAGGGAACAGGAGCTTAGTAAGTAAACTGCAGGGTCATCGATGCGAATGAAGTCATAATGTACAAATTCACAACTATGAATATAAGTAACATTTCGTTTATTTTCCTTTGTGTCAGATTTTACATATTGTCATTTTGTCCTCTTGCCATTCTGTTCCTTAAGATTTTGTCCCTTGTCATTTTGTCCTACAACCAAATTAATATCATTAAAACAGAAGAGATGCTCTGTCTTAACTACGAGAAAAGTGCACTGACTACACAAACCTTGTATTGCTGCTGGCTGATCCGCAACAGCGGAGAATATTTTAACCGCTCTCACAGAAGCACAAAAATACCAAGAAACGAACTTGATGAAATAGAAATAAATTCATGAAGGACTACTGTGTGACAGAAAGGGGTTGTCAGTGACTCTGTGGGTTTTGAGCCCACACCCTATTTTATACGTCACGTCTCTTCTGAGACAACATTTCAGCACCATGGCAGACGACCAATGTGACTGGTGATCGCCGACTCTAAAGCGGCACGTATCGCCTCCATACCTCGAATATATGACACAAGAGCAATGGGATTTCAATGACGTCATAAGGTTACCAATCGTTGTGTGTGTGTGGGGGGGGGGGAGGGGGAGGGGGGTCTCAGATAATAGTGGCGGGTACGTGCAACAGTTTTAAAGAATTTGCCCAGGTCCCGCAATTTGTTACTAGTGCGAATGTTGCCAATGATCGATCCGGGTCACACAGGATAAGTAAAAACAGAAAAATGACGTTCATTTGAGCTAAATTAATTAGAATGTTATCAACGACTACATTTATACAATATTCAACATTTTCTTTAACGAAATTGAAGTAAGTTACAGCAGATAAAGGACAAAGTGACACAGCTAATCAGTTCGTACCCCCAGCGCTAAGGTAGCTCAACACAACATGACTAGCAAAAAACAAACAAAAAAAAAAAACATCATGCAAAGTCACTACACAAAAACAGCCCATCCATACCCACACAGCCTAGTCTTTTTTATTTTGTTTCATTTATTAGTTTTATTTATTTATTTTCGGTGAATGTCATGTGCATGGTTACGCAAAGAAATTTTGACTCCGGAGTACACCCGAAAGGCTTACATGACATAAATTAAGACGCAAGCAATTATAAGATTTACATGAGACGACCCCGCGCGCACGTGCCTCCGTGCCCCCACCCCCTCTTCGGGATGCTTTGGCTATGATGTTTCCAATATTTAATGCATATTTTCTGCAGCCATCGTTCCTAATAAAGCTTAGGGGTGGGGTGGATTTCAGTTGGCATTTGCATTTGGTTTTGGCACATCGCAGCACATCCGCCCGACAAACGAAACCCACCCCACAACCACCTTCCGGCATTCGCCGCCAGATTAAGCACCTCACGCGCCAGACACCATTGAGCTTGTTAATGACTGTCTTTTAGATCAGGAAAAGAATTACTGAAGCCTTTGATGACTCCAAGTGCGATTTCAGATGTTTCTTTATTTCAATCTCTCGCCACTTTGTTGTTTTATAAGACTATTGGAGCAAATTGCGAAAATGTCCTTCAATACGCGGACCTTTTTCAATACTTAGACAAACCCACATGTTACCGTTGCTCTTGCGTAGACGCAAAGTTCGTTTAGAAGGAATGCCCATACAAGTAAGCTGAGTTTAGGACAGAGGCTCCTGGACAAGCCCCCCGCCCCCCCCCCCCCCTCCGGGATAAGCGTTCCCGGGCAAGGGCCTTCGAGGACAAGCACCCTCTAGGACATGAGCCTACGGGACAAGGGCTCGCCTTTAATAGTTTTAAAAATTATTTTTTAAACTAAAATACCCTCTGCTCTCGAGACCCCGCATCGGTTGCGTTATCTTTTATTTGGGCTTTCATCCTTGTGGACGACGGTTTTCGCATTTATAGGAAACATATTCGTTCGCCAAGTCCTTGTTTCTTACACACAAATATCCTCTGCAGGAAATCATTGATGTGGGGTTGATTGGCTGCCTGGGCAGGAAATATTTGGTATCCGATGCCTGTGCAGGAAATCTTGTCATGCCAAGGCATCCTATAAACCCCAGACCAATGATTTCCTGCACAGGCAGCCAACAAATCCCACACCAATTTCCTGCAAAGGTATTCAATGAGGTATCCCGACAAAAGGCCTCGCGACAAAAGGCCTCGCGACATAACGCCTCACGATAAAACGCCTCGTGACATAAGGCCTCGCGACAAAACGCCTCAAAATGTAAAGTGCGACAAAACGCCTCACTCTTTGAAACAACAATTAAAACACATAATACCACTTTCAAAATCTGCAAATCAACAATCGCTAATAAATGAGCGTTTCATTAAACAGTCTAGTTTAATGAAACGCTCATTTATTAGCGATTGTTGATTTGCAGATTTTGAAAGTGGTATTATGTGTTTTAATTGTATATGTACAAGGAATGTAAGTAATCTGCCCCCCCCCCGGTGATCTGCCCCCCGGTAATCTGCCCCCCTCCCGACAATCTGCCCCCCGGTAATCTGCTCCCCCTCAAATTTTCCATACTAGGTAATCTGCCCCCTCCTCATATTATATACATATACTATATATATTATATATATTACATATATATATATATATATTATAGAAATTGGTGTGTGTGTGTTATTGTGTGTATGTGTGTGTTTTACTGTTCTTTATATTAAAAGGGAACTTAAAAGCACTTTTGATGTTCTTGCAGCTTTCTTAGAACTATGGTAATCAAACACAACTGCCTGTAATAGATTTTATCGTAATTATACCTGTATGTCAAAATACTCAACTTCTGAATTGCAGTTCGTATTAATTGCAATTAACCAACCACATGAATGAATGAATATTTATGTATTGTATATCATTATATTATATATGAATTAATGTATATAAAAATGAATAAGCCATATAGGCCTGTCTATAATCCACCAATAATAGATGATTGAACATGCTATAATTGCAATTAATAACGAATGCCACCTGTATATATTAAGTACTAAGTTGATCCCGATTACACATGAATCGCTTTCAAGTGTTAAGATGTTAATCCTAAAAATAAAAAAGAAACGCACACATACACATAATCAATGCATGAGAGGCGGGCAGATTACCTAGTATTGAAAATTTGAGGGGGGCAGATTACCGGGGGGGGGGGGCAGATTGTCCGGGGGGGGGGCAGATTACCGGGGGGAAGGTGCAGATTACCGGAGGGGGGCAGATTACCGTTAACCATGTACAAGATATTTACTACTCGAAATCTTCACTATACTGCATCTACATGTCTCTAACAAAGTTAAAACTGTGCGCCATAGCAAGTACATTCAATTACACCAAATTAACGACTCGAAATCTTTACTCCACTGCGTATAAATATCAGCAACGCTTTGTCCACTGCAAAAATATATTTTTACACTATAGTTTCGACTTGAAGTATTTACTGTACTGCATGTATACCTGACATGCATAGTTCACACATGCACTATATTTACTATTCAACAGCTCGGTTGCAATCTTTCGTGTTGCTAAACAGTACAGTTAGTACACTAGTACACTAGATTTTGCAGATTGAATCCAAGGTGTGATATCCAAATTGTTCAGTCTATTGCGCATCTCCTTTTTGATGCTCACGACTGATTGCTTTCCAACGAATGTTGTGACCGATGCCGCGCAAAAAACTGAGCAATAGTCTTTCGGCCATCAATACGATCACGACATAGAGTACATAGACGCTGTTGTAGTTCTTTGTTTTCTCGTCGAACCGTTTTCCTGGACGGATTTCCAATCTCATCCTGGGCAATCATTGTGCGTGCAAAAATGTCAGAAAAAATGGAAAAACAGTACGAGCAAAACTTCATAAAGAAGTTCAATGACAAATGTGTAATAGGCGAAAAATGAGTGTACGATAAAAAGTAAGAAAAATGGGGGAAAATAGGGAGTTTATACGAGTGAGGCGTTTTGTCGCACTTTACATTTTGAGGCGTTTTGTCGCGAGGCCTTATGTCGCGAGGCGTTTTATCACGAGGCGTTATGTCATTCATTTAATGAATCCCACATTCATCAGTTAATGAAGACAAGGCATCTAAAAGCTGTCCATTCAACACTTCCTGGAGACCAGCCAGTGAATCCCGCAGCAAAGGAAATTTCTTTAAGACAAGGCATCCCAGAAATTCCGCAGCCAAGATATCCTGCACACGAGATATCTAATAAGTAAAAATTTCGGCCAGAGGTCTCGGCCCTGCTTATGATGCTTTATTGTTTCTTTAAAAAAATTACACAAACCTGAAGAAGCCAATAAATACATTCCGCGCGTCTCGATTCAAACTGAAAGGGTTTTCAGTTTGAAGCCCAGAAAATCAGACGGAAAACCTCCTTCTAGGGCTTACGCATATGTTGACAGGCAACATGCTCAAACCCCTTAGTTTTCTGACAAGTTGTGGTCAAACTTTTCATTTTTATTCCCAAGTCAGGTTAGCGCTAACATAGTTAACCGCACGCCACATAAACACAATAAGCTACTACCCTATGATCCCATATCTACATAACGATATCCAGACATTTGGGTCCTGGACATTTGGGCCCTAATGAAAAAGCGAACATTTGGGCCTCAATTGTTTTCCCTTTATGTTTTTGTTGTCAATTATTGTTACTTGCTATCTTTTCAAATTCTGTTTGGTTTTTGCATAATTTGGCAGAAATTAATCTATAATACATTGAAACATCTATTGCTCACAGCTTAAAAATCACAAATAAGAATGCTAAGCAAATGATAATCCAGTTCTAAACACAGTTCACTCACTGTCAAAAAAGGCGTAATCACTAATTATTAATTACCAAATCACCGCATCATTGAGTCAGAGGTGTAAACAAACTAAATTTATAGTCCACTCGCACTTAGTTCCAGAATTCTGACATATTTCACTCATCGACTTCGAGGTTTTGACGATTCAATGGGCGCCACCTGATATTGTGTCCAACTCCTCGGAGGAATTCCTCGATGGATTTGCGACCGGCGGTTCTATCCTGGCACAAGGTCTTAAGGCGTTGTTGCAGACTGACGTATTCCCGACGAACCCGCTTTTTGGGAGGATCCCGACACAAATCTTGTTCGATCAGAGCGCGTACGGTACAATCTTCCTTCTTAATCGCAGAAATTGTAGCCCAAATGGGAGGGTGGTTGTATCCGTGGTAAATACGGTTGTTCCACCCTTCGCTCTGAATGTTCGTCCTGGCTTCATTATGGAGCGTTGTTTGACGCACATTCCACAGTCTTGGTGGAAGGAGAGATCCGTCTCATCTGTATAGCCATCTGTTCTTGGCCAGCGCGAGGTCGAGCTCGTCGGAAGGTTCCAGTGATATACGTGGACGCAAAATAATCCACGAGTGATTAAGCCCCAGCTGGAGCACTATCTCGTGGGTGCGTTAGTCCAACCTCAAGCTCCTCAGTAGGAAGAAAAGCCAATGCGTCAAGCTTTCCAGCAAAGAGTTTGAATTTTTCATAGTTTTGGTAGCGTGCCGCTAAACCCAATTCCTCGATTTTGCGCCAAGTGGCCTGTGTAAGGTGGTAGAAACACCCTCGTATATCCAATTCCGGCCCAAACACAGTCTCAAGTGCATTAATGACAGGTAGGTCAAAGTCGCAATTCACTACGGTAGGATCAACAACCATATCTAAATTTTCAGCGTAACTTAATGTAGCCTGAAAGAACTCCTCATAAACGGCTTGGGACTTTCCTTGTAATAAGCCATATACTGCAGCCACTGTTGTGTTCCCAAGGTTGCACAAATCACATATAACTGGGTAAAACCGGCCGGCGCCATGGAGAAATTGCCGTCCATAAACCAGGTATCCGATCACACCAGAAGTCGCAAGGACTCCTTCGACCCAAACGCTAAAATTCTTTAATCTGTGTCCTGACCATTGTCATAGAAGAAAAACTACTGTGGGTCGTCGCTGATTGTTTGGCCCGATTCACCGTCGATCACCAAATCCTCTACTCGGTCAGGTACAGGTGGAGCGTTGGCAGCGCGTTTGCATATAATCATCTTTTTGACAGTGTTTCCCATCTTTTCCCATCAGAGGCCGAGCGTCATCAGGTGCTGTCGCCCTGGCGTTCGCTATCATGGCGCTTGGTGTCTCTGGTGTCTTTGGGGCGAGTTCCTTGAGGGCAACTCCGACTTTAGTGGTTGTGCTCCTGTGTGGATTGCGGATCATCAAAGTTTTACAAGTTGGGAATGCCGCCCCTGCAGTGAGTTCCGCGTCGAACACATCTCAAACTAATTCGACCCAATTTCAACTCATTTTTTGTGGCGTTCATGTGTCCATCTATGCAGACTTTTGGTTTTCTTCCATTACTTTGTATCACTTCCATACTGCCTTGTTTAGTTCCATAATTTCTCGGGCCCAAATGTCCGCTTTTTCATTTGAGGGTCCAAATGCCCAGGGCCCTAATGTATTCCGATTGCAGATGCTGTGCCAATGTCCCCAATTTTTGTACACAAATGAGTTGAGCAAGCATTTACGCTTTTCCGCTGGAGAAACTCTCGCAACGGGATAAATTCGAGACATGGAACGGGACAAAGTAACACGTCAAACAAGCAAAAGCCTTTCTGCGTTTACTTACTAGAACTTAACTGGCCATTTATTTCAAATATTGTCAAAAGTATGGTTAAAATGGTGTATTTAAGTGTAAAATACACAGTGATTCCTTAAAAAAGAGCTATAATTACCGGAAAAATCGATTCTTGTAATTAAAATGTTATAACTCGTGAAGGAATTCACACAGACTAATACACCCGCAGCTACTAAGGACTGGCTAATGGTTCATTAACATTGTCATGCAGATGTTACGGCCAATTTACAACTTAGTCGCTTTAAGATAACGACAAGAGAATGGAGTCTTAGGTGCAGCTACATACAAGTGCTAGTCTGTTGATTACATGTAACCAGTCTGACAAACAATTATGAACTAAAATTACATAATATCATAATGCAACACAGACTAAAAAGATACAATGGCAGCGCGAATTGCCAGATATTTCTAGCCAACTTTAAGGCATTAATTGCAAAATATTTTTTGCTATTTTTGAGGCGCTTAATAAAAAAACATATCATATATTGTACTTTGGTGCCATTCTGGACACGTTGTCCGTCCCACAAAAATACATATTACAGAAAATTATAGTATTACAATTTTTTGTTTATTTTTTGGTGCACTTCAACAAAATCCAAACAAATAAGTAGTTTTAGAGACCTTATGTTCTAATTTCGGTGAATATTGAAGTTACTCTTTCGCGGTATTTAATGGCTGATTGGATTTAGAATTAGGTTTGCCTTCAATCTGCATAAGAACAAAGTAGACATTCTTCAAGGAAATACCTAATACAATGTTAAGTAACAATAAAGACACAAAAAGCACATATCTATCATAATTTTTCACCGGTCCATAATAAGCAAGTGCCATTGTTGATGTTCTTAGTAGTCCCAACAGCAACAGATTTACATAAATCCTAGACTATTACATCCAACAAATGTATTATATTAAGGAAGTAATAACTTCCTAAATACACATAACAGCTCAAGCTGCTATCCGCACATTCAAGGTTTCCTTCATGGGTGCGTTGCTTTCACTCAGTTCTTCAATTACTAAACAGTAAATCATTGGAACTAGACCTATTTCGTTGCCGAGGAACAGAATGTACACTAAAAACACATTCAAGTTGAACTTTAATTACAACAAAACTTCAAAAATTCATTGCATCAATAGGCCTACTTTTACTGATCCCGCGTCCTTTTTAAAATATAACAGCAAAACACACTTTTGATAATTAAGTTTCTTCTCATATCAAGATTGCTGTAATTTGCAATATGGGGCGCAGTGGCAAGAATCATTGCGTTTCATCGATTTGTTTCGGATTTGGCATGCTGAACACCTCCACTGAGCTCAAAAGCTCTGTCTACTAATAGTGGGTTTTACTTCGCAAACGCTTCCAGTTCGCTTATCTCCACTTCTAGATGAGTTTCTCTTCATATTTAATGCATTTACGCACAATAGAAAGAACTTTTTTCATTGAAGTTCGAATATTTTTGGTCAATTTGATTGGCTAATCATAAGCGAGTGTATGCTTAGTCAATACGACATTCCTGTTCGCTTATTTTGGGAAACACCTGCAATTCTTTACATGTAACAAATTTTGCGTATTGACCAGTTGAAAAGGTTTAGTCTATTCGACCAATAGTAAACTACCATATCAATATTCTAAGACTGGATAAATCTGCTTTCGGAAGAAGTCCGTATTTAGCACTTTGAAAAATTGTAGTTGTATTGTGTTGTTTTTACACCACGCCAGACACATTAACCTTTGGTTAGTCCCGAGAAGTGTGTTTCGCATTCTCTGCTGGGTTTACGACAACTACGCGAAGCGAATCCTCACACACACCGTCCAGAAGTTTTTGAGTCGTTTCGAACTGCAAGCTGTCTCCAGCACTTTGTTATCAAGCTGTTTGTCTGATTTTGCTCTGCTTAACTGCTCCATTCCTTCCAGAAACTGTTCTGAGGTGCCGGTGTCTGTCTGGGCGAGAGGAGGTTCCTTGTGCGGCATTTGAAAAAAAATGGACCAGCCAGTTCGAATTTCCCTTGCCTTGGTATCTGGCTTTGGTTGCTTTGGTTCGCTCTGTACACTCCTGGACAATTTCATTGTTACATCCCTACAAGCTTCTTTCTTTGGTCTTTTTTCTCGGTTTACCAACCATTACATACCGTGTACACACCTTACATGTTCACGTAGAGTATCTCCTCGGCAAGGGCAAATCAGACATCTTCCCAAAAACTTCCATTTGGGCAAGTCTTCTTATTGCTTGGAAATAGCTGGGGTAAGAAATAAATGTTTGATTACTGGTGTCATTTACAGTTAAATAATATATTTTTCTTTCTGCCATAACCAGGGCTAGTTTACAACTTGTACGCGATGATCCTAGTTATTTCCACTCCACAGTCGTTGGTGTTACGGCACCCCTCAATAGAGACGGAAGACGGAAGTGAAGACGACTCAGCTGGTATCCTAAAACGAGTCAGTTCTGCAAAATCGAAGAAGAGGAATTCTTCCGCAGCCAAACCTCGACCCTCGCCTAAACAAAGAGGAACTGATTTGAAACTCATAAGTAGATCGGGATTCTCCTGGCGAGGATCAAACCCAAGGCGGAGAGGTGAATTTGGTACACTATCCCGGTGAAGGACAGAGCGTGCGGAGAGAACCAGTAACGCCAGTTCACCTCCAGACTTGGCATCTCAACCTGAAAAACAGCTCCGTCTATGCCACGCCAACCGGTTTGTCCCCGGTTGATGTACCATGATTAAAAAATCCCTCAGTTAGCTCGGGTAGAATGCGGCACACTGTTCGCAGACAAAGACGACACAAATATCTGCAGCCCAGCCTCCTCAGAACTCTCTTGTAGCACTGTCAACCATCGAGGGCATTGCCAATGCGGTACGCATGCGCAGAAATGAGTTTAAGAAAATGGATCTAACATAAAGACATTTTTCCGTTACTATCCATCCAAGAACTGAACGTCAGGGTCCTATATCACGCAGCAAACAAACTTATCAAGTTAGAAGCTCTTGACAAACACACGGTCTGGAACATTGCGCCCCTTCTCCCGCCAACATCTAAATCGTTTGGTCCAAATCAAGTTTGGTCCAAATCAAGTGGCCGATCACAATCATCCTCTCAATGCCAGCTATAAAGGTCAAGTGTAGCTTGAACATTCGGTGTCAAAGTTTATTTTCTAGTTGTCCATTTATTGCTTGTTTAGGGCGTTACTTGTTTTGGTTATAACGTAAATATTTTAACAATCTCTTGGAGACTGTTGTCTTAAAAAATGTCAACAACAGAGATTACTCCAGTATTGCGTGATTAGCAACTTTACACCATTCACTTTGTAATTATCGACTTGTTCCTTTCAAAGAAGTTGTTTTTTTATTACTGATACTCTTAACACTAGAATGCCTTTCTTTAAATCTGCGGAATAAAAAGGGGGAAAATCGGAATAACTTACAACACAATTATACAAAATAAACAAAAAAGTAAATGAGGGTCACTTAAGTGAAATAAGGAAATATTAAGGAACTGAAATAAAAGACTGTAAAGTTAGAGAGTTAATGGCAAAAACTACGGTAAGAATTAACACTACATATTTAAGTTAATTTATTTATTGCATAAATCGCCTGAGCTACCGCAAGTTTAGAAAAACAGAAGGGACTTTGTCCTGACCTAACAATGCGCAGGCGGAGACGCGCCCTACACAACAATATCACAAGTAGCTGCCGACCAAAGTACCGCGATAGAGGAGATGCCCGAAATCGAACACGGGTTCTTCACCAGAGTTTTCTTGGTACGCAAAAAGTCAGAGAACTGTACACAAGCCATATAGCTATCTACACAAATACAAATGCACCCCAAGGTCAGATAAAGACGTTTTTGGTTTCTGGCACTCGGTTTCTCTCTCACCACAAACGTAGTCTCAAAAGTAATGAAAGTACTAAAAGCCTTGATTCAGTTACATTCTGCGGTAGTCTTTCAGTATCTGAACGACTGTTCACAGCCCACATAATTCGGGAGACGGTATAGAGGCAAACTAACCAGCTATTCAGATAGGTCTGTTGGTCAACTTGGCGAAGTCAGGGTTGGTTTCAAACAAGCCATGGTATCCCTGATGCAGAGAGAGATGGGATTTAAACTCAAGCGAGAACTTATCCCACCATGGCTCACCAAGAAAAGACTGTGCTGGCAATAGCAGCGCTTCAGCCTAATCTGCAATTAAGTCTGCAAGCCATGAAATCAGTGTTAAGCGGCCTAGAAGCACCAGAGAAATAATCGTCTCTGGGTAAGTTACACTAAGGTAAGAGTAGCTCTGCATAGTGTCGATCGCCTCAAGCCAAACAGCACACCACCCCATCGTCATCGACACAACTAGCCTGGTGGTGCGAACTGCTAATTCTTTAACTATTCCATCACCCACCCTTCCCTCCGACGCAGAAATTGAGAGATGCGTTCCTACAAGGCCAGTTGTGGTAAGAACTTTGCCCCCCCCCCCAGTTGTAACATCATCAAGAGCTCAGAATAGTTTGGATAGTTTTACGCAGACTAGTCATAACACTCAAGAACCAAAATGTCTTGGTATCTCTGGGCAACAAAAAGGCAGTAGCCCACTTGAACAAACGGGTACCAGGTCACTGCAACTAACTGATCTGCTCTCTCCAAATTCCTCTTAGCAAGGTATGATCGGATCCAAATTTTGGCACGCCACACAGCGAACAAAATCGATAACTTAACGAACTTGGCCTCCAGGTCAGGGCAAGATATCCAGACAGACGGAATCCTTTCAGTGCGTAATCCAGCAGTCTCTGTAGGATCCGTATTCCGTCTGTTCAGAGACACTTCAAGGTAAACGCTCTTGCTTTAGTTTTTAGATATTTACAGGACGCAGGGATCTTCGCAGACGGAAACATGTCTCCCAAGAATGCAGCTTTAGAACACGGCAAAAGGAAGATTTTATGGGCAAGATGCATACTTCTATCTGGGGATGGACGTATTGTCCTTCCGGCTCTGGAAACGGAAAATCGTTGAAAAATCGTTGAGATTTTTTTGGTTATCAAGATTTGAATAAAATTGCAAACGATGGTATAATATATACTAAAATGTAAAACATAGGGGCTTACAATTAATTTTGCATTCAAATTTTGATTTAAAATATATATCTTCCTTCTTATTATCAAGAAATGCTTTTTACTGAATTAGACAATCAAAATAAGTATGGAGGCGTTTTGTGGCACAATAAGGACATAGTAATAAATAATAAATCTCTATATATTAAGCACACTACATATGGCATATGAAAGGAATATTATACATTAAAGATTTAATAGATAGAGATAAGTTTTCTCTTTATCGGATCTTCAGAAGAAGTACGATCTGAAGTTAGATTTCTTTTATACAACGGTCAAAAAAGTTAAATTGGTAAAGGGCTTAAGAATATGGATAACAATAGATTTATGAAGAAGACTATGCAGTTGAGTCTATCCCTTATTTAAAATACAGGCTCTTATACTAAATGTAAGGAGAGCTAGATGATTATTATATCTTAACAAGGACAATTGTAGAAGTTTCTGTAAGTCTCGCCTTTTATGCACAGAAAGGACTGAATGAGGATGCTGGTATTTTTCAGAGTAGGTCTTGTTATCAAAAGATAACACAACATTATAGCTACAAAAAAGAGAAAAAAGACTGGACAAGTTTTAGATTAGATACAGGTCAATTTTGTAGTATCAGGATAGTTGAATTCTCTTTTTCTGGAGCTGTAAAGCCGCTCGAGAAATAATCAATATATGCCTAAGCGTGTTAATGCTGCACTCTTTTGTCTTTAACAAGTGAAATTTTTTACTTGGGAAGTGTAACTTACCACAAGATCTATCGCTTTTAATAAAATATCATATTTAGCAGTTTCGAGTTCACAAGGAACATCTTCAGGAGAACAACTTTATCAAAAATGTTAAACTATTGTATATTATAGATCTGCGAAATTGAAATGTTGCAAGAAAATGGGCCATATTTGGTGTCTCCCATTTGACGTAGGAAATGACACTCATGTTTCTTAAAAAAAAACTCTTCATCTGCTATTCAGTGAATTTTCCTTTGTTAACATTATCGCAGCCATAATTATTTGTATATATAAATTGCAAATATGCCCGAGTGTTACGCCCCCAGAGTGCATACTTGAATATGGCTGTGCTAGATACAACCCCCCTCCCCCCCTCCCCAAAATAGAACGTCTTAAAAATCCGGAAGCTGATAATAATTATGTCGAAACAGTTAAAGAGGTCTTTGACCAGATACACTGTCTCTGGCCTTCTGTCATTGTTAGTGTGTGCCATTTCACTACGTGTAGCGAAATTCGGTCTAGTTTGGTCTCATTTCCTGTAAAAATTTCCGTGTAGTGAGAAATAAAATATATAAAATATACATTCTTCTGCGTTTTGTATTAACAGGGGCCAAGATATCATGGGATAATTTGGCGTCCATGGGGGCCCAAGTTATCCTAGACGGGGCCCAATATATCTTGTATTTTTGAATAAACAATGTTTCTTAATTTTCGTTTAAAGCGGTTGCGGGCGTCTTCTTTATGGCACGTTCCCTGTCTGAGCATAAGAGAGCGCAATCTTCCCTGGCTTGTAATCGGTTGAAAAAAAACCCCTCGAAACTGGACTCGTGATTGGCAAACGTTTGGCACCCTAGATTCTCAACAGTGAACACGCACGGTGTTTGTTTTGTTTTTTCTTAATAACCTTTTTAGCGTTTTTAGAGAGCCCAGGTGGATACTTCTGATGGCTAAGATTATCATAAATAACATCAATATTATCAAAGATGCGCTTTGTTGTATGTTCAACTTTATCTTCCATTTAGAAAGTGATACCAGGTGGTGAAAAGGCTTCCAAGTTATACTTACAGTCAGGACTAAATCTTATACCGCAACTTAAACTTAACCGAGATTCCATATCTAGCCGTTTTAATGGCCTGTCACAATACATAAATAAAAATTAAAACAAAAGAGATGTGGATTCGTTTCATTATAATACAGCGGTGATGTGATTGCCATTGGTAAATACAAAAAAAACCTTACTGATTATGGTTATCACAGAGTCGGATATTAAACGAGGATGCAATTGTGCCTTTGATTCAGCAGCAGAAAGAAAAATAAATGAAAAATAAATAAATGAAAATAGGGAACAGCAGACAGAAAGAAAAAAACCCGAAAAAATATGAGGGGAGGAGGTAGCTAGTCTTTGTGGGGGGGGGGGGGGTGCCCCCAAGCTGAACAGAAGGCAAAATACCAGGGAGATGGGAGGGGAAAAGAGAGCTTAGTCTATCTCGCCCCCCGGGGAGGGGGAGCTGTACAGGGGGCAACATGTACTGTTAAACTGGCGCCCCTCTCATCGTATTTTATGTATAGGTTACACCCACGTCAATCCCCCCTTTTCCCTCCTTTATCGCACTAATTGTGTAGAAGGTGTACTTTGTCTCTTTATTGACTCCCCCCCCCCCATCTCTCTCCCTTCCCATATCCTACTTACAATGTATCAGTTCCTTGTTTAATATTTTTTGCCACCTCAAGTGCTTCTGCTTAGCGTTGTTTCTATTTTTATATATTGTTCAATGGATAAAAGAAGCAACAGTTTACCCAAAACGTTTCTACTGTTGTTCGGGTTCAAATGACCGTTTTTGCCTGATTCTGGGCTCGAGACACGATTAAGTTATCGGGACATCGTGGCCGGATGGATGTCTTCTTCAATGTGGACAAATTACCTCACTATGAAATTCATGACGAATTTTAAACGCTTTATTATTGGACCATAGAGCAATCATGTATCATTAAAGGATTTTATTTAAGTTGTTTTGACCGTATTCAACATACGAAATAATACGTCTGAAGCATCAACAATCCACACTAAATAATCGAATGTGTGTATTTGCAGAAAATAGGCCGATTATCGGTTAAACGCGACTGAACGTCTGACATGTTCACTTCAAAATTTACGCCAGCGCTATGGAAATTAATTACTCGAACTCGCAAATTAGACACGGACTAGACACAGTTTTGACCGAGTGAAATATTTTGTCAGGCACTAAATTGCAGGATAAAAGAAAACATGGCGGATGTACATGGTAACAAACCTCACAAGTGCTCAAAATGCAACTGTCAAGGACACTCGGGTAATACTGGTCCGAAATAATAAGAGACAAGGATGGCCGACATGGGCGAGGGACAAGGATGACAGACATGGGCGAGGGACAAGGATGACAGACATGGGTGAGGGACAAGGATGACAGACATGGGCGAGGGACAAGGATGACCGACATGGGCGAGGGACAAGGATGACCGACATGGGTGAGGGACAAGGATGACAGACATGGGCGAGGAACAAGGATCACCGACATAGGCGAGGGACAAGGATGACCGACATGGGTGAGGGACAAGGATGACAGACATGGGCGAGGAACAAGGATTACCGACGTGGGCGAGAGACAAGGATGGCCGACATGGGCGAGGGAGAAGGATGACCGACATGGGAAAGGGACAAAGATGGCCGACATGGGCAAGGGAAAAGGATGACGGACATGGGCAAGGGACAAGGATGACCGACATAGGCGAGACCCAAGGATGGCCGACATCGGCGAGGGACAAGGATGACCGACATGAGTGGGGGACAAAGATGGCCGACATCGGCGAGGGACAAGGATGACGGACATGGGCAGTGGACAAAGATGACCGACATGGGCGAGAGACAAGGATGACCGACATGGGCAAGGGAAAAGGATGGCGGACATAGGTGAGGGACAAGGATGACCGACATGGGCGAGGGACAAGGATGACGGACATGGGCAAGGGAAAAGGATGGCCGACATGGGCGAGGGACAAGGATGACCGACATGGGCAAGGGAAAAGGATGGCGGACATTGGCGAGGGACAAGAATGACCGACATGGGCGAGAGACAAGGATGACCGACATGGGCAAGGGAAAAGGATGACGGACATGGTCCAGCAGGCAAAAGACGTAAAATATTGTCTGAAAAAGGTCCCAATATGGTCACGACGTGATTCAGACCAAATCTAGAAAATCCCAAAAAGGCCCCACTTTGGTCGCGACATAATTGAGACCATATATGGATATTCGACGAGTCCAAAAAGGTCCCATTTTGGTCACACCGTAAAGTGGTCACAAAAATAAGCTCTGCAATCCAAAGCTGCATTACTTGCTTGCTTTATCCAATAATGAATGTTGTTTTTTCATTTCTGATGCCGGTAAAAACAAGATTTTAAAAAATTACATATCTAAATTGCTTAAAATACGCCAAATGTTAGTATTCCCAGTCTTGCTAAATATATATAAGTAAAAAATCCACACCTTAGATTTTTGTGTTATATATATATATATTTATATATGTTTTATAAGTACTATTTTCCGCGGAATCCCAGTGGGTCTGCGAAAAAGATGTTTTCACAAAAATCCAAACCGCCGTAGAGGTCTGTTGAGCAACAACGTATAAATAACGGGATAGATCTCATCAGAGGTCAGCTGTTTTATAACGACGTTGTCCGGTTGAACACAAGGCGGTTATTTACCGACATCATGGATTCAATTTTTGCTCATATTTAAAGAAATTGGGATTTTATAGTCAATTTAAAAGGTAAGGTTTATCACTGGCTTTATTATAAATGATTTGATATGTTTGCTTATTATCTCATGTAAAGTGTATTATAAAATCAGCGCTCTAAATGGGCGATAATATGTGATTCTATTAAAACAACAAAGTAACATATTTCTCTGACAGCTTTGTTTTGCCTGACAGGTTTGTTAACAGTTTTGTCGGACAGTTTTGTTGAGGTGAAGTAAATGGCAATAAAATTATAATACGTTTCAACAGCAGTGATACAGTCTGTTACCGGTGTCATAAGTTTGTGTAGATGTTTGCTAACACATTTGCGGTGTGTATAATCACTTGTGTACATTAGGACACTATTTGATATATGTTCATTTTACACACCATAATCTGTTTATACTTACTATGTATATATTGTTATGAGCTTAAATGTTACATCACAATAAAATTCCTGACATTGTGTCAGATGTCAGTGAAAGCAGAAGAAAGAAGAAAGACGAGGGAACAGTCAGGCCAGACGAGAAAACATCCACGTTGAGACTCGAAGATGGCGGACAAATTTAAGCACCCATCTATGGACTGGACAAGTGCTGGTGATCTGCATCGACGTCTACAGAACTTCAAGCAAAAGTGCGAACTTATCTTCGATGGGCCCCTCGCAGACAAGGACGAAGCATACAAAGTGCGCATGCTCCTTCTCTGGTGTGACGACAAAGGACTGGAAATTTACAACACGGCGACTTGGACAAACGCAGCTGATCGCTTACGTTTAACTCCAGTATGGGAAAAACTCGAAGCTTACGTTACGCCACGCAGCAATCAGATTCTTGCTCGTTATCAGCTACGATGTCTCAAGCAAGGCGACATGACTTTTGAAGAATTTGTGGTACAAGCGCGCTCACTCATTGACGACAGTGGCTACCACGCAGATGTACGTGACGAAATGCTACGCGACACTGCAGTCTTTGGTCTGAAGTCTGACAAAGTGCGACGTGACGCAATTGAAATCGGCAATGATCTCACGTACCAACAAGTATATGACCTCGCAAAAACCTATGAAAGCACCAACGCACAGATGAATGCTATCACCATAAACAGCAACGCAACTGACGTATACACCATTAGAAGTCGCCCACAACGACGCAGGCAGCCACGCGTATCGCAAACACAAAAATCGCAGTCAGAACAGAAGCAAGCACTTCAACAACAGCGACAGAAATTCCAACAGAAATGGAAACAGTGCAACAGATGCGGCGGTCAACACGCAAAGAATCAACAGTGTACAGCAAAAGAAGCAAAATGTTACTTCTGTGCAAAGAAAGGCCACTTCGAAAAAGTGTGTCGTACGAACAACGCGCTGTACATGACGTTTCATACTGCAAACCCGAAGACCAAGGCTCATGTTTTCTCGGTGCAATACAGACAATCGGAAACGTTTCAACTCCACAATCCAGAGACAAAGGCATCAACAGGATATATGCAAGCGTTCTTCTCAACGACAAGCACAACCTGAGCATGAAAGTTGACACTGGTTCGGACACATGCACACTGACTAAACAAGACGCCAAAAAGTTGGGTGATTCCATCAAAATCGCGCCATCAGGTTGCATATTGAGGAAATACGGCGGTGGCAACATACGGCTCTATGGCAGCGCAACATTACAAATTACGTATCACGACAAATCTACAGTCGCAGATTTCAAGATTGTTGACGCCCCTAACATTCCATCAATAATCGGATGTAAACAAGCACTCGAACTAGGACTTGTCTCACTGAATGTCAATTACGTCAACAATATCACATCAGCAGCTCACGGTAAGCCTCACGCAGCAACTGAGCAAAGTACAGCAACAGCTTACAGTAAGCCTCACGCAGCAACCGAGCAAAGTACGCTATCACGAACACAAGTACTTCGTGACTATGGCGATTGTTTTGACAAAATCGGCAAGTTCCCTGGTGAAAAGTACAGGATCAAGTTGATTGACAACCCACAACCAGTGATTCATCCACCAAGAACAGTTCCTGTGCATATTATGCCGCTCTACAAGGAAGAACTTGACAAGATGATCGCTGACAACATAATCAGTCCCATAACTCAACCAACAGAATGGGTCAACTCAATCGTGGTAAATGTCAAGGACACACCCAACGGCAAGAAAGTTCGTCTATGTCTCGATCCCAAGGATCTCAACAAGAACGTTCGACGGGAACACTACTACACCAAGACATTTGATGAGATTCTACCACAGCTCTACGGCAAGAAGTACTTCTCAGTCGTCGACACGAAGAAAGGATACTGGCACGTTCAGCTGGATGAGGAATCAAGTTTGCTTACAACCTTCAATACACCATTTGGCAGATTTAAATTCAACCGACTTCCCTTTGGTATCAATGTCTCACAAGACGCATTTCAACGCAAACACGACAGTGCATTTGCCGGAATCGATAACTTTTGTTGAATTGCCGACGACATTATCGTTACAGGAAGAACGGAGCAAGAACACGACAAAGCAATGGTGCAGATGCTAGAAGCATGCAGAAGGAACAACATTGGTCTGAACTCTGAAAAACTACAGTTCAAACAACACAAAGTGAACTTTTACGGACATACAGTCACAGATCAAGGTGTACAGCCGTCAGAAGACAAGATGAAGGCGATAAAGGACATCAAACCTCCGCAAAACTTGAAAGAACTCTTGTCTATACTCGGGATGTTGAATTACCTCAACCGATTTTCAACAAAACTCGCAATGCTAGCTGCACCACTTCGTGAGCTGAACAAGAAAGATGTGTCCTTCAGCTGGGAAGATCGACACCAGCAAGCCCTAGACGACATAAAGGCAGAGTTGAGCAATGCAACACGTCTGTCCTAATACGACACTAATCCAAACACCAGAACCATATTGCAATCCGATGCAAGTCAAATGGGTCTCGGCGCATGGATACGCCAGGTCGATAATAACGGTGTAGAACACATCGTCGCTATGTGCTCAAGATCCTTGACGGACGCAGAAAAACGCTACTCAAACATCGAGCGAGAGTGTCTAGCAATCAAATTTGGTCTCCAAAGGTTTGAATACTACCTGCTCGGACGCCACACAGTGGTAGAGACGGACCACTCACCGTTAGAGCAAATATTCAAAAAGAATATTGCCGACGTACCAACACGCCTCCAGAACATGATACTTTGGTGTCTACGATTTGACATTACAGTCATCTATAAACCAGGAATCAAGATCCCGGTTGCAGACGCACTGTCACGAGTATGTGTTCCAGCCACAAAGCAAACGGAGAGCAAAGAAATCAACTTCATTTCTGACATCAAAACGCCAATTGATCTGCGGAGAATCAGAAACGAAAGTATCCAGGACTCCATTCTTAACATGTTGAAAGACACAGTATTCAAGGGTTGGCCAGCTCTCAGAAAGCAATGTCCCCAGGAAATCTGGGATTACTGGAACTTTCGATGTGATCTCGTAATTGAAGATGGCCTTGTAATCAAAGGTAACAGAATAGTCATTCCAACGTCACTACGCAAAGAAATCCTGCAAGTAATCCATGAAGGCCATCAAGGAGAAACAAAGTGCACTTTACTTGCACGTGAATCAGTCTTCTGGCCAGGAATCAACAAAGACATTAAAAAATGGTGCAATCGTGTGCGATGTGTGCGAAACATCAAGCAGCACCCGAAAGACTACCATGCAGCCGGATTTGCCAACACGACCCTGGGAAAAACTGGGAACTGATTTGTTCGAGTTCGACGGCAAGCGATACATCATGGTCGTCGATTACTATTCACGATACCCAGTTATTCGCCAGCTACCGGATATAACTGCCGAAACTGTATGCCAAGCTTTTTCAAGTGTGATTGCTGAATACGGTCTACCATCAACGGTAGTTGCTGATTCTGGGACGCAGTTTACGGGCGAATTGTTCCGACGCAGATGCAAAGAGGCAGGCATCAAAATACTGTACAGCTCACCATACCATCACCAAACAAACAGTGTGGCAGAACGCAGTATTGGTACCATAAAACATCTATGGATGAAATCTAGCAACAACAGAACGACAGCACTATGGACGTACCGTGTCACGCCAGTCGACAACGACATGCCTTCACCATATGAACTCTTGTTTGGTCGAAAACCCAAGACACTCCTGCCCTGCAGTAATACTTTGCTTCTGTCACGTCATCCCGAAAGTGACAAACACATCGTTGCCAACGATAAACGACAGATGCTCCAGAAGAGGCATTATAACGCTGGTACCGACGTAAGGGTGTTGAAATCAGGTGAATTTGTCGACGTCTATAACACCTTACACAAAGTGTGGGAGCCAGCTACCGTAGTCAACCAACCAAACCCGGATGCAGAACCAAGGACTTATATCGTCAAAAAGGGCGAGAAGCAGTACCAACGGACCCGAGGACACATTCGCCCAAGAAAAGCCCCAATGCCCCCATTATCGCCAGTGAGGGCTAGCAGAATTCAGACGGCCGCACCGTACCCGCCTGTACCTGCACCGTACCCGCCTGTACCCGCACCGTATCCGCCTGCAACGCCTCAGACACCACCACTCGAACAAGCCAGCCAGCCCGCGCCCCTCATACCAATCCCTCCAACTAGGAACACTGATGTCACAAACAATAATGCATCAAATCCTTATGTGACACGTTCTGGTCGAGTTACAACGGCGCCGTCCAAATATAGTGCATAGACTGTTGTATATAGACTATTTAATTGCCTATTTGTAAAGAGAGGGATGTCATAAGTTTGTGTAGATGTTTGCTAACACATTTTGCGGTGTGTATAATCACTTGTGTACATTAGGACACTATTTGATATATGTTCATTTTACACACCATAATCTGTTTATACTTACTATGTATATATTGTTATGAGCTTAAATGTTACATCACAATAAAATTCCTGACAACCGGTATAGGCCAAAACGCATATTGGTGTTCCGAATAAAAAGCACAAACAATTCTGCGTTTCGAATACAAGCTATAACTGGGTATAAAAATAAAAAAATCGAAATTTTTGCAAATTTTATTCGAAATACCCAAAGGCTTATTACGTATATTTCAGGGTTTTCTACGGCTTTCCTGTCTGTCTACGTTGTGTGCTGGGCCTGTCAAATGAATGTGAGGAGACCTTAATATTGGTAAATATATATAAAATAACTTTACGTGATTTGGTATTAATTTGTAGCAATAAGCAAAAGGTTGGTTGTGAGTGTATTCACGCCAATGGCGTATTGTTTAATGGGATGATGTAAACCTAATCACAGATTCTGTCGCATTATTTAACTGGATTCACAGCGACAAATATTTAAATTGAATGGTTTATGTTGTTTATTTAAAGTATCTAAAGCTAATTAAATTGAGTATATGTATTTATGAATCTATATTTTTTATACAGTTTCAACTTTCGATTTGGAGAAATAAACGGATGCAACCTCTTTCATTCTGGCTAGTCCATGTGTCTGACCGTCCATCCGTCTGTTTGGTGTACGCACTGCTACAGTGAAACGATGAACTATTCGGCACGCTAAAGACTTTCGGCACGCTAGAGCTAAAGACTTGTTCAGCGCGCTTTCTTCACTGCGATTTGTGATTCAGCGCTTTTCCGCAGCGCACCTTGTGATTTAGTGCGCATTTAGTAAGACAGCAGCGTGCGTTTTTTATGTGTTTGTGTTTTCGGGCAAAAGAATGGTAATTCAGGTCAGCTTCAAGGAAAGGATTTTTATTGCTAAAGCGTTTTTGTGATTATGTTTTCAATGCAATACATTTGTATAAAGCTACAATATTGTATTTTCTTGTGTTTAATCTAATTTTATTTCCCAAGCAGACGTCTATAAAATTGGCATCAGACTCAGAAAAATTGCGGAATCGACCTTTTTCAGATGTGGTAAACACGTCCGAAAAAGACGTCTTTTCACGTCCTTCAAAAGACATCCGTTTTTGTTGCAAAATCGACCTTTTATAGACATCTTAAAGACGTCCAAAAACGACGTCTTTTTTACGTCCAAACAGGACGTCCTTTTTAGGTTGTAAGACGACGTCTTTTTTACGTCTCAAAAAGGACGTCCGTTTTTTTTTTGCAAAATCCACCTTTTTCATACGTCTTAAAGACGTCATGTTGGTCCAAAAATTACGTCTTATCGACGTCTTAAAGACGTCATTTTGCCTGCTGGGGGGCGAGGGACAAGGATGACCGACATGGGTGAGGGACAAGGATGACCGACATGGGCGAGGGACAAGGATGACAGACATGGGTGAGGGACAAGGATGACAGACAGGGGCGAGGAACAAGGATCACCGACATAGGCGAGGGACAAGGATGACCGACATGGGTGAGGGACAAGGATGGCAGACATGGGCGAGGAACAAGGATTACCGACGTGGGCGAGAGACAAGGATGGCCGACATCGGCGAGGGACAAGGATGACCGACATGGGCGAGGGACAAGGATGACAGACATGGGCGAGGGATAAGGATGACCGACATGGGCAAGGGACAAAGATGGCCGACATGGGCAAGGGAAAAGGATGACGGACATGGGCAAGGGACAAGGATGACCGACATGGGCGAGGGACCAGGATGGCCGACATCGGCGAGGGACCAGGATGACCGACATGAGTGAGGGACAAAGATGGCCGACATCGGCGAGGGACAAGGATGACAGACATGGGCAGTGGACAAAGATGACCGACATGGACGAGAGACAAGGATGACCGACATGGGCAAGGGAAAAGGATGACGGACCTGGGCGAGGGACAAGGATGACCGACATGGGTGAGGGACAAGGATGGCCGACATGGGCGAGGGACAAGGATGACCGACATGGGTGAGGGACAAGAATGACCGACATTAGTGAGGGACAAGTATGACCGACATGAGTGAGGGACAAGGATGACCGACATGGGCGAGAGACAAGGATGACCGACATGGCAAGGGACAAGGATGAACGACATGGGCGAGGGACAAGGATGACCGACATGGCGAGGGACAAGGATGATTGACATAGGCGTCTTACTGTGGTCACACGGACCACGTGATTGATTACAAATAATTGCAGAAGAGACCAGCTAATGCTCAAAATAAACACATTATTACGTCAGACTGAAATGGATTCCGCTGTTTTCGAGTCAGCGTCACGCTCTCAACCGGGAAGCGATTCGCCTGAATTTGTTAAGGAAACTCCAAAATGTGCGAGAAGGAAATCCATTAAATGTGTGTTTATTGATTCGAACATTTTATAAAAATTTGCTTTCGGTTCCCAAACATCGTACTCGCCATGTTCTGACGATATTGAGCTAATTTTTTGAGAGCAAAAGAGTGAAAAAAATATGTCGGCATGGCTCAAAGCTTAGAATATTTATGAAAGCATCATTATTCATTACAGGCCCAGTGTACACGCTGATTCCGACCAATGCTGAAATGTCTTCATCGAACACTCCAAAAAATAAATGATCGGTGTAACAGCATATCTGTTTTGGTGTTTTATGTAGACTAGGCTATCTTTTTCCCGGTTTGGGGGAAGTTAGACTAGTCTAACTAATCTGGTATGTTTTGCTCCCTGTTCAGCTTAACTCCTCCCCCACCCCACCCAGGCTAGCTACCGGGAGGGGGGGGGGGGTGAACAGACGGGAGGGGGTAAGATAGCCTGTAACTCCGGTCGTTAGTATCTCTAACCATACATTAAGCACAAAACTGGCTTCTTCAAACACTTTTTGTTCGGAAATCTTGACCAATGGCTGTTCGATGCAGCTCTTACAAGGAACACAATTCGATGTTTTCCCTGTAATTCCGACGACTGGTTAGTCTACGATTGTGATTGGACAAGGTCAGTTCTTAGTCTTAGAAGTCTCGAATAAAAAATTCGTGTATCTGGCATAACGGCAAATAAGGAAATCTGTAATAAATCTACAATAAATTGTAAAGTGGCACTGTCTGTGTATTTGCCATCGGGCGCATTCACGAAGAAACGAAGCGGCAGAGTTCGGGGGAGACACGATCTCTCTTGGCCTGCCGGAAACAAGGTAAACAATTTTATTGACAAACGCGATTTTTTCGGCGAAATACATACCAATACACTGCTCAATTAAAATGATTCAGAAGTACGGCAGAAGCACATTCATCGCCCAAATAGATCTCGAAGACGCCTATAAGAACACGAATAAAATTTCTCACTGGTATCTGTCAGGCTGCGAATATAACGGTTAGTTAATATTATCTCGATACCACATTGCCATTTGGTCTTCGGAGTTCGGTCAGAATAGACACCGATTTTGCCGACGCCTTGTGTTTCTGTCTGGGACATGACGCTGCTCCAGCTGTTGGCCATTATCTCAACGATTTTGTTACCACACGTTCTCTCAATAGTGATGCATGCACAACCAATTTATCCATCATGTTTCAGACTTGTAAAGACATTAATTTTATTTTTAATTCGAAAAAGTAGTCAACTCCATCCCAGTTAATAACCTCAGATTCTTAAATAGATAACCATATATTGTGAATCACAGATAGAATGTTAGAAAAAAGTTGGTTATTGCTGAACATATAACAGAACAAAAGTGTGCTAACTTTTATCAATAATTTGGAATTGTTTAAAATCAAGTATATTACATCACAGAAAACTTTTATTCGCGAAGTCATTAATGTTTCCATGAAGTTACGACATTTTCACTTAAGAAAGGATATCGTAAGACAATTGATTGAGAAGACGTCAGGTGGTGACGGCACATGCTACGTCAAAGACAGTGTCCACATATCGTCAACAATGTTTTGTTCATTGTGATAATTTCGCACTTGTGAAAATGATAACGTCTGGTACTTCTAGAAGCAAGGAGTGTATGACCCTGATAAAAGCACTGTTTTTCATATGTTAGATTTCATTAGATGTCGTGCATCGCAATGCCAAAGATAACCTGGCAGAGCGCTTATCACAGCAGAATTTGTCTCATTCTAAAAAAAAAGGGGAAACGCACTTGTTACTACAAAGAATTTGACAAGATATTGCTTAAAGTAATCCTATTAATTAATTTACACATCTTATCCCTTATATTCAAAGGTTCAGCACAAGCGGATTCCAGTCGTGTAACTTGTTGTTAAAAGCCATTACTTTAGTAAATAGTGTTCCAAAGCAAAAACTTTCACTGATGGCGAATTTGCTTAAGAAACTAAAGCCGTTTATTTTGCAGTCCGTTGATAGTGTCATGCTTTGGCAGCTATAGCATCATTAACACTTGACAGGCCTTTGGCTTGCAAGGTGTTTCTGAATTTGTGCGAGCAGCCGTTGGTATCTTTTTTTTCTTGACAGTGAACGGATATTTTGTGTCATTTACTCAGCTGACACTACGGGCCCTCGGGCCACGAAACTTGGGTCTTAGGTAGAACTTGATATAAACGTGTGCATGACACTTTATTTTCTCCTTCGATTTCGTTTTCTTGTTTAAAACGCCATGTGAAAAGAGTGTATTTTTTGCAAGTAAATGTGGAGCATTTATCACAGAACACACAGTTGCTTAGCTTTGTGCGAGCTTTGACTGCGTAAATAGATAACACGGCGCATGCATGATCAGCCAATAAAGCCTTAAGTCAACAAAAACCAACACTCGGCTTATAAGACGTATTCAAGCTGTGTTGTTTGCAATACATTATTCAGGAAATAACCCATTGAAGGAAGTATTTTTGCGTTTTAATTTTTGTCAAGTTTTTAACATTTCGCCAGCGAAATGAGGTTCTAGTTTGTGTTGCGGTAATAAACAAGGATACCCTTGTTTCACCCTCGTCTTTGAAATGAACAGTTTTTTTTACCAAACATGACCTGGTGTTGCACACGTATTATATATATGTTCTCTCTCGATGCAAGAAAGAAATGAAATCACTATATTAGTTACTGAGATATGGCGCGTACAAACTTACCACTACAGATGGGGGATATTACATATTTTTACAAGATTTCAAAAATCTGACAATTTTTCATTTTTTAAGAAAAACAAAAAATAACCTTGCACTGCACACCTCCAATATATCTTCTCTCTCGATGCAAAAAAGAAATGAAATCACTAGACTAGTTACTAGAAGGAAGTATTTTTGCGTTTTAATTTTTGTCAAGTGTTTAACATTTCGCTAGCGAAATAAGGTTCTAGTTTCACTTTGGCCTAATCAGAGTTTTCGAGTACGCAACTACAAAAAGCTCAATTCCGCCTTAAACATGTGCGCAAAGCTTGTGGCTTCAACTCGGCCATTGAATTCTATTTAAAAAGTTCAAAACGCTATGCCCGGGACATAAGAACATCTATGCGTTTCATTTGTACCCATAGGCGATTTGTGCAATTCGTGCAATTTGTGACATCGGTGTCATCCCGAGGAACCCTTCTTTACGACCGTTATGACATGCCAACTGATTGTCTCAATAACCAAATAAACGGTAACAGCACTCACTCATATCGTATCGAAGGTGTTCCAGAAGTTTCCACTGGTCGCGACTACAGATCGACGTCTTACCAACGTCCTAGGCACAACGTTACATAGACGTCGGGTAAGCAACGTTGTTTAGACGTTGCCTTTGGTCGCAACCAAGATGCAACTTCCTCCGACGTCTAATCAACGTCTTTGGTGCAAAGATGAACAGTCATCGAAAAACGTTGTACAGACGCTGAAAATCGACGATGTACAGACGTTAGAATTGTAACAAAAAACATCCTTATTGTGTTATCGCTCACCGGAAAAGGCAGCCATGACAGGTCTCCCTGAAACGAAGTAGTAAACTGTAAGAATTTCAAGAGCGCGCAAGTTTTTTATCCATCTACTTTTGAGAAATAATCATGAAAATCGACGTCATACATATCCCGCAAACTACGGATGTCGCTCTCAAGGTAGCGATTCTGGATTGTTATTGTTCCAAAGTCTACATATCGTACTTGTGAGGATTGATGCCCCAAAGGTGACGCTACTTAAGATATTTCACAGGTGCTATAAAACTTTGATGGATCCTTATTTCGCGTTGAGTAAAAAATGCGGCCAAGCTGTTGTGTAAAAGTGGATCCTGGAAGAATTCTCGAGTATGTCTCATTATGATGGTGCTCACAGTAATGCATTGAGAGTCTCCAACCCCGCCAAATGAAATAGAATAAAAAATAAATAAATAGCTTTGAAATGCAAATAAGTTTTTTTTCGCCCTGCAAATTTAGATCAGTTGTCGCTAGATCAGTTGCCGTTTGATAGCATGCCGGACCAATGGGGTGGTATTTATTCCAGGTGGCATTTCATCCTCGCGTACCACTTACCAGCTGGTTACTGTGCATGTCTAGGACTGTTTAAAACGGCCACTGAATGAATGAGTGAATGAATGAACGAATGACCCCCCCCCCCCCACCACCACCTTTTTATGGAAAACCAGGAGTACTGAATGACTTTTTTTAAAACAAATGGTAACGCATGGTAACATATATAAACCGCTCGGAACAGTTGTCAGGATACCAGTAACACATGCACACACAAAACTGCGGAACAGAAATGAGAGAAGAAAACCACAACTCCAGCGCTTGGAATACAATCTACTTAGTGCATTTGTTCGCATACACGTTTACAAGTGACGTTAATGTGCCCTTTGTACCCGTCATGTTTCACTCAGTATACGCATACTTTGGTGACCCCTTTGTAGCTGGTCTTTAACATCAGCAAATAAGCATCTTGCTAATGCAGTCCTGCTGGAAACGGACCCACTCCACATGGACAATTAAAAGGCTGAGCAGTGCCCTGGATTTCCATACCAGTGACACCGCTCATTCTCCTTGTAATTTTGGAAATAGGCAAATCTGTACAAGTTGAGCGGGATACATATGGTAAGAGCGGGCAAATTATTGCTAGTGATCCCCCAGAGGCGGACACTGATGTCGTCTGCAGATATGATAAAAGCTACTTCATAATTAGTAACCACGGGGCGCTGAAGCCGCCTCTGGGCTTGTGTCACTGCCTTCTTCCCGTTAAAGTATACTTCTTTCTGAAATACTTCTCTGTGGTTGCAACGTCAAGTTGTACAAAAACAAAGCGTTCTTCTATTGCATTTATGTACAGACAGAAGAGGTGCGGAAATAGAGCCATTTATCGCAGCCCGCTAATTACATTCACGAATTACATTCAACAGCTTTTGTAGGGCGTATTTAAATTGCCTGCCTATGTGTTTTCTCTCGTTGTAAGTTAAAAAAGATAAAAGAAAACACAGTTTACTGACCCGTCTATGTTTATCTTGACTTTGTAACGGTCGTAGCCAACCATGCCAACGCAGGTTCCGCGAAATCTCAGCTGTAAAAATCAATAAGAAGACATTGTAATAAATTGAAAGAAGCTTGGTATTTTAATACATGCAATTAATGTGTCAACGCGTCAATGTTATTAATTTCCCAGATTTTCATTTCATTTTTCGTTTTATCATACTGGTAGATCAGAGTTTTTAAAGGTTCTTTTGCTGAACTGTGTTCTGCGAATTAATATTTAATCGAATGTCTACTTTTAGGCTATTTTAGCAAATTTGGCTGTGACCCCATTTTAAGTTTTTGCACATGATTTCCTATACAAAAAATAATGTTCAGACTTTTTTGTAATTAACACTTGGCAAGTCGAAGACTTGAGAAGAGTATGTTGAAGCTGTCCAGAGCCAATGCTTCGAACCTTTTTTTTATCTCTTTCCTGTCTCGTCATTTTGTCTTTACTGCGTCTCTGGCCATACTAGCTATAGGTCCACCAAACTTTGCAAACATGTAGTATTTGATCTGAAGCTGTGAGATTCCCTTTTTGTTTTCACCTTTGTTTTCATTTTTCATGATCAAAACGCGAAGTAAAAACTGATTTTTTTATCATCAAAATCAACGCGTAAGGGCTGCAGCAGCATTTGCACAAGCCTATCGCATATGCCAACTGCCACACTGTACACAACATGAATGATATTTGCATACGCTAAAGACGCTGAGCATAGTGGCTTGCCAGTGTTGGTTTTATAAGAACGACACGTGGATGCAAAATCAGCTTCAATTACGCAGATAAGGTGGGAGAAGGGATGCCATTTCATAGAGTAAGTAGCAAAACAGTCTTTTTTTCTGGAAAGGTTTCAAACTAGCGAAAAAATTTAATGAGAAAGATTTCGGAATCTGAAAAAAAAAACAGTGGCCTGTTTGTAAAGGAAAAGCAAATCAACATCAGGCTGAAAAGTTTTTAAAATTCTACTCAAAGGCAGAAAGTGATTTTAAAAATATTATTTTTTTTGCCAAGCATTTAATGTTTCGACTCTGAGAAAAAGTTTCTCGCTTCTGTAAGTTTTCCGGCCAACATAAGAGAATGTCAAACCTAATTAATCATTCGATGTTAAAAACTTCAAGTTGTGTGAGATTAAATTTTGGAGTTTTAAAAATGCAGTTCTTTGCATTGAAACTAACTCAAATTAAAGGCAAGTAACAATGGAATGCCGTTTTAACATTTAATGCTTATCTTTTATATCAAAATATAATTAAAAATATCTATAAATCAATGTAGATCTCAATTATTTATATTTTGCTATCGATAATTGAATTTTAGAGAGCAAAATGTCATTTTTGAGATTAAAAAATCAATTTTACAAACTTAAAAAAATCTTAAGGGAGACACAAATTTTAAATTAGATAAAATATAACGAATCGTCAATTAAATTTTGGAGATGAAAACTTGAATTATTGAGTTCAATAATAAAAGCACAAATTTTGGTCACAAGAATTGCTTCTTTTTTGTACAGTAAAAATTGAAGAAAGATTCTCTATACATCATTTATTTAAAGCCGTGTGTTTCTGAATTTTTTTGTTTAAAAATTAGACTGATATTTTGATATCAAAAATCAATTTTTTAGACCAAAAAAATCATTTGCAGATTTCAAAATACAAATTAAAAAAGTATCATTCTGAAATAATGATATCTGAAATGAATTCTTGATATCAATAAAAGGAAAATGAATTACTGAGCTCAAAATTTTTTGCTATCAAGAATTGAATTATTAATATAAAAATCAATTTTAGATATCATTAAATCATTTTTGATATCAATCAATATTTGTTGATATCTCTAAATGTTTATTGATATCAATTTTTTTAGATCAAGAATACATTTAGAAATACCAAAATACAATTACAGATAGCAAAAATTAATTCTTGATATCAAAAGATCAATTGTTGAGATCAAATATTAATTTTTGATATCAATAATTCCCTAATAAATGTGAAACGGCATTCCATAAGCAACACATTTGCAGTTCAAAAAGAATACATGTCATAAAGTAAATGTCATTTCAGGCAAGCTGTCACAAATTTTCGGCCACTTTGTAAACTGTCCGATTTGATAGCCCGCCTTTCAAAAAAAAATGGCCGAATAACACTGATGCTTAGAGAAATAATTTCTGAGATTTGAAAGGAAATTGAAAGTGGCATTGAAGCAAATAAAGCAACCTGCAAAAACCGTAACCTGGCAGCTGTATCTAATGCTGAGAGGGTTGTTAGCAGTCGTTACAGGCTTCGGATTAGCCGAGTGCCCTATCATGTCCACGACGAACCCGAGGGCAACGGGCAATCGATGAAGACTCAAGTGCGATGTGAAACATGTGGCACTGGCCACATAACAGTTAAGTGCTTAAATTAGCAACCGAATGCTTTGCGTGACATCTCGTTATTTGATGTCATTGAACAATCCCATCGGAAATGGCCAGTTATAAGCAAATCCTTTGTCACAACTTTTCCTCAAGAAATCAAATAATTAAATTGCGCTTCTCATTTTATCAGTTATAGAGGCAATGCGCCAGGCGTGTTCGCAGCATTTGACCACATCTGATTGGTCGGGCTTTGGGGGCTCAAACCGCAATATCTGCAGCCAGTCTGTTAATATTCTCATTACTTGCATTCGCTCACAACTTTCATGTCTTACTCATTCTATGCAGTTTCTTAATAAAACCCCGAAAGACGTATTCATAGCTTCATCTTGGCAATGTTGCACTTATGCATATAGATTCTCGTGCGTCCAGGGACACTGTAGCAAGCTGTGGGAAAGGTACGAGTCCATGCTCAAGAACAGATACCAACACAGAAAAGTCACAAAAAAGATCTTAAACATTGAATTTTTTGCCATTTACAACTATAATAGACGCCTATTGTACATTAGCCAATTTGTCAAGAGAATAAGCCCCTGCTTTTAATACTACAAAAATACTGAAAAATCTAACATATTTTACCAATTGAAAAGCGATCTCTTGTCAGCTGATCTTGTTTTAAGGCTATTTGTATTTGCCTAAAGAAAGAATTTTTCATGTGGAAACATCTCAGTTTTTTTAATAATAAATTGATCATTAAAGAGGAATGCGAATCTCTGAGCCATCTAGTGAGTGAATTTAGAATCAGGATCAGAATTTTCAAATTGTGTATAAACTGAAATGTTAAATTTTCTGCTATCAGTCGTGGGGCGCCAAAATTATATCCTTTGCAAAGTTATTGGGTAATCAGAGTTCGAAAATCATTTTACTGGCCACCCAATTTGTTTGACAACATTAGAACTGACTGGATCACAAAGCAGCGCCAATGTCAGACAACGGTGTGCTCGGTTCAGAAATACGAAAAAGGGTGGATCAGGGCAACAATTTGTGGACTTTTCCACCAAATGATGTTTTTTTCCTAACCCTGTTGCCTATAAGCCTGGAGTACAGTAGCTTGAAAGTGTGTATTGATGTCTCTTGAAATTTGGGCGGGAAATGGTTGTATATGTCATCACTGAAAAAAGTGTAAAAAATGAGTGGGAGGGGGGGGGGGCAGGTTCGCAAAGAAACTTGTAGTGACAAAAGAACCGCGGGAACCCTCATATTTTACTATCTCAAATGCTGAATGAATGATCAGTGCGCAATTATGTACAATATGAGAGGAAAAATGTTGCAGGTTTTCGTTCTGTATTGGAATTAGTTTCACAATTTGTTTATTTGCCATTCTTAGTAATACAAACCGAAAGAAATCCTGAGTCGTTTTAGTTCTGTTTTATTTCTCATAAAAGTCCGGTGACCATTGCTTTTTATATCCTATTATTGTAGCACTGTGTCACATGGTTGCACATGCGAAGTATTAAAACAAAATTGTTGCAGATTAAAATTATGGGAGATAGCCGCATTTCCCTTCAAAGTTAATTTAGCTGTAACTCGACTTGAGCAACCCGACAGAAGCACAGACTTCTCGTTTCGGCGCAAAACGTGGTGAGACTTAGTAAAAAGCAAAAAGTAAAAATTAAAAGCTCATTTCTTGCTAAGTGAAATAAAAAGCTTGGTGAAATAATACCACAGATAATATCACAAATAATATCAAAATAATGTCCCGAACAATATCAAAAAATAATATCAGAAATAATATCAGAAATAATATCAGAAATATATCACAAATAATGTCACAAACAATATCACAAATAATGTCACAAATAATGTCACAAACAATATCACAAATAATGTCACAAATGGAATAAAATTTTGTTCAGCTCGACAACTATTCTTCCTCGTAAAGTAAATTTCACGGTTCACATTATAGCGGTGGGGCCGAATGCAAGTTATCTTTAAGAAATGACAGTGAAAGAAGTGCACAAAATTCTTTAAATGTAGAGGGTAAAAGAAACAATGGTTGAGTGGTTGTGGCACAAAAGAACGCACCGTTTTATGGAAACAGTCGTCGCCGTCGCACATGCTTTTGATCCAGGTCCACATCTCAATCTGCGTCTGGTTGACCTTGACAACGACGCGCTGGTCCCACTCTGTAGAGTTGCGCTTAAAGCGTGTGTGAGTGACCCACATACGGGTGCCGTCGGAGTGGGGCCGTCTCCACAGCGCGTACGGCAATACGCAATCCTGTCGCCCATCTCAAAACACACGATCATAACATTCAAAAGCATCGTGTGTCAGATTGCTTGCATGAAAAGTTCATTTTAGATATTATGTGAAATAGAATATAAACAAATAATTGCCGCACTGTGAAAAATCGTTTTCAACTTTGTCAAACGTTGAAATGCTAAAAATACAGCAGTTTACAAATATATAGCACTATCCATGACCAAAATATGTGCGCCTGTGACGATGTTCTTTTCGCATGTTTTGTGAAATGATGTACATTATGGCAGAAGTCGGATGTTTTTTTTGTTGTTTTTTTTTCTTTTTTTTTGCAATGCATTAATTTGATGAAAGCTGCTGTGAGGCCATGTATGTAAAGAACACTATAACACAAAGAACACATATTAGGCTACACACACAACTGGCTAAGACTGGTTTATTTCTGGGTGTCCGTGGGGCTTATCGGGAATAGGGAGAGCGTAGTTACCAGGGTAATGACAAATGGCCCTTCACCCGAATGACCTTTATCCCGGCTGGATCCTATGCCAAAGTTCGAGTCCATTTTAGAATGAATCAACACGCTCACTTACCAGCAGGACAAAACGAGAAGCAGAAAAGAAGAACATATACAACAATAGACAGCCTCATTATTCGATTCGCTTGATTCTGCACAATAAAACAGTTTTCAGAGTTTTTGTTGCGCTTTAATCCAGTGCTGTGATCGTTTTTTTTTTCAAGCATCCCTGGAGGAATCCCTCGAGCTAAGTACTGCATTTAATAAGCGTCAGTCCGCGAACACCACACACCACAAGCAACCAGCTTTCCAAACTGATCCTCGATTAATTAGCAAAATTGTTAAATTAATAATGAGATTTTCGTAGCCTCATTCCCTAGATTGTCTCTTTTCGTATGATTGATTGCCAGGGCAAGACACCTCGAAACAAAGGCTCGAGTTCCTTCTCATTGCCTATCCATACGTTAAAATTGCTAATCTGTTGCAAAATATCCTAAGAATATATGATGCTTTCTTGTCATTTACAAAGAGGTTATGATATCCGTTGTGTTGTGGTTATAATTAAGCAGCCTGCAGCACAAGAAAACGCACAAATGATGGTTTCAGTTCCTTCTCAATGTCTATCCACAAATTTAATTGCCAACTTCTTGCAAAACATCCTAAGAATATACAATGATTTCTTGTGATGTGGAGGTTATGACATCCGTTGTAGTGTGGGGTTTATAATTTAGCAGCCTGTTTTCTCTCTTATATGACACACTGAAGCTCAGTGCTCGTGTGTCAGCCGCTCACCACTCGCCTCCCGGTGACGTGTTAATAGCTGTTTGTGTCTCCCGTTTCCGCAAGCGTTTAACTGTAACAGCAAAAAAGAGGAATTAGGCTCCTTGCACTTTTAACTGTCGCTCACATTAAATAAGGGAGCCAATGCTATTGCGTCACACTACTTTTATTTTTACAATGGCAACGCTTAAAATGTACCCATTTTTCATATTTTTGTTTCATTTACATAGTTAATATTATAACTAACAAACCGTTGTTAGGATACCCCAAATAATAAATAAATAGTCCTTAGTGATATAATAACAACGACTAAATGAAATACGTGTAAAAATATAAAATTTAACCAACGTTGATTAATTTGCCATTTACTTTTTGACGCGTCATTTAATATGCGTTCTCTTAGCTAAATTAAATTACTCTGAATAGCAATGTTGTGCTTTAAGAAATTCGCTTCATATTAAAAATTTCGTAAATGCCAAAAAAAAAAAAAAAAGAAGAAGAAGAAGAAATCCGTGAGTCGTTTTAGGCACATCTCTGCCCCAAAACAGAGAGCGGAGAGTAGGCACAAAAGTGAATTCACGTATGTACTATATAACAAACCGCGCAGGACCTGAAGTAAAAACTGAATGAAAGTACTTGCTACTAGTAGATCGTGGGCAAAATATACGGCTTTATTTACTTAGCAATTACCAGATTACTGTTGTGCAGAGGGAAAAGCTATTGCGCACGTTAATTCTTGTTGTTTGGGATAAAGGGAAGGGGTTAATGAACGTAAACCCGTGCAGAATGCTGCAGATTTTTAACGACAAAATCTTCCTATCCGGGTTTCGTTGGGTTCCGAGAAGTTTTAAAATTCTCTTCCCCTATTTGAAATGCAATTGAAACTAGACCGTTTTCGCTATCGAGTAGCGGAAATTACGCATTGGGCCACAAAAAATACGATTTTAAATTCTAAATTCAAGATCTCCAAGAACCTCTGACATGTCGCCTTTTAGGCCCAAAGTCTAGAAAAAAGCTCAAAATTGCACCATCTCTAACCGTCTTCGAGAAAATGGTCAACCTCCTATTTTTGACCTTGACCATGGCTGAGGGAGTCAAAGTCATCGAGATAGCTCTTACACATAGTCTTTTAGGCTCAAAAGGTCGAACATATAAGCTCAAAATCGCTAAGCACTTTCGAAATAATGGTCAGTCTTTCTCTAACGCTTTTTGATGCACAAAGGTCACCTTTCACCTGGACGATGAGTGTCGAGATTCAGATCGTGAGGCTACTCTGTAATGAAACCGTTCTTATTATCTTTGCATTATGAATCACCATAAAAAGAGGAATACTGTGGAAATCAGACCTCTTCAATTCAGCATCAGGGTGGTCCAACATCGGGGATTGCACTGTGTATCACTGAGGTGCAGAACTGACTGCCGCTAAAACTTGTTACTGCATGACACGTTAAACTCAAAACTTCTTCATCTTTACACTTTCTGTTATCTTTTACAGGTTTTCCAGAAGCAAAACAAAGAATTCCGCCATAAAGTGGACTGACCTACTTATAAAATCCATAAAAGAAACTGCCTGTGTTACATTGTGTCAGAGAAGAACAAGACCATGCGGCGCTACCTGTTATATAAAGTTATTTTGGCTCAAAAAGGAGCTAAAATTGGTCTAACTGTAACCGTTTCCGAGATGATGGTCAACTTCCTCCCTTTAACCTTGACCGGGACCTCACTTTGAGATTGACTTTGAGGCGAGGTTTTATTATTGCCTATAAGTATACTAATTACAAGTTCTGGACTTTTCTGGAGAGCATTTTGCATAAAAAATTTGGCCTCAAATTGATATTAACCTTGACCGCTGAGGTCAAAAACAAAAACAAAAATTGCGGTTTCGGCGAAATCTTGTCATCTTCTACACGTGTACCAAATTTCGACTTATTGCGTCCAATAGTGTAGGAGGGGTTTTCTGGAAACCATCGAACAAAAAAGGGACTGTATTCAAAATAAGTTTGTTGCCTGTTCAAAAGCACAGGAGAGCTCCGGCATAGCAACACCCCACAAATTGATCACCTCCAAAATAAAACGACTTTCTATGGATTCCAGGTGACTTTAGAGTAGCAGGAAAAAATAACACATACCTTGGAGTTAGAGTTTCATTTTTTCACTATTATCCTTACTTTTGCATAGTGTTTTCGCCAATAGTCACCCTTTATGATTACAGGCTAGTAGCTTTTGCTTTACATAAAGTAGGGACATTACTGGGAAAACACGACACAGTGTAACCTGTACTGCGCAGAGACGACTGACATTGATTATGAGAGTTCTCCTGTTGCGTTTTCTAATTTATGTTTAGCTTCACTGAAATTAGTAAAGTTTCATGCTTATATCAAGAGAAGGTGTCATTTTGGATCAAACGAAAAATTCAGTTTCAAGTATCTCCTTTGATTTACTAAAAATGACACAAGAAAGAAATAATTCTCCAAGTAAATTGACCATATATTACAACTGAATTGCAACCAAACACCATTGGAATAGTAAAACTCATAACCAATTGTGCCAAGACGTAGGCAATTAAACAAAAATATCATGAAGTCTTGTCCCCTGACTAACAGTCATTTTTGCTATCAGTCTTAAACTGGCAGAATGAACATTCCAGTCAGCCATTTTGTCGAAATATGTTCTTCTTGACATTATTTGTTAGCAATTACATGTACACAGAGGGAACAGAAACACCGACTATAAATATATACATTTAGGCCACGGTATAAATGCCATAAGGTGTACACAACTACCACTGACTGGAGGAACTGGGAATTGAATATTGCCTCTAAATTGAAAAATGGAAACCTCTGAATACACAACTGATTCCGAATAGCTTTCAGCACGACGCAGTATATAAATGGGATGCACGTATGAAGGCACTGCAAACACGAAAACCGTGTATGTCTCCTTCAGCAGAACACACGATACGAATGGCATAGAAGTGCAAACAATAGATATATGTCGAACACAGTCTGTGTGCCTGATGTACAGAGCCATTTATGTCTCATTTTATTTTCAACCGCAGTGACTCGTTTTGAATTAAATGCGGTTGTTTATATAATTCTTATAAGTCTTCGTGCAATCTTGTATTAGTGATGAGAACAGCATGTGTGCAAAAAAAATATCTTTGCTACTTAATAAGTTCTTGTTATGGACAGATTTTCAGCAAATTTGTCTCTGTACAGCAGGTTATACTGTCGGAAATTCTTCTTCAAAGCTTTTGTGGCATTGCGCGCTATTTGCTTCATTGGTTTGTTAAACAGTGTTAAAACTGTTTAATTGAGGTGTGGCGTTGGTCCGGAAAGGGAAGCTAGTGTATTTGTGTTAATGTGTTTCATCTCTCGGTACACAAACTTGTACCCGGTTATCATTTGATGAAGCTTATTAGATGAAGCGTGATTAATGGCAAGCTGAGTCCATCATCAAAGAACATTCCATTAACTAATAACTAGCATATATTGAAACAGCACCGAAGGCTAATGGAAATGAAAGGTTGAAGTTTAGGTAATGTCCAGGTTAGCCTTATCAAGTTTTTTTTATATTCCAAGGATGGTAGTGATGTGTAGCAGATTGGAATTCTAGGTTCTTAGGAAATGTGCTTTATTCGTATGAGGAATAGTTAATTGCAATTAGTCTGAAGTGAGGCAGGAGTCATTTTGACACGTTATTGTAATTTGGTTAACATTCCGTTGTGAACTAATTCTTAAGAAAATACAATGAAACATACTTGCTAAAAAATGAAATATACGTGATTAAGAAACATCCAAAGAAGACATAAGAACATTTCAAACCCTTTTAAGCCCCTTAAAATTTGCGTTTATTAGTTGAGAGGCTTTGTACAGGGGTAGGAGGGGGCGGTTACCGTTTATCTTGTTTTATTTTACCTGTTAAGGCTGACTCAAAAAGTTAATTTTATTATTCATGTAGCGATCATATACATCATATGAGGAAAATACATCTACAAGAGTAAACGGAACGGTAGTTTCAAATATAGAAGGATTATCTAGATATTTGTTTAAAATAATACTGTTTAAACATAACAAAATTTGCTTTCCCATATTTCAATCATGGTGAACATTTCCACGTGCACATTAACATACGTAATACACACTGCGTACACCATTGATCGAACACTTTTCTTGCAAAGCACTTGTTTCCTTGCATGTGTTAATGTTAAGGCCGAAGCAGAATAACGGGACAGGGCACTGTTTTGATTGTAATAAGATACATTGCACGTTATTGAAATTACGTCTTGTCACTGTAATACGGGATCAAATTTAATGCATCAGATAATAGTACCATCATGTTTTTATCTCCACGGTAATACTTTAGAAGCTATATGGTCATCGTGTGGTAACCACTACAATAATGCTACAATATTACTTAAATACTATGATAAAAATTTCAGGTGGACAGGTAACATGTAACATGGGCTGCATTATTGGGGTAAGAAGACGAGCAATAAACTATTAAAGAAGACTTATTTGTAATTAAGTCTAAGAAATTATTGCTAAGAGTAAGATTTTAATAGCACACAATACATGATACTGTATTATGCTAGGAACAACCAACAGTAAAATCTAAGTTAATTAAAGAATATAGCTATGTATTTTTGAAATTTAGAATCGCGTCGTAAAATTATGGAGAAAGTAACTACTTGTATTTGATGTAATTCTGTGGATAATGGGATAACGTTTATATGTTTTGATAATTTTAAGTCTAAGAAATGATTCTTAAGATTAGGATTTTAATAGCACATAATACGTGATAGTGCATTAGGCTAAGAACAGCAGTACTAAAATGTAAGATAGTTAAAAACTATAGCTATGTATTTGTGAAATTTTGAATCGCGTCGTTAAATTATAAAAAATGTTTCAGTCCTTATGTTTTTATGTGGAAACAAGGTGAATGAAATGCTGCTACAACAAATATTATTTAATATGCAATTAATTATAAGACAATTAAGTTTTATTTTCTTCCCATTATCGTGTATACCATGCTTTCGCCTTCGTCAAAAGTAATGGCACTAAAAGTACCCGGTTGTTGTTGAGATAAAAAATCCAGCTATTCCCAATAAAATGTGTAACAACTGAAAGATTTAAAATATTGTTCATTGTCTAATCTACTGCAATACCCTTATAAAATAGTTCTTAAAATATTAGAAATGGCGAATTAAAGCATTTAGTATGATTATTCCTAAATTTTGAAGCTAAAATGAATTTCTCAAAGACAATGGTAGTGAAAATCTTTATCTTAAGCTTTCAACAATTGCTTATTCAAGGGCAGTATTCTTTAATATTTTCTTTCTAAATATCGATCCATTTATACCATTCTTCAAATATCACACGGAATTCTCCTGACGAAAGAAGTACTCTGCTGCATTGAAAACGATATGTGAAAGTACAGTGTAAAGGCAAGAGATCAACCCGCGCTTCATACTACAATGTGCTATGGTGGGCTAGGAAAGCCCACCATAACCCTATATGTTCTAATCGAAATGTTGTAATTTTTTGAAAGTTCCACAGCTCGCCCTGTGACTTGAATCGGATCCTTTCATCGTGTTGCTACGTTTAGATTAATTTGCAATTGATTCAAACCTCCTTGATTTTTGTCATCTTTACGTCAATATAAGGAAAATAATAGTCAATGCATTCGTTTATTTATTTTTGCAACCTCACCCACTGCCATTTGTTAACTATACCAAAATTACCTTAGTTTACACCCACAGTCTATAGGTCCTTTCTTTGTTTTAACGACAGCCATATACAGTTAATAATTCTGATGCCAGTTTAAAAGCTGGTATTGCTTTGTCGTTTTAGATTTTTCAGGTTATGTTTAATATAGCTTAAGAATCAGTAACTCCATATGTAGTTTGGTCAATGATTTCACCCAGTCTCAGTTTTCTAAAAATGGCAAGACTTCGTTGCAGTAGCGAAGAATCACGAAAAATATATGGGCATTTCTTAAACTTGTAGGTTCGAAGCCGTTAAGGTCTGTGAGTCTTTGAATTGGGGCATTTTATTCTATTTTCCCCCAAAGACTCCTAGTGTCGTTCGTTTCAATAATTTATTTTAATTTCAATTGTAACAAAAATAATATGTTTATGTACCAGTAACATAATCAAGAAAATATTTCAAACCACCTTCCTGCACTTTCTTTTGTCTTTCCTCAGCTAGAACACGACTTACGGACAAACAAAATTAACTGGCTTACAGTAACTTTAAAACAGAGAGAGAGAGAGAGAGAGAGAGAGAGAGAGAGAGAGAGAGAGAGACAGAGAGAGAGAGACAGAGAGAGAGAGAGAGAGAGAGAGAGAGAGAGAGAGAGACAGAGAGAGAGAATAAATAACATAATAGGGTCCATAAATGTGTTTCGGTCCAAGACATAGTAGTCCAAGGAATTATACTAATGTATTGCTTGTTCACAGGGTTTAGATGAAGAGACATTGTCAAACAAAGAATGTAAGAAGCCCAAAATCTGTTTTAAATAAAGTATTATGGGTGAAATTAAATATAATTCAACGTTGCATATAAATAAGATGCCCATTACTTAAAAACGCTTTAATTTAATTGTGTTTTAATATGGAATGGGTATTATAAGCAAATTCATCAAAAAAGTTGCTCTGAAAAGCCTTACCCATTGTGTTCAGTCAGTTAACTTAAATAATACACGGCATCGTTCAAGCATTCAATATTTGATAAAGTATTAGTGCTAGTATTTAGAATTTTAATACAAACGGAAAGAAGTGTTCGGAACGCATCAGTAAATTAAACATTGTTGAAGTATTAGCGGCTGTCTGAACATGAACCAAAACTAAAATAAGCCAGATATATCACGTCTTAAAGTTAAAAAATTAATAATTTTTTTAAATGTCAGAATAATATGCCCAGATGAGGAATGAATAATAGCGTGTTGCAACAGGCGATTCGGCAAGATACCTTCCAAGCCCTGTTACTCTTACTTTACACGATAATCGGTTAATGTGAACACGATCTATTGCTTTCCTTCACGGTGTCGTGTGAGATCTGCTGTAATGACATTTAAATAACAGAAAAATACCGTTCGTCTAACACTTTCTTCACAGGGGTCATATGTGAACAGTTCATTCTGGATTTATCTATAATGTCTGCATGTTAATTATTTTATATGTGGTGTTGTTATCTTTGACGATAAGAGATATATAATTGTGAAAAATCTGAGTAATTGTTCAAATTACATAAAAAAGAGATAAGAACATTCATTTCTACTTGTTAAAAATGGTTGTTAATGTAAACATTTTTTCTTAATTTGGTGCAATTGATAAGAATTAACACAGGAAAATAAGATGTGCTAGGTGAGAAGGTGGACTTATGATGCTGTAAGAACACTTATTAATTACTGGATTTGTCAAATTTATGAAACATACGTATTAAGCACTCATCTGCTAAGATCTCTGGTATAAAATGAAGTCGTTTAGTGGATACACGACGAGGTTGTTACTCTTTTGCTATATGTGACAAACGTAGAGTTATTTAAGGACATATATACTGGGCCAAACATATGAGACACATTGTTTTAGCCATGAAACGGAATGAATTTAAAGTGTTTTATCTTATAAATTAATTGACAACAATGCCTTTGAAATGTTGAAAAAGAAAAACATCGCTGAGAAGCAGAGGTGCATATAGTGGACACTTTAGATTCAGTTACGCAGACATTAAATGAATCAGTCTGCCATGATGTTATGCATAATAAAAGACTTTCCAATCACTACCAGCAACAAAGGTCACTTATTGCCTCGAGAGAGCAGCAAGACGTCAACAGTCATTTCAATTTGCATTCGTTTTCTTCAAAATTTCTCTGTTTTTTATTTGCAATTACTTTTTGTGATTTGCTGCCTAGTTGTTAAAAGGTTGTTTTATTTCTTGAATGTAAAATTGTAAGAAACTTTTAAGGCAGTAAGTTTTTCAGTGATGGGTCAATTATAAACCTTTATGATTTCAATAACATCAAAGGTTTAGCTGTACAATAACAACAAATCGTCAATGAAAATATGTGAAATTAAACGCGTTAATTTTAATAAATGTTATGTGCGTCTAGTAGTAAGTATAGAGGCTGTGGAATGTGTACGTTTTTGGAGAAATAATACTTAAAAAGAGTTTTACATAGCCTTATTGAACACTAATTTGCAAAACAACATTTAATTTTACATTTTCTACATAAACATGTACTGTTATATTCATAAAAGAATTTTAGATCAAAACATTGACACTGGATTTTGATCTCTTTATTTTAAACATTTAATTGTGTGGTCTAATTGAAACTTTTCAACAATGCTACTGTCCATTACATATGCATCTGTTCAGAAAACAACGTTTTGGATTCTTATTATCTGTGTGAATTTTTATTAGCTAAAAGTCAACCATGCATGTCCGCTATCAATTCCATTTTAAGTGTCAAACAGTGATAGGTATGCAAAAAATGTCGGTTTTGTTGGTTTGGGTCGACAACGTAAGCCCATAGAAATGTGACTAGAGATGCACAGCCAAAAGTATACAGACGCTACTGGTCGCCGACTAAACGTTAATTAAAGTACAGGTTCGTTATGTAATCTATTCATTTTTTTTACATTTTAAAACTGAAATGGACGACAGAAATGAAAATATAAATATTACTTTCGTTCAAAGAAACCCACACAGATCCAGAACGTTGCTTCTAATTGCCGACTATATTAGAAGTGTATTCTATTATTTAAAAGAAACAGCTAAAAGGTTTATTTATGTAAACATGATTTCAGGACATTGTATTATTTTGTGTCGATTAGTCAGAAATTACTGATTGTTTTTCAGTTTGCTTTTCTGCTCGAATGAGCTGAGAGTTATTTATGATATTTCTAACAAAAGAATACTACCTCTTAGTTTTAATTTGTATTGCACCGCATCCAGTAGTATTGTAAGTAGCTGAGAAAATCATGGAAGCCTGTTCATGGTTTCATTTGACGTTTTTTTCAATCACAGTGAATTTGTAATAAATAATATTAATTTATATACACGTGTAAAATTATCATAAGAATCCGAAATTAAACATGTATTTTCCAAATATGGTACCATTTCTAAGAAAAAGTTTATTTCGTATCTGTTGGTAAAACTGTCGAATTGTCCAAATTAAAAATTGTAGTGTTGTCATTAATTATTTACTGTGAGTACCTAAAGCCAGTTAGACATTAAAACTCTTGGCAGTATAGACTGACATCACTTGGAAAAGTGGTCCAGTAAAAATAAACAGGTAGCAGATAAACAGATAATTGTTAACTCTAGTCAGTACTTGGTTACACCATTACAACATGGTATTCCTCATGGAACATTACCAAGCCTTTATGCTTTATCTTTAATACCGTAAAAAGTGGTGCCTCTGTTTTAAAAATGTAACATATTGCATTGGGTTAGAGCGTCGTGCAATAAAGCACGAGTTATTACCAGCAACTATGATTACTTATTGCCTCGAGAGCTTAGCTACAGTGACAGCTAGCAGTCCAATTTATATTCATTGCCTCTAACCAAATTTTCCAAAAGCCATAAAACTTTAATGGAAATAGATTCTGTTGGATACATGAAGGTTATGATCTAAAACGCAAGACACGCTTTTAAAAAGAAAATGAAGGTTTTTAGAATAACTCACTGGCCGGATATGCCAAAGTATCAACCTATGATTCATGCTGGCGTCGTTTTTTGCCACTAGGCTATTTCTTATTTCATAAGACTGCCGCCAGGAATTGAATTTTTGTACTTATACCATACAAACGGTTGTAACCTCTTATGTTTCGACACAAGTAGTCTAAACTCCAATGCATGCACATAGTAGTATAACCTTCTGTATATGCAGACAACCGGTGTAACCACCTATGTATGCACACAAACAATGTAACGTGTGTATGCACACAAGCAGTGTAACCGTTTGTCTATGCACACAAGCAGTACAACCTGTCTATGTATGCAGCCTCCCATGTATGCACACAAGCAGTGCAATCTTCCGTATAAGCACACAGGAAGTGTAACCCCCTATGCATGCACACAAGAATTGTAACCTCCCATGCAAACATACAAGCAGTATAACCTCCTGAACATTGTAATATCTTATGCATACACGCGAACAGTGCAGTCTCCTATGAATACGTACAAAAGTGCAACTTAATATGCATGCCCACGAGCTGTGTAACACACACTGTGACTTCCTCTGCATGCACATTTTCGTTACAGGCGTTTTTTGGTGAGCTCCAAAAAGGGTTGGCTTTAACCAAATTCACATAAATACTCCACATAATGAGTATTTATCACATGACACCCTTGTAAGATTAAGATTTGAGAAAATATCTAATACTGTAAAATAAAAAATATTTCTTAAGATGGATTAACACATGACACATGCCACGTATAGATGAGAGGTTAGATGCCTCAATCTTCTGGTCACATCACAGTTGTATTAGCTGTTGCAGCTTTGTTCCTACCCCTGATGTATTGTATCGATGCCTCACCACAAAAACACGTCACTCAAAGTAAGACCAATAGAATCGTCACATTAAGCGTATTGTCTATTCACAATACTCATGAAAGCAAAAATATCCAAACACTCGTGACTATGTGGAAAACAGATTTTGTCATACCATACGGTTAATCCATGTGCAATGTGAGCTTACCATATATATATATACATAAATTGAAAATCAAGGTATGCTCTGTATTGACTCTTTAGTCTTGAGATGCCGGACAATTTGAGGAGCCTTCTATAGTTACTTAGCGTATCTGAAACACCCAAATCACCAAAATGAACCGCAAAGAGATCATTATCGCAATGAATGTACAATTTGTTATATTTTATCCACGCAATATTCGTGTCGATTTAAGTGTTTTCTGCCACTAGGCGTATTTTTGGCACTTCATCTCCTCTCCTTGTTATGCTGACATAAAAAAATGATTGCTTCATTGAAAGTGATCGAATCTTGTTTTGACAAACATCTGCAGCGTTTTGAACTGGGGTGACGAGTGCTTCCTCTCAGTTTAGACTTCATATCGACTGATCCAATGGAAAGGTAAACAGTACTTGACTTATACCTTTACATGAGGATACTCCGAGGAGAAAGTCCCACCATTTGACATATATCTAAAGCAGTAGCATACGCTTTAATGGAAGAGACATTATCACTTTCCTAAGCTGTGGAATTAGAAATATCTCTTACTTACTGCGGTCAATTCCTATTCTTGCATAAGTGAAGATTTATTTTACTTAGAGCTGTCTCCTATTTGATTTTTGATTATTTAGTCCATTTTTTAGTCTCCGGATAGCGGCTGGCACTCCACTAGTAATGTTACACTGTATCTATAAATTCCATTTAAAGGACGAGTGTTAACTCTGAGTCATTTTTCATTTGTAAGTTTTTTACGTAAATTCTTGCAACAGTGTGGATATGACACCTCCCGGTTTTCTGGTCATAGTTTCAGGTCAGGGGGGTTACAGGAAGGGGCCAAATGTTCTTATATACTAACGTCTTATTTAATGACTCACGGTTTGTGGAAATGTGTGTATCTGCAGGCTTTCTCCTGGATGAGTACTCACTTTTCGTGTAGCGCGCCAGTGTTAAGACGGAGATAGTTAAAATGTTATAATCTGAATTGCTGCATGTATATAGCTGTTGGTTAGAAGGCTTACGGGTTAAAAATCAGGATTTAGAGTTACTCGGATTTATAAAGCGTCCCACCCTCCCGCCCCCTTTTCACGGTATGTAGCACTATGTCAAGGGCGGAGTTTTGTATTTTAATTAGGGGCATCAGTGTTAAATCATGTCTCTTTGTATTGTGTATATTAATGTGGAAAAGCGTTGTGAATAAAATCCAGCCAAAATCAAGACAAAGTTTATTTAATGGTTCCCAGTTTCCAATACCCTTGAGGTAATTAACCTTATTTTAAATATGCTTCTAAATAAATCGTATAGCTCTCATGTATTTTGTTACTCATTTTATTAATTAATAAATATTTCAACCAGTTTACAAATATATCAGATTTATTTAGAGATACCCATAATTTTATCTCACAATGAGTGAGACATACATGGCTTGCAGTTAAACATATCTATATTTAACTGATTTTAGCAAATTGAATAAAAAGTAAAACTTATATTTATTTGGAGATATTTGAGTAAGTTATGATTTGAAAATAACGAGTATTCTATATCTCGTACTTGTGTCACGATATATTTACGCTATTTTGGAATTTTCATATTTAATTGGTATCTGACGAATGTAAATAGAGATACATATTCATAGATATATCTTTATAATTTGCCCATAATATTTACATTAAAACCAAAGTGATTTAACATATATGAACAGGAACTTTGCTCCTTCGATAAGAAACATATACTCGACGAAAGGAACGAACAGTCGGTGATTTTTGCAGCGTGATTTTCAATTTTTTTCGTTTTAGGGCACTTTGTATGATTTTCGTTGATACCAATATGCTTCCTTTCTTACCCTTTATTTGTTTAACGAAAATCACGTTTATTGACCTGATCTTTTTCAATCATGCCGTTTTATATACCTTTTTGTGTTTTGAGCAATATTAGCAACACGCATGACACAAAGCGAAATGCACAGTAAAGGATAAGCTTTTGCTAGACAAAACATTAAAATATTGAAATTTCCTGGACTGATTGCGATGCCACGGCTGTCATAGGTTGATCGAGAGCGTGTGGTCGTAATGTAGGAGAGCGGGATGAACCAAATTAATGTAGCGATGCATTTCGGTGTCAATGAAGCGACTATCCGACGTCTACGAACACGGCGGTTGAGAGACACTGGATTGATGAGCCACCGTCCACTTTTAGGTTGGCCTCGGGTAGCGACTGCTCAGTAAATCGAGCCTTTCCAACTCCTAGAAACAGGTTTCAACCTGCGACTTGTAGCGATTTAACCTTGCTGTAACCGAATATGTGCATAAACTGCAAGAAGTCGCCTTCACCAGCAATGTGTTAGAACTGAAACGTGCTAACTCATATCCGACTTATCCCAGTTAAGCTGTTTTTCAAATGTATCCCAGCAAACATTAAGACGTCGGAATGACGTCGGGTCGACGTCGTGACCCGACGTTTCCGACGTCGGACTGACGTGCCGGATTTGGTTGTATATGAAATGGAAGCGACGTCTTGTTTTCAACGTCGGAATGACGTCGGGTTTCAACCTAAATCCGACGTCGGAATTAAGTCGGTTTTAGGTTGTATATGAAATTGGAACTGACGTCGGATTCCGACCTGAAACTGACTAGAATTATATAATTAATACACAATTAATAATTCAAATGCTGTTGTGAAATGCATACGAGAGCATTTTCCATGTATATTTTTACAATCTAGGAAGAAAAATACCGACGCGCCATCAAAAGTTTAAAATTTTCATGTAAAAATTACGTTTTTTCTTCTCTTTTTCAAAATGACTTCCATTTCTGGTGAACGATAATAAATGTTCATCGCTTTTTGGTCGTTTTTGCAACATCGGAATGACGTCAGAAAACCGACGTCAGAAAACCGCCTCGGAGTCGGAATAAAGTCGGGTTTGGGGGAATAGGTCAGAATATGGTTGTGAAGTCATTGCGACCAAAATCCAACCTTTTTTCAACCAAAAACGACGTCGGTTGTTTGCTGGGATGTAACCAATATCTGATGAAAACGTGCGCTGTACTGCCATTTTTGTAATGTTGCTGAGGACAAAGTATATAACATAATTAGATGTGCCATTAAATCGTGTAACGGTATCTTCAAATAAACCGAAGCAAATACACTTTGGAAAGCAAAGCTAACTGTGATTCGAAATCCTTTTTTGTTGTATCTGCTAGAACTGTAACTTTGCTATGAGGCCAATAAGGAAAAATGTCGGGAGCAGGATAAAGAGCTCCGCGGTTTTTGTGGACTTCACATAGTTTCCACACAGAAAGTAGGGAAGGGCTTTGGAAGCTTCCATGAAAAGCAGGCTGCCCAAGACAAGATTATCACGATGATAACGTGCGTGTCATGATGGCATGATGGGAAGAGTAAGAGAAAATGGCGACTTCTCATTCGACATCAGCAACAGTGCGAAGCAAGGCTGTGTCTGAGCTCTCAAGCTCTTTGGAATACTGTTGTCATTGATGTTTAGATGTGTATTCCGGGACCATGGCAAAGGTTTATGCATGTAAGTGAGTTCTGATGCAGCATCTTCTTAAAGTCTGGAAGGCATGCAGATCGTTATAAACAAACTTGTTGATGCAGCAAAGAAGTTCGGCCTTACCATCAATATGAACAAAACTGAAATACTGTATCAGTCTGCCGCTAATGATAGACACATTGAAACTGATGTATCTATTGAAGACAACATCCATATGAGAGGTCTCCGTCAAATATGTGCTGTGAAGTGACAAAATAAAATGCCACACATCGAAGTCTTACGGCGAACTTCACTGCGCCTACAAGGCTGATTTATTCATTGTTTTTTTTATTTATTATGTTTTTGTAAGTTAAAGGGTTCTAATAACTTGTTTATTACTTTTTTTACTTATATGAGACTAGAATGTAAGTAATGTTAAAGTTATGTTAAAGTAAAGACTAAACTGAAACCGAAATTTCCACCTTCTCCTTAACTTTAACATAACCTTAACATTTCTTACACACCAGTTTCAAAAAAAGTTTGTTATAAGTAATAAAAAGTTATAAGGAACTTTCAACATAGCAAGTGAATGATAAGTTTCTAAAAGTTATAACAAGCAAAATATAAGTTAAGTTAAACTTAGTAATAACTTTAATAAAACTTTAATGAAACTTGTATGGAACTTCCATGAAAGTTTAGGTAAACTTAGTGGTCGAAAATATAAGAAAATCCAAAATTTTGGGGGGATAGTTGAAGAACTGCAAGGCGTATGCATAAGTTTCATATAAGTTTCATATAACTTTTTAAAAAGTAAAATATGAAAAAAGTAAAAAAGAAAAAATGGCGATATGGTCTCTCGTAGCTTATAGACATTTTTTTATTTTCAGAGTGGAATATTTTTTTTCAATATCTGAACGGAACACAGCTCACATAGTAATTGGGTCTCTCGGATAACTTGAATCAGCAGTACTTGTGGTCTGAGCAAAAAAATTTAAAAAAAAAACACATTACTGCTACTTTGCGTAAATTTGAGAAAACAGTCCTAGTTTGGATAAAATTTTGTCCTTTGTGCTATGAGGTGTGCATCACGCTTTCTCTATTTCGGCAAGACTTAAAAGTGTTGACAATGTCATGAAAATACGCTGATGAAAACCGTTTGTTTATTTATAAGGAAAGTATGTGTATATAAAAAATAGGCACTGCTCTTCTTCCTTTGGGACCCGATTAAACACTGGCGATAATGGAAGTGGCTTCTGTGTTCTTACGACGACACTCACTCTCCATATTTTCTTCTTTTTTTACCAATAAAAATTTTAAAGGGAATTTTTCATGGTTTTACCTGGTCCTGGTTTGGAACTCGTGGTCTCTTGGTCATCAGAAACAAGCGAGAGGCCAAACTTATGATATCTGAGTGGTCAATTTTGGGCTGTTTGGTAGACCACATTTAAACATTTCAATCCACAAAGATGGTACGATGGTATCTAATTGAGTTTTCCTAGTATATGCTACGACTCCTGCTTTGAATCTTTGAAGGTAGAGTTCAGATAACGCCAAAATAAGCACTCACCAGTTAGAAGTCTCAAAACTGGTATTCCGCTGAAAAGCAAGGTTTTGAACAGTTCACTCTATTCATTACATTTCAAAGATTTTTCATCTGCATGTTAGAGCCCATCTGCGAATCCAGTTCATCTGCAGATGGGCCTGGCCCATCTAATGGTTTGCAGTTGGGCTGTCCATCTGCAGTTGGGCAGCCCATCTGCGAATCATGAAGAGTCATTTTTCCTGGCCATCTGATGGGCTTGGCCCATCTGAGAATATTTTTTATAATTTATATGTGTTTTTATAATGTTTAATCGCTTTCTCTTATATTTTATGTAATATATGTAATGTTATGTGTGATCTATTGTAAAGCATGATTACGTCTTTGAAATTGCAATTCTGTTTGGATCTGTGATATTTCATGTATTGTTTAAGATAAATGTGTGATCTATTTTTGCTGAAAATTGAAATCTAAGACATTCAATTGCATTTCTTTCTTTGTGGATTGATGCATTGTGCAACACACGCGTATGATGTGTAGTGAGAGTTTCAGTTGCAATTCAGTTTTGCATTTGAGATGTATGTGATCTATAGAAATAAAATAATTGCAATTTTAATTTTGCAATAGTAGTTCGTTCTCCAAAAACTGAACATTTATCCAAGAAAGGATCTTGCCGAGAATCTCCCACGTGGAGTCCTACCCGTCTTTCCCGCATGCTGAGCTCACTTATTCTTAAAATGGACAGTTGCTATTTTTCGAACTTTGGTTGTATAATTATTGCGTTTGAATTGCAACTGACGATTTTACAGCTTTTGTATTTTTAGTTTGATAAAAGGTGCATAAGACATTGGAAATTGCATAAGATGTAGAGCAGCAGTGTTTAGTGTTTAGTCTGATGTTTTATATATAAGTAAAATGTACAGGATTTAAACTGTTATTTTATTCGTACCTAGACAATGAAAAACAAACAAAAAAAAAAACAGCCAAAAACAAATAAGTTATAAAGAAAAATAATGTGCGAGTAATTAAAAATATCTAAAACATCATAAAAAGACATGTGAATGATAAAGAAAAATATTCTCAGAGGGGCCAAGCCCATCTGCAGATGGGCCAGGCAAGTGACTCTTCATGATTCGCAGAAGGGCTGCCCAACCGCGAATTCCTAGATGGGTCAAGCCCATCTGCAGATGGGTGGATTCGCAGATGGGCTCTAAAATGCATATAACAAAATTGTGTCCAGATAGCATTTCACTAGAAATTCTGTGCATGCTGTCAACCACCGAACCCATCAAATATAGCAAAGAATTCCAAAACTGTTTTTCTCGCTTTTTAAAGCCAGTTCTCCATAAATTTCATTTGGTTTGATTATAAATAAAAATAATTGGCTTTTACGAGGTTCTACGAGGTCCTCGCCATTGAAGTTTTACGAGGTCCTAGCCATCGCGGTTTTACGAGATCCTTACACCAGCATTGAGCACAGCGCGTTTCATACAGGGGGTCCAGGGCTTGCTTTGCGGTTGTGATACAGAACAATAAATGTTGATATCAAAGATATTTATGATGTCAGTAATTTTTTACATCAAGAATCAATTTTTGATATTGATTTTTAAATCTTGATTTGATTTTATATATTTAGATAGTCATTTGATTTTAGATATTAAGAAATATTAATTGATATCGAGAATCAAGAATTGTTCGTTGTAAATCAAGGTAAGAAACTGACAACGGCATTACTTGTATGACCTCTGCTTGTGGCGAATTGATGTGATTTCTGTAGGTTAATCCACGTATTTCGGATTTAATGGCGCAATCAAGTGAAAATTTAAAGTGGTGGTGGTGGTAGGAGGGGGAGGGAGGGAGGGGATGGGGGATGAGGGGATGGTGGGGGGGGGGGGGGGGGGGGTTTGAGGATTTAGTATGAAATAAGAAGTTGTTTATAAAACACCAGGTTTATGCTTACGAAGGTTTTACGCTGTTTCGTCTCTATGTCAGATGTTTCGTGTTGGTGTGAAAGAACGTATACGTATTCAGAGAAAAGACGGTGGAAAACAATCAGAACATGCAAAAGGAGTTCGGGCCTAAAAAGGACCAGAAAGAAGTGACATCCACGCCACATTCGAACAAGAAAATTAAGTAATTTGCAATAAGCCAATAGACAGTTTTTTTGCATGCACCACATGGTCATTGCAAAAATGAAGTTAGAGCGGCAAAAATGAACCGTGAGCCTGCCAGACACATAGTAATTCACGAACACAAACTGTGATTCCACTGGGCAATTAACACAAGACAGAACCAAGCTGTGCAACCATAAGAATTCAGCTGTTGGTGGAGGAATTCCTAAAACCGCCCCTCTGCCCCAACCACCCCCACCCCCCCCTCCCCACCAAAAAAAAAAATGACGCAGTTATCTTTCGCTTTTTTTTTTTGCTGTTTCAAGGGCGACATAAAATTCTTGATATAATCCTTTCATTTTATGATATTCCGTAGATGGCAGCCCTTAATGAATTTACAAACTGGTGTTTTTATAGATAATTATACATGTGTACGTGAGTTGCATACGTGGGTATGCCGATGATAGCTCTCCATGAAAAGGAAGCGAAATATCTCTCACTTTCTCAGATACTCCGAGACACAATGGCTGAAGAGAAAAGCCGTATCGAGCTCGGGTGGAGGGCACTTGTTATCACATGTGACACCATCGTGTTAAAAAAAGCGGGTGGAAGAGGCTAATTTTGAGGACAGAAGTGGTCCGTGAGGTGTGCCATTTTCGTTATAAAGGGGACAATTTTTATTCAGTGCTTTAAGTTCAACAAAAAGGGTGTTCTTTTGGAGCTGCAAGGCGGTTCCTTAAAAATGGGGTATAATTTAAAACTTAGCACTTCGCGTTTAGGGGTTGTTTGGAAAAGTTATTGACACGTTTGGTAACCACTTGGTACGTGAGTGCCCCTCCACCGAGCATCGTGTAGCTACAGTTTTCAACAATAAACATATACCTATGTACAAAAATGATGTATTTCGAACTTACAATATGTAAATAACTGGAACAGTTCTAATGCGACTGAAACGCCCTGTAAAGTCCAATTAGTTTCCAAGCTGGAAAAAATCAGTTAAGAAACGAATACGTCAGAGATAAAACTGAGTTTCGCTTTTATTTGTTTGTTTGTTTTTTGATATTTTTTGCTGTTGCTTTTTTTTTGCCTTTTTTTCTTTTCATGGAACTGATCAATATTACATAATGAACCAACCTTATGTTAATGGGGAAGGCCTTTGTGCAATAGGAAATCAAGCCTTGGAGAAAGAAGCCATTCGTAAAGCTTCCGCCAGAGGGAGCTTCGGCTGATTTGTCCACATAAAGCGAATATTAAAATAACTGTTCGACCTACTGCCTTTACTTTGTGCAATAACTGGAAAATGCCAGTTATCATTTACGACGAGACAGGGTATAACCTTGACTCTTTGCATGATAATATAACCCCCGCAGTGCGTTGGCTCGGGACTTTCAATATGTTATTGGCGTTGAGAGAGTAACGTGACTGAGCGACAAAATATAGTCTCGCTGGCATGCAGCTCATATAAACAAGAGATCTTAACCCCACCAAAACAACCAATAACACAGCATCAAGCAATGACCCAAGTAATAAACCCCTTATCCGGTTGTTTATCTTGGTAAGTGTCAAGTACGATCAGCAAAAAGCAATAACAAGAACTCGCAAAATTCACTTCAAACTTCAAATTTAAAAGATTTTTTATACTCACATACCTCAGGGGTGTCCATGACTTTTTAAAACAACCCCTAAACGTGGAATGCTAAGCTAGAAAGATACCCCCTTTTTAACCAAACGCGGAGTACAATTATGAAAGAATAACCCTTTTTGTGAGTACTGTATGAACATTACCCCCCTCCCCCCCCCCACCTTCTAACGAAATTGACACTCCAAAGAGCATTAGCAAAATACACTGTCTTTGGACACACGGACCGCGTCTGTTTTCGGACTGCATCTGTCTTCAAAATTACCCCCTTTCTCCGCTATTTTTTGGACACACATGATAACACGTAGAATACTAATTGCACCCCCCCCCCCCCCCGGGTGACATGGTCTGTCCATATACTCGTATATATCCGATACATAAAGTGAGGAACTAAAATGGGAACGTCGTTTTGAAAGCAATAAAAATAAGTCTCAGTATGATCATAGAGCCGTTGGCTTGTTTGTTTTAAAATCACATTAGGCACCATCCAATAACGTATGAAAGTCATTCAGATATGGACCCCACAGCCTTGCCATTTTGAAAAAAATGGAGCAACGGTAAGTTTTTAAGTTCAACCTTTTGGCCAGCTTTGCGGCAAGTCATAGGAGGACCATCTATAGGAGACGGATACATACATATGTAAAGGTCTCAAAGCGATTCTTGACGCTTTGAAAAGGCAGAAAAATGTTGAGATTCGCTATTAAGCCCATCCATAGCTCTTCGCAAATGTACCCTGGTCAGAAGCTCCATGAAATCTCTCAAACCACACGTGAAAGCTCTTTAACCAAATGTCTGAGTGCCAACTTTTTCAGCTCCGTCATTCCGCCAGAATAGCTTTTGTTTCCTTGCAGTACTATGGTAACTTCGTCGTTAGTGTACCTCCACACCCCATTCAATCGCAATTAGGTACTATTTTATACGGATATATGTGAAAGTTAAAAATGAAAAGTATATTCTGTTATAAGAAAATACCGGGTTACGTAGCACGTAGCTTTGCTGAGAATATGATATACTGTTTTTTCAGCTTGAAACAAGACGATTCTATGGAAAATGAATGTCTTTTCTGAGCTGCGACTCCACATTTACGAATCCACTCTAAGGTAAAAAATAAACTACTCACATTTATGCTACTAAACTGACAGACTGCTCATTATTTGTTATAAACTGCTCAGATTATGTCATTCAACTCCAAACTAAGTGTCGTTCGTAAATAATCACCTTAAATAATTGTGAGAATATATCATTTTAAGCATAAGATTAAAGAATACTTGACTGCATTTGTATCTGTTATCTGATCGATTGTAAATCATAATTTCAAGATCGCCAGGCCTGTTCCGGAAATGCTGTTGATTATTGGGAAAGTGTAGAATAAGACTTCTAAAATGTTTCATTCTGTCAAAATGTTTCAAATACATAGTGTAGTGGTTAGATGCTGGGCCAGAAAGAGAAGAGCCCCCAGTCCGATTCCGACCGCATTTTATCCCATACGTTTCAGCCTCCAATAGACGTTGGAAGACGTTGTAATACTTATTGAGCAGAAAACATTCTCACCAAGAATGGCAAATCAGCGTAGATTCGTAACCGTAAAAACATGCTAAAAACAGCGGGGAAATCACCAGCCATGTGTTAAAATTCAAATATGGCACATATGTATCTAAAAGATCTTACGAACGACCACACGCTTTTGTCTGCAACTTGAACACCATTCCTTTCTGTAACGGAAGTATCTTAAGGGTAATTAAGCATTTACTCACCCTGGAATGGTCGCCGCGCTACTGGCGGTCACGTGGTGCAGACATTCAGCGGGCTGTTAGCCAACAACGCATGTCACCGCCGTGTATAACTCCAGCACCGAATGAGGTAACTTAACAATGTTTCATAAATAAAATTAGGTTTAGAAACAGCTGCTAATGTGTCAAAACCACAGCACCCGAGTTTATGAAGTTAATTCGAATCCTGTGTTAATCGCGCACAATGCGCAAAGGCTTTAAGACTTGTCATATTTACGTGGATACACGGTATTATTTCAACTCCCACTCAAACAAACCTGTCCCTAACTCCTCCATATGAATGTAACAACGTGCAGTGTTTGGATTGCATCTGCCGAGAATTGAAACCTTTCATAAACGAATGAATAATTGATGTTTGTATTAATCGATTTGCCGGTTTTATTAATGTTGACACGCGAATCCACTGTTGAGAGACGACATTGCCTTTTTAACAGACATCTAAATCACACATTATGTTGTCTTTTTCTTTGTTTCATACACTTGTGTAACCTTTGATGATGCTCAACCAAAAAATACATCTTATTCAACGTCAGTTACACTGCCAATTAACAGATTAATAAAAAACGTTATTTATATGGCTATACCTCTTCGCTACACAACTGCATTTGGGACTGAGCATTCGGCAAAAATATAGTTGCTAAATATGACACTGCTTTTCTATCTCAATTCTGTGGAAATTGAACAGGTCATTAATAGTTAAAAAAATCAAGCAGACACCAACTGATGAGCGATTGCGTGAATTAAAGTGGTAAATATAAGGAAGAACTCTGCATAAAGTAAGACACGTTTTGTTTATTAGCAAACCAACATTAAATTTAAATTTAGGGACATGCTGATTGTTGCATTCATAAACAAAAAGCTCGAGAAGTGGTTTACAAATCTGATTCTTGCATTTGTAAATACCGCCCCCACCGTCCAATTGATCCTGTACAAGTATACGCAAGTGAAGACGATAATTATAGATAGAGAAGTGAGTATGCGATTCTGCGGCCGTTTTAGCCCACTGTGCTTGTTGGGTTGGAATTGCCTATTGCCTGTTTGCATGTAAAGTATTTCTCATAACCTGTATCCCATTTCTGTGCAGATCCTTTTTTCGTTGACGTTTCGTAAACTTGCACCTGAAACCTAATACCGGTAAATAAGGATCTCGCTAAATTTTACATGGAATTATTTTTTCCATATGAAATCTGAATAGAATCAAGACAGTATTTTCTTAAAAATTGTGCTTTCAGCGTTTTTACCCAGTTTGGTGCAATTTGAGTCTTTACTAACGTTTAATTGATGCAACTGGAGTCAGATGGGCAACTGTCATTTGGCTACCTTTGTTATAGGGCACGGAGTGCAGCTTCCTCTCCCCAACCCCTCTCCACACAAAGCCCGCAAAATAGATGTCGAGTCATTTGCGAAATAATGTTCCTCACACACTACCCGCTCTTTTCGTTCTTGTCACTTTTCAGTTATGACTGTAGTCACATGTCAGTCACAAGTCACACGTCAGTCACAAGTTACGCATATACTCTACGCTCATAAAAATATACAGTTTTGTGAACGATATTTTATGATTTTGAAAGTCTTCGTTTGGGAGCATGAAATGATTAAGACGCCTCGCATGGCTAAAAAGAATGATCAGGACCACTGAACGTGTCAAACCAGCTGTAAAAAAACCGACAAATGGGACCCTGACAACGTCCAAATAAGTAAACTGCACCTCAGGAATGTATACAGCAATATCCACAGAGATGCGCAACTCAGAGAGTTTCTTGATTGAGATGAGCCTCCACCACCAACAGAGCAATCCGGCATTAGTGACCTGAAGCTGTCGGCAGGTTAAAAAAGTGGTCGAGAAGGCTAGAGAAAAGTCTGCACCTTGGACAAAACGTACCAACTATACGAAGAGTGTCTAGTGTGTAAGACTCACAAAGATGCTACACAAACTGTTGAAACTGCATGGAAGAAGGGAGCTATCCCGGAACGCTTGGCAAACACTGAAGGTTGCTTTTTACGACAGAAATCACCTCAAAATGCATTCACTACTTTCGTATGATATCACTGTTAGACGTTGAGGACAAGATATTCTTTTTCGCCATTGCCAAGCAGTTCACAAAGTTCATGGCATCTATCGAGGGGCACGTGCAGAAAGAAAACGTTGAATTGTTCTCCGGACTTTTGGAACAGTTTAATTACCCAGCCAGCACAAGAATCCAGGCAACAAAAAGGTCTTTTTAACAATCATTGGTTCAACATGGCAAATGCGTACGGTTACCTTCTGAAAAAAGAAGCAACTGGGTAATAATTGATCGAGAAGTTGCGAGACATGATCAACAGACTCAGACAGGCTGAAGTTCTGGTTTTCCGTCAACGGCACTAAAACAGTGTGCAAACTCGGGAAGTGGGAATAATCACTGGTTGTACAATTAAAATTATCGCGTTCCTATCAGTTATTTATCTGGCTATCAGGACATCCAAAAGAGAAGCAAGGTCTGGTATTACGAAAAGACAGAGACAAGGGCTAATGAAAGCCTTGACCATTAGAAGACAGAAACTACAAGCAAGGCGATGGATCTTAGCAAAACTAGAACTTGTCAAGTGGGCAAAGATGTCTTTCAAGGCATAAAGTGTCCGAGTTTGGTTGTCAAGAAGTGCCATTTCGACAAAAGAAACTCCGTTCACCTGTAAGGCTACACTCTACCAAACACTGACAGTCAGTGAAGAATCAGTCAATTTTCAGGAGAAATGGTATGATGGCACTCTGCAAGATATTGTAAATGCACGGAAAGTAGTCCAAGATCACATGCACCGCATAGAGCCTGCAAATATACCCTAAGATACAAAGCCCAGTTTTCCCAATTGCGAGTAATCCCGCGTCTAATCTGAACAATGTTGATGTACGATATCCACATGAGAAAAATACAGGTAAGCGAGTGGTTGGGTGTGCCAGCATGTTTATCATCTGTTCGATTGTACAGTAGTGCAACCTCTCTGTTGTGGTATCTATTGTTGTAGAGTTCAAAATAAGTAAAGTCAGAGGCCGGTTACAATTCCACCAGTCGGAAGATGCAATTATGGCACAAGCAGGTACGGATGTCCGCAGCGGCAGGAAGTGCTCAGTCCAGGAGAGTACAAGATGTAGAGAACCGCATGAAGTTCCGGGAGTTAGTTGGAACAGTGTGATAGGAAACGCAAAAGGCTTTGATTAATTAAACAAACCAAGATGGGTTGAAAGCTGCACATGAAACATAATAACTAAAGTGACAAAAGAAATTGAAATGAGAGAAGAAGATGAATGAAGGCTGTTATGCCAGCACAGGAAACGTGAGTTACATGGTATACCATTAGCACAAATAAACTGACATCCTGAGAAAAGGCAGACGTGACTAGGGTTTCTACTGAAAAGCACTGAAGATTTCTTACCATCTTCGACATCTCTTGAAGCTAGCAGATGACCACAAGTGCGTGTTGTGTGGGAGATTAGTGTCTCTGGTGTACATTTTATCAAGTAGCATGGCGACATATCCAAATCGGAGATAGTAGCCATGGGACGACGTTATCATCGGAGAAGCTGCCAGTGTTCTAGAGAAAATTATCAAGCCACAGAAGAATACAATGCAGAAAGTTCCTCGGCTGATCAGGTTTATTAAGCCAGGAAAAGGCAAAGCCTGTAAGGCATAAAAATGATAGGAAAATGCGGGCAGACCTCAAGAGCCGACTGGTATTCCCCCAGGAAGCGACTACGACGAAACCAAGGCAGGAAATCGTGATTTAGTCCGGCAGCACAAAACAAATTTTGCTTATCGAGCTGACAGTGCCATAGGAGACACAAGAAGCCAAGAAAAGAAAGTATAAAGAGCCTAGGAAAAAATGTGAAGAAACCAGATATGGAGTAAGGTGTTTAACAGTAGAGATAGGGTGCCTCGGGTTTGTGTGTAGGCCAGTCTGTTCGGATCTGCAAGATCCTAGGAATGCAAGGAAATGAAAGACCTAAAACTAGGCTGAATCTTATTAGTTGCGGATGAAAATAGCGACAAGACATTGAATGGAGAAATAAGCGTGTATCAAGTACCAAAACGGAGCTGACAAAATACACCAGATGCGACCCTAGTACAGAAGAAACGACGGTCAAGAACAAGAGTAAACTGCCGAGAAACATTTTGGAAACTACTTCCTGAAAAGCCCTGCATTTGCTTAATCTCTGATGGATCCCCACAAAAACAATCTTGTGGAAAACACTGGACCATCCTTGTAAAATTCAACAATATTCTGACTAAAGCTGTAGGAGAAGAACCATTTGGAAGACTGGATTCCTAAGTTTTCTTTTTTGGAAATCGTCACAAATGCATTTTAAAAGAATAGAATCTCTGACGGTCTGTTGGAAATGCTATGCAACGCAAATGCACACCTCATGCGTCTATAGGGACATTGGTCACCTTGAGATCAACATTATGAATCAGATCATTTAGTGCTGTTGTATCGCATTCCGTTCTTTAATGTGCGAACTCATCGGTCGAGTATATCTAGCAAATGCTCGATAATATTCATGACGGCAGAGGAAGACGGACACAGCAGAACAGAAGATCCTGACAAACAGCGACCAGATTTAGATTCATGTGCGTATTTTTGTTGAAATAATGCACTTCTTTCTTCTAGCTGACTCTTAAGAAGTAGCCCAAGTCGTCACTGAATACAACGCAGTGGCCTTTGTCACGTTCCAATCATTGCCCTGTCTTATATGCTCTTTTGGATCTTGTACGCTGTCGCTGGTCCAATTTAGGCGCGTTTTCGAAAAATTGTTGCGTTATTATTTCAGTAGTGAAAGCAACTTTTATAGTCGAGTTGTTTTTTCCGGTTTAGTAGTCAGAATTGGAATAAGTTTTTAAAGGGATAACCCTACTTAATTAGGTCACAGAGCCCGTAACTGACTACGTCCAAATCAACTCAGAATTAGAGCCCGTAACTGGCTACGTCCAAATCAACTCAGAATTAGCACACTAAAACAGGCAAACATAGGATATGTGGGCGATGAAACAGGACCTCTGTGTGATAAGAAGCTCTCAGTTTGTAATTATAAACTTTCAAATTAAAAATGTAAAACAATATCTTTCAAAGTAAAGGAGTAGTAAAACATTAATTGTAATTCATAATGCAGTCCCTGTGTCGTTCACCATAGTTCATCATGATAAGGGGGGAGCGGGTGGGCTAGCAACTACGTTTTAGATGCTCGGTGAAAAGTAAAAGTTACTGTTAGACTAGGACTTAGTATATTTATAGAACATCGAGGAAAAATTCATTCTTTTCAATCTGCAATCTTCGGTAACAGGAAAAGAAGAATCAGCAGCCATTAGAAAAGAGAATATCTTAGCTTTCAGTTTTGAAGGCAGATTCCAAACAGTGCCACGTTGTCATAAATAGGAACTAACACTTTTTTATTCAAATAAACGTAAAACAAAGTTCAGCAGCTCAGCTCCTCAATAAAATACAGACTGTGACTCGCTCACTAACAGCCGCCAGACAGATCACAACAACTGGACACACTGAAGAACACTTCTTAAATTGTACAATTTAAACGTTTAAGAAATATCTTTAAGAAGTTTTTCTTAACACATAATCACCACAATTAATTTCCTAACACACTTATTGCATTTTCAATCCTGAGATTTTTATGTTGCAACAACTCATTAATTTATCTGACTCTTGCTATCAACAGTCCTTTAAAAAAAAAGATACCGAAATACTCAGTGATAAATGATGTAACCCACTGGATTTGCTTAGAAAAGACGGTTGAGCGAATGCCAGTCCCCTGCTTACCACCCCAGTCGGAATCGAGTCCTGAACCTTGGGATTATCAGACCAAGGCTTTAAGCAACTGCGCGAACCGTCATTCCTAACGCCATATCAAAAGTTTCATCATGTGTTGGAAGCTTTTCTTGACTAGATTTGTGTGATTTGGTAAACACCTCACTACTAATCAGGGGTTGGATTTCACGGTAAACTTACTTCCTAGAAGTCCCTTATAAAAATCACATTTTGACTTGTCTTCAGTGCTTCCTAATATGAGGAAAGAAACGTTTGTTTTGAGAATTTTGATCGATCGTTTTTAACTGGCGACATTCTTCAAATTAAAGAGCTCGTTTGTTGCTAGAAAAATTTACCTGTTGTTGAAGGTGCATGTAAAACCAGCAAATGCATAGTTTTGTTACTTTCAGCTATGCAAGTTTTCCATCCAAATCATATTTACACTCGGCGATTTTATTGAATTTGTACGATATGTTTGTGTTTTTGTCTGATTCCGTTTTTCACAATTTCTTTTTTGGTCTCAGACAATTAGGGATAGGATGACCAAATTTGATCCTGCTCTAATTTATTTTTAAATTATTTGTATTTTGAATAAAAGAACATGAACATTTTGGCACTGAAGCCCACATAATAGGTACATGCTTGGGTAGCTGTCAGTACACCCTCGACGCAACCATACTTGGTCGTTCCACAGCATTTGTAGCTTGTGTGCTTGTGTGCTGTGGGCTGTGGGCAGGTCAATGGCCCTCACTCAGTACACCTTATTGTACTGTGCTATGTGTGCTGCGGGCTGTGGGCAGGTCAGTTGCCCTCAGTACACCTTATTGTACTGTGCTATGTGTGCTGCGGGCTGTGGGCAGGTCAGTTGCCCTCAGTACACCTTATGGTACTGTGCTATGTGTGCTGCGGGCTGTGGGCAGGTCAGTTGCCCCCAGTACACCTTATTGTACTGTGCTATGTGTGCTGCATATAGCAATGTGTAGCATTGCGATTATGGCTGGTTAGTTTGCATCGACGTGGCTAAAGCCAGGACAATGAGCTTGGAAAAATATAGAGCTTCAATCTTCTGCAAATATCAGTGCTGAAGTACCCAGCAAGAACACAACATAGTGGATTTATGTGTAGAATTGCTATTAAGTTGTGTTTACAATAAAAATGACTGCAACTTGAGAACATTTGGTTTGCCAAGACCGGGACTGCCTTCTGTAACTAGGACAGGAGGGGTCCAGACAAAATAGTTAGGGATGAAATGGTATAGTTAGGTATGAAATGGCAAGAGGCAAATAGCAAGAGGACAAACTCGGAAAGTGTAAAATCAGGCACAATGTGAGATTAGGAAAAACACCAATTATCTACATAATCATCTTACGTAATAATTAACCGTTATCAAAATTGCTTTACCATCTGTCGTGCGCATCACACATCTCAACCTTATATTCTTAAAGGTAGCTATTTGTTTAGTATATACAAATCCATCCAAACATATTTTCTGTCCAACTTTGTTACTGATTTCCATTTTAATTCTGTACAGTTACAATTGCGGAAAACTTTACAATAACTATAAAGCAAGTAAATGACCATTGGCCTCAAATAGAGAACGAACGCTGAGGAATGTATAAAACTGCTATTCAGATTACCTACTTAATTGCAATTCCTGGATTAACCTCTAGTTGTCTAGTTATCAGACTTCGAATCGACCTCTAATCATACTCTAATCATACTCCTGTAATTTGACATCTAATGGCACATAGAATTCTCTTGATTCGAAGAGAAACACAAGCTTAGTAAGTAAAATGAAGGGTCATCAATATGAATGTAATCATAACGTAAAATTAATAAATATGAATATAAGTAACAGATCCTTCTTTGCCATTTTGTCTGAGTTTACACATTGCCATTTTTCTCTTGCCATTATAGGTATTGTCATTTTGTCCCTTGCCATTTTGTCCTACAACCTAGACAGTTTAGGTAGCCCTTGGCTTTAACAGGTGCTTAGGAGGTTATGGTTTGTGCAGAACAATAAATTCAGTGAACTAACTATGTGCATATTTATCTTGAATAAAGACCGACATGAAGCCGATAAATAATTCTAAAAGGGCAAAATGATTTTTGGAAAATAGATCTGTTGTCGTACCCTGTCCATTTTGTTGCTGGATCAATTGTTGCAAGACCGCTAGACGAATTGTTTCTAGATCAATGGTTGGTGTACCGGTTTACCAGCTGTCTCGCTTTTATCCTTTATTTGTTATTGTTTTCACCAGACTCCTGGTATCGGACCACCTCACAAATCAGTCCACTTTTTACCAGAACCGACTTTCTTCCATGCATTTTTATTATTAAGGAATCCTGGAAATCAGAACATCTCACAAATCGAAGAAAAAGACCACTCTTGTCAGTACCAAATACGCTGAACCCCGCACATAGAACCGGTCAGGAACAAGCAAAGCATTCGTGTGCTAAATAGACAAGAAGTAGAGGGACTATAATTATGCTTTCATTGAGTAATCGAGGTAATCGAGGTATAGATAACAATGAACTGAATTGCAATGCCGGCTTTTAATACCAAAGAAGAGCATCTCAGGTTTTAATTGGAACTTTGTAACTGCATTTCAACTGTCCATTGAGCCCCTAAAATCAAATAGATAACTGCCCCGTTCCATCCAGTGAAGTTTTAGTTGGGACCAAAATCAGTGTCTAAACAGCATCTAAAGACATTGATTAGACATTGATCTATGGTTTAACCAGATCTGATGTTGCTGATGGGTCGACGTGTCAACCTCAAATAAACGTTGGATCGACGTTTACTGGAATAAAGCATGTCAAAAATTGTGCTACGTGGAATTTTGATGCAACTGGCACCATGACATTACCTTTAACAAAGCTGTCTGTGAACTGCTAAGTCTTATCAATTTTTTGTGGTCCCAAGTATAAGTTTCGCTACTCGGAAGCGAAAACGGTCTAGTTGATTTATTGATTTTCATCATACACAAATAAGGAATATTTTTCAGAGATCGCCTGAGCTTCCTCGCAAATTCTCCCTCAGAAAGTTAAGGAATTTCTTGCTAAGGAAATCCTTCACTTGAAATCTCAGATTTACACTTGAGGATTTTCAATCCGCTAATTTAATAAATTCGTGTGATTTGGCAAAGTGTTTCCTTATGATTTCTTTTTTTCACCATAGCCTTGTCACGCAAACTCCTCTGAGACGGCTAAGGCGAGGACGACCAAATTTGGCAGAGACACAATGTAGCATGTCTGCTTAGTCTAGCTCATTTTTAAAAGAAATCTATTAACATTTTACGTGCAAAAACGGGCATTGAAATTTGAAAACATTGTCATGCGAACTGCTCTGAGATGCCTAGTGAGAGGATGACCGAATTTGGCAGTGACATAATGTAGTATGTGCAGTTGAGCCACATTTATATTTTTTAGAAATACATTAACATTTTATGCAAAAATGGAAATTAAAATTTTGCCATTAAAACAGTTAAGGCACAGTGTATGATATCGGCGTATATATATATGTTACAGCGGATCTCTAGAATCAGCGGATATATAGATAGTAACCCCCCCCCGACAATACCTCCCGCACCATACCCCCCTAGGACCATACCCCCGTGCCCATACCCGCCCCCCCCCAACCAAAATATTTCAACGTTACAAGAAAATGAAGAGAAAAAGTACAGCGAAATATCGATATATCGACTCTGCGTCTCATTCACAGTAAAACCTACAAGTTCATAGTCCACATCTTTCAAAACTGAATATTGTGCGCTATTCCACGGAGGTAGTCCAGTATGCTGCGGTTTGCGAAGTCGCAAACAATGTTCCTAATTTTGTGACTCCTGATAGGTCAACCAATCAATTTTGTGACTCAAGCTTAGCACAAATTGGAACAACTCCGTTGGGCAGCAGTTAATTGCAATCGATTGGAGCACGGATTGATAATTGCAGTTATGGAACGTATGCATTAAATTGCATTTATATGCTTTTAACTAGATCATAGAGGCTATGTACAATAGCTTTTATCAATGGAGCACGTGAGATGAGTTGTAAGCGTTGTGGAACTGCAATTATTACTCCTTTCAACTTCATCATAGAGAAATGACTTAGCTTTTAACTACAGATCACAGGACTGTATTAGTTTGTTGTTCGTTGAGGAAAATCTTTAAAATGAAAATTGGAAAAAATGATGGGGGTATTGGTAGGGGGGGCATGGTCCCAGGGGGGTATGGTCTTGGGGGGTATTGTCGGGGGGTTTTGTCCTAGACCCCGATTCGCTGAACATTTCATTTTGGGTAAAGAAAATAGAACCAAATGATCTGTAGATGTGCTGAAATTTTCAGCTTATCTTGCAGATGCTCTGGTTTTGGGCTAAGAAAATTCCACAGATCCGCTGAAATGTTCAGGAGAGATAGATTATGGTATTTACACGATATTTATTTTCTTGTGTTTTAACGCGTAGACTTACTATTTAACACATTAACACGATGAGTCCAGTAAACATTTATTAATAATACACATATGCAATATTCAAGTAATATGTTTTTTTAAAAATCCTAAAGTAGGATTCCTAACGGTGTCTTCTAACGGTGAGTACATTTTTTCATAGAAATATCAATCAGAGGCTACTCATCTACAATTAAAAGAAAAAAAGAAAAGAATTTAAAGCTATTATAACTTTTTTTGGAATCACCACAAACAAGAACATCATAACTTTCAGTTTCATTCACCATATCTTTTGTTCATATGTTCATTTTATTGTATAAGTTGAAAATCAAAATGATGGGCACATCAGTTAGGCACGTGTTCCAAGTGCTTGCATGGGCCCAATGAGATGTAAAAAGTTTAGTTTAAACCAATAAATTCCTCTGGAATATATTGCAAAAATGTTATTGGATATTTCCCTAATAATAAGATGTACTTCGGGGAACCAGGAAGAATTAGAAGAGAGTGGAGAGTTGAATTTCAAAATTGCAATCGCAGTACATTAACTTACTTCCAATTTAGATCACACGATGAAAGATAAATTTTATACCTGTGATTTCAATGAGATCAAAAGTTATAAATGACGTTTGCGATGACGGTAATTGAAAAGAGTAATTCATTTTCTATAATTCACAGTTCAGTGAAAACTGACGTTTTATTTTCGTAAAACGCTCTTTTACGAGTAAAAGCGTGATTCGCGTTCTCCACTCTTATACGGGTTTTCTCGCAAAACTCTAAGAACCACGCACTCAGGAACTAAAATTTCCTACTAGTGACTCGAATAGTCCCGTCGTTGTAAAAGTGTTTAATGTGCCTCAGAACAGAATATAATCGAGTTGGTGAACAACTCTAGCACACGGACGTAGTATCGACGACTACGCTTCCCCCTGTCATAAACCTTGCTAACACCATCTCCCCCCATCCTCCCACAAGATGGTAGCCCAACCTAACCACAAGGTTAGTTCACATAAACATTTAACCATCCCTTTATTTGAATTGTCACAAACGCGATCGCGGAACCAAGGCCGCGTACCTAGTAAGGAGACCAAGTAACTGTTGACTGGGCTTGGTCACTTACCAACTAACTCAAATTTCATAATTATGAACATTACTATAACAACATGGATTAACCCAACTAAGACCTTGAGCTACCAGCTTAACTGAGGACCGGGTCACGAACCAATGCAGCGATCTTCAAGAATAGCAGGTGAGAAGAGGTCCCCACATACCAAGGGTTGAGCGCACTGACCGTGTGTTATCATACAATATCGACTGACTGATACCAGACACACTACAACGCGCCCATTCAGAACACTGACTGGAATATACGCACCCGTCCAAGACGGGTGACGCACTATCACGAGCCCATTCAACACCTATATACAACATGTTAGACACAAAGAATGCACTACAACGTGCTGATGTTCAACCTCGGTCACTGGAACGTGACCCTAGACGGACTAGGTACCTGATCCCTGCGAGGCAGACTCTAGTGGACGCGACGGTCGCACCGAGGGGGACGCGTGGTGCGAAGCAGTGCTCACCTCCCCCCCCTTTTTTCCAAGGGAAGATGGAGTACCGGACTCGCAGGGGTGAGGCACCGAGACCGGCGCTAACCAACGAGGGAGAGCGTGCTCCCAGAGTACCGTACTAGGAATACTGAACTGTAACTACAACTCGGAGAGTTCTTGATCTAACGCGCTGATGCACGTCGTGGTGTTTCTAACGGCGGCCTTGATTCTGAGTCTTCTTGAATTTGCCTGCACCGTTACCAAGGCGTTAGAAGGCGGAGTCCATGCGCTTGAACCTGCCCTTGTTCTTGTTCGACTGTTCGCTGCAAGCGCACAAGCGTTAGATAGAAACTACTGACTCGGCAGCCACGAAAGGGCCCAAAGAGTACAGACCCGACAGTTCGCACTGAGAGTAGTCTTTCAGGTAATATTTACTGAATGAATTAGGCGAAGACCAACAACCTGTTTTCAGAATGTCTGTTAGAGATACACTACGCAGAGCCCTTATTGAGTTGGCTACCTGCCTTACGTGATGAGCTTTAACTTTACACAGATCTCTGAACTCGGGTTCTGCCTGGGCTCTTTCATAAGCTTCCAAAACCACAGTCTTAATGTACTTAGAGACAGTTTGTTTAGAAATATCCTTATGAAACCTGGGCATAAAGGAAATGATCAACGCTTTCTGCCCCTCGTTCCTGTAGTCCTCGGACACCTGGAGATACTTACGCAAAGCCTGGACTGGACAGAGGGAGACCCGGTCTGTGTCCTCCAGGGCTGGCAGCGTTATCTGTTCCAAGGTACCAAGGCCTGCGGTAGCGATGTGTGTCTTACCCATGAAGCCTGCCCTCGGTCGCAGGAAGACTTTTTTCCACTCACCATTTTCTTTCAGTACCTGGCGGTCAAGGGCGCGTATCTCCCCTCTTCTCTTGCCCGAAGCCAACGCCAATAAAAAAGAAAATCTTACCGTTGCACTCTTGGGTGTGATCACGTCCTCTACGTATACGTCTGCTCTCTGAAGGTAACGCAGGACCAAGAACAGGTCCCACTTGGCTATATTGGTGTTTGACGGAGGAGAGTTTACCCTGAAATGCCTAAACAGCATAGATAGGGCTGGGTCCTCCCCTGGATCGTAACCCGTTGCGGTTTTCAGCCTAGAGCCTATGGCGGCACGATAACCAGGTGCTCGGTCGTAAACGGGTGATCCAGGAAGTCTGTCACTACTGCTGGCGTGGCTTGGAACGGATCTAGCTGGGCTTTGGCGCACCAGTTAGCGAATTTGTTCCAGTGTGCTCGATAAACCCTCGCCGTGGATTCCCTGTGGGTATTCAGCATTTTTTCACTTCCCTGGAAAAACCTTGTTTCTCTAACAGAGAAGGGACAGGCACCACAGGTGTAGGTCCAGGAGGTGGGGGCTCGGGTGGAAGTACAACCAGTGGGGTTGCGCTAGGATCTCCGGGTGGCAAGGTAGCCTCACCGGAGGGCTGGTCGCGTACTTGACTAGAAGGGGGAACCAAGGAGCCTCGGGTGCCCATGGGGCTATCAGAAGGAGGCGAAAAGGTCTGCGCGACGCTAAGCTCTGCACCACCCGAAGCAGGACGGGTTGTGGGGAAAGGCATACAGGACTTCGTTCTTCGGCCATTGGCACGTCAAGGCGTTGATTGCCCAGGCCTTGGGGTCGGGGCATGGGGAGACATACCTTGGTAACTTCGTCGTAAGGGCGTTCGCAAACAAGTCCAAGGTCGGTTTCCCCCATGGAGAGTGCTTGGTCACCCACTCGAAGGAGCGGGGGGACAGACACCACTCCGTGTGGATAACTTGACCGACCCTGGAAGCTAGGTCTGCCAACACATTCAGCGACCCTGCCAAGTGCCGGGCTGAAAGATAAATCCTCTTCTCCGCCTGACCCCCGCCTGGAAGGGCCTGTAATGCAGTTTCCCTAGGGGGACCGTCTTCTCTGTAGCTACTAGACAGCCCAGCAGGGACTCCATCTTTACCATCTTTACCAAACTCACCTTGGAACCTGGCTGTATGGATCCGACGCTCGTACGGATTCTTTCTCTCGGGAGTGGGGTAAGCTCTTGCCAGTCTCAGATCCCATCTTTCCCCTAAAAATACCATTACCTGCTTTGGACTCAGTTCCGACTTGTCTCGGTTTACCATGAGACCCACCTTCGTTGCCTGGTCGACCAAGGCCTGCGTTTGCCGACTTACCGTGGCTCGGTCGCGATGGGCTACGAACCAATCGTCTAGGTACTGAAAGACCAACATACCTCGAACTCGGGCCCACGCCTTTAATACTCTCATGATTTTGGTGAAGACAAAGGGAGCGGTAGAAAGACCGAATGGGAGGGCTCGGAACCAAAACCTTTTCTCCCCTACCTGGAAGCACAGGTACTTCCTGGCGGCGGGATGCAAAGGCACGTGCAATACGCATCTGATAAATCTATGGACGTGCCCCACATGTCCCTCCCCTGGGAACTCTTTATAACCTGGGCCGTATCCATCTGAAACGGCGCCACATGGAAAAATTGATTCAGAGAGGATAGATCTATGACTAGACGCCACCCCCCCCCCCCCCGACTTCTTGGGTACCAGGAAGACCCGGCTGAAAAACCCTTTCTGATCTTTTGGCATTTCCCTTACAGCCCCTTTGCTCACTAAGTCTTTGACCATCGAGCGTAGGGCTCGGTGCTTTGGTGAGTTTGTATCGTAGGAGGCGATCAGGCAGGTTGGGGCCAGGTAGCGAAGGGGTATGGGTGGAACGTGCCCGCGTCGGTCCCGTTTGAACGGGAGTGCGTAACCCTCTCTCAACCAACGCACTACTTTCTTCGGAGCACCCATGTCTCGCCAAGCTTGCCAGAACCTGCCTGGCCTGCCTCCTACGAGCAAACAGTCGCTGAAGGGCTGGAAGCCCTCCTCGTCTTTTGACCTGATAAAAGTATCTCTTAGAGACGAGGCGCTCCCCTCTGAGAGATACTTTGATTGATTGCTACCTGCATTGAGGCGAGGCCCTCGGAGGGGTCTTGCCGTTGCCCTGCTGCCTCGGCTTCTTCGGGGAAGAAGACCTGGCTTTGCTGTTCGACCTCGACCTGTCTCGGCGCGGGGGCTGCGAGTACTGGCGCCTCTGTGGTCGCACAAACTGCCTCGGTGCTCTGGCCATGAGAGCTAGGTCCTGTGACAGTGATCTGCTCTCCTGATGAACCCTCTCGATCTCCTCGGGGGGAAACAGCTCCTTCTGGCCAAGAATAGGGGCGTGGCGTAGGTCACGGAGGCCCTTGACATTCGACCAACAGTGTTGCAGGAAAGCATCGCGTCGCAGGAACACTAGCGAGGACGTCAGATACGTAGCCAGCCTCACCACATCCCTGGTAACTAAGGCTAGGCACTCCAGGAGTTTAAGTGCCACCGTGTCTGACAGACTCAGGTCATCCAAACGTCTCTTCAAGGCACTCAGGGTGTGGTCTTGGAAGGACATAATGTTCAAAATGTGCCTAGCTGAACCCTCTATGGCTTTCGCGTCCTTCTCTACCAGCGGGATATCCGAGTCCTGTCGCACCGAGGGCAACCATACCGTACGTTTGGTGGGCTGCTCCAAGGCTTCCAGGGGTATGAGGTCATCTGAGGAACGGTAAGGACCCTGCTTCACCGTAAAGTGCTTAGAGGGGTGGAGACGTGACAGCACACGCCCTTCGGATGCATCCAGACGCTTGAACTCCCGGCAACGCACCGACAAGGCGTTGGCCACTCCCTCGCTGGTAAGAGCCACAAACGCTTCCGGTTGGGGAAAGGAGGCCTGCGAAGCCATCCTGATAGGCGGATCCTCTCTGTCCGATATTGGGCGACCGCATTCTATCCCTGCCAGCCTGGCGATCTCCTGAACCGCATCCCGGAACGGTACGTCCTCAGGGGCGACCGACTCTCCTGGGGGCGAGAAAGGTGCCTCCGGCTCCTGGCAGAACTGGGGTGGGGACGGGGTACGAATCGGACGTCTCCCCGCTGCCGCTGGGACTTTCCACAGACGCTGCCCTTTGCCTGGGTAAAGAATTGGGTCTGTGGAGCGGAGGGGGAACTGCACCGACGGGAAAAAACTGCTTGGCGAGTCCTCTTCAGCGTCGCCATCTGCTCCCTAGTCCTCCGAACTCCCATCCTCCTGCGCCGATAACCCCGGTTCTTCTTTCACGACTGCGCCTGGGACTGGGGTATAAATAGCTCTCTCCCTGTTCTTGGGGATCGCTTCCAGAGGTGAAGTATCCAACGGTGCGAGTTCTTCGTCCTCCTCCGCGTGTTGTGTAAGTGAGATCTGGCCCGATGGGGGGATGTCTCCAGACTCACTCTCGCTGAGGGTGATAGTTTCCAAGGTATGCTTCGTGTCTTGCTCCTGTTGCTGGCGAGCGGGGGCGGGGGTAGACACCGACAGCATCGGGGGATCATCTGGTGGGCGAGAGATGGTCGCCGTGGGAGCATGTCTGTGTCTCTGTTCCGGCTTAGAGAGCAGCGCTTCTTGAAGGTCCTGGATCTGCCTTTGGAGCTGAGATTGCATCGCTAGGAACGAAGAAATGTTCAAAGTCTCAGCTGGAGGCAGTGGAGGGGTGTCCGCGATTTGTATTGGGGCAGAGTCCGGGCGTGGAGGGATGCCAAACTCTCCCACACTGCTGGTAAAGCATGCCCCCGATTTCGCATGCGTGATGGTTACACTGTCTTTCACGGCAGGAACAGACGGGGGGACACGAGAATAGGCTCTTCCGAAACAACCTTACGCCTCCCTTTGAGTGCAAATGGCCAAGTCTTATCCAGCACGGTGCTCGCGCTTGTCCCCGGTAAGTTCAGCTCGGTCACTAAACTCGAAGTTGAAGATTTGAGTCTCTTCTTCTTACGAGGCAAGTCGAAGTCCGACTCCACATCTCTATCTGCCCACACCGGTGAAGACACCTGACCAGCCACCACTGAACCGGCTCTCGGTATGTCCAGGGATAAAGACTGTACCTTTCGACGCACCCTACGCTTAATGTTCTTGGCGCGCACCTTCTCCAGAGCGTCCCAGTCCTGGGGGGAAAGGTGTGCGCACTCTTTGCAGATGTGTAGGGCATCACACAGCGGAATGTCTCTGTCTCTCCTGCACCGATCGCAGAGCGAGTGTGGGTTGGTGGGGTGGACGCAGGAGATCTGCGACTTGCTGTGGTACAGACTGGCCTCCGTCATGTCTGGAAAAAGGCAAAGAAACGAGTGTAAGTAACAATCTCAATTCAAAGAAACACTCATTCCAGAGCTGAGGACTGAACTGAACCATGTTATTTACCACCAAGCCAATACCCAGGCGTGCCGAGTGCGTAGGGACGCAGGGGTGACGTAGTGCGCAGCTAATGTGTACCCAGCCGGGTCAAGTACCAGGAGCCAAGAGCCCAGAAGGCGCTTCGGTCTTGGCTTCTTGACCCAGGATTACCAAGCCTAGGCGCTCGGTAAGCCGTTGGTACCTGGGAGCTACCAAGCCCCGAGATGGATCTTGGTAACCAAGCCTTTGGTCAGAACCGAGCACCGAGATAGTACTCCGTATCCACTAAGCCTAGAACGCAGAACGTCCTGGGCAGAGCGAAGAACTGAAGATCTGTAGAGCAAGGGGGTGACCCAGAGGCTGAACACTAGCCCCTCTGCGCCAGGCGGTTCCAAGCAACTCCACACCGTACTGGAGAAGCTAGAAGCCTGCTAGGAAGCATGCACTACGCAGCCCGGTCTGGCAAGGAACCAGGCGTGGAAAGTAGCTCGGGAACAGAACAGTACTCAGCAACTGAAATGACCTGCGCTCCCTAAGGGTCAAGGGCGTGCGCCCGTACTAGTAAACGTGGAGATTAACGAGGAACACTTCTCGGGGAAAACATTCGAAACCCCCGTGATGCAAACTCAGAATACTAGCAGAAGCGTACGAAGGCAAAAATCTCCCAATTACGCGAGCAAACAAGCCTTCGCCTCTAAACATCCATGAAAGACTATAAAAGGCAACTAAAAACGTAATATCTGGAGAAAATTACCTTACACTGACGATAGGAAAACCAGAAAATGTTCCCAGCCTAGCAACGCGTGTGGTTGGTAACCGCACGCAATACGAGAATGAGGCTTGGTTACAGTGACCAAGGATGCTGATTGGCTGGGACCAACGACGGGACTATTCGAGTCACTAGTAGGAAATTTTAGTTCCTGAGTGCGTGATTCTTAGAGTTTTGCGAGAAAAAGTGGATAGACATCGGAGAATCAATGCTAAAAAAATCTGCGCTGTATAGAACTCGGACTCACTTCCCAAAATGGCGTCCTGTTATCGTTCACCGGAAATTGCAGCCATGACATTTCATTTCGAAAATAGTCCAAAACGAGACGGTAATCTATGAAAATTTCAAGAGCACACAAGAGTTTTTCTACCTAAGTTTGAAAAATGTTCAATCGACTTTACAATATCCAACGGAAAGTAGACGTTGTTTGGACTTCCATGAACACTCAAAAGCCTGTGTTGATCAAAAGTCGGGTGTGACTTCTGTCCTAGGTTGTTAAATGTCACGACATTTACTGGACAGGCCAAAATTGTACTCATGGTCATTTTGACTTAATGCTCATGTGCAATATAAACCAGATACGAGTAAAGCAGGAATTTATGATTTTTTGTCAATGAAAGCTGCCCCCCCCCCCCTCCCAAGACAGATTTCGTAATTCCAAAGGACCTATATATGGACCTCCCTAAGATTTAAGGCAGTGGAGACGGCTGACTTAGATTTAAGCCAAAAATCTTTTGAGAATATGGATGAGCGAAAATTAAGTAACTTGTCTCACATCTCAGACGGTGAGCTCCGATCTGAGATCACTTATTTAAATCCAAGACAAATTCCTCAACATTTCGAGAATACGAGCCCAGGAACGAGTGCAATAGTAAGTGCAGTGTTGCTTTTGTTTGAATCCCAGACTACCATACACAGTACATTTGGGTACACTTTTCATGGTCAGCCGCCATATTTTCAAGCAATAAAAAGGTTTGCAGCATGCATGAATAATGGATGTTTGTATTAACAGATTACCCTTTTTACATTCAGCATTAACATGCAAAGGAGATGTTGGGATCAGACGGAAGTTGTTTAGACTAGACAATGACTAGACGCTTGATCATGCAAAAAAACAAAAAAACACACTGTTTGCATTCTTTCTAACGTGTTTATCCATCCATCATATGAAAATATCGATAACGTATGGAATGCCATTATCACATTTATTAGGCACTTATTGATATCAAAAATTACTTTTTAATCTAAAAAAAGAAGATTTTTGGATACCAGAATTAATTTTTGATCTAAAAAATTCAGTTTTTTTTTCAAAAATATAATTAAAGATAGCAAAAATTAATGCTTGATATCTCTAAATGTACTCATGATCTCAAAAAATAATTCTTGATATCAATAAATATATAGAGATATCAAACAAATATTTATTGCTATTAAAAATTATTTATTGATCTTTAAAACTGATTTTTAAACATCAAAAATTCAACTTTTGATAGCAAAATTAAATATTTAACAGCAAAATCTCAATAATATTTGATAGCGAAATCTCAATAATTTATTTTCCTTTTATTTATATCACGAATTCAGTTTAGATAACATTATTTCAGAATGAGACTTTTTAAATATATATATTTTGAAATCTGCAAACGTCTGTGAATGAAATAATGACTTTTAACTGTATGCATATATCTTTCTTTCAATTTCTGTCTGCATACAAAAGAAGCAATTCTTGCGCTCAAACACTGTGTTGTTTTTATTGCTATCAATAATTCAATTTTTACTCTCCAAAATTTAATTGACGATTTTAAATTTTATATAAATGTGTGCTTTTCTTAAGACTTTTTTCAGTTTGCAAAATTGATTTTTTGATCTCAAACATAAATTTTTGTTATCTAAAATTCAATTACTGAGAGCAAAAATAAATAATGAACTGTTTGTCTGCCGACGTCACTTTACTAAACAGGATTGCCATCAGATGGGTGTAAGTGGGACACTATCGGGATGAGATGGGGACACTCACATATCAATTGGTTGCTATGCGTGTCTATGACTTTTTAAAAACGACCCCTAAACGTGGAGTGCTGAGTGCAGTTCCGCAAGAACCACCCTCTTGTGGAAACCAAGGAGTATCGAATGAAAATTATCAACCCCTTCTGTTTAACAAACGCGAAACTCGTCTGGCCTTAAAATTACCCCAATTTTCTCCACGTTTTTATGATATAATAGCAAGTGATGTAATAGCAAGTGCCCTCCACCATTCCCCCCCCCCCGGGGGGATGGGGGGAGGGGGGCGGCACTGTGAAACCAGGAGAGCCGAAGACAGACTGGAAAGCATTCGTTTCTTTGCTCTTTCTACATTTAATTTTACTATCCTGATGTAACCATTTTTTGTGTTATCTTTATCTGTTTTGAATCTCATGGATTTAGCAGAGAGGAGGTCATATAAAGATAATTTCCTTCCATGTGCTTCAGTGACGACTTAATAGCAAAAAATATATATCAAATGAAAATTCCTTCTGTAATATTTATATACTTAACAAAATCTTGTTTTCCTAACACAGTTTCCCACAGTTTCCCATACAGTCGTCATGCAGATATCGAAACCCTTAACTCAATTAATTTGATGTGGGAGTTCCCAGCTATTTTCCAATGTGACTGAGTTACCGCTTATGAAACGTCTTTTTGGCCCAAATGGTTAATGGCATTTGGGTCAAAATCGCTGTATATCTAAGCCTTTTCGAAATAATGGTAGACTTTTGGTTTTCGACCCCGACCTTGACTAAGAAGGTCAAGGTGATCGAGGTACCTCTCTTGTAACATCTTTTGGACCCAAAGGTTCAAAATTGAGCTCAAAATCGCCCACCGCTAACCGTTTTCGAGAAAAGACGTCCTATTGTTTACGGTATTCGAGATACTAAGCTCTTGTGACTTTTGACTTTGACTCTCAATATCAAGATTCAGGTCGAGAGGTTAATCCAGCTCAAAGCATGTACGTGCTCAGACTGCGATTTAAGCCCCATGTCTAGCCGTCTTCCATGACAAATACGCATTTTAAAAATGTTTGACCTGTCTGACGGTGTATCAAGTTTGAACCTGCTACTAATAGAATAGAAGGGTATTATGGAAAAACTATTTTCAAAGGAAAAATCAATTTGAATTCAATTTGACCTTAACCTTGAAGGTCAAATTGGTCAGGGTCAAGGTCAATTCGGCGAGACCCTGTCACCCTCTGTACGTGTGCCAAATTTGGTTTTTCTGCTTTAAATAGTGTAGAGTTTTATTGAAACCGTTAAAAAAAACAACAGAAAAGGGCAGAAACTTCTAAGTTATTCCCAATTGAATCGAAGTTTCCAAGTGGAAAATAACCTCACAGCAGGGACATCCCCTATGCCATACAAGTGAAAGGTGGGAACAGATTGATGTCTGGTGTTGCCTAATGTCATCCCTTGCAATGTTTTAAGAGAGTATCTATTTTTAAAGAGGCGTGCCATGTTTAAGGTACCGCTAGTATCTAGGTTAGTGAATTCTAGCTCATCCAGCAGCTTTAAGGTGTGGCTTGCATCGTGGTCCAGATTTGTCTGTTTAGTGTATTTGAAATCAGCGTATACAGCTTTAGGTACTTCGCAAGTTTATCCGCTGTAGAAATGATGAAGCCATAATGTAGAAGGTACGATAGTATAAATACGCATGTTTTGTCAGTTTTCTCTTGTTATTTCATACTGTATTTTAGCAAGTACACGTGCTTTGTTCGACATTGGGCTGCCTTTTTTCGATGTATTCAAAAAAATGGCTTTCTTATGCCGCTTTTTTCCAAATCAAGTTGACAATTTTTCCGATCCTGTTATTATGCACGCGGGAAGATAAAATAAAACAAACAGCTGTCTGTTAACATAAAGTCCCAAATTCGAGGTTAACTGAATATCCGTAGACATTGTGCCCAGCCACAAAAGCGAAGACATTGCAGAGGTGAAAGATGAAACTCAGTAATTTTGACAAAATTTAGATTTGGTAGAAGGCTTCGTGGTCAACATTGCTATCGAGAGTAATCACATAGGCATATCAGACTAACAGCAGTTTTGTGTTTCTCTTAAAATTATTTGTTTAGTTAGGCAGTTGATGAACTGCTTACAAACATACTGCAACTCCACTGAAGAGCTACAAGGGAGGGAGGGCCTTCATATGCTTCTGTGAGAGGCAGAACTATAACTATAAAACCCATGAAGGGAGACCTTGAAAACGTACGCCTAGAGTCGGACTTAAACTCACAACCTCTTGCTTCGCAGACGACAACGCAAACCACTGCTTCTATGCGAGACAGAACTATAAATACTGCCTGTAAAAGCGATAAAGGAAGACAATGAAAAAAGTCGCCATCAGCGGGGCTTAAACCCACAGCGTAATGATTTTAAGTTTAACGAATTACCAAGTAGTTAATCGATTGGTGAAGAAACATCAACTAAGAATGCGTTGCGATTTGCCTGTAATTTGAGCGTTTGAGCAATTGGACGTATGAATCTCAGAATACCGAACCATCAATTTATCAGAACACCATTTCATCAGAAAATATGAAAATATATGCAATAGCAAAAGATATCAAATAAAACAAGAATAAACTAGAAGCTCATTCCGCTAGCGAAACGTTAAACACTTGACAAAAATTAAAGCCCTAAAATACTTCCTTCAGTGGGTTATTTCTTGAATAATATATTGCAAGCAGCTTGAATACGTCTTACAAGTCGAGTTGTGTTTGGTTGTTGTTGACTTAAGGTTTTATTGACTGATCAGGCATACGCCGTTTTATCTATTTACTCAGTGAGAGCTCGCACAAAGCTCACTGAGCAAATGTGTATTCTGTGCTGTCGTTAAATGCTACGCATTTACTTGCAAAAAATACACTCTTTTCACATGGTGTTTTAACAAAGAAAACGAAATCAAGGACGAAAATAAAAAGTGACATGCACATGTTCAGATCAAGCTCTTCATAAGTACCAAGTTTCATCGTCGTAGAGCCCATGGTGTCAGAGAAGAAGAAGACACAAAAAATCGGAAAAACTGTCAAGAAGAAAAAAAAGGACGAATTTTGCTCGCACAAATTCATATAACCCTTGCAAGCCAAAGGCTTGTCAAGTGTTAATGATAAATTAGCTCATACCTCAGCACTGAAAATTGATAGGGCACATAACGAAAAATTTTATTAAAATTTCAGAATAAATTAAAGAGTAAATTTTAAAATAACGAGGTTTACAAGTTTGTTGAACAACATTTTATTCCACTGAACTCTTGATCTTGTTTCAGAGTTGGTCTTAATTCAGCACTCTTATCCAAAGGTACCACTGTATTAACGGGGGGGGGGGGGGGGGGGTATTGACTTCTTCGGAGAGTATCCCTTTCTGATAAAATCTCCTTAATTTTGGTTGAGCAAACACAAATATTTTGTCGCACAATGATTATTCCCCCTTCACTTCGCTAATATCCCAGTCAAGAAGTGTAGTATTTTGATGGTTTGAGTACATCCGAGATAAAATATCAACTCTTTAAGCGTGTGTCAACAGTCATGCCGACAGCATTTAAGAACTGTTTTCATTTAATTTTTTGTTATATAAGATTAGGATTACCTTAGAGGTCTGACGTCAAAGAGTCTGCAACCGTACGTTATTTAAAACTGCAATTAACTTGTTGTTTATGTTGATATTGGGAACATGTTGCTGTATTTGAGAGTTATTGTATAAATTATCTATTCACTTTTTCAGTACATAAAATACATAGTTATGAGGGCACCACTTATTCTCGACCTAACACAGTTTGGCAATAACTTCTACCAGTCCCTCAGTGCACACAATTCAATTACAAAATAAGCGTAACGTGTATCAGAAGGGTAGATGGAAGATATAGCCTACAACTTTATCATTAAATCGAACAGAGCGAGCACCAATTATTAGATCTAATACATTTATCTGATATATATATATATATATATATATATATATATATATATATATATATATATATATATATATATATATATATAATCAACAAAAAAAGAAACGCAACTTTTTCAAATGGCTGTTATATTGTCAATACTGGACAGATAACAACAAAATTTTAGGTATAGACTCAGAATCAATAGATAATTTCATTTCTCTAAAAATTCAAAGCTACATTCTTATCGTTACGCTGTAATGCTTACGTAAACTGAAGGTATCCGAAAAGCAGTTCACAAGCCTAATATCTCGTGTGTCCTAATAGGGTTGAATAGGGTGTGACAAGCGGATCTGTCGGTCCTGGTCTGGGGTCGTTGACCGTGGCCTGCCCGTTCTAGGACGATCGGATGTGGACCCTGTTGTATCTAATCTTATTCTCAGGCGAGTAACCGTCGATTTGTGGACGCCAAACGCCCGCGCCACGTCAGTTGCCGTTTTTCCACTTTCCAGCATGCCGATCGCACGCTCTCGCTGAATTGCGGTTAACCGTGCCATCGGTTAGGATCGTTCCAGAAAGTTTAAATTTTGTACAACGTGCACTCTTTTCTTAAGGGTTGAGACTATGAAAAAATAATTCAATAACTCTCAGCGGTTATTTCACAATGTGCTAGACTACCAGTTTAGGTCACGTGACTGCTCGCTCCAGTTGTAAGATAGAGCGGGGAATGATTTCGACACATTGTTTGGACAATCATTTTCCAAGTAATAGAATGTAGAAGAAAAATTAAATATACTAATAGAAAAAAAATTAACCCCCTCTATAGGTGTTGCGTTTCTTTTTTTGTTGAGTATATATATATATATATATATATATATATATATATATATATATATATATATATATATATATATATATATATATATATATATATATATATATATATATATATATATATATATATATATATATATATTGCTGCTAAATAATGATTATTTGTAATTATTTCTAAAACTTCATTTTTAAACTTTAACCAGATTCTTTGTTGGCTTTGAATCTGTACTGTGATATTACATAGTGAATACGAGTTGATGTGTTATTTCAGTGCTTTTACTGTTTTTGTTATAAAGTGTAACACTGACTGTTATATTACTAGTTACACCCGGAAAGTTTCACTGTCCTAGTTCGTAAGGGAATACCAATGGTTCTCTTTTTTCTCGTAACTCGTTAAAAATGCTGAACAGCTAAAAAATCGAAATTTAGCATGGACAAAGGGGATATCCATTCTGGTGCTATGTCAAATTTTGAGAAAAGAGGAGCCTTAAATGGGGTCTAGGACAATTCACCCCCAGACAACTCCCCTCGAACAATTCCCCCGTAGGACAATTACCCCCCGAGGACTATTCCCCCAACTTAATTTTTTATTTTTATTTTACTTTGAATGCCAAAAACAAGAATGAAACAACCAGGTATCTCTCATTTCGTTATTTGTAAAACACATTAAAATCAAAAATGCAAAATTCTTCTGTCTGGAACGAAGTCTTTTCTGCCATTTAAAACCTGATGTTGTAGGCAAGTCGCGGATTCTTTGACGAATGCGATGCACAGAGTCGGCGTACTGGCGACGTGGTGGCTCGGGCAAGTGGCCACCCATAATTTGACCGAAGACGACGGTCGTCAGGCTGTGTTGCTTTTTTAGCAAATCCAGGAAGCGCCATAGGTTCGGATGATTGGACGTCGTCGCCGCGAGCATTTTCCTGTGGAAACCTTCCACGTGATTGTTCGTGCGCGGCAGGTCGGCTTCCGTGCGAGGGTGCATATTCCACAGCTCGTGCGGGAACTTGGGTGCACCACGAACATTACGGCGGATCCGACCGATGTATGTATCTTCAAAGTAGTCTGCAACAGGTGTTGCCTCTTCGCTAAGATGATCCTGCAGCATCTCAAAGGCGTCAATGACCAGCTGCTTGGGGACAACGCGATAGCAGCAAGGCACTGGATTTAGAGGGCGAACTGGTCTCTGTTATAGTGGTCATGGAGCCCCTCACTCTGCACCTTTCTGGAAATCTTCTGGGAGAGATGATAATAACATCCCTTCATTTCGACCCCAGGAAACGTCTCTCGGAATGCGGCTATGGTCCCAGCTTCGAAGTCGACCATAGCAGTGGTTGGAGTGATTTGTGGCCGGAGGTTTTTCAGCGCAGACAGTAAACGACCATACGTCTCCCTTGTCTTGTTGGGCAGCAGCGCGTATACACAGGGAACTATTCTCTCCAAGACCAGAACGTGGATCGTGTAGAGCTGATAAAAGAGCTCTGGTACGACTTTAAATGTCCCATCGAGGAACCAATGAGAGGCGTTGTCAAGAACATCCAGAGATCGCTGGGTTGCAAAAATCAGAATCCGGTTACCGTCCCCGACGCCGCTGTCAAACATCAAGAATTGTTCTCCACTGGCTAAAAAATTAAGTTGGGGGGATAGTCCTCGGGGGAAATTGTCCTACGGGGGAATTATTCGGGGGAATTGTCGTGGGAGAGTTGACTGGGGGAGGGGAATTGTCTGGGGAACTGCCTTGTTCCCCTTAAATGATGTGTTTTATAGAAAATAATTTAATCTGGCCTGTTGTGTAGCCATGTGGGAATCTATAAGAAGAATAGATTGTATGTACGTATGAGTTTATACACGACTTTTATTTTTGAAGGCAGAATTGTTGGAAATTTCTGAGTGTTTAGTTTATTAAACCAAAACAATTTTGGCATCATATTATATTCTGCCAAGTCCGCTTTGTGATATTTTCTTATCGATTTCATGCCTTTTCGTTTTGGATAGGAGCGCTATATGTTATTTCTGTGTGTTTTCGCTTGTCAGTGAACTCGCCAGTGCCCAAGGCTTATTCTTTTTATCTGCATTGTCTTAAATCACAAAAACATGCATATGGCATTAACAAGCGTCATGACATCAACAAGCTCATATATTTTGTTGTCGTCCAACTGCGGTATTAACTTATTATCCATAAAACACAACTTCTAATGTAACTTTGGCCTCAAAAGTTCACACAGCACCAGAATGGATGCCCCCTACACTCGGTAAAATTTCGACTTTCTGTCTGTTCGCGTTTTTGACGACTTACGTAGAAGATATTTATAGGGGAATGATTTTCAGAGAAAAAAGAGAATATTGGGATTCCTTTACTAATTGGCTTACACTAAAAAAGCGAAACTTTCCAAGTGTCATAACCCGTTTATTTAAGGCGCGTGCAAGAAGCTTTCAATCAAACAAAACAATACATTCGTTTTCCAGTGTGGGGAGGGACAGGATGTTTTCCTTTATGTAACCTTATGGTATCAACACCTACGATACTGCAAGCTTAACCACACTTGCCAGTGGTTAATTTTACAGAAATTTATCATACAAATAGTGTCATTCAAATAAAAAGTTATGAACGCATTCTTAAAACCAAAATTAGATCTCTTTGATTTGTAAACAAGATCTTATACATATGCAGCATATATGCGAATCACTGTTGAAATTCCACTTCAGACCACTAAATTGTTGACTTAGAGGAGGTTTTAGGTCGATCTTACACATACAGGATCCCGTCTCGCCAAGGCTACTCCTGCGTCGATAGACGTAGATGTGTGGTTGCCAAGGAGCGAAACTGTTCATGATCCGCCGTCAGGCTGCGAATAGTCTTGGATTATTTGTATGCCGGAGTAGCAGAGATTGGAGACACGATTGTACTTTCTGCTGCGCTATTCTTCAGCAGTTGAGCTGCAGTTCTTCCTTATTTCTGCCTGAATGTTATCCTTAAATTGTGTCTCCCAGCGCATCTTCTGGATGCCTCACAGGGTGGAATTTGGTCCAATTTTGCCTTTACAATGCTAAAAACGCTTAAAAGCAAGTTTAAAATGACTTTTGTCCGTTCCATTTTCCAAAAGTTGCTTCCAATTTTGAATTTTGGTCGAAGCTGGGCTAGAGCCGACTGGATGCTACTGGCGGTGGAGATATTCTAGATATTTCCCCAAGCAAGTCCTGCAAGCCTAGGCGAATCTGCAGTGTGTCAGGGTGCAGCCCTTGTAATTATTCTAATTCAAGCATTCAGGCATTGACCCTGGTGTCTCTGGAGGCGGCGTGGCTTTGCTTATCAGGCTTGGCGGTAGCTTCCCGCTGAATACAGGCTGCGAGCATACATACACTTTCACAGCAGAAACCCAGCGTGGGCTCGCTACTTATATTCGTAGTCATATCTCATGTAGCTGGCGAGGGGACAGTACTGGCAAATCTCGGAGAACTCCACCGCATACATTTTGTACCGTTTTTTGCCCCAGATGACTCACGCTGGCAGGAACGCGAGAGCACCTCGTAGGTGCTGCCGTACCATATCACCCAGGGCTCTGATCCAAACCAGTCTGATCCAAACTGCTGTGATCTATATTAAGGCGAAGAAATTTGGTCACTAAAAGAACGCGCGATGTTGTCGTATGGCTACAATTAATTAATAAAGTGTGTGAAAGGGTTATTTATATACTACAGCAACACTCTCAAAAGAAGGCATTTGGCCAGTAACCACAAAGCGCAACATATAACGGCATGGAGAAATGGCGATAAGATGTCTGGGGTAGACATCGTGCATGTTAAATGCCTACAATTTAGGGTGCGGAAATTTTGTCAGTCACAGAGCGACCTCAAAGGGTTGTATTAAAAATTTGAAGCCAGGGAAAAAATTTCTCTCCCTTTTATTTATACAGTAACACTTGCCATAAGGCATGCTGTCACCACCGTTTTAAACGAAAATATTTTATTATTGTTCTGCAAAGGTGGATACTAAATAAAGAAATCCCAGCAAATGCTAGTATATCTTTATTTATTTTTATGCGAATTAATCGTCATAAATGGTTCAATTTGTAGATGCAATTATTGAAATACAGTTTGCAGGAACATCGAAGCTGAGACCACTTGGCTCCAGGATCTTGATTCTAGATATTCCTCTTAAGGTGAAATTACCATATTGATAGTCTTCCTACGATTCCGGCCTTTTACAAAAATATGAGTCGATGCGCAACTGAAATTATTCACCATCAAAACTCTGAATATGTGTTGTGGAACAATCAATTCATTGTCGTGGGTCGACAAAGCCTATTTATTAAAGAGTGGTATGAAAAAGGGGTGGTGTACATACAAGATCTGATAAAAGATGACGGCTCTTGGTTGCCTTTTGAAGCCTTTTCTTCAAAATTCAATATACGAGTAAACTTCCTTAGATACATGGGAGTGGTCAGTGCTGTTAGAAATGCGATAAAAACACCCATTGATAAGCCATGCCTTAACCACGCCTAGGCCCAGTATCAACTGCAACAGCTATAATTTTACACTAAAAAGTGGGAAAATGGTTAATTTGGCTGACACGAAAAGCAGGGATTTCTATTGGGATTTCATCAATCTTATTAAATCTCCGCCCGCTACCATTATAAAATGGCGCGATGAATTAAATGTACAAGAAGATGTGATACATAGAAGTTTAACACTCACTAGAAGATCGGTAAAAGAACCAAAATTGCTCGCGTTACAATTTATACACAATGTACACAATGTAATCAATTGTGGATCAAATTTGGATCAAATTTGGTAAAGTGGAAAATAAAGGAAGACGATACATGTCATTTGTGTAATTTAACAAGAGATACATTAATGCATGCATTAATTGATTGTCCCACAACGAAAGAGTGGACTTGAGAAATTTTTAATAGGATAAACCCTACAGAAAATATTGTAATATCACCTATGGAATTTATCTTTGGTGTCGAGAATTCAGCCCTGAATCTAATGCTTATGGTAATAAAAAATTACATTTGCACAATGCGAGGTTACAACAAATTTGTGTCGCCCTTCGTCATCATGAATGAAATATATAATGTTGATAAGCAATCGCTTTCTGTGAAAAATTTCAATTAAAAAAATGGGGACATTATCCATCACTATGCCATAAAAGTGAACGCTTTATTCAGCAGAGATGTTATAAGTGCTGGTGAGAGCCTGAAAACATAAAGGGGCAGGGGATAGGGTTCTCTATTCATTTCGGTGTTTTCCTTTTACTATTCATTTAAAAAAACTTACTAAATGGACAAAATCAGCGGTAATCTAAACTTGGTATTATGATATGCTTGTATGTAATTAATATATGCAAGTTTGATTATGTATTGTATATTGTATATTAATAAAGAGAATAAAGGGAAAAATCTTGATTCTAGATATCTCCCTTCGTTTTGACATAAGCGAAAAATAAGAGATCCCTTTCGGCCAAAATTCCATTCACCTGAGTAGAATATTTTGAAGTGGTCTAAATTATTTTGGCTGAAAAAGCGATTAAACGTTTTAGACTTTTCTCTGTATTTTCATTTATAAATTAAAATTGCATGATATTCCTTTTGCTCTGATTAAGAAAATGAGGGCGACAACTTTCCGCTGAGATTCTCTAGTCACCAAAAATTGTTAAAAGCGCCTCTAAAATGCAAATTGAAAAGAGTACACCCAGTGCGAGATAATCCTCATTTGCACCAACATGTCCCCTCAATTAACAAAAATCCAAAGCTTAGACAAATTTTAATTAAAATACATAAGGAGTTTAATTAAATTTGAAATGGCAAAACTCTTTGATAGCAGGCCGTTAAGTTAATTCCAAATCTCACGTGAGAGAAGCAAAATGAAAACGGTCCTTAAATGCATATTGTTGACATACACGAATACATTCAATCTCATCTACACTACACTATTTCTTAACTTGAGTACGAGAAAACCACTGATGATGATTATATCTAGTGGGAGTACTCTCCGGTATCCGCCCACCGTTTGTTGTGTATTAATGACTTTAGATGAATGCTTACTTAACGATAAATCTTTCTATGGACCATATATTGGTAAGGGAGCAGTGACTTTACCTAAACCTATACATTTGAGCTTTTAAAGCCAACAAACCTCACATTTTCTTTAATGTGGTTTTAGGTTAAAGCAATTGAATGAATTATTTATTTAGCTTTGGAAAACTTCGTATATCATTAAAATATTTTGATTTGTAATTGCGACCTCTCGGTGGGTGTAAACGATAAACATTTCCAAAGGCTTCACATAGGAAAACCTAGATTTATCAAGAAATGTTTCATCAGTGGTTTTCTATAAAACGCGAACCGAAAACATATTGTAATATACTGAAACAGCATATTGGTCTAACAGATATAGTATTGTACAAAACTTCGCCATATCCTACAGTGAATAATACTAAAAGAATTTTAAATATATTGACGATATTCTTAATAAAGAGAGAAACTTAATGACTCCAATAAAGATAAAAAGTCCGTTTGATTTAAACTTAACCATATTAAAACTTAGTAGTTTATTGACTGCAATCCCTAAAGCCTGGAAGCAAGTAATTCACTTAAGCGTCCTAAAATAACTCTAAAAATAACATTTTATAAACCACCAAAAATTAAAGTCTAAAAATATATATGACAAACAATGACAAACCGACGGAATACATGGAAACATGGAAGACTATAACCATATATTCAATAAAAATAAATATCTGACTAGAGTGGTTAGGGATAATATGCTCAGCTTTAAACTCATCCACAACAATTATGCGTTCAAATATATTGTCTCAAAATTTGACAACTCAGTTAATCCGATGTGTAACAACTGTAAATTGAATATGATATCACTCATATGTTCATACATTGCGCAAATGTAAAATTATATTGGACTGTACTGGAAACTTTTATTAAAAAACCGTTTTAATTTAAATAAATTTGTCTTTGACATAAATAAAAAGATGCTTGGATGGGTAAAGAGTGATTGTATTGAAAAAGACCTTTAGTTCCCTATTGACTATGTGTTATGACAGGCACGTTTATTCATCCATAGGTGTCATTCTAAAAATCGGGAAAAAATTTTACTGAATTATTGATTTTTTAAAAAAGTAAAAAAGGAAAAAGAGTTGACCGATACTTTAAATAAAATTGATTCCTTATTATGTCGAATGGGATACATGCATATTTATGGCTGTTATAACTATGATTATAGCGTCAACAACAACAACAAAATAAAAATGTTATTGCAGTAATTATCAGTAAATATCATTTTGTTTGAGTATTGTTAAATATGTTTCTGTTATACCTGAAATGACAATAAAAAACCACTTCCAACGGTTGACGAATGCAAGTATAGTTTTCGTCATTTTGCGGACTGATGCAAAGGTACTCCACTCAGCAGTCTACCACTAGGCTTGAATATTCGATTTCATCTTTGTTATGAGGGAAAAGTATAGATGGAAATTTTTATTTGGAGTTTTATTTGGTATTTCTATCAAGAAGGCGAATAGTTTGTCAGCTCTGTTTGATAACTATTGGCTTAATTTCCATGTATTAGGATCGAACGTTAACTGACATCCAATTAAACCACACTAATCCTGCAATCAAATCAAGCTGCAAAGAGTTATTAAGAAAAACAAATTGAAAATAATGTACAAGTGCGATCTAGACCATTTGACTGGCTTTAGATGGGAACAACGCCGATTACCTTATGCCACTGCAGTTTCAACCCAGATTTCTCTTGCCCCACCACAATTCTTCATTTTTTGTCTAAAACCTCCTACGTCAACGAAAAATAATAGCGATATTTAGCACTTAAGTACAAAAACTATGTATCTAACAAATGTCTCTGTTGCTGATTGATAATGTATGCACAGGAAACAATAATACAGTGACAGATGACTGATTGATAGTGTACACACGGCAAACCATAACACTAGTTTTGATGCTTGATTGATAGTGTACACATTGTTTGGGAGAGTGGCCGACACTGCGACAAGCACACTCCATACTAATGCGTCAGGGCGGCCGTGCACTAAGACAGCACCAAGCCTACATTGGCACACCTCGTTTACCATGTTTCGTTCATCAGCCTGCTATCATTTCATTTAAAGAACAAACGACAGTCCCATCAAATATTTATACACTTTTCTTATGGCTCGCTAATGCTTTTTGATGTCATTTCTAGATTGCTATTAGCAGTGAATATACGTAGCAGCAATAACTACTTCCGAACCCTACAATACTCGGGTCTTTTAAGCGGCAAAAACCTTGGCTTTATGTTTGCTTTTTGCTATTCGGAACACAATGCTTTATGAAGAAAAACATTCGAGCTTTATCTGGATATTTATGAATAAAAATAAGATTGATAAAATGAACTCTTTAATGTGTGGAGAATTGTGTTGCATGAAATGAGTCATGACCAAAGGGTTAAAGACCGCCAAAGTGCGTCAAGGGTTGTTGAGGTACATTTGCAAAATGAGATTCAAATCCAAAATAGAACATTGCTAATTTGCCCAGCTACGGCAAATTATAAAGCGCTATTGTTACAACATTTTTCACTTTTTTCCAATGTATTAGACAGCAATATTGTTTGGTGTTCAGCTATTCAATGTATCTTTCAAATCAACGGTGCAGTTTAAAACATATGTAATATTTAATATGTTATCGATTAAATAACTGTCCTGTTGAAAATATTCAACCAGCAACAAAACAAAATTGATACTAAATTAAAATTCTTTATGTGTAGATTTTGTGTGAAACGTAAGTATGGGAGATTGTCGTTTGTGTTTTCGAGTATTTAGAGTCCATTAGAATTTATATATTTGCACCCCGTTGTCAGCATACGCCATCTCTCAGTAACCATTTGGTATTTTTTGGTTGATTGGTTCTTCAAAGTATCAAAGCTTGAAAGTTTGTACATAAATCAAAACTTTTGCAGAGACATCATTTTGAAAGCTAGTTTTGATAACATTATCCTTAGAAGGAGGAAAATGGGTTAAACAAATGACGCTCAATTCACCCTTGCAGCTGAAGAATTTTCCTTAGCCGAGTTCCCAAGATTTGTGACTCAGTTGGGGACAATGACCTGCCAATATCCGAGATTTACTTGAGGATAAGGAGGGCGGGAATTTTCTCTGAACGGTGCTTTTTTCACAAAAACCCTTTTGAATAACAACACTTTTCTTTATCTCCATTTCAGAAAGGATTTAGTAATGGGGTATAGAAATCTCTGAAAAGTGACCAGTTGTCGCCCACAACTCTACTAAAAAGATGTGTTAGATGTAGAACTAACATTTGAGAGACTGGACTTAGACGCTTCTTGTAATTGTTCTACTCAATCGAATGTCTCGGTGTTATCATATAACAAAGCGGATAAGTAGTTCAAATGTGATTGTCTGACAAACAATTGCAGTCTACGAGACTATAACAGCTACAACGTAAGTGAAGGTTTTATATAAAACCCACAAAACAGATGGACTAACTAAGGAGTTTTATTATTTTTCTAGAACGATAGAAGTAAAATATTGGTAAAAAGCTTTTGAATACGACTTTCAATGTGACTATCTTAGTTGAAAACAAGGAAGAGGCATATTAAAACTTATTCTCAATAAAAACAAAGACTTAACTCAGTTGAAAAATTTGAGACCTGTTGTTTTATTAAAACATAGACACGAAGATAACAACACAATTTCTAATACGGAGATTACAGAATAAAAATGCTTCAAAAAAGGCCGTCCCTATGGCCTGAATCTAAGATCAATGATGGGTTGTATCGATTACTTAAGAAAAGAAGGCATCTTTGCTTTCAATGACTTCTAAAGGAACTTCGAAATTAAACTGGAACTTCATACATGCGTGTCTAAAACTTTTATATTGAGTTATATAAACGTAATGAGTAAAAACGTTTTACAAAAATATTGAAACCTGTGTTATAAATTGCCGTTTAGGTCCGCCCACTGACTTCTAATACTATTGATAATTATTTGTTATTGTCCGTTTTTCTGTGGGGTTCTTTCTGTGGGGATTTCAATTTGTTTGGCCCCCAGACGAATTTTGGATGAGTAAATTATGTTTTCTTTCTCAGAAATATGTATGATGTAATTCTTCTTTAATGTTGTACATCTATCAATTATAGATGTTATGTAACTGTATTGATGTTACGTAATTGTAAACATATTAATTAACCATTGGCGGTACAAGAAATTTATAAAAATACGTGTTTATTTTTGTGATTTTTGAAATCATAAATAATGTATGAGCAAGTAAGTATTTTCAGATAGTGAATGGGGTTCGACACTTTATTGTTTATTGTTTATTATTGCAATAGAGGAACTTGCACTTACAATCAAAGAATATAGAAATATAAAAGGAATTACAATTAAAAACTCTCAATCAAAAATAAGTGTTCTAAATCTCCTAGGATGACACAGCTCAGTTGTTAAAGATAATTTCTCTCTTGGAAATGCATATAAAGTGATAACACTCTTTTATTCTGTTTCCGTGGATAGTTAACGGTGAAAAGTCACAAGTTTCACAAATCGAAAATGTCAAAATTGGATATTCTAAGTGAAGAAATTCCTGTTTGAAATGGGTAGATGGCGTGAAATCATTCCTTATGAGACATGATATTTTAATGGTATAGATCTTAATGTCGTTACTAACTTAAAATACGGAAAAATAAAGACAATAAAAGTCTAGCTATGCAAGTAATACTATAGTGATTCCTGAATGGTTTGGAAATGAAATAAAAAAATCTTCTCTGAATATTTATATGGGAAGGAAAATCGCCGTGTATCCAGTAACTTCCACTAATTGCAATAATTTATTCGGTTTCTTGTGGAACGATCGCATACTCGGGGAATAAAGTCAAACATAGTATATTCAGATATTATTTAAAACTAAATATCTCACTGCAGTGATTAGAAATTATACGCTTAACTTTAAAATTGCTCACAAGAATTATGCATCTTAATATATTGCTTCATGATTTGATAAATCTGTTGATCCAACGTGTAACAAATGTAACATGCCGTTTTATTTCGTAAAACGCTGTATTACAAATAAAAGTTTAGTTCGCTTACCTCCACCTTTAGGCGCAAGTTCGGTTTTTACGGCAAACATGAATGAAATTTTTCTGCATATGTGTTGGCTTTGTGTAAACAAAAGTCCGATGACCGTTGACCCAGGTCCTGAGGGTTAAACGTGGGGATGGGGCAAGTGTGACTTTTCTTAAAGTAACGAGCTACACTTTTACTAATGTAATCCAATCAAAATGCAACTAATATTTGAGGCTTTTAAAGCGGCACAGGATCACAACCTGAAGAGGCAACAACGTTGGCTAATGACATAGCAGAAAAAAAATGCGTGGGCCCATCACCAACAGAGCTCTCCCAGAAGTAACCCTTGAACAAGTGTAAACCCTTCAGAGGTAGAGCCAACTGAGGAGATGCCTGATGTATCAGCTCATCCCAATTAATAGGTACACTTGTAGATAGCCATCAATTGGGGAGTATCTAATCGCTCTGAGCCAAATGGTGAGGAGAAACTACCAGGGAAGGCTCAACCCATCACATGTACTTGGCCTCATCTATTGTTCAAGGCGGATGATCTGTGAGTCACACTAGTTTAAAGAACAATGCAAGTACATACTGAAAATCACACGATGACCGCTAAAAATTTGACCAATCTGACTACTTAATAGCACATGAAAACCTAGAAGATGAAACGGATAACCCAGTGACAGCTCCTCTCTCTCTCTCTCTCTCTCTCTCTCTCTCTCTCTCTCTTTCTCTCTCTCCCTACACTTACGCCAGTCTAAACTAGCCTCGAGTGACAGACCAGCTAACGGATGCACAGCCTAAAAAGTAAAAAAAAACATTCATAACGACAAGAATCGCCGAGATCTTTGCTGAATGAACAATTTAAACTAAACAGCAACTGAAAGAACTTGATTTGCGAAACAGAATCAGTCTTGGGCATCTCAAAAAATATTTTTTCATATCAAAAATGATTAAATGATCTCTAAAATTCAATTTTAGAGATCAAAAATTCTCTTCTTCGTAGCAAAAAAAGAATAATTTATCTTCTTTTATTGATATCAAGAATTTATTTTAGATTGTTTCAGAATGAGACTTTTTTATTTATATTCTGAAATCTGCAAATGAGTTTTTGATAAAAAAATTAAATTTTGATATCAAAATATTAGTCTATTTTTACATCTAAAATTCAGAAGCAAGCATCTGTGAATGAAATCTATACTGACTTGTAACTGTATATAGAATCTTTCTTTAAATTTTTGACTGCACAAAAAAGAAGCAATTGTTATGATCCAAAACTGTGTGGTAATTATTGATATCAATAATTCAATTTTTCATCTCTAAAATTTAATTGACGATTCTTTAAGTTTAATACAAATGTGTGCCTCCTTTGAAGTGTTTTTGCAAAATTAATTTTTTATCTTCAATATAAATTTTTGCCATCTGAAACACAATTAGTGATAGCAAAATATAAATTAATGAGATCCATATTGATTTATTTTGATATCAGAAATTAACATTAGATGTTAAAATGGCATTCCGGATATTTGAACAAATTTGCATTGGATACTAGGAAAAAGATGCTTGGATTGTCAGAAAATGACTGTATTGAAAAGATATTCAGTGTGATACTGATAATATTTTATTACAAGCACGTTTATTGACACAACGATGCCATTCAAAATATCGATAAATAATTTTGCTGAATTTTTAATTTCCCTTCGAACGTCCCATGCATAGTAAAAACCCTTCTAGGTTGTAAGCCTGCTTTGGTTCTTCGTTATAGCAATTTAACTTTAACTTAATAACCATGGATGGTACTCTTACGTAAGCTAAATGTTGCCAGTTAATGGCTAGTAACGGAGAATCACGCAATTCTGTAAGGATCTAGGACAATACTCCCTCAGACAATACCCCGGATGATACCACCCCCTGACAATACCACATATGGCCATACCTCCTACTCGTGCCACTACCCCCTTCCCCCACCATCATTTTTTCTAATTTTCATTTTAAAGATTTTCATTAACGAACAACAAACTAAAACAGTTCTGTGATCTGTAGTTAGCCGCTAAGCCATTTCGCTATGATCTAGTTGAAAGGGGTATAATTGTAGTTCCACAACACTTACAACTCATCTTATGTGATCCATTGATAAAAGCTATTGTACATAAAAATCCTCTATGATCTAGTTAAAATGTTTATAAATGCAATTTAATGCATACGTTCCATAATTGTAATTATCAATTGAAGTTATCAGCAGTGGAGAAAAACGCTTTTAAAGTTTGAAATTTTAGTAATAAACATAGGTTTTTCCCATCGCCTTTTCCTAAAAATGCCCACTTTAATCGGTTTTGAGGTGTAAGACTTACATATATGATAGAACAGAGGCCAAGAAATACCGTGGTGGTAATAGTGCATTTTCCTGATATGTGGAGTTATCAAGTTTATGCATGGACCCCTTCAATTCACACCCGAATTTATTGCAATTAATCCAGTTATTCGCTGAGCTTTACACCATTCACGTTTGCAGGTTTGACTGTGAATGAGACGCAGACTCGATATATTAGAGTAAAGATTAAACATAGTGTTGGAGAAATAAAACATGTCGCTGTAAATAAAACATGTTCCTGTATTTTTCTTTTTATTTTGTTGTAACGTTGAAAATTGGAAATATTCTGGTTGGAAGGGGGTTATTGGCAGGGAGAGGGGTATGATCCAAGGGGAGTATGGTCTGGGGACATTGTAGGGGGAGGGGTATCATCCGGGGGTATTATCCCGGGGTATGGCCCGGTGTAGCAGCCCAGAATATACCCGGGTATAATCTAGGCTAGCCCAGAATATACCCAGGTATATTCTAGGCTAGCCTAAAATATACCTCTGCTGCCCAGAATATAATCCGCCCCCCCCCAAACACACATACATTTTTATGAAATATAGCATTCTTTTGAAATTTATTCATGTTTAGCTCTTTACATACCGGACCAAAGTGGGAATTATATGGTAGATATTGATTGCGCTTATGTCGCAATGCCTGTAATCTAGCATACACATGTATCAAATGTTCAATTGCATTTCAGTCCTTCAAAATATTTAATCAGTTTATCAAAAACGAGCACCGGCATTTGTACGTAATCCATCAAAAGTGGATTTCATCAAAATTTTCAATTGCACTTAACAAAAGCTGTCTATTTATCCAAGAGTGTTTCGTAACTCGGACAATGCTGTTTTTCAATCTCTACAAAATTTAAACATCAAATAAAGTAATTAGTTACAAATACAAATCTGGAGACCAGGACGCAAAAAGATAATATTTTAAAATTGAGCACAGCTCATACTCCAGAAAATCGTACAGCTGATAATGTACCACTCCGGAACTGTGTGTAAATACTCCCCATTTTCAATGGCAAATCAGTTATTTTACTCAAGCAAAAAAATTCAAAATGAATGATGACAGATATTGAGAAATTCTTAACTGTTACACCTCATCTGATCGAAAATATCCAGACTGGATCTAGAGATTTCGGTGGTGAAACTCTTGATGCTATGAATAGCTTAAAAGGAGCAATGTTCCGATTCTAGAAACACTCTTATATAAGTAGCTTTTGTTAAATGCAATTGCACTTTGATGGATTATGTACAAATGCTTGAGCTCAACTTTGATAAATTGATTAAAAGTATTGAACGGCTGGTATGCAATTGAACAATCTATACATGTTTATGATAGATCACAGGCATTACGAGTTAAATGCAATCGACATCTACCATGTAATTCACACGTTATTATTCAAGTTTGTAGTGGTTTAGATATCAATAAATTTAAGAAATGATATGAATTATTTCATAAAAATTTTGTGAAAGGGGGTATATTCTCGGCGGCAGGGGTATATTTCTGGCTAGCTCAGAATATACCCCGTGGTATATTTCAGGCAAGCCCAGAATATACCCGAGTATATTCTGGGGTAGCTTAAATATACCCCGGTATATTCTGGGCGGGGGTATATTCTAGACTGTTAGACCGGGACCCAATCTGTAAAAATAAAAGACTTAACGACAAGGCAGAGGACAGGCAGTAGGGCGCGTCTGGGATTGTGGGGGAAGAGAGAACTAACCTGTGACCTTCAAATGAACGGGTGCTATTGCAAATCGACAGTTTGTTGCAACCCCTGGTGGAGCTTGTAAGGATTCGAGTTCTTATGATGCATACCATCGCACTAGGTTGTTCGTACTTACCTAGACCTATCTAAGTTGGATTGTGATCAGGGGTAGCGTGAGGTGAACATGTCTCAAGTGAAGCTGGTATAGGAGCCCAGGATAGCCTGGGATCGTTTGGTAATCCAGAACTTGAAACCTTGACAGAGAGAGAACCACGGAACTTGGAGTTTCATGAGACTATAAGGTTTGGGCAAGCTTGAGTAGGAATTGGCCGTTAGTGGTTAAGGAGTTATGTAGAATATCTCCCTGTGCCATCGGCAGCTCAGTGAATAGGTTGTCAGGAATTTTGGAAGGCACAGTTGGGAGGTCAGTTAGTTCGCCAGTTGATCTAAGAATGCAAGAAAGCGAAGCGAGAGCTGGGTTAGTACTAACCAATCTATCTGGAACTCCAACCAGTTGATGGCGTTCTTGCTGGAATCAATCCCAGCTGCCCTGCCAAAGACAACCCTGGAAATAGGAGCACTAGCCCTGGGCGGAATCATCTGTCTGTCTGTAACGCTCTTTCACATGATCTTCATTAGACTACCAACAGACTTCCCTCAAAGCTATTTGGAGATCCAGAGGGAGTGAGTGGTACCCCTGCCCTCTGCTACTGTGACACACACGAGTTTTTAAAACCTACCATAGACAGGGCTTGAGGGACTGTCTTGGCTGCTGCCGCTGGGAGACTTAATAAGGATTCTATCTAGGTTTGACTCTCTCTCTCTCTCTCTCTCTCTCTCTATTTCTCTCTTTCTTTCTTTCTTTCTTTCTTTCTTTCTTTCTTTCTTTCTTTCTTTCTTTCTTTCTTTCTTTCTCTCTCTCTTTTTTATTTCGTTGGTGGGAAAAACCATGGTCTGAACACTGAACTTTCAGCTAGTTTCAATTTCTGGAGACTGACCAGGAGTTCCGTAACAGTGCCTGTACCAGACGGTGAAATGGCAATCTTGTCATTCATTTAGAATTGATTCTTTGTGGCTGTGTTAGGTTTCATTTTGTAAATACGAGTTTAAACCTAAGTTTTCGTTAGCCTTTGCTTACATATGTCATATCTGTGAGAGAGTATTTTGTTCTGACACTGTACTGTCTGTGAATTAATGATACAAATATCATCAGCCTACTGCTTCATTTAATCAGAATCAGAAATCACGTCTATTTTGTCATAAAATAGTGTTTTAGTCTGGTAAAAATTGAGATCTTTCGGCCATCTCTATTGTAGAGTAACATTGTCTAAAATTATCTTTGAAGTTCTATTTGAGGTAAGACAGCTCACTGACTGCTTTGTAAGAGGACTTTTTTGCTTTATCATCGGCTGAAAGGAGTTGTCTAGACAGGCACAACGCGCTCGTACACGCGATTGACAGTTGGTGTAAAAAATTACTACAAAGACAACACAATGCTAAATCCACATTCAGCTGAATCATTTCGATTTCCCCTCAATATAACAAAAAATTTTGTTTGGAGCCTTGCACTTTTAGGTGAAGTCAGGGAGTATTTCCTACTCAGTCTTTGCAATTGTTACATAATTTGGGTAAATGCTGCAATTTGAATGGTCGATTTCAAAGTCAGTAATTTTTCATTGTGATCAGAACATAAAAGTCCATGGAAATTGTAATTATATGCAATAAAAAGAGAGTTTAGTCATGTATCATAGCCTCTATTATCTTATTCCAAGTCAATCTGAAGATATTATTGACCAGATACGAAAATGGTGACCTAAAGATCAACACTTTTTTACCGACCAATTATATTTCATGTTTACACGAAATAAGTCAATATCTGCTAAATGTTGTCTAGGAACCATACAAAAATTCGCAGACATGGACTTATTGTGAGACAGCATGAAGCAATATTGACAAAAGAATGCCGACCATAAGGTAAAGTCAAGAGAGATGACCATCGTGTATTTTCTACAAGAAGAAAGGCCTTCTGGGAATCCCAGTTCTTACGAATGATGGTCTCACCTCCACTTTGAAGGCTTTAACAAGGTAGTTGCGTTAGGGCGGGAGGGCTGCAATAACTCTTTCCTGTCCTATGTGATTATCTATTTTACGACTACGAGACATAAATTGGAATTGCAATTATCTCACAGTCTTTGGACTCTTAGATTACTGAGATAAATTTAACCAATATGTTATTTGATAATCAACATTTCTTGCGCCAAAGATTTGGTGTTTCACCCCTTGTCTTTAACGTGTTTTTTTAGTTACGAATCCACGTTAATTTTCAGTTTGGGATAAAAATGGTGTCTCATTGAATTTTGCCCCTCCCACGTATTTTTTTCAAACGCGGGAGGTCTTTAGGTATTTTTGTTAAGTGAAGAATTAATTTATAGGCTTGTATAACATGTGATCAACAGGTTTGAACTGATAACCCCTCATTTGCAAAGCAAACTGTCTTCACCACTACAAAACGCAGGTGAACTGACAGAACGAGAGATTTTCTAATCTTCTTCTACACATTTCCAATAATCAATGTCCGGAACAGTCTTGACGACCTTGCCCTCGATGCATAATTGATTTTCAGTGATTTGTATTTTGTTTTAATGTTAAACAGCATATGTTCATTAATCTTTTCCTTAGACATATTCTGAGAAGTGTCACAGGAGAAGCACAATATTGTTCTTCTTATATGGGGAAAGATTAAAAGCAGCCTGTCAAATTAATTGCATAATGATGAGCAGTCTATTGTTGTATTTGGCGTGGGTTCGTAAGATATTTAGGAGAATTCTTTGCTGAGAAAACACCCTTATTTTCATCAGGAACCCAATTTTAAGTAAGTTAAAAGATTCAAAACACTGTATTCTGTTGTCTGAAAACCGATGCCGCTGCAGTGCGTGTTCGAAACAACGTTGAATAGACGTCGCATCCGACGCCGGATCAACGTCTGGGTTTTCGTTATTTATGGAAGTCGAAACAGACATAGTGCAGAGGTCGGGAAAGCGACGCTGTGCATACTTCGGACAAATATCAGTCTTGAATCTTGAGAGCGACAGTCATAATGTGGTCACCCCTTCGTCAGAGTGCCCCACCCTTGGGTCATCCTGTCACTCAGGATATACATGAAATCGATTTCTACGAATTATTCTTCAACCGTTGATGGCATAAACTTGCTCTTGAAGCTCTCATATTTTACGTCTTCATTTCGTCTATTTTCAAAGTAACCTCTTAAGGCTACCATTTTTGGTGAGCGATAGAGCAAGGAGATTGTTTTTTGGTTGTGAGTCCGACGGCTATAGAACGTCGAGCTTTCAACCTCGATTCAACGTTGCACCAAAGACGTTGATTAAACGTCGGAGAAAGTCGCGTTTAGGTTGCGACCAAAAGCAACACCTAACTGGAACCGCATTTCGCTAACGAAATGTTAAACACTTGACAAAAATTAAAACGCAAAAATACTTCCTTCAATGGATTATTTCTTGAATAATATAAAGTATTTTCCAACATGCATCCAGTGTGTTATACAACTATATACAGAGCTTATGGTACAGCATGTATGCGGCTTATAATATTCTAAAAATCGGACCACTGTTAATAAAAAAACTCCAAAGGTGGATAACCTAATACCAGCTAAATATATTAGCAAACAACACAGCTGATCAGGCATACGCTGTGTTATCTGTTTATGCAGTGAGAGCTCCCACAAAGCTCAGCAACTCTGGGCTATATGTTAAATGCTCTGCATTTACTTGCAAAAAATACACTCTTTTCACATGCCGTTTTAAGAAAGAAAACGAAATCGAAGACGAAAATAAAAAGTGACATGCACACGTTCAGATCAAGTTCTTCGTAAGTTCCAAGTTTCATGGTCCTGGGGCCCATAGTGTCAGAGAAGTAGAAATTCATATAATTATTGAAAGCTAACAGCTTGTCAAGTGTTAAAAAGCGTTGTTCTTCTAACGTTTATTCGAAGTTGTATCAAAGACGTTGGCAAGACGTTGATCTGTGGTCCCGACCAATCACAACCAAACTACAACCAGATAATGTTGTGGTTTGGTCGGATCGACGTAGCAACCCTAAATCAACTTTGGAATGTTTATTGGGTCGGGATTTTTTTTATAAGAATTCACTGTTTTTGATCTTTTAACCGTGACGGGATATTGATCTCTTTTCTACCTTTTAAGAATTTCTGTGAAGTATGATAATGCTATGGTTACAATTGATCACAAGACAAAGGCGTTAATTAGAAAGACGCATTTAATAAAGTGAAATGTCGAGAAATATCCTGGGTTTGACAAACAAATTGCAGTAGAGCCCAGATGTAAAAAAGATGAAAGATAAATCATATTGAACATCTGGATGAACAGTGGAAATCCATTTTTCATAAAGTGCAATATTTTACAAAAATGCACGAAACAGCATAATTAATTAGAAAATAATTCATAAAAACTGTTTCATAAAAACTGTTTCTAATAGTCATATCGAATCTGAAAGCCAGAGTGGCAACACTTCACCCCACGTTCCCTTTTTATGTCAGTACCACTGCCACCCCAAATGATGTACCATATCACATATACAACTGTACTAAAGTAAAAGACCATATAAGAAAAAAACGACAGTGAAAACCCACTTGGGCAGAACCAAAATCAAAAATGGCTCTACTCATGCAATAACAAACGGGTGTAGCCATGCGGAAAAAGCAATCCCCTCGGATGACTCCACCAATTTGCCCACTTGGCACCCCTTCTCCCCCCCCCCCCACTTTTCAGGGCGAGGGATAGATCAGGGTCTTGACGAGAAACCCACGTACAGACGCACGTACCGACAAACCTTAATTCATCCGACTTAAGAGATAGTGTAGAGAGTCACGTCTTGAACATTAACACTCCTATACATCACTACCATCCTCCTCCTACCTCCCACGGATGCAACCCCAACTGACATACACACGGACAGAAAGATGTATGAAATATAATAACTATCAACATTAATAGTTTAATTAAAAATACTACAAATCACAAGAACACTTTTAAACGACCAGTCTGTGCACCAAGAAGTGCCAGAGATAAACTTTAAAAATTGATTTGACTAATAAACGCAAATTACATGGATTTCACCACACGCAGTAATAAATGCCAACCAAAAATAAACGATTCTTGCTCAGCTAAACGCAACTCAGAGTGAGAACTAGAACCTCATTTCGCTAGCAAAATGTTAAACACTTGACAAAAATTAAAACGCAAAAATACTTCCTTCAATGGGTTATTTCTTGAGTAATATATTGCAAATAACACAGCTTGAATACGTCTTATAAGCCGAGTAGTGTTTGTTTTTTGTTGACTTAAGGTTTTATTGATGATCAGGCAAACGCTGTGTTATCTATTTACGCAGTGAGAGCTCGCACAAAGCTGAGCAACTGTGTGGTGTTCTGTGCTATAAGTTAAATGCTCCGCATTTACTTGCAAAAAATACACTCTTTTCACATTGCGTTTTAAACAAGAAAACGAAATCGAAGACGAAAATAAAAAGTGTCATACACACGTTCATATCAAATTCTACCTAAGTCCCAAGTTTCGTGGCCCTAGGGCCCGTAGTGCCAATGGAGGAGGTGACCCCAGGAAATCCGATCAAGAAAAAAAGATACCAACGGCTGCTCGCACAAATTCATACAGCCATTGCAAGCCAAAGGCTTGTCAAGTGTTAATGAGTACAATTACACACATAAACCAAAGGACAATATCTGATAAGTAGAATAAGTGGAAAAGCTCTATAAAACATTTCATAAGCGGTAGCAAATTCGAAATGCATTTTCAAAATAAATAAATAAACAAATAAGCACATTATAGGAATTTGGTTCAGATAATATATAATTCGGACATCATTTTGTATTATTATACAAATAAGCGCATACAGACATATTTAAAAGCATAATGTTACTTGACATAAACTCAAATTTCTGCAAAATGCTTACAAATGTTAAATTACTTACACCTTTTAAAAATTAGGCTAATTTAATGGTTGTTGTCTCATCACGAAAAGATGGAATAAGTATTTTTCGCCCTTTTAATTAAGAATCTATAATTATTTTTTTTTAGAAAAATGAGTAAATAAATGTATTTAAAAATGTCACGTTAAAGATGCAATGATTTCAGTTTCAAATCCATTCCTGTTTGTTTTTTATAGAAACACACATACTACTTACAAAATCATACTTTTCATCGAAAATGTCTTGCATTTTCACAAAAGGTGATTTACTTATTCTTTGTTAGTGACAACCTTTTTTCTGAACTAACAACGTTTTAAACACGAGATTTTAAATGACAATCTTTCCCGTTTCAATGAATTTCAAATGAAGAATCAGCCGTGCTGTTTCAAGGGCAGTGCAGATAATAAGGCCAGATTAACAAATTTAAATAGGTTATCAGTCTTGAAAATAGCTCATCGCCTGCACAAGTGTTTTAAGTGCAAACATTAATTTGTCATACGGTTATTGGTTAGGCATATATAATGCAATATTTTAAAGTTTGAAGAGCTCGACAGTTTTTAGTGTTTTTCATCGAGAATAACAGACTTATAAGAACAGCACAAGACCACCTGAGGGACTGAAACAAAGTGGGCTTATTTCAAAGAGGGTCTTATTTCTAGGGTTACCGTCACACTGGCGTATATGAGCCTTTCGTGTATCAGAATGTCAATTTTAATTATTTGGTGGATAAAGGCAAATATGTCGTTGTCTAGAGATTCATCAGAACATTATTACACTCTTTTTTTAATCATCTTAACAAGTTAACATAAATTGCAAGTAAGCGTCATATTATTCTATTGCTTTATATACAAATTTACTGATATCACTTAAGTCTGGAGTATGACTAAAAACTAGCTTCAACAGTCTTGGAGGAGCTGTCTGGAAACCGATTCGGTGGAAGAAGAAAAAAATAAAAATTAAGGTTCGAAAAAAGGTGAAGAATTTGAGGCAATCCATTCCCATTTGGAAATTAACATTTCCAAGTGGGAATTTAAAAAGCCAAGGTGTTATCTTGGGGTTAAACCTGTAAAACTTTGTCTTTGATCTGATTTTGAGGCTGTTTTATTTACCGCATTCCATTTATCGCAATTTGAACATGGGGGGCGGGGGGCGGGGGCGGTACTGTCTTACTAGCCAATATATCTAATGGTTATATCATTACCTTTACCTTTGGTGTCTTACCATTACCATTACCCATGGTGACTTTACCCGTCTGCCGACTTGGCCCTTTACCCAGCCTTTCCCTAGCCTCTTTTTTAAGAAGAGGGATCATAACAAAAGTATTGTTTAAAAACACTAACGACTTGAAAGACAGTTAAACCCAAAGCAGCGAAATTCAGCCGGACTAGAAACAAACCGAAAAGAAGGATAAAACAAGACCCATCTCAGTAAATATTACAGGGTTACATCAACGTTGGTCAGACTTCGTTCCCAATGTCGGATCAACGAGAGGTTTAGGTTGTTTATGGAAGTTGAAACAACGTCTATCTCCTGACGCTGTGCAGATGTCGGGAGAGTGTGGTCACCGTACACAGTATACCCATCCGGTCACCTAAGTCGATTGCCATAACTATTTTCTAAAAGTAGGTGGGAAAAAAAACTTTCGCGCTCTTGAAGTTCTCATATTTTACGTCCTTATTCGTTCTATTTTGCGTTTACTTTTCGTTCTGAGCTGCCATGGCGACCATTTCGTGAGCGATAACAGCACGAGATTGTTTTTGGTTGTGAATCTGGCGTCCATACAATCTTTCGAAGTCTATCACCGTTGCGTCAAGATTCGTACCTTAGTAGGCCGTCGGGCAGGAGTGGGTGATGCAGAAGAAAAGGTTGGCTATCATCTCACCCATTTTGTTGTAGACTTTGGTTATTTAATCTTTAGATATTTTCTCACTTCGTGACCGGTTTATTCAAGTGAGAAAATTGTCGGAATTTAGTTAATGATGGCATTTATTGAAATTTGTATTTTTGCTGGGCATCTCATCTTTTTCAGTTGTCGCCGCCACTTAACAGAGCACAGACTGTTCATCTAGTACAGATCTGGTGATTCGCAGTATTATGAGTTCAGGTACTAATATTGTTATTAGTTTATATTTTCATACATTTGCCTGTATGTATATATGTAACCCTTCTAATCAACGTCTTTGACACAACGTTGAATAGACGCTGGGTAAGAAATTTTATTTAGACGTTGCTTTTGGTCGCAACCAAACTCAGCTTTTTTCGGCGAATCTTATCTAATGAACGTCTTTATATAATGTTCCTTTAGAAAACGTTTTAAGTACGGGATGTTGGTCTTCAACTAGTACTTTTATTAAATTCTATCAAAAACAATTTACTCAAAATGAATTGACAGAACTCTATTCGATTGGGCCCTTTATCACGGCGGAAAAAGTCATTTCTAACCCTAGTTGTTCTTTTGTTTTAATTTTTTATTTATGCTTTGTAACAGGCGATTAAAACAACTAGATAAGAAATCTTGGGCAATTTTAAGTTGCCGCATAAGATTTAGTCCTGACTGTAAGTATAAATTGGAAGCCTTTTCATCACCTGGTATCACTTTCTAAATGGAAGATTTGAAATTGAACATACAACAAAGCGCATCTTGGATAATATTGATGTTATTTATGATAATCTTAGCGATCAGAAGTATCCACCTATCTCTAAAGATGCTAAACAGGATATTAAAGGGAAATGCGGGTATCTCTGCGCCATCTAGGGACCGAAATGCGCATTACATTGAATATCGCTGGGTTTGAACCCATGTTTGCACAGTATAAATATCTACTAAATCCGTCTGGATCAAAAAATTCTTTCAAAGACAAATAGGGTCGTGTCTAGAAATGGTCTGTATTGATATTTGTTACTAGAAGGGCCTGTGTTGATATATTGTCCTTTAAAATCATATTACACTGTTTTTACCATTTATCCATTGAGTCAATGGGATTTTGTCAAAAAGACTGTATAATTCTCTTATTGATACGGTGACATATATTTTTTATTTGCTTAAAACATTTCGTATGACGTGTTCTTCAAACAGGGGGAAAATGAGGCAATTGTCAATTGTGATTACGTGTGAATTTTGCATTTTGATTGAAATTTCTTGGTTTTTCCAATGGTTTCTATAGTAAAAGGACGCGACCTTTCAGTGTCTTTATTTCTCTTATAACATCGGTGACCCCCCTTTTTCTTTTCAATTTTAGAATGTATACCCTCAAAGCATTAAACTGTGAAAGTATGAAAGAAATGTCAATTGTAGGTGAGATACCCGCATTTCCCTTTAAGAGAAAAGCAAAAAAATTTCTGATCAAGGATGCTTTTTTATTTTGTTTGAATAATGTTGAATTTGGTCATTAAGTAACTTTAAGATAGTTTTATACAGTTTAATTGAGTCCATTTATTCACATGATCAAATATGATCAAACTACATTTACACGCAAAAAAGTTCTAGGGGGGGGGGGGGTAAATATACTGGAGGGGGGAAGAGAGCCTAGTCTAGCTTCGCCCCTGGGGGGAAGCTGTACATGGGGGGGGGGGATAAGATAGCCTTTTACACCGGACAACACTTAAGGAAGGTAGTTTATGCCCAACAATAGGATTAATTTCAAAGAGCCTGTTATTCGTTTGTCTGTTCCCATGTGACTGCCAAAGATCTTATGTTTGTCTTGAAGTGACCTGGTGAATTTTTTCTTCGTAATGAACATAGCGCCATTTTTGCAATATCCCCATCAGTCTCATGCTTAATATCACAGCCAATACAGACTCTTACTTTATTGTTATGTTTTATTGTTAACAATATTTTTTATTAAAAAATGATGAAATTATCAACAACAAAAATTGCTCATTACAGGGATTCCCTGGAGATTTGAAGAAATTCCTAATTCCACAGTGTTTCTTGTCACTTGTGTCACATGTATATGGAGAGCGTTACAATGAGAGCTCACCCTATTATGGATGTTTGTGCTATTGTTAATCAATGCTATTTCAGTTATAACAATTATGTTATTGTCGTGATGTGTTTACCTTTCAACAAAGTGAGAAAAGAAAGAATAAATCAACGTGATAAATGCACTTGAAATAATGTAAATGCCTGCACTTGGAATTCATCGTAAGGAGTTTGAAGCATATTTGTTTGCTTAGCACATTGACGCAGCTAAATGCTCGTTTTCTGTTAATGACGGTCTCATATTTCACCCGCAAAATAAAAAGCACTGAAATACACCTTAGTTTAAATCTATAACCATCAAGACTTGTAAAATATGACGTAAATGTTTGCCAATTATATTTATAGGTAAACAAATTATATCCAAACTCTTATAAGAGATAACACATATTATAATAAGTTGCGACATAGTCAAGTTTTATGCCAACTGATCTTGGAATTAGACTTTTAATTTACACTCTTATTGTCCTAATGAAATTAGAAAATTAAAAAAATGTTCAACAGCAAAATACAGTAGGTATTAATAGAACCAACCTCACCCCTGCATACACACTCCGCTCCCCGTCTTTTCCCTTTACTTCGCAGCTGCTACGTTGTGTTCGTCCTTGGAAGGTTTCCCTTTAGAAGAAGGCCCAGGAGGTGCGAAAAACATTTAAAGAAACGATGATAAAAAAGGTTATGGCTCACTCTTCAAGCGTGAATTCAAATCCGGTCAGTCCTCACCCCCCTCCCCGTCCCTACCTTCTTCTCGCGTTAAAGCCACCGTGACGTCTGTTACCAGCAAGTACTGGTAAAGGACTTAAAAAGGAATGCAGAAAAGCTGGTAAAAAATTCTTGAGCAGAGGGTCCACATACAAACGAAATTTACCTACTACCCGGAACTTTGGGGGTAGAGCACATCAAATTAATAATTAGCGGTGACTGTACAAATAAATAGCATTAATATTTTGACGATCTAGAAATCTGAAGTGTTAAAATGTCGAGTATTCTGGGTTATTAATTGGTCAAAGTTTTGCACACTGTAAAATACAACATATATGATAAAAAGTTATTCATTTTCGGCACTGGCAATATGCCAGGGCTGGATCTGAAGCAACTTAGCACCACCCCGGGGGGTTGGGGCAATTATCCAAAGCAGACATATGGCCACTGTCACAGCATCAATGTGTTTGTGAAAAGCTGCAGAGTACTGCAACAATTTCACGAGTGTTTTCATGCTCAAACCTCTGACCCTAGGATGGGCGCACTGAATGTGACCTCGGAGTGGCCGTAAGCCTTGTTCTGACACATTTGAAATGCAAGCAGGAGAAGACCAAAGCTAGTTAAACTGCAGCTATCAACAGCAAATACAGTAAAAACATAAAATTTAATATGTACTCTCCTGATTCAAGCTCTCTGAATTAATGTCTGAAGAGACCTGACACTAAATACGTTTTTGTATCTTGGCACATATGGGTGAAGGCATATTGCATCAGCCTGCCTGTGCCATAAGAACGGTACGGGAGGGGATGAGTACGGATATCCCGCCGATGACCATGACAACCACAGCCCAAGTCCTGTGATCCTGTCCGAAGACACAACACAGGAAGTACGGTCTGTGGGTAGGGATGTAGCCCGTGCGGACCACAGTTCTGAGAAACGTTGTAAAAGCATCTCTCCTCTCTCAGGCGAGTGCCTAAACAACGGAGAGGTGTCCCAAGCGAAGTGTACTGTCCGTTCAGAGTGCACAAGCGAATCTAAACGGGCAGAAAGCGCGAACCCAGAAGGCAAAGATAGCTTGAAGTCCAGACAGACACATACAGACTGAAATGAGCTAAATGACTCCTAGGTATTAATTCTTTGTAGAGCTGATTAATGTTGTTCCTGTTGACCAGTAAAGAAAAAGGCACGTTTCTGGGCACTGAGTAGATGCCGGGTAAACTCTACGAGACACAGACTTCAAGAATTGCAAAATCCAAGCTTCAATGGAATCAAATGCATCAAAGCTGGGATACTGTTAACTCAGGTTCTTATGTACTAAATACATCATAAACGAAGCCAAATCGCACCTTCTCAGCTCTCTCCTAAATAATTTTTTGCAATGCTTGCTGAATGGAATCCCGGACAAAACGGCGACGGCCAGAACGGCGACGGACAAAACGGAGAAGACCAAAACGGCGATGGCCAAAACGGCGATGGCCAAAACGGCGACGAGTGCAACCCCGGACAAAACGGCGACGAAAATTAATAATTTAATGTTGAAAATCAAAATACAAAGAATAGTGTTGCCAGATAAATCAATTCATTTGTACTTGAAGATAAGTATAATCTGAACCAATGTTTAAATTTTAAGGGCAAAATAAAATGAATAATTTAACACTTATTTTCTTACATATTCCTAATTGCAATTTTGCCATAATATATCGTGTGGTGGTGGTGGGGGGGGGGGGGGGGGGTAATTAAGTACATTTTGCAAGACTGTGCCCACTAATCCGTTGTTGCACGTGAATCCACATCAATAAAAGGCATAATAAAAATGCCTTTAAAAGGACTTCGGATTATCAGCAATGAAAAACCGATGTTTTAATCGCCTTAATGAGCTAATCCGTATTTGTATCGGTTATGTGAAGTGTTGTTATTATATATACGAATCCACACCAATGAAAGATACGATTAAATTTATTTTACCTGAGAAAATAATTTCCAGTTTTACCTCAGAAAAGGTAAGTGAGTAAATCATTCCTTGAGTAGATTACTGAGACAGTGACTTGTGACAGGAAGGAGGTGGTTAGGGAGGGCGGGAAGGGCACGTTGGGAGAAATGCTGCACTGTGCTCAAATTTATTTATCTCTGATGGTTAGATAAACTGTGTTGGCAACATTGTTATTTTTGTTTTTTTTGATAAGCGTTTTAAAGCATAAACTAGAAAAAAACTCGTCGCCGTTTTGTCCGGGGTTGCACTTGTCGCCGTTTTGGCCGTCGCCGTTTTGGTCTTCTCCGTTATGGCCGTCGCCGTTTTGGCCGTCGCCGTTATGTCCGGATACCGCTGAATGACATGTGCTTGAAAAACAAGGTAAAAAGGGATGATTTTTCTCTGTCTTGTGATGTAGTGCACATATGTTCCACAGCCTCTGGACTTTTCGAACTGCAATAGGAAACTTTTGTTCTATTTCTGTTTGCATTACAAGTGAATACTTCGAGGGAAACTAATCTAAAGTGGAGATAAGCGAATTCGGAGCCTTTACGAGTAGGAAAAGCAAGGCTTATACTGGTCAGTCCAATGGCTAAAAGACGGCTTCTCCATTCGGTCCCAACACCGCCTGGATAAGTACCGATGGCCAACCGTGACCAGAACAAGTGACGATGGACAACCACCGAAGGGACAAGTGACGATGGACAACCACCGAAGGGACAAGTGACGATGGACAACCACCGAAGGGACAAGTGACGATGGACAACCACCGAAGGGACAAGTGCCGATGGACAACCACCGAAGGGACAAGTGCCGATGGACAACCACCGAAGGGACAAGTGCCGATGGACAACCACCGAAGGGACAAGTGCCGATGGACAACCACCGAAGGGACAAGTGCCGATGGACAACCACCGAAGGGACAAGTGCCGATGGACAACCACCGAAGGGACAAGTGCCGATGGACAACCACCGCTGGGATAAGTGCCGATGGACAGCCACCGCTGGGACAAGTGCCGATGGACAGCCACCGCTGGGACAGGTGCCGATGGACAACCACCGCTGGGACAGGTGCCGATGGACAACCACCGCTGGGATAAGTGCCGATGGACAACCACCGCCAGTAGAAGTGCCGATGGACAACCACCGCCGGTAGAAGTGCCGAGGGACCATCACCGCCGGGACAAGTGCCGATGGACAACCACCGCCGGGACAAGTGTCGATGGACAGCTGCTGTCGTGGTAATTGACGCTGGCAGACAAGCGCTTTCCCCAAAAAAGTTGAAGTAAATGTAACACAAATTCTATCTGTGGATTCTTTTTACGGATATTATTATACAGCGGAACATCGACTTCGAACCACCTCCCTATTGGGAACACCTCTGAAATGGGGCATTTTTTCGGTCTCGAATGCGCTCCATAGATTTTTATGGTTAAGGAATCTCCCAATTGGGACCACATCGGACCGGACCACTTCGGGCCACTTTTTTCGGTCCCGAACACTCAAAATGCCTGAGATCGGACCACTGTGAGGCAGACGGGAATCACTGTATCCGTGCGGCACATTATTCACAACACTTAGCATGTTGCCGTCTTGCATATTGTTGCTCGGGATTATGGTAACAAGTGTGTAACCAGAAAGGGGCTTTATTTTATCTACTGTCTAAACAATGGCACCTGAAAATATACAAACTCGCTGCTTTCCCTCTGAGTTATCTTGCGCTTTTTTATCCTTAAGCCACTGTCACAGCCCCAGCCAGTTCTTTGAAACATGGGGCTTAAAACTTTTCAGGAGTTCAACCACGTTGAAAATGTACAAAGAATTTCTAATTGCATATTCCACTACTGTCATTAGTGCCTAATCTGTCACTGCATTTGCTACTCTCTGAGTAACCTTTCCGCGCTATAATCTTTTTGCCACCGGATACTGCACTGGGGGGGGGGGGGGCGGGGCGGGCAGGGACAACTCGGCATCTACTTATCTCTTGATGCTCCAGTATCACGGCTTTTGTATATAAGTTGAGGTCCTTTACTGTGACAGTTTATCGAATTTGGAATATGGAAAACGGAAAAAGGTAAGAGAAAAGAAAAGACATTAGTCTCAAGGTTAAAACTGAGATCATTAATGACAGAATCTATGGTCAACCCACGACATTTTATCCCAGAATCACCAAACCTCCCAAATGGAACCACCTCTAAAACAGAACACTTTTTTCGGTATCCCGACAGTTATTCCGACGACATTTATTTCGCCAGGTGCGACATTTATTCCGATTTCTATTAATTAAATCATATGCATGTTTTTTAAGCTTGGAAACATTTTTACAATTGTCTCGACGACTTTTCCCTTGAAAAAGGGTAATCCGGAGTTAATCTGTCATTGCATAGGCTCCTTCTCTGTACTTCCTGCGCGCTATAATCCTTAAGCCACTGGCAACCGCACTGGGGAGAGAGGGCGATTCGGCATCTACTTAATCTCTTGATGCTCTGATACTCTTGATACACGGTGCTATCAATTTTTCCGGAGATCAATCACTTTGAAAATGTACAAAGAATTTCTAAAAGCATATTTCATTACTTGAGCTTAGTGTCTAGTCTGTCACTGCATTGGATTCCTTTTGAGAGCCTCTTGTCCCTTATAATCCTTTTACCACTCACTAATCTCTAGATGCTTTTGATCAAAGTTTTTCTTAAATTTTTCTGTATTGTGATGCAATGTAGTATGCAATTGCCTAAGCTGTGTTGTTCTGTTGAAACAATGAAGTTCATGCATTCAAATAAAGTGTTTTATTTAAATAAAATAAAATCGGAATAAATTTCGTACCTGGCGGAATAACGGTTGCCGGAATAAATGTCGCAGATAAAATTCGGAATAACTGTCGTCGGAATAAGTGCTGTACATTCATTTTTTCCGGTCCCAAGGGTGGTCCGATTTCAAAGGTTCCGCTGTACTATCATCTGTAAAACTTAAAATACAATGAATTCGAAAGTTATCAAAGCATCGTTTATGTGAGCGTACTTCCATCTGTCGTGATCTCATGACCCATAATTATAAATCATATTTGCGGGCCCATAAATCAATTCGCAAATCACTGACCCCAGTACCACAAAATCTAAATTTTCTTTTGTCTTGTAACTTGTAATGCCATACAAGTTTTATATTTAAATGGAAATATGCGTATATAGCCCATATAGCTCATTCATTTAAATGATTCTTTTCAAAATTCAAATTAGAGCTACTTTAAGCGCTTAATTTTTACTTAAAATTGAGTAACCCTCCAAACCTTGCCACAAAACCTCTGTCTCTAAAAATTATTTAGGTGACCAATAACTACAGGTCTAGAAAAAGCACCCCACGTGTGCTAATATCTCATTGTGAAACTATTTGAGTGTTTTTGAATGCAGACATTATGTTCACTAATATATGGAAGTACAGGAAAAAAGCAAAATTTCATTTTTGTGTTGTATAGAAATGTATAAAATCAACTATTTAAGTAAAATAAATTTCGTTTAGTTGCCAATAATTCTAAGTTTACTTCTGGTTGACTTGGTGCATTCGACATTTTTGGGGTTAATTTTCATTGAAAAATTGAAAAAATTTTCCACATCCGCCTCTGTCGTTTTTGGATTAGTTTGGCGCCTGCATAAGATTAACAAAGCAATACAATGCCATATCTGTTAAATTTAAGATGTCATTTCTTGAATCCGTTCGTGCTTCCTCTGATGTGGAGAGCTGTTGTGGAGGGGAGGGAGGTACTGTGTAGGTGTTACACGTGTTTTTGATGTTCTTTTATACGAAAAGATAAGCTCAGTTATTGATAATACTACAATCATTATAAGAATTATTAACGCTGTAGTGGCATGTTGAAGTCTCTTGCTATAACAATGTCGTGCAATACGGGTATGCCCTTGCGCAAATAACAACAAGCTCAAGTATCCATTATGCTGCAATCAACACAGCATTATGTTTCGTTTATTCTAATGCTTCGTCGGGGGTCGCCAGCTCCTAGAGGCTCACTTATAGCTTGAAATAATTGCAACAACAATTAATTTACATTCCTTTTCTCAGCTTTAATTTTTTTTAAATTGAAAGTTTGGGGGAAAACCACAATGTCCTATATGCATTTAAAACAGCATTAAGTAATTCTGAACAAACCCTAAAATATTAAGTCACGGTTAAAAGATGAAAAACAGTGTATTCTGTTGTAAGAACATTTCAAGTTGCGTAGCAACGAAGGTTTTCTGACAACAGAATACACTGCTATGAATCTTTTAACTGACTTAAAACAGGATTCTATGGGAAAATGAGCGTGTTTTTAAGCAAAGAATTCACGAATCCAAGCTAAATATATTAAAATAAACTGCTCATAATTGTGTCATTAAAGTGACAAGCATCCCATTATGTGTTACAACAAACTGCCCTTCAATTCATAAATAAGTAAAGTAGTTTAGCAATCTGCTGTAACACTTCTTAGAATATGCAACTTATTGAACATTAGCTGTCTTGAAACCAAATAAAAATCAAAAACAGGGAATTAAAAATCAAGGGCAAGGTCGTCAGAGCTGTTACGGACATTATATCGATTATTGGAAATTTATAAAATTGGATTTATAAAACGTTTCATTCTGTCAGTTCAACTCTGTAGTCTAGTGGTTCAGACATTCGCTTGGTAATGGAAGGTTCCCAAATTCAAATCTGTCTGGTCTACAAATTAATTCCTCGATGACACTTAACTCTAAATCACCTCCTACCTTTGAATAAGATATCATAGCCAGGGAGACGAAATTCAATGGGACACCGCTCTTATACCAGAAAATGAACGAGGATTCGTTACTGAGAAAACACGTTAAAAATAATGGAAAATTCACCAACCATGTTTTAACAAATGTTAAAATCTTTAACAGATTTTGTTTCATATTTGACGCAGTGCCAGACACAATTCAGAATGATAATATCAGTGGAAAATCTGACTTATTTAAATACTGCACTTATTACTTCCTGCAGACGAAAGGGGGGGAAATAGCCTTAGACGATTTCTTTTGAAGACAGCTGTTGGTTTGTAGAAAAATATAAGCGCCTGCTGTTCAATTTTCCCTTGCAGCTTTTCTGTCCCACCCATATATCTTCACCCCAACCTATCTCCAACCAAATAACTTGATTCCTGGAACCAAGGTTCACTGAGATATCTTCATCACCATTAGCCTGATTTTATTCCCGGAGGATATATCCTCAGATACCTTCACCCATGCTCAAATTTTCACATCTGTGTCACAAGTAAAATATGAATCAGCAAATATGTAAAATGTTATTTCAGTTTTTCAGCATGCATAATTTATGTAAAATATTAAGAGTCTCAATGAACGAACTGAATTATTTAAATCGACAACTTTTGAGTGTCGTAATCACTGTAGGTTTGCTGACTCATGTCGCTTCACCATTTACGCACAAAATTATTCCATAACTTGGTTATTCTCCTTTTAAACCTTCGTTTGCATGGTTTCCAAAAATCTCTTCCTACACTTTTTCACGCAGAGAGACGAAATTCGGCACACGTATAGAAAATTAAAAAGTCTCGCCGAATCCGCATTTTTCCGCCTTCGAGGTGAATTTGAGTTCAATCCATTTTTCTTCAAAATGGTTTCCAGAAAGCTTGTCCTCGACCACAAATCGGAGGAACTTCAAATTTGGTAACCAATATATCATGGTAATAGGGTCTCGCTAAAACCGCAGTTTTTTTTACCGAGGTTTGACTTTGGTTCTGGCCTGCCTTGCTCTTGCCATAAGCCCCGAGACGCCAGTTGGTATGAAATGCGTTACCATGCGTGTTCAAAAAAAAAAAACTCAGAAAAGGAGGTAACGTCTGAGGTCAGACGTGGCCCGCTCCTAGTGTCAATTTCACTAAAAGGGGAGGGTGTGATTTTCACAGAGTACTCCGCTTTCCCCACGAAAAAGGTATGATCTAAAAATTAGCACTTCGCGTTTCAGGGTCGTTTTAAAAAGGCATGGACAAGCATGCCCCCCCCCCCGGACAGAAGTGTTACCAGGGTGATGGAAATAGCTCTCCTGCTTGACTTTTTCCCTTAAAACCTGTTGTCTAGATACTGGAAGACTAACATACCTTGAACGCGAGCCAACGCCTTGATTACCTTCTTGATTTTGTATCGTGGATAATACGAAGGTGAGAGACAGAAACCAGTACAATTACCCCCACCTGAAATAGAGATATTGTCTCGCTGTGGGTGTAGAGAAACATCTAGATATCCATCTGATAAGTCTATGGACTTACCTCCATACCCTTGCCCAGAGCCTCTCTTATGATCTGGGCTGTGTCCATTTGAAAGTCGTCACATACAGCCATTCCTTTGGGTTGATCAATCAATGACCACCGTCATCCCTGATTCATTGTGCACAAAAACGCTGCTGTAGAAGTCTGGTTGGTTTTCTGGGATCTGTTTTCCTGTTTCCTTGTGCATTAAGGCCTTCAATATGTAGTGGAGTTTTCCTCTGACTCTTGGTCGCAGGACGCAGTTAGGGTGCTTAGATCTTGGGCCTGTAGAGGGATTGGTGACATGCGACTCTTGGGATCGTGTTTGAAAGGCAGTGAGTACCCCTCTCTAAGCAAAAGTACTACCAAGAAGCCGCGTAGAAAATACCTAGCCTCTCCGCTACGAGCAAGAACGTATCGGAAGGCTTATAAGCCCCTGCCTTGTCGTGTTTGGAAAAATATCGCTCAGAGACGAGACCCTCGGCTCTGAAAGATACCTTGGTTGGCTGTTACCTGCGCGGCTGCGAGGCTTGCTGTGGTGTTTTGCCATTGCGGGACAGCCTGACTTTCTTCCGTGGGGAAGTAAGTGCTCGAGCGAGAACTATCCTGGCGTGACTGAGGTGGACGCTTGGACTTCTGCTGCGGACGGGAGAAGCTGTGTGTATATCTGACTATGGCAGCCATATCCTGCAATATCGCTCAATCACATGGTTGATTCGCTCAGTCTCCCCAGCGAAACAGTTCTCCCTGAGCTAAGAAGGATGTGAGGCGAAGCTCCCGGGGCCTTCAAGTATGAACAGCAATGGTCTAGAAAACGTCGCAGAAACAGCAAGGTCGTGGTGAGGTGAGTCGCGAGCTTCATTACGTCACTTGTGTCTATATGAGAGCCAGATACTCAAAAGGCTTGGTAACGGCAGGGTCGAAGAGGCAGAGGTCTTCCCATCGCGGCTGAGAGTAAGATCCTGAAACGACACAATGTTCGGGATGTTCAGCTCTCTATTGCTCCCATGTCCATTTCATCCAGTGGAATGCCCGTATCGCTGCGAACAGATGGCATCCATATTTGCTGTTATGGGATCCAGTGGTATTAGATCGTCGCAAAACGGTGTTGGCAGTGTTTCGACGAGCAGTGCCTGGAAGGAGGAAATCTGTCTCTAATCGCTTGAAGGTGGTTGCGGCGGTGCATTGTGAGATGCCATCCTGACCGCTGGCTTATCTCTTTTAGAGACTCGCATACAACTGCTGTTAGTCTGGCGATTTCCTGAATTGCATCCTAGAAAAGTGAGTCCTTGGAAGCAATTGACTTTCAGTCCGGCGGGGCAGAGTGTGTATAAGGCGTTTGTCTGCTGCATCTGGATCCTCTCAAGCAACGGAAACATCCAACGGTAGTGAGAGAAGCACAGCTGATTACTCCTGTCGTGGTGTAACGGTGAGAGACGACTTGCGCTTGGGTTTCGGTTTGTCTTCCCATCGCAGTTTGCAACTCCTCAATCTGTCTTTGTATCTGAGTTTGTATGGACAGAAAGGCTGCTAAATTAAAAGACTCAGTCTGCGGCAGCATTGGTAGGTTAAGTATCGAAGACAGAGATGCGTCTGGTGATAGGATGGTGACATAAGCCCAGTCTCTTCCGACAGTATTTTTATCGTATCCTGATGCAAGATTGCCCAAGTCTTGTGTAAGATTTAACGTGCCTGTCCTGGCCCTTGAACATTGCTCCGTACCCTTCTTTTAATGTTTTTAGTTCTCAGCTTATCCAATGGGTCCTAGTCCTGTGGGTGGGGGCATAAATGAGCACACTCCTCACACGTGTTCAGCGGGTCACATGATGAAATCTCTCGGTATCTGAGGCACTTTTCACAGAGAGGGTGGGGGTTGATCGTGAAGGACGGGTGAATGCACGGTCTTCGTCTTGGCTTGATGAAAAGTGACCTCTGTCATCTCTCAAAGATAAGGAGAGAAATCTATAAGTAGCTTGAGATCCAGACAAACATCAGCAGACTGAAATGACCTATTTTCCTGTGTGGGTCAACAGCCAGCACGTCCCGCTCAGTAAACCAATGGAAAACCTAAGAGTAACACGAAAGATAACCCCTTTGCATTTCAACTCAGATTTACCAGCGATGAGAAATACGAAAGCAAAACCTCTAAGCAGGGTGAGTCGATATACTCAAATTTAAATCCCAGACATATAAACATATTATCCGAAGAATTAAAGTAAAAGAGTGGAGCATTTTTTAGCTGACGCTAGCAAACGAATTTCAGCTTGCTTATAAACGAGTGTGGTTGGTACCGCACGTGAGGCTGGGTATCATGGTATCAACGATTCTGATTGGCCCTTATCTAGACTGGGACTATTCGAGCTACTACTGGCAAATGTTGTTCTAAATTGCGTGAATCTTTTAGAGTTACACGAGCAACCATAATAAAAGTGGAGGTAAGCGAATTTAGAGCTTTTGCGAAGTAAAAATATACTTTTGCATGTGAATAATACTTCACTGATATATATTGATTTCCTGCCCAATATTGTTATTGGGCAGGAACAGGACGTGTCCTCGTGGGGGGTGTGAAGTTGTTCTAGTGTGCAGCGTTTCCCACAAACAGGGGTGGTTTCAGAACGAAAGTGCACATAAAAAAGGATTAAAATATTTCGCATATATTCCTAAGGGACCATCCCTGTAAGCACTGCGACGTTCAATAACGTTGGATACACGTCGGGTTCTGGTGTTAATGGAAGTCGAAACAACGTCTACCTTCCCATATTGGATACACGTCGATTATCCGACGCCTCATAAACGCGGAGTGAAGGTTGCATATGGAAGTCAAAACAAAGTCTGTCTCCGAACGTTGTATAGGTGTTGAGAAACAGATGTTGTGTAGACGTTGAAAATACCAGCCCAGAATTTAGGCAGAGATTATCATAGTGTGGTCACCCCCTCTGTGACAGTCACCTGCATTCTTGGGTCATGGTAACGCAGGATATGTATGAAGTCGATTTTCATTAATATTTTTTAAAGTAGGCGGGAGAAACTTGCGCGCCCCTGAAATTTCCGTAGTGTAGTCTTTTTTCGAAGTTATCTGTTATGACCGCCTCGTGTGAACGATAACGTTGATTAGACGTACGCGAAAGCTGCGTTTTTGTTTTGGTTAACTGGGATCTGTATTGCTTCTAGTTGTATGGCTGCATACACATGCACGTCCAGAAGTTATGAAATATAAAGTGAGCAGTGAAAAGGAGTGTTTTCAATAGAAGGGTGAGATTTAACATTCATACTTCACAGTTTAATGCTACATATGAAGTATATAAGATGTAATTTGAATTTCCTATGCCATCCATTGCAGTGCCCATGTAATTCTTAAGTACTTCTAAAGTACATATGTACTTCATCCGTAGTTCTTACGTATTTCATATGTACTTCTGGTGGGAACCGGACAAAATACCACCGGACATAATACCACCGGCCATAATACCACCGGACAAAATACCACCGGACATAATACCACCAAGGAAATGAAAACTAGGACAAAATACCACCAAAGATATCTTTTTATTATACAGCGTAACAACACAGACTCGGTAGCGTCCAGTCATGCAAGAAGCCCAAACGCAGACGGCTTAGGGATTATAAGAGATACATACTTAGTGGTTCAAAATGCAGCGTAACAACCCAGACAGGGTGGCCTCCAGTCATCGCGGAAAAGACTCAACATGAGATGCATGACGGAGACGGCTTAGGTATTATAAAAATCAGATGCAGTAGGTCGCAGAGAATAAGAGCATATACTCCCTTCTGTCATTATTGATAAGGGATTACCATAGTGCGAGATTTTTCGCATATAAATAGGGCATCAAAATGAGCAGAATTTAAACTAATACCAACAGCAATAAACCACGACAATAAACTAATTAGGTTCTACAAAAATGGAAATAATTACCTCCCAAAAGGGCGGGCAAAAGCTTTGCCATAATGGGCATATGAATTGTAGAGACTTTAAGAACAGTCACAGTAAAGAAGAATGTCCTCAGTGAATGTAATTTTACGTTTTTTTAGTTACATTCAGTTATGAATAGCTCCGGTGATCAGAGAAAGCAATAAAAGATTGTGGTGGTGTTTTGTCCTAGTTTTCATTTCCTTGGTGGTATTATGCCCGGTGGTATTTTGTCCGGTGGTATTATGTCCGGTGGTATTTTGTCCTACACCCACTTCTGGTGCACTACATATGTACTTCTTACGTACTATATAAGTACTTCTTATGCATGACATATGTACTTCCTATGCACTACATATGTACTTCCTATGCACTACATATGTATTTCTTATGTACTACATATGTCCTATTTATGCACTACATGTGTACTTCTCCTGTACTACATATGTACTATTTATGCAGACATGTGCACTTCTTATGTACTACATATGTACTTCCTATGCACTACATATGTACTATTTATGCACGGCATATGTACTTCTTATGCACTGCATATGTGCTTCCTATGCACTACATATCCACTTCTTATGTACTACATATGTACTTCTTATGTACTACATATGTACTGCTTATGCACTGCATCAGTATTTGTTATGTACTACATATGCACTTCTTATGTACCACATATGTACTTCCTATGCACTACATCGGGGTCTTAAACAATGACTTCAGATGTCGGACTGAGTCGTTTTAATTTCCGTAGACAAGCGTGGTTTCGGACATTGCAGCACAGAAAGCAGAATATTTTTATAATGGCTATGTCTGAATTGCTGAACAATATTTCTTTGCCACTCCCTGTGCCAGCTGGGTGCACGTGTTGAACGTCTATATGTTAGTGCAAACGAAGCGCATATTTAATTTTTTTTAGACTCAAAACTTACATATTTGTGGCCTGCCAATGGGTGCGATGACGCAGGGATGATTCCGGAACTCGAGCGCCTACACTACTGCAGAGAAGGGGCTGTTGATTCACTCCACTTTATGAACTTACGTGCCAATAGTCTGTATCTGCCGCTGTAGCAGGGGGCGGGGGCGCGGGGTAGGGGGTGGGGGGGGGGTCGGGTGATGTGGGAATGAGGCCGCAGACAGCGGATAAGACGGCAGGACCACCTCGCTGATGCCCATAGACATGCCGAGTATCATCAACAGTTATCACGCCCTTTAAACTACGTAATTGTGCGGCCGTCTGTGCACAGTCAACGCTCAACGAGAACACTTTCCCTTATTTCAATGGGACTGACAATTCACTAATATATTAACTTAAGCCTATCTTTTATCTTGCAACATTATATTTTGGAATGTCAAGTTCTTTTTCATTACCAGGGGCCCGGTTTTCGTGCAATTTCAAACATATTTCATTCAAAAGTGATGACTTTTGACAAAAAATGATATTGTACTTGCGATGGAGATAGGAGCTTCGTTGAGATCTGTGATACAAACGAGGATTAGCACTTAGAATCCCCAGGACAGCTGACAATGAATGATATTTAGTTATAATCTATATATGCAAATTTCATACAAATTAGGAAAACTAGAAACTTCAAATTCAAGTCCAGAAAAAGGTGTTTTCAACGAGACATTTTATTCTTTGGTTTCCAGCAGTTTTGTTATATTTGTTTATAGCGAACTGGCGTGATATCAGCATTACCCTTTGCACAAGAAGGTCTTCTGACAACACTAAATTAGATTTCGGATGTAATACTTTTTCAGAAATCATGAGCATTGAAATTAAACTTATACCGGTGTTTTTAACATTAGACGCGAATGATTAATAATAAACTTAATCGCTACAGGTAAATTTAATTTAGTTCTGTATTGTCCCTGGGGCACCATTTTATTTTTACCATTAAATTTCTTCAGTAAGAATTGAAAAAAGAAAAACCAAACTCGGTTGATCAAATGTCTGTGTATAAATAACGCTATTTTGTCTTCATAATTCAGTCATGTTTTCACTTCATTTTTTGCATCACTTCAAATTTGTAAAAAAGAAGACTTTTATTCAACAAGTCCAGTTTTTATAAATGAATTGTAAAATGTCATTAAAATAACATTAATTGTGAAAAAGAAGCATCAACACTTCTCTATCATTCACGACGCTGTCGATCTCTAATATCAAAAATATAAAAATCAAAATTCAAAATACTTTATTCATGTGAGAACCAAAGAGCCGAGTGCATAATTTTTAGTTTTTACATTCTACAATTATTACTCGATTTCCTGATGGCACATTTGTTTAACATTTTGCGTACTAGAGAGCGGTTTAGCAATGATTGTGATGAAATGCACTTCTACAATTTCACAAATTGAAGCGATTTTTTTTAATGTTCTGTACGTATAAAGGAAGATGAAAAGAATTCGAACTTTGTATTACCTGGTACAAAACTCTAAATTTTATTTTAAAAAATATTTCAATCTGTTGAAGCTTTTTAGAGTCTTAGCGATTCGTTTCATACGGCCAATGCACATATCTGAATAAACTTCTCCAATACACAATCAGCCAAAATACGGTCAATTGAACTCACATAAAAATATATACGTTTTGAGTAAAGTGTATTTGTGCTGCTTCTTTTCTTCATTGAACAATACAGAAAAAGACAAATAAAGTAAAGGGAAGGCACTTAAGGTGCATAACGTCCAACACTAACAAAACTACACAATAAAGATATAACTTACACATCATTAATACGATAAAAGGGAATTTTATTAATAACAAAGCAGCAACGTTTCGCCGATGTCAGAACTACATTTTTGCTCTTCTGTTCCACCTCCCAATACTCCCAGTGCCCTCATCCTATTATTTACTGAGACACACGTATTTATTTCAAAATGGATTCCAGAAAGATTTTTAAAACTTAAAAAAAGACGAAAAAAAAAAAAGAAACATGAAAAAAACCAGTGTCACCGAGTCGTATCTTTTCAGTAATCAGTTAGGCAGCGATGATGATGATATTCTTTTTAAGGTGTGATAATCTGCGTACACGTGTGGGAACCGAGGAAGGTGGAAGGGCTCCCTCAGCTCTGGGGGGGGGGGGGGGGGAGGCCACTCAGGTACCAACTTTGTAAAACGATCACTCAGTTCTACCGCGGAGTGCATTTCCGAAAGAGTCATACTTTTTGTGGGAAACGCCCAGTATTCAATGGAAGTTATCCCTCCCTACCCGCATATTTATTAAAGAAATGGGCACTCCGCGCGGACCGCGTCTGCCCTAAAATGCCACCCCATTCTTCCGCATTTTTTCCGACACGCATATTAACACAGTTAACACTAAATTCATTCGTCTAAAACTGGCTTTTATTGTCACAAACAAATCAAAATGCTGAATGTCGACAGCAACGGCATAAAGTTAATGCAACTGAAACCCATAAAATAAAAAGTATATTTGTCTTTAGAATGCGATAGATAAGTATAATTTTTCAATTGTAAGTATTGACAGCATTTGAAATTTGAATATGCAATTACATAATCTATTTGAAGCAACATTGACAAATATAAGTCAGCTTCAATTATAATAGTAGTAGGGAAATGGTGGAACTGGAACAGGAAGTGACGTCATCAGACCCCCCTCCCCCCCTAGGGGTCGACTGTCAGAGGTGAGGACCCCCCCCCCCCTAGGGATCGACTGTCACCGGTAAGAAAATGTGAGGACCCCCCCCCCCCCCTAGGGATCGACTGTCACCGGTAAGAAAATTTGAGGACCCCCCCCCCTAGGGCTAAGAAAATTTTGCGATTTCAGCATAGTTATATGTTTCAGACGATTCTGAAGAACTTCGGTTTTGATGACCCCCCCCCCCTAGGGCTAAGAAAATTTGAGGACCCCCCCCCTAGGGGTAAGACAATTTGGTGATTCAGCATAGTTATATGTTTCAAGCCATTCTGAGCAACTTTGGTTTGTAGACATTTTACAATTTGACGAAGTCTGAGTGGTATAAAAGGGGCTGTATGAGAACCTATTTCAAGCATTTCATTTCAAGCAATTGATGTGACAGCAACAATGGCTGATAGTTCAGACTCACGAGTCTTTTGCCATGAGTGTTATGCAACATTTCCATCAGTGGAATTGTTGGAGTCGCATACATGCGCTGAAAATGAGATGACAACTGTTGTGAAACGTGCTATTGAAGAGCTTTATCGACAGAATGAAGCAAAGAGACGAAAGATGGAGCAAGATGGCATTTTCATACCGAGTTCAGTTCTCTGCCATGGATGCAATGTAATACTTCCCTCAATGGATGTGTTTGATGCGCATACATGCACTCCACCTCAGGAAGAACAAACTGTAAAGAGGCAAAAGACGGGGCAAGTAGGGAAAGGCAGAAGGATTAGTCTTGGTGAAAACGCGCAGGAGAAACGCTTTGAGCCCGACAATGGAACGGATTTACTGCTTGAAATGCGACAGCAAGAGAACCGTATCAAGACACATTTGCTGGAGACTTTAGAACATGGAATCAAATGGTACATTGTAGTACATGCTCGCTTCAAGAAAATGACACCAAATGCAGAAGGTATCATGATAGAACAATTGGATAATGCATTTATCAGCAGGCCAACGTATGCAGCGTACAATCCAGCGGATATTGATCAGGACTTACCAACAGCCTATAAAGAATTGTTTACCCAGTTTGATGAACATGAGCGACAAGGTTCTGGCTGGTTTCTGGATAATATACTGTACATTGAAGTACATACAGCTACGTAAGCACCTCTGGAAGCGAACAGTTTTATCCCGCTGCCGAAGAAAGTGAAGAATACGAAGGGTGTATTAAACATTAAGAATCATGACAATAAGTGCTTCTTATGGTCAGTATTGGCTCATCTCTACCCTCATAACGCCAACCCCCATCGCGTGAATCATTACACACCATTTGAGAAGGAATTGAAGGTAGAGGGCATGACATTTCCGATGCCGATTACGGACATTCCAAAATTTGAAAAGGAGAATGATGTGTCTATCAACGTGTTTGGATTTGAACATGATGTAGTTGTTCCAATACAACTTAGTCAGTGCAAGAGAAATTAATTTACTTATGATTAGCAATGGTAATAAACGGCATTACTGTCTCATCAAGAATTTCAGCAGACTTATGGCTTATCGATCAAAGCATCAGAATGCGGCATTTTATTGTTTCAACTGTCTTCACAGTTTATACGTCAAGATCTTTTAGATGAACATCGTGAAGTGTGTGGCAAGCATGGAGCGCAACGTTTATCATTTCCCAAGGAACCTTTCATCAAGTTTAAGAATGTGGCTAAACAACAGCGAGCACCGTTTGTAATTTATGCCGACTTTGAATGTTTCACGCAAAAGCATGAAGGAGACAAGTATCAACATCATCGTCCAAACAGCTTTGCCTATGTGGTTGTCAGTCAATATGAAACACGCGCACCAGTCGTGTATCGAGGAGACAATGCTGTAAAAGTCTTTTTAGACCATATGGTCATATCAATGGTAAATATCGCGGAGCAGCACATAATGAATGCAACTTACAATTTCGACTTAGAAAGGATAAGCAGGGGGATAAAGATTCTTTTATCATTCCTGTGTTTTTCCACAATTTGCGAGGCTATGAGAGTCACCTGATCATGGACGAAATTGGAAAGTTTAAAAATGAAACGATTACAGTCATTCCCAACACCATTGAGAAATATATTGCATTCACCATGAGCAATCTAAAATTTACTGACAGCTTTCAGTTTATGAGTACCTCTCTACAGAAGGTAGTATCCAACCTTGCGGCAGAAGGGAAAGACAATTTCTACAACATGACGTCTCACATTCACGATAGTGACCAACAAGATTCACTGCTGAGAAAGGGAGTGTACCCCTATGATTACGTGGATGAGTCATCCAAGTTTGTTGAAACACAACTGCCGTCCAAGGACAAGTTTTACAGTCTGCTCAGTGAAGAAGACATCAGCGACGAGGATTATGCGCATGCGCAGAAGGTGTGGAATACATTCAAGTGTACCACATTCGGTGAATACCATGACCTGTACCTGAAATCAGATGTGCTGCTGCTGGCTGACGTGTTTGAAAACTTTCGTCAAGTATGCCTTAACACATATGAATTGGATCCTGCCCATTATTATACAGCACCAGGACTGTCGTGGGATGCTATTCTAAAAGCCACGAAGGTGAAGTTGGAATTAATCACTGACATTGATATGTACCAAATGGTTGAACAAGGCCTACGTGGAGGAATATCTGTGATCACGCACAAGTACGCGAAAGCAAATAATCCCTACGTGTCAAATTACAATTCTGAGATGCCAAACAACTACCTGATGTACCTGGACGCAAACAACCTGTATGGCTGGGCCATGTCGCAAAGCATGCCGCGGCGTGGATTTATGTGGGTGAGCGAGCCTGAATCCCTCGACTTCATGGATGTGACTGAAGATGACGACATTGGATACATTTTAGAAGTGGATTTAGAATACCCACATTCAATCCATGATCGTCATAATCACTACCCAGTGGCTCCAGAACGGAAATGCGTCAAAGTAGAAGAATTGTCCGAGTACAGTCAGAAGTTACGGAAAGATCTAAACATGAAAGGCAAACCTGGTGAAAAACTCATACCTAACCTATACAACAAGAAGAAATATGTGCTTCATTATAGGAATTTGCAGCAGTACGTCTCACTGGGGTTGAAAGTTACCAAAGTGCACCGTGCTATTATGTTTGAACAGAGTAAATGGTTGGAGAAATACATTACCTTGAACACGGAAAAGAACCCATTTGAGAAAGACTTCTTCAAACTCATGAATAATTCTGTGTTTGGCAAAACCATGGAAAATGTGAGAAAGCGAATCAATGTCGAACTTGTTCACAAAGAAAAGCGGTTCAAGAAACTCGTGGCCAAACCTTCTTTCCACAAATTTAAAATTTTCAACGAAGATTTGACCGCCGTACATTTACGCAAAGTGGATTTGCTTCTTGATAAGCCAAATCAAGTTGGTTGCACCATTCTCGATCTCAGCAAAGTGCTTATGTTCAACTTTCATTACAATTACATCATGGCCAAGTATCCCAATGCCAAGTTGTTGTTCAGCGACACCGACAGTCTATGCTATGACATAGAAACGGAAGATATCTACAAAGATATGCAGCAAGATGCTGACCTGTTTGACACAAGTGACTATCCGTCAGATCATTTCTTACATTCCAACGTGAACAAAAAAGTGCTTGGAAAAATGAAGGATGAGACGGCGGGCATCCCCATTGAAGAATTTGTTGGACTCAGACCGAAAATGTACAGTTTGATGTATGGCGGGAAAGAAAAACATACGGCCAAAGGCATCACTCGAGCTTGTCAAAGACGTCCATGTAATCAAAATATGGTGTGTAACTTTGTTCAAAAATTGTTAAAAATGTTGACTCAGCAGAATTTTACTTATGTATATGAATGTCTCACTTACAGTTGTACTGCTGTACAGCTGTAAAGCAGAGACATCTGACGGTGAAGTTAAATAGTATTCATCCGCGAAATAGCACAGTAATTAACTGAATCAAAGGGTGAAATTTTCATTGAAATCGACCAACTATAGCTAAAGTTATCCCAATTCTTTTTTACAAAGTTGAAATGCATACAGCCACCTGCGCAACTAGCCCATGATCACTTTAAAACAAAAGTTTACATAAACCTGAATAAAATGGTGAAATTTTCATTGAAATCGGTCAAGTATAACAAAAGTTATCCCAGTTTTAAGTTAAAATGGTTACATGCTATAAATATGTATACGGCCAGCTGCGCAAGTAGCCCATGACTATTTTATAACAAAACTTTACATAACACTGAATAAAATGGTGAAATTTTCATACAAATCGGTCAAGTATAACGAAAGTTATCGCAATTTTAAGTAAGAGGGGGGTCATGAAAACCAAAGTTGCTTAGAATCGTCTGAAACGGATAACTATGCTGAAATCACAAAATTTTCTCAGCCCTGGGGGGGGGGGGGTCCTAAAAACTGAAGTTGCTTAGAATGGTCTGAAAAGGATAACTATCCTGAAATCGCAAAATTTTCTTAGCCCTGGGGGGGGGGGGGGGAGGTCCTCAAAGATGAAGTTGCTTAGAATCGTCTGAAAAGGATAACTATGCTGAAATCGCAAAATTTTCTTAGCCCTGGGGGGGGGGGTCATCAAAACCAAAGCTATTCAGAATCGTCTGAAACATATAACTATGCTGAAATCGCAAAATTTTCTTAGCCCTAGGGGGGGGGGGGTCCTCACCTCTGACAGTCGACCCCTAGGGGGGAGGGGGGAGGGGGGGTCTGATGACGTCACTTCCTGCTCCAGTTCCACCATTTCCCTACTACTTATAATTATTAGAGATCACGCTAAAAATTACAGTCAGCTTTAGGAATATGATTTAAATTAGTTTAAGTTTACAGAGAGCAGAAAAAATACTTAAGTATTGTAATACTTAAATACTGTAAGTCAACTAAACGGCACCATTACCATAAACATATCTAAAATGTCGTAATTTTCAAAACATTCTACTCCAGGTTCTTTCATGCTTAGAGTTAGGTCTAAGGGTGGTGGTGGGAGGGGGGGGTGGGGGGGGGGGGGTGACGCCATTCCTGACATATCTGCCCGGCCATTAAGAGAAATGTATTGTACCATTTTTCGAAGACAATAAGGGATTGAATTAGAGAACTCACTCCATTTTGATCCGTATTCGAAATACATAAATAACCGAAAAAATTGGAATGTTGAAGAAGATGATAGTCATGTGTGGTCTGGGCGAAAGGCCCTCCTTACAACTAAAAGATAAATTGGCCCCTACAGCCATATACTCTCCTCACAAATAAAATAAAATTGACCACTACAATCACAGATCCACCTTACAAAATAAAATTAAATTGGCCCCTATCGCTTCATCCCTGTCTGCCATTAAATCTGAAAAATTGAACATCAGCCATTTGTTTGCCATAAACGTTTTCTCCCATGACTTTAAATCACAGCAAAATGTTGATAAAGATCAGTTTAGAACACACGTATGTTATCTGCTGAATGGCACACCCTTTGCTATTTGCTTGTATTCCTAGAGTGCTGTAAACTGTTTTTGCAGTTTTTTGTTTTGGGGGCCATATTTTCGAAATTCTAGTATCTTATCTTGCTTGCATGCCAGTCTTTCAGATAGATGATAATATTCGATTTGGGCAATCCGCATTCCCGGAACAGTTTTTGCGTCGAAAGAACTAGTCATCTCAAAATTGTCCGCATTTGGGTGGAAAACAGTTGCTATAGTCATTGCTGTATTTTCCACTTGAGATGAAGTCCCGAGCAGTTATTGTGTTACCAAGTTTCCTTTTTTGTTTGCTTTTCTATGTATTTGAAACTTGGCACACATATAGTGGCTTATAGGATCTGGATGCACAAAAATTGCTGACATATGGTGTCACCACCACCTTTTTACGATGTCATGAGATTTTCAAAATCTCAAAAACATTTGCATCTACGACTTTTGAGTAAAATTCTTCATGAGACTTTTTTTTGGCATGGGACAGAGCGCTACCATACATTTTAACTTTGACGTCACAATGACGTCTTTTTAGTAGACTTTTAGTTTGGGATTGCAGCGCAATATCTAGAGAGGGCAGTAGTCTGTCTTTGTTGCCACGATCGTAACGAGAAGTTTTAGCATAATCAACAAGATTCAGGATTTTCATCAGATAGAAATAATAGTTTGTGTGTTCATATTTACTCAGTTTACATGCAACTCTAACAACCTTTAGGTAATTTCATGATATATATTTGGGCATAGACTACTGAGGGCTTTGAAGAATAAAAATGAGAGATAAAAGTGTAACTGACTGACTGGCAAATAGCTCCATAAGGCGCCAGTATAACGCTAAAGCAGCATGTGTACAGCAACATCATCCTTAAGTACCCCGCATGGCTTTTGCTGCTTTCATGCCACAACCAGTGCTTAATACCTGCAAATGCGGTAACCTCAGGTACCAGTCTTGGTGCTGAGCACAGTTTCAATGATCTATATCTCCTTATTGACAAGGTGTGGAACAGATCTCGGATCTCGGATCTGAGGGAACTGTTATTCTCGAAATTTCAGACTTCCTAACAAGCAAAACTGACTTTGATCAAGCGTTGGGTGCAACGTCTGTCAAACATCGTAATGTTTATTGGACAGCCTCGTACTCTTCATATTGATGTGAAATATAAGCAAAACAACCGTAAAGCAGGACTTCCGATGATTTTTCAATGAAATCTGCCCCCATTCCACCTCCAATGCTGATTTGTTAATTCTAAGTGACCTATGTACGCCACCCTTTAGATATAATGGAGTTATCTTGAGACGACTTAGGTTTAAACGGAAAATACGCATGATCCAAAATTAAGTAACTCAAATCAAATCTGAGACAGATATCTCCAGTCTGAGATCACTCACTTAAATCTTAGACAAGTTCCTCAAGATTTCGAGAGTACTTGAAATCTGGCATGAGGATAGTAAAGGTCAATGTTCTTGACTGATTATTCCACTGTCTTTGACAATTGATAGGTGACAACAGTCCTGTTCTGGATGCAAGTCTGGAATTGTAACTGACTGTCGATGGAGTCAGCTTGGAGCGGTTCTTCCCCCATCTACACCTCTCTGCAAGATAAAATCACATTAACTATATTTTGGTCTTAATATCCACAGTAAGCCTATTCATTGCATCTTAAATGCGAAAAGACACGAGGCTCTCTGAGTTTCATCTCAAGATTCTAATTACAGCTCTACAGTGCTTCAATGACATACAGGGTTTTAGCACAAACTGGATTAACTTCATCCGTTTTATAAATCTTTGACAAATTAGTACAATTATAATTAGTAGGGCGGTCCTTCCAGATTTTATTACACACCGACAAAATAACAAAAAGCATACAAAATATTTAATTGCGTTAAATCCCCACTACTATTACCTGTATTACTTTAAGATTTTCAACGAAATATAATTTATCAAGATCTTGCAAAAATAAAAAAAGCCGTACTGTCTTTCAGTTTCTACATAATGTCGTTTGTAGACATCAGGGCTGAAATTTTAACCTCTTGGCGTACAGTCAACTAGCCAAGTGCCAGTTTTGCGTGTGAACTCCGCGTGCGTTACGAGGGGCTTGAACTCCATGTTGCATGGAACAAATGAGTTGATTGATTCTCCGCTGTGGGTAATGTTGCCACTTTCGATTATCGTTTGTCGAAGTTTTGTATGATTGTTCGGAGGAAAGTTTCTATTGCGCATGTTGCAATCCAGAAAATTCCAGAGGTGTGCGAGGGGATTCATATTCAGAGAATATGCCATCAGATTGCCATCACTGATCAACAACTGCGACTTCCACCTGAAATTTATACATCCCAAACCATGACGAAGCCGCCGCTAAAACTGTCAACTTCGGAAACTCATTGTGGAACGTATCGCTTTTCTGATTCTCCAGTGTACGCGCTGCTTGCTTTCATTTCGGTTATAAACTGAACTGAGATTCATTGGAAAATATTACTTGCGAACGGGGTCACTGTGCGCCGCAGTGATTTCTCAACCAGACCAGTTCCTGGATGGCGCTGTTGTGAACATAACATTATTCCGCGATGCGCATGGGCGTATTCCGCGTTCAGTTAATATTCCCACCACCGTCAGCTATTGTTTGTGTTTGGCGTGGTCCCTGTCGTTTCAGTTTGAAACCTAAGTGCGTAAATCACATTTGCAGTTACTGGTGGCCTACCACCTCGGGGCCGATCTACCGTGCTCCTTGTTTCTTGGTATTACTGTTGCAAATGGCGCCATTTCACTCAAATCTGTTAACAATCCTGTTCACAGAACTTGCCTCGTCAAATATGCCGATAATCTGCTTATAATCATTTTCTGCAAGCCGTAACATGCTTACTTGGCGTAGTACAAAAATCTTCAATAAGACACCTTTCCAATTTTTCTAGAACTTTCAAGGCGTGAATTACAACTCTATCAAAACATTGGCTTTGCTGTATGTTAATTTGGGGTACGCAAAAAATGGCAACGGAAAAAATGGCAACGGAAATAATGGCAACGGAAAATATAGCAAGTGGAAATAATGGCAACGGAAAAAATGGCAAAGTGAAAAAAGGAAAAAATGGCAAATTTTGCAGGTTTCACTGAAGTTCAGTCGAAACAAAGAAATCGCCTACCTTGACTACTCAGGATCAAAGAAAGTCCAATGGAAACCACTTAATGCCACTTGATGTCGGGTATTTGGTGTGCAAGCAAAAATGGCAAAACGTAATCCCTGTGTGCGGCACCGTTAATCCTTTGGATGCTCGGGTGCCAACGTAACGATACATCTATTTGGGGTGCATCAGGCAAAACTTATTCGCTGTGTGTACAATGCGGTTAATCTTTCGGATGCTTGGGTGTCAACGTAACACAATATTTATTTGGGCTGCATCAGGCAAAACTTAAACCCTGTGTAAACAGTATTGCTAATCCTATGTATGTTCGGGTACCATCACAACAATGCATTTATTGGGGGCGTTGTCTAGAATGAGCAACATGCTCGTGATATTACGCTTAAGAATAAATTTGGCAATTGTGATAAAATTTTTATTTTGTTATTTTGCCATTTTTTCCGTTTTTTTCACTTTGCCATATTTTCCGTTGCCATTATTTCCACTTGCCATATTTTCCGTTGCCATTATTTCCGTTGCCATTTTTCCGTTGCCATTTTTTCCTACACCCGTTACTTTATCGCAAGGACAATAATTTGCAACTGTCAAATAATTGGTGTATTTGGTAAAAAAATGGTCTGCTTTAATTGATCTAAGTTAAATTTTTGTTGCTTGGCCAAGGATGTTGTTATAAATAAAGCCAATGTATAACGCTTTTTTTTTATTTGATGAAAAAATAACAGATAAAGTAAAGTGTACAGAAGCACCTAAGTTTTTCAATATTTTATAGTTATTTAACAGTACATTTCCTCATATTGGAACTAAAGCTGTGCATCTCTTTTCTCAGTTAAATGATGCACTTGGAAATGTATAGAGCTCTCTGCATTGCTCGTACTTACAGAAAGAAAAACTGTTAACGAACTAATGCTATTGATATTTCAGTGCTATAAACTAAACCTGTTGGAAGAGGGGCAATTGGTCTTCATTGTGATATGTATGTTTCGCTGAACATCGAACGCAGGAGAAAAGGTCGCTCCCAAAAGCTACTTAATTCGAACACACCGCCATTAAAAAGAAAATTATTTGAAAGGATTTTCCGATAATTATCAAACAGTTCAATGCCTGCAATTTGATAGGTTTGCTGATTGTGATTTTTTTAGTTGAAAAAGTGCAATCTGTTGGTAAAGTATTCACACACTGCGAAGCAAGCCAAAAAGAAGAAAGGGTTTTTAATCGATTAGAAAATGTAAAATAACAGGCTGAGACGGTTATAACGGGATTGCAAATTAACGGTTTATTAAACTATAGACTCATTTATTTTCTATAATATGACCTTTAAAATAAGATTAGAAATCATAACTGCCACTACACAGAACCTGTTCTTTTTATCTATTCCTGCCTGATAAGCCTCTGTTCATTTATGTTATGGCGCAGCATGCAGCGAGCCAGCAACAAGCCATGGCTAATGACACAGCAGCTCACTGAGTGCTGTGTAGTCGTTCATGTGCAATATAAAGCTTTTATCTATAGAACACAACATCTAAGTCATCTTTGGTCTCAAAATTTGACACAGCACCCCCCCCTCCCCCCGAACCATGTTAATTTAAACGATTGCAGTTAAGAAAAGAGGAACATAGTGATTCCCTTATGAATTTAGTTACACTAGGAAAGGTAAACTTAAGAGCACCTTAGTCTAATAACTAGCTGTGCCATTGCAAAAAGAAAAGGCTAGATTTGGTTAAGAGAAGCGTTTAGCGGTTAAGATGAAACATACATCTTTTCCTGTGTTGGTGAGAATTGTCTGTATATTATCAATATATATATATATATATATATATATATATATATATATATATATATATATATATATATATATATATATATATATATATATATATATATATATATATATGTGTGTGTGTGTGTGTGTGTGTGTAGCAATAATTTTATTAATTTTTACACTTTAATAAATCATTTCATAAATTAACAATTGAATTTCTTAAGAGATGTTCAATAGCAGTTGTATGCTACAGATCGTAATGAATAGTGTGCGGAGTGATAAATGATTACAGTTTGCATAATTGAAATCACTCTGAGAGCATTGCCACAATATTTCTTCGTCAACAATCAAGTATTGTGTTCGTTCAGCATATATCAAGATAAGATTACGGATTGCGGAAGTGAACAACAATTTATACCCCCAACGTAGCGACTTTTTCATCACCTGCTGACAGCTGAAATTTTTGTCCTTACAAATAAACAGACAAAAACCTTTGTCTTGAGAAATCGGCCTGACATGTTTACAGGCTTCCCAGTTGTCACAATACATGTCATTGTCATAATACCATGTCACAGTTTTCCATTCACTAACACTTTCAATAAAGGTGGCAATATCGTAACTTTCAATGCAGGTCTTTCTATTGTTGTAAATGCTGATGTGTTTTAAAGAAAGAAAGCTTAAAACGAAAAGAGTTAAGTCAGGTGTGGAGGGGCTAAAGACTAATCTAAGGATGAGATCTTATTTCGCTTTGGTAACTGTTTAGTCCTATGTAGGAGTTCTAACTGGCATCATGAAGCATGGCATTACGTTATGTCACGTTATGTCATCAACGTTTTTAAATAATTTGATACCTATGTACAGAATAAATTTTAAGTTTTTAGCTTTCCCAGGACCAACTTTTTTTGACAAGTTAATGTTTCAAAACGCTGTACGATGTTATTATACATCTTTCCTGTAGTAACGTATACTGGTTTTCGCAACATTGTAGTTAACGTCAAGTTATGAGATACGTACTTCGGTTTAAAGATATTTTCTCGACTCCAACCGCAATTCACAAAGAGAAGCCAAAATAACAAACAGATTGGTTTTATACTTTGTGTACATTTCTCAAATGTATTATTGTCTGGCAATTCTTAGAGCTTTTGTTTGACAGTTGAGTATATGGCATAGCAAACTCCACCTTGGCTGTGGTAAAATTTAAGTATCATATAAAATCTGAAAATATTTGGAATTGGCTTTAATTTTATAATGGATAGCAATAGGGCCTCACTTGACGGTTCAGTTTGTTGGCAGACTCTGATTTGACAAAAAAATACCGTATACTGTAAAGCTTTCTATCACGCTCTGCTATCTCTCCACTCTTGGCAAATTACTCGACTGACTGGGCAGATAAAAGAAAATGCACGCCTGGCTGAATGCTGAAGAAATTTAGTTTAGAACTCGTGTGGAGAAACAGAAATTTATGAATTCATGGCTTCTTGAGTAATTCAAACATGAGTGAATTCATGGCCTCTGACGTTAAGTAACTGTATTAATTGAAAGGGAGTAAAAATCTTTCGTAAAGTTTTTGCTCTTCGCATCATATTCAAACATCTATATTGCAATTCCATTGACATTTTGCATATATTCCACTTTCTATACATTATTGCAGAATATCTTATTGTCAATACTGCCCACTTGCAATCCAACAGACTCAGAACGCTATAGCTAGATCTCGAAATCAGTTTAATTGATTAAAAATCAGCTTGTTTAGATACTTTTAATACATTTCCAAATAAAATTAGAAAACATAGTGGCCAATACATAACGCCTGTCCTTTGCTTTACAATGAAAACCTCTTACAAAACAGTATACAACTGTGGTATAGTTAATAGGGTGACATCTAATTTTGTTCATCCTTTGGTTGAAATACTACATAAACAAAACTGCATGTTATCCTCCCGGCTATATCACAAATGTTTGTTGCATTTGTAAGAGTCACAGGAACTTGGATTAACGATTGCATGCCATGTTGTCACTCTTTAGTACTTCGCCGATGCAAGCCTCGCAAAGTCGTTGGTTTTCGTCACAGTCTTGATTGAACTTCGTTAAGAAATACTCTCTGGGCGGTTCGGCATTGCAGTGAATCCTTCATTCTTGTAAACCGGTTCCTTTTATATTTGAAGATTATTGGGAAATTCAAAGCAAAGTTGAAAAAGTATATTTGAAATCCTTAATATTCTAAAGACTTGATATTCATCAAAACCGCATTTTTTGCAGATGATGGGAATGTTTAAGATACATCTAACACTAACTGAGATTTGCTGCAAATCAGTATTAAACTAGCACGCCATTTTCGATTCAATTTGCAACAAAAACTTTCGGGACACGGAACCATGTAACAGTATTATGTAAATCATGCTATGTAACAATCAGATTTTGCCAAACACCTCCACTGCTTGCATGGCTTATTTTCATCCATAAGTGTGATAAACTTATGCAAAAACACAGTCTCAAAACCCTCTTGCTTCTTAAATTTCATACAGCACCAGAATGAATGCACTCAATAGACACGCACAATTTCGATTTTCCAGCTTTTTCATCTTGCACTAGTTGTGCACAATCGGCTTGAAAAGGGCCCGTTTTAACCAAAATTAGAAAGTTTTTTGGTTTGTACCAATGTTGTAGCTGTTGAGCGAACCAATGGTTTTGATTAGCAACAGCCTTACTTTTCTCGCCAATAATAGAGTTGAATCGGAACATAGTTAAATTCCTTGCTCCGAGTCACTGGGGTAAATTGTGAACTCATACTCCATAGGAATGCCCCCTGTGTTCACCAGCTGCCTCATGCTTAGCTCACTTTCATTCCGAGCCCGTTGCCTCTAACCTTTGACTTGGAGGGAAGGACTACTAAATAGGCAATCAATTCGATCCACTTATGATTTTATTCTTTTATTCTGAGCTCCAGTTCAACTAGATGATATTAGTCAAAGGCATTGGGTCGATACAACCACAGCTATAAGTCATTTGTATGAACAAAATGTACGCTCTAATCGCCTATGCAGCTTCGCTAGCCACGCAGCGTATGCAGCTTTCCTCACACAAACTTCTTGGGGATTAGCCAGAGTGTTTTGCGGCGAAATCCCTTTACGTTATGTTGCTATGTAACACACAGTCGGCTTGATGCACAATACTCTTGAATATTAAGGGGGAAAAGTTTATCTTCAGTTGGTTTGATTTGGATATCTGCAAAAAGGTTGAGTTTTTATGTTCTAATAGCGCTAGGGGCTCATACGCTATGAACTGGATTCAGGCATATGTGAAAAATAAATGAATTCACCTCTGCAAACTTTGTTCACGGGCCTTCCACGCGTACCCGAATCCAATACAAACACCCAGCTCGATGAACATTCCCGGTTGGTTATTCCAAGTGAAGCGGTAGTGTCCATTGAAGAAATTGCAATTGAAGAACATTTTGACCACCGAACCATATTGATTTTTATCAAGATTTCATGAGAGAGCTAAACTGCGTAGTTGAACAGCATTTTATTTGACAAAGTCGCAATTGTTGCATTTGGTCAGTTTGTGATGAATTATATAATAATAGTGTTACACATATCTATATTTGCACCGAATAGAATTCCAGAACGCTACACCTGTGCAGAATTTGCGCGCACAGAACTCAAAAATCTAAGAAAATCTTCTGGCTTTCTTGGCTTTTTTGCGAAATTTCATTTCGTCGGTTTTTTTATACATTTAGAAAACAATACAGCGTTGAAAATGTGCTATATACACCATAACCCCGGGATCGGACCACCCCGCAAATAGGACCAGCCCGGAAATCGGACCACTTTTCGCCAGAACCGAATGAAACCCATTGGTTTCTATTATTAGGGAACCCAATAAATCGAACCAACGGGCAAATCGAACCATAGGACCACTTTTGTGAATCCCACACGCAGGCAGAATCCCGGAAATTGGACCAGCATCAAGAAATAAAGATCATTTGAAGTTATCAGTGTTGGGGATTAATTATAATGTTTAATGATCACAAGTTCATTGACTGCTTTGATTGGGGTGGGAATTATGCCTTCTTGAGTACACAAAGAACTTGTTTGAAAGAAACTCCGTCAATGTGATTATAAAACGGTTTTATTCTGGTGTGTGATGTCGCATTTTCAGTGCTGATCAAACAGTTTTAATCCACTTCAAACAAAACGGAGATTCTTAAAATAATAATTATTTTGTGGTCAATAGATTGGATATAAGAATGAAGCTGGTGATTTTAGAACAGAAAGAACTTTCATTTCATATGGTACACTATTAATATAACAAAAATGCAGTCTTATATATTAAATATGCTCGAACCCCGGAAATCAAACCACGCCGGAAATAGGATCACTTTCGGCCAGTCCCGTAGGTGGTCCAATTTTCGGGGTTCTGGAGTATATATATATATATATATATATATATATATATATATATATATATATATATATATGTATATATATATATATATATATATATATATATATATATATATATATATATATATATATATATATATATATATATATATATATATATATATATATATATACTGTATATATGGCATTAGCAGGACCAAAGATGTTTTGCACATTTTTAATTTTCTTATATATCTATTTGAATTTTTGGGCGTTTTTCATTAAAAGTCAATTATAAAGGTATAACATCATACATAAAATAAAAAAATAAATATATTTGGATATATAATATGTCTATTTTTACAGTATATAATATATACAAGACAAAATAATAAAACTAAAAATTATCAAAAATAACAAAAGTCTCGAAATATATTGGATTGAAAATGATATTCCAATATTAATTCTGTACAACAACATTAAAATTTAATGCTTTCATCAAATATGTCACATATAGCAGTTAAAACTATCGAAACCGGCTTTTGGTGCCGATAATTTCCCGGTCCCGATAATGCCTATTTTAAAGTATATTTGGTCCCGATAATGCCTAAATAAAATATATATATATATATTTACTTATTTACATTCTCTGCATAAAATTTCAGAACCCTACGATCAATAGTTTTCGAGCTAAAAAAACATTGTACTTAACTTTGGAACATGCTGACGGATGGAGGGATGGGGCTAGCGATAACATTAATAAAATAATTCTAGTGCTACAACTGCTACTACTACAACTACCACTAATAATATTATTAATATTAATAATAATAATAATAATAATAATAATAATTTCAACATAACTTTATACATAATAGACTGATCTTTTCAGAGGCTAGCTGTTGAATAACAATGGCTTTAGCTCAGGTTGATAGATTCTCGAGTCACACTGCATTTGCCAACATAATTGCATCTGCGCATTAACGGATGGTGCTGAATATCAACATCAATCATGAAAATAACAGTTACACTCAACGGTCAACTTGCAAAAAGAACGACAATTCATTTATATTTTTTTAGGTGACGAAAGTCATGCTGAGGTTTCAAAATTCCTAAAATCAATAGAAAATTTTCCATTTGCATTTAATAACTTCAAAAATTAAACTTAATGACCCGTAAGTAAATTAGTATTTTTGAATAAAGATATTTCCATACGTAGTACGTTACAGAGAAAGGGTACATACACCGGAAGGGGTTTAACCTCGTCACTCCTAAAATGTCTTCTCTCTTTCAAAAATAAAATCTGAAAGCTACCAAGCAACATTTTTGAAAAATCTTGTAATTTTAACCTGCCATTTTGAAATTCAAACCATAAACAGACTTAGTGTCGTAAAGAAATATTTTAAAAAATTAATTAGCTTATGGAAATAATCGAAGGGCTACGGGGCTTCTTACTTAATCAAACTGTGAATGCCATTTTTGTGTTGTTTTAATACTCTTCTTGGGAGCAGGTGCTGGACTTGACAGCCTTTTGCTTGCGCTTTTAACCTCACAGTTGCACACACAGTTTTCTTAATTTGACATTTGTTCAAAACCAATGGCGGATACAGGAGGTAGCATCCGATTCGCCCCCTTTTGTCTGGTGTGATCTGCTGAACACGTGTGTGACACCCCTCCCAGGACTGGGACGCATTGGAAAAGCTGAGGATTAAAAACATTAAGAGGAGGGTGCATCGCAAGTTTAGTCAGTATCGCTAGAAAACACATTGAAAGCTAGCTCACTCGTGCTTGGTCAAGTCTTTTCCCCAGTTCAATTTGACAGGGCAACGGGGTCGGGATGGATAAGACCAACATGTCCAGAGCCAAGAAATAAGCCAAGAACAACTTCAGAGACATTCCTCGCAAAAGTGCGGGTAGCAAACAACCAAAGTATCTTTCAGAATCGAGGGTCTCGTCTCTAAGCCGAACGTACAAGGGCTTACAAGCCCTTAGATGTGTCCTTGTCCATAGGAGACAGAAAAGGCTGGCTGGGCAAGATAGGTATTCCAAAGAAAACAGTGAGTTGGCTCCGAGATGAATACTAACTACCAGTCAAACGCCACTCCGATAGTCATACACCAGTCCCTCTCTAAGTCCAAGCCCCGGGCAACATAGCTACGCCTTACGGTCATGAATTCGAGAAGCACCAAGCCCTGCACGACCTCATGGAGAATTTGTGCAGCGGAACGTTAGAAAAGATGCCAAGAAACCAGTAAGATTTCAGCAGAGTGTTTCTGGTACCCAAGAAATCAAGGGAATCACGATGGATAACCCATCTGTCCAACCTAAACGAATTTCTCCATGTGACCGAGCCCGGATAATAAAAGTAACCCTGGGAAAGGATATGTGGGGTACGGCGATAAATGTGTCACTGTCAAACCCATACGTACACGTACCCCTGTACCCATCATCAAGGAAATGCCTGTTTTCAGATAGGAGAAAAGGTTTGTGGTTTCTGACTCTTCCCTTCAGTTTATCTATTGCACATTTAGAGTAGTTAAGGTGTGGGCTCGCGTTAGTCTTCCAGTACCCGGACAGCTGGTTTCTAGCACATCTCGAACTAGAACTGGCACGTCTCCAGACAGAGGAATTGATTAAGCAAGGGGACCCAAATAATCTGTTTGGGAAAAAGATCCGGCTTTTCCAGCTTTCGACTGGCTATCCAGGCAATCACACCCGGATAAGAGATTCGTTTAGACAGTAAGGAGGCTCTATTTGATTGCTTGGTAACAACAGAGAAGACAGCTCCCCTCGGCAAGTTAAATAACCGACAATTTCAGTCCGAGATCAGACGGATTCTGAGACGAAATATACATATCAATATTATGATGATGGTATCCGAGGAAGCCTACCAGGCGTTGGCTTGATGACTTGATCCAAAGAATGCGAATGAAGATATGGTCTTCTCAACCCCTTGAATCAAAGATACAAGCTCATGGGTATCTGTCGAGGTAGTGGAGTCTGTTCCAGGCCAGGACGTGGTAAAGTTCTTGCTGAAGTTCTTGGTATCATTTTAGCTGAAAAGCTCAGTCAGAAGTCGACTTCAGATATCTATGTAACGTTAAAATACATCAGGTTAGGCAAGCAGCTAACTCGATCAGGGCCTTGTGTAGCGCAGTTTTGTCAGATATATTAAAAGGGGTTGCTGACCTGCTTCAGACTCCTTTATTACGCATTATCTGAAAATTTTCATTTAGTGAGCACATTCAGGCCCGTTTGTTACAGCCGAATCACTGGTCTCTAAGTCACCTTTTTGTAGTTAACTAACCGTTTGTATGAAGAATAATAGAAATGTGTTTATTTGGCTTGGTGTCTTGCTTAATTATTAGCCTTTGAAATCTAAGCCTCGCCTGCTAGTCTAGATAGTGGTGTCAGTCATTGTTGGTCAACCTACAGGTGTCATTTCTTGTACATTTAGTGAGTTCTTGAGCGGTTGGTCACAAATTTAGTTATGTGCTCTTAGTATCATGATCATTTCAGTAAAACAAAAGGTAGATTAGATTCTTTTAATTTTCGTTTTATTCTCGTAAAATGTTGTTTTACGAATAAAAGCATGACTTCGCGTTCTCCACTTTTATCTTAGTTACCCACCCATCCAACCCCTCTTAACCAGGGAGTGGTTGGTACCTCGGATGAGGCGTGGTTCTGATTGGCCGATAGCTATGTCGGAACTATATAAAAGTAGAGAACGTGCATTACCCTTTTACTCGTACCTTGTGGGACAAAAGTACTGTTACAAATCTTGCCGGGAGAATTGCTTAATCTGGCTCCCTGGTTTTTGGTTGCTTTCTTTCCCACACGCTAATTTTCCAAGCCTAGTTATTTGAAATAAAAAGTTTTTAGACTCTCATGGTGTGTTAACTTTCTCAAGTCCTAGTTATCCTTCAATGGGCCATACATAATTGTGCCGAAACGACCCTCAGTTATATATACTTTACACGTTATCAATAATTAATACTGTCGAAACGCAAAAAGTTTTTAGCTAAATTCGGAGTACGATGGCGCTATAAGTTTGATATCCCGAATTATGTGCCATTTATATCACTTAAACCATATCACTTATTGATATATATATATATATATATATATATATATATATATATATATATATATATATATATATATATATATATATATATATATATATATATATATATATATATATATATATATATATATATATATATAAAACTAAATCTGTTATGTCACAGATATCAATATGGTATGCATGCTATGTTAGCTATATAGCTCTTATTAATCGAAAAATTACTTCTTGAATATCACGTAATATCTATTGAACTTGCCGACAAATTATTTTTTAGAAACCGTTTGGTGTCCTCTTGGCAGCGTAAAAGCAACCACAGGTGTTCAGTAAAAGTCACTGTTTTTTATTTACAACTGCATGAATAGAGTAACGATATTGAAATTAGCAATGAAAATTTATTACTATGTACAGTTTTAAATTTCATCTGTTACGAACATTTAGAATGGCAAACTGACTGCTACGAGTGTGGTCTTCATTGAAAACTGAAGTTCTGTGATGAGCAGTTAAATTAATCATTGTAATCACAGAATACGCAACTTGTGGCCTTTCGATCTCTGACGAGATAAACGAGATGGTATACACCGGTGGGTCTGTTTTTGGTAATAAGGTTCTTGAAGGCACTTTACTTGACTGAAGGGCTCCAGGGGTGAATGCCACCATCCAAGAAAGACATAAAATTAACCGACCCCTGGACTTCAAATTTTCTATTATCTCTTTGAAACATTTCAATATTATTATTTATGAAGTAATATTTATACACAAGATTGGTGTATGCAAGTATGGGTCTACACGAAGACAGTTCTATTTTATTTAGGTGGTCCCCGTTTGATTTTTGGGGTAGGGTTTTTCGTCAAATAGGCTATTTATTGAGGCGTAAGAGGTGGGGGAGGGAAATGCTACAACAGTAACAGAAATCAGCAGTCATAGTATTTTGGGGGTATCTTAGAATATATATATATATATTATTTTAAAGCGTATAAATTTATGGATCTCGTAAGTATTCAGCCAGTAGATGAGAATACTGCTATAGAAATCCGTCTTGATTCTTAAAGGTACAAAGGCAATGTTAGAAAGACATTAACTTCTTCAACCCCTGTAAAATTTAGAGGTTAACTAACTTTATTTAAAATTCATATGTGGAAACGGGGTGTTATTTTATGGTGGTTTGAGGTTGGGGTTTACGAATAGCCGTCACATGCGAAATAAAGATGTATCATGGGAGTTTGTAAGAAGTGAAATATATGCGTAGTAATTAAGCTCTTGTTAAACATTGCAGGATACAGTATAATTCAACACTAGATTCGCGGGAGAATATATCCTAATAATATCCCGTGATTCTTTCAATTAATTATGAATATAGTTCTGTAATTTTCGTAATAACTTATTACACAGTTCCTTGAGAAACTTGGCATAATTTGTTATCATATTATCAGTACTAATGATACGGAATTCGTGGTTTTAATGAGGGGGTGAATTCTTCTGCCTGAAGGGTCCTTTCGGTGGTGATTCGTCTCAATATGAGAGAGCCGCCATACGTTAGACCACCCATGCTAAGTCCGATGTGTGTGGTCTACGCTCCCATCTTCTATTCTATTCTTGCCAGCAATCTGCGAAGCTAACTGTTATGTTTATAGCTAACAAATGAAATGATCTTTATGCCGCGCCTACAGGACAGTTCTCGCTTGTCCTACAGCGCATCTCTGAAGAGCAACAATCAGTGAGGCTTTCACAAAACAATACTGAACAAAAGAGCAGCAATCGTTTTTTTTAAAATGTGATGATAAAAAAGAACCTGAAGCGCCCTTTAAAATGAAATATGAAACTATAAAAAGACTACGCAGCACGTCAAGAAAGGGAACCGACTTCGGAAGCACCTTGGCATAAAACGACCCTGGAAATTTTGGCATTCGGAAAAAAGGCTTTTAAATGTAGGCAAAGTATTCCGTGGCTTTAACATTTACTTGAAATCAATTGTTTTTCAAGTAACAAGCTTATACGCAATCAACATTCCACAGATATGTGAAAGTTGCATCTTAATTCATGTCTTGGCATAAAAATAATTTAAGACTGGTTTCTGTGAAAGGATTCGTAAACAGTCAAGCAAGCGGAAATCGTCTTTTCATAATTTTTTTAAAATCACAATTGGAAGTCCACCTTCGAACGATAACCTTCTAAATGTATATATATATATTGGTTGTTTTTGCCGCAGTAAGAATCTATCCATATCCGCGAGCGATGGGTTACTGAACTTCAAACGATTGTTTTTGATTCTTTTAATTTATGAAAAATTTAACTTAATTTTTGCATTTTTCTTTTCATGCTGTTAACTTTTGACATTCTCTAAATACCATGAAGCAGTCAAACTGTGAAGAAGGTGAAAATTGCATGGATAATTGACATACCATTGGAAGGGTCTAAGGCCGGATTGTTAGTACAGCATAGTTTGCGAGACCTTCGGCAGTCCGCTCTTGTTATGTGCTTTTCATAAACAAACTTGTTTAACTGTGCGTAGTCAACAACAATAAGAAATCACGTGTTCATGTCAATTTGAATATTCTGACCAATGGCATGCTTGGATAAGTTTTTTTTTGTCAATATTTTTTAATGCTGGAATTTTCGTTCACTAACACATGGATACTACTCGCGTGCCACTAACTGAAGCACAACTGTGTGACGGCACAAAACCACTGCAAATCTGTCTTATAAATAAGATTATCGGATTAAAATAAACCCCAGTTATAATGAGAATCCAAGCATTTAAGACTTGTTACTTTCAATCGTGCAAAAAGAAATAGCAATAAAGAGTGATTTCACGTATTTCAATCAGTATTACAGTGCAGAAAAACTGAAGCAGGTTCATCGAGAAAAGACATGGATATCTGTGGAATAACACGCCTTTTCTTCTGGCTATTCGTTGCCTTGTATTTGCAAACAATGCTTACTGTGACAGTTGTAAAGGGAAATCGACGTGGACTCAGGATAAAAGACTGTGGTGAGTTTAAACACTCTCAAGCATAATTAATTGCAAAATAATATCATAAAATAAAATATTCTCAAACATTGCTATAATCACTTTTACTGAATGATATCAAATGAACATGACAAAATCAAACCATACAAACAAAATATGTGGTGCTTGTGTGGGAAATCTTCTCATTTTTTTATGTCTCCTCCCTCTTACCAACGACCGGAGTATATTTCTGATGTTACTCACACGCCGAGCCCTCTCGGGTAGTCACGCTCGCATATATTTCTACTTTAGCCCGGCTTAAATCGGCTCGTTTTCAAACTAGAATAGCCTAATTACATAAAAAGATGAGAATTGTGTAAAATAATAATAATAATAATAATAATAATAATAATAATAATAATAATAATAATAATAATAATAATAATAATAATAATAATAATAATAATAATAATAATAATAATAATAATAATAATAATAATAATAATAATAATAATAACAGTGATAAAATTAATAATAATAAACAGCTCACAGATAAAGTTTTTCCTGTATGTACAGTCGAACAGTTATTGAATAATCTTTATAATGAACACATTGCCTCATGCAAAAATATATTTTACTGTACGACAATAAATAGTTTTTGTACTGGCTAAGGATAAATACAATTGATTACGGATTCATTTTCAAATACGACTGAAAGCACTGGGTAAACTTTTAAACTCTGTTGCTCTTAAATCTTAGCTTTAAAATGCGTTAAACATTTAAAAGAAAAAAGGGCTGACTATCAAAAGTAATATTATAGTATATAATTTTGGTTATAAGTAAGAAATAAGTAAATAAAAGTACTGTTACATATTTGTGGACAGTATCAAATTCTGTTCCGCAATTAATAATCGAAGCTCTAAAAACAAGGTAACACATTGAAACATTCACTGACATATTCCCAGAAGGCAGTAGTTGGTCGAGGTTGCAGGGTGACTGCTGTTTTTTGTCAGGGTGGGAGGGTGACTGCTGTTTTTTGTCAGGGTGGGAGGGTGACTCCAGTAAGCACAGAAAATTTTCCCATGTGGGATACGTAAGGGTTTTAATTGGGATTTGCATGGGAAGGTGGGAAAGGGGAAAACCCATATTAATCCCGTGGAGAAAGGAGCCATTTCTGGATAGGAAATGCCTGGGTTTTCCCACCCTGGGAAACCCCCTGTAAAATACACATGAAATGCGTATGGGAATGCCCATGTAAATCCCACCCGGGTAAACCCAGGTGGGTCCCAACTGGGAAATGCATGGGCAACTCCATGTTATATTTTCCCATCTTCACCATTATCTGGGATTTCCATGGGAAGGCCCAGGATTGGAGTTATCTGGGAAAAATGCCTGTATCCCAGCCATATTACATGTGGGCATTCCCATGTTGGATTTTGCTGGTGGGAAACACATGGGTTTTACTTGGGAAAAGCATAGGTTATACACGTTTTTCTCAGTAAAAAAAAAAACGAAACATGGGTTTTGCCTCGATTTTTGTCTCCTTCCCATGTAAAACCCGTGGAGACCCATGTATTTCCCGAATGGATTATGCGTGGGAATTCCGACCATGGATTTTACCTCGATTTTTGTCTCATTCCCATGCAAATCACATGCATGGGATTCACGTGGGAAGGGCCAAAAATGGCCCTGGGTTTTACATGGGTTTTACTTGGGTGTGCTTACCGCATGCTGCTTTTGGTCGGGGTGGGAGGATGACTGCTGTTTTCTGTCAGGGTGGGAGGGTGACTGCTGTTTTCTTGTCAGGATGGGAGGGTGACTGCTGTTTTTTGTCAGGGTGGGAGGGTAACTGCTACTTTTGGTCGGGGTGGGAGGATGACTGCTGCTTTGGATAGGAGTGGGAGGGTGACTGCTGCTTTTGTCAGGGTGGGAGGGTGACTGCTGCTTTTTGTCAGGGTGGGAGGGTGACTGCTGTTTTTTGTCAGAGTGGGAGGGTGACTGCTGCTTTTTGTCAGGGTGGGAGGGTGACTGCTGCTTTTTTTCAGGGTGGGAGGGTGACTGCTGCTTTTGGTCAGGGTGGGAGGGTGACTGTTGCTTTGGATCGGGGTTGGAGGGTGACTACTGCTTTTGTCAGGGTGGGAGGGTGACTGTTGCTTTGGATCGGGGTGGGAGGGTGACTGCTGCTTTTGTCAGGGTGGGAGGGTGACTGTTGCTTTGGATCGGGGTATGAGGGTGACTGCTGCTTTTGTCAGGGCGGGAGGGTGACTGTTGCTTTGGATCGGGGTGTGAGGGTGACTGCTGCTTTTGTCAGGGCGGGAGGGTGACTGCTGCTTTTGGTCGGGGTGGGAGGGTAACTGCTGCTTTTGTCAGGGTGGGAGGGTGACTGTTGCTTTGGATCGGGGTGTGAGGGTGACTGCTGCTTTTGTCAGGGCGGGAGGGTGACTGCTGCTTTTGGTCGGGGTGGGAGGGTCACTGCTGCTTTTGTCAGGGTGGGAGGGTGACTGTTGCTTTGGATCGGAGTGGGAGGGTGACTGCTGCTTTTGATTGGTCTCTTCCAGTGAAAATCTACAAGTATTGTTGATGATTAATTTTACACGGCATAATATTCACATTTATAATCGCTACCTCATTATATAACAGTCAAGCGATTTGTTCAGGTGATATGTAAAAAAGGAGCTCCAAAAACCAAGACCTTGTTCTCTTGGTGAAAAACGTATTTTATAAAATCAGAATAAATTTAAATAAAATTTTTCGGGGACAGAATGCCAGAAATCTACGCTGTGGTCACGGCATAAGGCGCTTTGAGAATTGTATCGGGCATTTTAAAGATTAAAAATCATGTCTGTGAAACTACATAGCTCAATGCGATGCCGTGACGCTAAATAATTATTTCAACAAATAAAGTGTTTCTTTTTTGCCTTAATATATGCTGTTGGTTCCACGATCTATTTATGACATGGTTATTTCAACTATTCGATATGGTAACCAACCTGCCATTTTGTACATCAGTGTGATCACAACGCTAAAATCACCCTCAGTGATAACTCACTGAAAAAAAAAACAGCATCTCCAAATACAAAATTCAGTTTGGCACTAAGAATAGATTAAATTCGCCTTCTCTGGTTTATTTTAGGTGTTATATTTGCTCGTTGCATATGTCTTGATTTATCAGTTTGGATGAACAAGTTATTTATTATTTAAAACGAGATTGCATTTCTAATTGTGCCAGGAGTGGGCGGTGTTCAAACATCGTTGTTGCCAATGCAGTTGCAACCCCGAAAAATTTCCTACAAAAATCAAAATATCCGAGTTCATGGTAGCAAAATAAAGAGGCGCCATTGTGTGCTGCCATCGGCGAGATTGGTCTGATTAGACCGATTTTGTGCGGTTTTCGTGTTCAACTGCAATAAAGGAACTACAACGGCGTGAAACTGTGCGAATGACACTGTTAGCACAATAAAGCCTGACTTATAGCATCTTTTGCCAAATTTCAATCATTGCGTTTCTTTCGCTTGATACCTTCAATTTAAATTCAAAAATTTATCCTTAACAGGCAGCAACAAACTTTTCACGTATGTTTTACAATCGGGTGTGAGGAATGGGCTATTTTTCAATCCCCATAGTTTATTGAATTCGTTCGATTCGGTAAAGTATGTTCCTGTGTTATCTTTTTTGCGCTATAACCTTGTCACGCCATAACCTGCATGACAAAAATCCAGGTATGGCAAAAAATGTCGTCCATACCACAGGTCATATGACCACCACTGAAATAAAAAAAAAACCGGCCACTTGACCGCTAGGTCATTTTTCCCTGATTTTTATTTATTTTTTTCTTGGGGCAGGGGAAGCGGAAATTGCAGCCAAAATTTTCACAGAAGGGGTGTTTATTCTGCAGTTGCCTAATTAAAGGGGGTTGGGAGGAGAGGGAGGGGCAGGGGTAGGGGTCCTTCCCATCAACTCATCAACTTCACAACACCTATACCTACCAACTTATTTAGACGTCGGGAGAGTGACATAAAAATGAAAATATTTATCACATCACCGTCTAGACATTGAAAGCCGTATGGAATAGTGGTCATCTCTCCGTCAAAGTTATGTTTGTGTTATCACGTAACACAGGCTATGCATGAAGTCAACTTTCATGAATATATTTCAAAAATAGACGTTGTAGTTTCTTGTTTGGTTCTACGACTGGTTTTCTTTTTCTTCTTTTTTTTTTTTGTGGTTCTGACATTTGTGCGACTTCAACGTTGGATCAGAGGCGGTAAATGAGCAACAGAAAAGTTAAATTTTCGGCAACGATAATCAGCGTCACACATAAAAAGCGTTTTTATCAAACGTATGGATGTTAGTAACTTTGAATAGGCCTTGATTTATAATCGTACATCGCACATCGTACATCACAACCCAAATACAACCATATTTAATGTTGCGGAAGTGAGTTTTTGCAGGCAAAACCAACGTCTGCATATTGTTGCTTGACTAACGTCTATTCAACACTGTGTCAATAACGTTGATCTATGCTCGCAACGAATCTGAACCAAATTGCAACCACATTGAATGCTGTTTTCAGAACGTTTACAGGGATATAACATTCATAACTGTGTTGTGTTTACTTTTGATGCAAATGGCAACGTGGCATGGCCTTTAACAAGGGTTTCACAGAATTTTGAATTTTTAAGTGTTCATAATCTATTTGTGTTGCCCCAAGTGTAATTTTTCCTACTCGCTAGCGAAAACGGTCTAGTTACAGACTGCGTTATGATATGTGTTGGATCACATTAAATCAGATTTTTTTCATTTGATGTCGATATACGTTCAAACGAAAAAAAAAAAACATTTTTTTTTAAAAATAACGCGATTGATTTTTCACATTTTGAACATATTCTCTGAAAATTTCCAGAAACATGTGGATTTATTTATGTTGTAAATTCTCTGTAACACAAATTTCCCCCGAGACTAAAAATGCCACATCTGCGGTTTTAACATATTTTATCAAATATATATATCACATCATAACTAAAACTATATGTACTCTAATGTAATTTGAGGACAACGAATTTGCAGGAATGTAGAGTCATCCAGTACGCCAAAAGTATCAACACTTTCTCACCAAAAAAATCTTTTTGACGGTATCATTATTTGACAATATGTTTGATCTGTACAGCAAAATCGATGTTTTATTGCAGGAAATAACTCTCTGAAAGGAGCTTTTTACTTCGCAAAAGCTTTGAATTCGCTTATCTCCACTTTTAATGGGTTCCCTTCCAGTAATATTTACCACGCAATATAAAAAAGAACTTTTTGAGGTACTGTTCAAGATACTCTAACCCTTCCATCCATCCTATGGCCAATCAGAATGCCCGAGACGTCGTCTGCTAGTCTCGTATAAACGACATTCCCTTTTTGCGTGGCGTCGATACAACACGCCATTCTGTGTGCTGCCGGTTTTTTGCAGCAAGGGAACTGGTTTAAGGTGCGAATTGCTTCATTTTTTACTTAATTCACTGCCTAATGGATTGTTTTATCTATTATTGTGCGTTGGGATAAATTTATGGAGCCGAAGTGTGTTTATTCGCCATCTTACTCTTCGGTCTGATTAGGTTGAGTTTGCACGATCACGGAGACACTTTCCTAGTCCCGAGAAGTGCGCCTCTTTCTCCACTTTCATTCAGATCGAGGAACTTACCAGTTCCACCTCAGTTCGTCTAGGAGTAGGATCTTTTCAGGCTGCTGGACCTGATCAGACTCCAAGCTTTACCAGCCAGCTGTGTCATCGCGGAAATGGCCAGTTTTTGCTTAAGCTTTACTCCATGGGTCGCTTCTCAGTCTTTGTAGAGCAGGTTCTGCAAGTCTGACAGCGTTCTCCGACGAAAAGAGACGTTTTCTGTGACGTCTGAGGGTCATTTTCTTTGCCAGGACCGTTTTCCCTTTGTGGTCTTACGGTCACGGGTGCGAGAAGACCATTCTGGTCCAACGGGATTCACAAAACCCGTTACGGTCCGATGGTCCCAGGTGCATCTGAGGCAAGAGAGATCCATATCCGACACGGGTGGTGCCATTACGGTCCAGCCCGTTACGGCCCGGGAACGTTATCGTTCCGGGAAGCATCTCTTTTCGTCTTTCCTTAGACCCAGCGAGTTATTGCGGTGTTTAAGCAATTGTAAACACAGCTTGGAAGGTTAAAGCTTGCAGTTGAAGCAAAGCACGGAGAAATGTAGTTTTGTGCGTTGTTTTATACTACATATTCTCACCGTTGTTTTTCTCTGCTTGCATTTCAGATATGACAGAGGCCAGTCTACATTCTCCACCGTTACTGCCTCAGTGTATCCATCCTCCAACCGCGTGTAACCCCCACTCCATCTGCGACCGCTGTAGACGGAATAGTGGAATACCTCTGTGTGAGCCAGACAGCCAGTGTGGCGAGTGTCTACATCTTTCTCCAGAGGATTGGAAAGTCCTATTACGGAATAGGACCAAGAACGAGCGCAGGAGGGATAAGCGCAAATTCCTTTCGTCAGCTTCGTTTGTTACTCGTGAATTTATTCGTGATACCATGAAGAAGGCTAGCTCCGTTATTCTGGGCCAGGTCTCCACCCCCGTACACGTAGACACTGGTGCAGAATCGGAATCCGCTACGCCAGTTAAGAGACATAAAAAGTCCAAGAGTAAAGGACGTGCATTTTCTGAGACTGTAGCAGAATTGGACATCCCGGAAGGGCAAGAACGGGATCGTCTCCGCGAGGCATGGGCCTCACCTCCTAGAGTGAAACCCAGTGGCAGTCCAGGAGGGGCGTTTAAGTCCCCGTCTGAGGAACAAGTGACTTTAACGCATAGGGATACGGGAACAGTACTTTCGGCGGTTACAGGCCAGTTAGGCATTCCCCCGCGAGAGGACTTATCCCCCCCTCCTCAGCTGCAGCGTCTCCCGAGTGAATTTTCAGCGTTTTTGTCTATGCAATCGCAACTGCAAAAACAACTTTTGGATTTACAGAGTCAAGTTCAGAAGCAGGAGAGTCTGCTTAGTCAAAGGCAAAAGCCTAAACCATCAGCTACGGTTTCTCGTCCTCCTCCGGAATTTCAGTCAGTGGCAGCGATATCGGGCTCGCCTGTACCTCACCTCCCGCTGGACTCTAACGTGGATATTCCCGAAACGGTCACCATCAGCGAGGAGGATTCCGTGGGCGTGCCCCTTTCGGGCCAAGTCTCCGCATTGCTGGAAGATGATGAGGAAATCGGGCCGATGGAAAATTCTCCCCTAGCAGCAGTCCCAAGCAACAGGGAGAAAGAAATTTACACCCCAGTAGGGGAACCCCACATGTCACATTTTTCACAATCCCAACTCCCAGAAGCAGCATCTGATGAACAGGAGTCGGAGGTGGAAGACGGGGAAGAAGAATCCGAGGGTACGTCAGTACATTCCCGTTGTCATTTACCGTTACGGGCAGTGGAGCAGGTGCGTTCTCCCGGCCAAGGGCATCGACTTTGGAGAGATCCAGCGGCAGCGGGCAGACGGCCCATCCGTACTCCCTCTCCACCAGATCTTGCCCCATCGGTCGAGGACGCGGCCCCCTCGAGTTCTGCTTCTACGATTGCACCAGAAGACGTGCCGTTCAGGGATGCCATTCAAGAGATAGCCCGCTTAGCAGAGGTCTCCTGTGGCTCCCCAAATTTAGATAAGGAGGATCCGCCCATTCGGATGACATCTCAGGCAGCTCCACCACAACAGGACTCGTTTATCGCACTAGCCACCAGTGAGGGCATTGCTCATGCTGTCACGGTCCGCGCGAAAGAGTTCAAGAAGATGGACGCCGGTGAGGGTCGCACGTTGTCGCGTTTCCATTTATCTAAACATTGCTCAGTACGACCAGGACCATATCGGTCAGCGGATGAAAAAATTCCCCTAGAGGCACTGGAGCAGCCCGTGAAGCGTACAGTCTGGATGCCCACAGTGCGTAGTGACTCAGACATTCCATTAGTGGAGAAAGACGCAAAGACCATCGAGGCGTCTTCTCGCCACATCCTGAACATTATGTCTTTTCAAGATCATGCACTTAAAGCACTAAAGTCGCGTTGGGAAGAACTTCGCCTTAGTGATCCCGTGTCTGCTAAATTGATGGAATGCCTGGCCTTAGCTACCCGAGACGTGGTCAAACTTTCCACTTTTTTGATGACTTCAATGGTCTACTTACGTCGAGATGCCTTTCTCCAGCACTGCTGGTCTAGTGTCAAAGGTTTGCGGGACCTGCGTCATGCCCCTATCCTGGAGGAACGAGAACTATTTCCTCCCGCCGAGATAGAGAGGGTGAACCAGGAAAGTCGTTCGCTTTCGCAAGATTATGCCCTGATGTCCAGGATGTCTCGCTCCTCCTTCAAACGTCCACTGAAGAGGAAGAGACCACAACAGTCCTCTCCAGCACCGTCTAAGCCGAGTGCGCAGCCACAACAGCCCCCTGTCAAGAAACCGAAACCCAGCCCCGGCAGCAAGACAGAGGGTCCGGCTCCACAGTCGTTCAGGTAGCAGCCAACCAAAGTACCGTCACGAGATTCCCTTATCTCCTGGCGATACTTTAGCAAACTTAAGAGACTTGGAAAATTTACTTTCCTTAAACGCCTCCTTGCCCGTAGGAGGAAGACTAGGAAAGTTTTGGCAGCAATGGGCAGAAATGGGGGCGTCTCGAAGGGTAGTACGTTGGTTAAAGAGAGGTTACTCCCTACCTTTCAAACGAGACCGGAACGGGCTCAGGTGCCCTATTCCCCTAACCGCCCATGCGCCAAGACAACTAGTCACCTCTTACGCCAAGGGGTCAGAAAAAGACCGAGCTCTCCAAGAAATGCTACTGAGCTTGTCTCAAAAACAGGCGATAGAGGAAATGCCAGAAAATCAAATGGGTTTTTTCAGCAGAGTTTTTCTGGTTCCCAAGAAATCCGGAGGGTGGAGGCTGGTAATCGACCTTTCCCCCATAAACGGTTTTCTCCGAGTGATCACCTTTCAGATGGACACGGCCCAGGTGATAAAAGGGTCATTACGGGAAGGGATGTGGGGTACCTCCATAGATCTCTCCGATGCTTACCTCCATATTCCTCTCCATCGCTCGGCAAGAAAATTTCTAGCCTTTCAAGTAGGGAAAAGACGATTTTGGTTTCTGGCACTTCCCTTCGGTCTGGCTACGGCCCCGTACGTTTTCTCCAAGGTCATGAAAGTACTGAAAACATGGGCACGGCTAGAAGGGATGTTAGTCTTTCAGTATCTGGACGACTGGTTTCTGGCGAATCAAGACAGGCAGGTAACCGAGATTCATACAATGTCTTTAGTTCGCAAGGCACTAGAGGTAGGTCTAGTAGTAAACCTAGCCAAGTCCGAATTAACCCCCAAACAGTCCATTACCTTTCTAGGGGAGTTTTGGGATCTGGCAATAGCAAAGGCGTTCCCTACGCCAGAACGCCGCCAGAGAATTGCAGATGCCATAAAAGGTATTTCCCCAGGAAAGAAGGTGAGATTACAGGCCATGGAATCGCTCCTCGGCCTGTTAGTGGCAACAGAGAAGACAGTCCCCCTGGGCCGTCTCCATTACAGGCCATTTCAAAGCCAGGTAAGATGGGCGTTGCATCAGGGTCGTTCACCCGCAGCGAGGATGCAAGTTTCACAGGTAACCCTACAAGCCCTACAGTGGTGGTGCGATGTTCTAATTATGTCCGAAGGAATGCCATTTCAGCCCCCCACCCCGGAGATAGAGATTCAGACCGATGCGTCCCATGCGGGGTGGGGAATTTATTGGAATGGTCAGGTATGGAAGGGCAAATGGCCACCCTCGCTTCAGTCCTACCACATAAACTGGCTGGAGCTTCGGGTGGTCTGGATTGCCCTAATCAAGCTGACCAACCAACTCAGAAACAAGGCAGTCCTTTTTCGGTTAGACAACTCCACAGCCATAGCTTACCTCAACAAGCAGGGGGGCACCAAATCACGATCCCTGTCCAAACTTGCATTCCAAATTCTTTCAAAGGCCAGGGAGGAACAGGTGACCGTTTCCGCCCGTCACCTGGCCGGGAAATTAAACGTCCTAGCGGACTTAGCCTCCAGACAGGGTCAAGTTATCAACACCGAGTGGTGCCTATCCCCTCGGTCCTTTCAGTGGGTGACACACCAATCCCCATGGGGTGCCCCGACTCTGGATCTGTTTGCAAACGCGATGACCACCCAACTTCCCCGGTACGTGTCTCCTTGCCCGGACCCAGCAGCTTGGGCAGTAGACGCTCTCAATTGTCAGTGGCCACGGGACGAGGTACTGTATGCCTTTCCCCCACAAGCAATCTTAGGGCAAGTCCTGCAGAGAGTAATCGAGTTGAAACCACCGTTCCTATTACTCATTGCCCCATGGACACCGGAAGCCCCATGGTTCGCCCTCCTACTCCATTGCAAGGTAGTAAGGTCGATACCGATCCCATGCCACAACGAGTTGCTATCACAACCCCATTGGCATCACTTCCACCCCTCCCCTCGCTTACTGAACCTCCACCTATGGTGTCTGACCAGTCCTTTCTGAAAAACAAGGGTTTTTCTAAGCAGGTGAGAGAGAAAATAGTAAACAGTCACAAGGGTTCAACGGCCAAAGTTTACAGGTCGCAGTGGAATAAATTTGCCGCTTGGTGTAGCACTTCTAAGCTAGATCCGTTTCAGGCTAGCCCAGCAGTGGTAGCGGATTTCCTCGATCACCTTTTCACGGAGGTGAAATTAAAGGTAAGTTCCATCGAGGGCTATAGGGCCGCTATAGGGTCAAGACTCAAAGCGTCTACAGGATACGACCCGGGCGAAGATACTTCCCTATCACAGCTAGTAAGACATTTTAAAGTAAGCTCCCCACCCTGCCCATCCAACATAGCGCAGTGGGATTTATCAATAGTCTTACAGTATCTTCAGCGCCCAGATATATTTAGTAAGGACGTGATTTCAGCAAAAAACGCAACATTAAGATTCACGTTTTTATTGGCCTTAGCTTCGGGCAAAAGAAGAGGCGAAATCCATGCCCTAGACAGAAAGGTAAATAAAGATAAGGGTACATGGGAGAAGGTCACCCTAGTCCCTAGAGCAGGATTCATGGGAAAAACCCACATCATGACCCAAGGGATGGGAACGTTCGATCACATTACTCTCCCATCCCTACCAGATGACCCCGACTCAGACGGTCTGGTCTCTTTGTGTCCCGTCAAGGCGCTGCAACAGTATTTGGAAATGTCAGAGGCCTACCGATCAGATAATCAGAAGGCTCTCATCATTTCGTTTATGCCGAAATTTAACAAAGATCTTTCGAAACAGTCGATCTCAAATTATATTAAAAGGATCATTTTGGCAGCCTATGACGATGCACAAATCGACCCTAACCCGTTAGGGGAATCAAACATCAAAGCCCATCAGGTAAGGCAAGTAGCCAATTCCCTCAGGGCGGTACGCAACGTGTCCCTTTCGGATATATTAAAAACAGGTTGTTGGGTTTCCCCCAACTCGTTTGTTAAATACTATCTGAAAGATTTTTCTCAAGATGAATTGTCTGGCTTATATTCATTAGGACCGTTCGTGGCTTCAGAAACGACCATTACAGGCTGAGTGTTTCTGTTGTAGGAATGCTTCTCCCAAGTTTAAGAACAAGGGCAAGCACAAGAGTAACTTCTCCAAGGGCCGTAATGGGAACAGTAACAACAACAACAAGCCACGAAAGTAACAACCTACAAGAAGGTCTTTCCTTCTTACTCTGAACATTTCGCCTTTCGCTCAGGTCCTTTGGACCATTTCGGTTCGTGCTTATATTAAGTTACGGACGAACGCTGGACGGTTATGTTTAATTAAGCATTTATTTACTCCGAAGTGTTCAGGATCGCATGTGTAATGAGTACAGCCCAGTCTTCGGTCTTACGGCTACTCGGATGCTTAAGTTTTGATCTCCTTTCTTCATGTTTTTCAGAAAGAAAGGGGGGGGGACCATGTCGGTCCCAGACGTACCCAGTGACCGTACACCCGTTGTAGCCGGAAGGCCGAAAGCCGGTTTATGGTTCATGGTATGAGGTACCATAGTGTCATTATGGGCTTATGGGACCATAACGGCCCCATATAGGAAAACAGTCATAAATAAGCAAAATTTTTTCTGTTTTTCATTTTATGACGATTTACAGTAGTTTTAGTACTATCTAGTCAATCGCTATGAGTTTATTTCAAATAAACGTGGTAATTTATCAAATGAGAAGAAGAAAAGTTAGACAGCGGACTCGCTTTCTTTTTCAAGTTTGAATTGCATGTCTTGTAAGACACTTCAGTCACTTTACTAGAAGTGTCAAAGAGTTTATTTGCGTAATTCCTATGGATTTACGATCGTTTTGTAGTACTTCTAAATAAACCTAATTGTTCATCAATACATAGCAAGTGAATAGTGAGAACTTGAGGAAGGGATCCATCCGGTGGGCGGTTGGAGGGGGATGGTGATAGTTCTCAAAAAAGATGATGGCATGGTTGGAAGCCTTCTCATCTCAACTGACAGTTGCTGTGATATTTTTTACTTTGTTACGATTTACCTTATGTTGAAAGACCGGAATGGTACGCCTCCGGACTTTATTTAGGAAATCATTAAAAGAATTGAAACTTAGCTGACAAGTTTTATTTCTTCTTTGCGTCGAGTGCACAGCACTCCTCGCCTATATGCAATGAGCTTTTACAAGCCATAGTGTAATTCGCGACCTTTTTGGGCAGTTCAAGAATGGCAGGCTCCCCTGCTCCGGACTCAAGTCCCATTAAAAGTGGAGATAAGCGAATTCAAAGCTTTTGCGAAGTAAAACTATCGTTTTATTTCGTAAAACGAGCTTTTACGAGTAAAAGCGCAATTCGCGTTCTCCACTTTTAACTTTGATTTTAACCCGTCCCATCCATCCCCAACTAGCCTGGGCGTGTTTTACCGCCTTTTGGGGCTAAAAAGGGAATGTCGTTTATACGAGACTAGCAGACGACGTCTCGGGCATTCTGATTGGCCATAGGATGGATGGAAGGGTTAGAGTATCTTGAACAGTACCTCAAAAAGTTCTTTTTTATATTGCGTGGTAAATATTACTGGAAGGGAACCCATTAAAAGTGGAGAACGCGAATTGCGCTTTTACTCGTAAAAGCTCGTTTTACGAAATAAAACGATAGTTTTCGTCATCAGTTTAGATACCATCAGTTTAAACCCGAAATAGGAAACATAGTAAGGCAGTCGTTTGCTAATTATTTATATAGTATTTAATTTCATAATAAACTGCAAAGCATTTGCTACGAATGGCAATTACTTATGTTCAGTTTAAATTGTGCGTTTATACATGCAATGTAAGGGTACCACACTATCATATTTTAATAGAATACCTTGTACACGTCCTGCCGAGCACCCTTCCACTTTCGCCAATGGCAAAAATATGTTTAAAAGAAGTGTAGCATATTTAAGAGATAATTTTAAATAAATTATAAATTTTCAATACACGCAGTTCCTTTTGGATGCACCTTTCTCCAACCTTTTATCATTGTAGCCATTAACAAGCCCGATAAAAACAATCGAGAATAAGTTTATTGAGATTTTATTGAGAATTATGAGTTAAAATTTACACGAATTCGTATCATCTGCAAGTGTTATTATCTGCGGGGACTCCATCACACACTTGAAGCCTTGAGACATCCGCGTTCGGCTGGCGTAACACACGGTCTCTTCACATTAATTCCATGTGTTACAAATGTCTAAATGACCAGAAATGAAATCTATATCAGTTATCTAAAGCACCTCTGTGTGTATTAGAAATAACTGTGAAAAGAGATGTATCCGAAATAAATCAAGACTTATCTAAAAATTAAGATAATTTACAGATATCTTTTGAAATAAAGATCTTTCTGAACGGTAGCAGATACCTCTTAGAGCAATTGGAGAAATCTTCAAAGTACATGCAGACGTCATCGCAAAAAGACCCGTACGTAGAGATATCTAAAAATTGATAATATATAGAATTAAGTGGGAATTTTTTTTCCCACAGAAGGTCAAGATCAGCAATTTAGTGAGAGATATCTGATTATAAGGCCTTAGAGACATTGTTCAATTAATTACAGGTTTATGAATTCCTTGATAATTGTTAACAATTCAAAATACAAATGCAAATGCAAAAAGACAACCATCAGTTAGAGATAAGCCTAATATAAACATCTGTGATAATGCAAAAGTTAAAATATTTGAGTTTTACCATAAAGGTAATTTAATAAATTAATAAATAAAAATCAGAGTTATCCCTAAATAATAACGATACAATACAAACATAAAGTTATTTTTTACGATATCTGAAAAATGCAAATATCATTTGTTCAGTTTAATCTTTTTTGTCTTTAAATTAACTTTATAATTTAGTGATAACGGATCGACTATTTCCCCTGAAATGTTGTTGAATTCTTTGAAGGAGAGTATAGTTTACTTTATAATACCGTCCTTTATTCATCAATGCGGCCTACGGGTATTGAATTCTATTGTTATTCAAAGTTTCCGACCTTCCGAAAATATTTCAGCGAATAAGAAAAAGCAGGAAAGGCCTAGTTTGGCATTAAACTGGGTGGCGGGTAATTATAAGATATAATTGCTATTTTGGTGTCAAAATATATCTGCTATATCATACTTATGTCAAACTCTGTTAATATTTAACGTGTGTATTTGGTAACACTGTGATATACAGACGCCCCAGATCTCGAATACCCGATGACGTATAGCATTGAAATCTCAGTTTAGTGTAAATATGTATACAGCATGAATAGCTTAGGGACTGACAGAAAGGTCCTTGCTAAAATTTAAGAATATCTTTCTTTAATACTGAGAATGAACTTAACTATTTAGTATCACATGATGCCGATAGCTCTACACAGCCACATACACACATATAAAAAGCTCAGGCAACAAGATTTCAGCTAGGACCTTGCATGTGAAAACGAACGCATATGTATGTAATTAATGCAAATCACCTCAGTGTGGGGGGGGGGGGGGGTGTGGTGATGGGGGTGGGGGTGTAGGGCTCTTCCAGCGTCTGGGTGTGCTTCACCACAGTGTACCCTTGGCTGTGCTTCGTCACAGTGCACCCTTGCGCCAAGTCTCTTCCAGCCCGTAACCGGGGGTGGGGGGGGGGGAGGGGGTTGGCTCTCCAGCGTCTGGCTATGCTTCGCCACAGTGCACCCTTTCGCCAGGTCTCTTCCGGCTAGTAACCGATCTTTACTTCACATCCACGTTGCTGTATGTTCTCTACCATGTTTGCAAAATAAAATTTGACGGTTAGGCGAGGGAAAATAACATTGTTTCTCATTCCTCGGCGGGTCACTAAAGTCTCAAATACAAAAAATAAATAAATAAATAAAAGAAGTAACCTGTCCGGATCTGAAAAATTTTGAGTGAAAAAAAATCGATTTTAAAATAGAAAGAATAACAAAACATTTTTCCGGAAGGCAGAAAACAACACTAAATATAATCTTGTCTTAAAACTTTGCGCTCTCATTTTTAAGCAAGTAATACTTCTGCCGCCTGAAAAACTGCTTAAAAATTGATAATATAAATGTTTGATAATTTATAGCATTACATCAAACCATATTTAACGAATAAAATGAAAGAAAAATTTTGCCTTATGCCGGATCATCGAAATTTTCTAAAATGAACAGTTTCCCGGCCGGGTCTAAATATTTGGAGAAAAAAAAAAGATTACGGAAGGAAGAACCAAATTTTTTAAAAATTGAAACAAGACTTTTTGCTTCCTGTCCTTAATTTAGTTCAGTAATTTTAACTAGATAGGAAGTTATTTGTCTGCAAAAATGATCAAACCCAGTAACAATTCAGGGGTTATCTCACCATGAACTCACCGAACCGTTCAATGTGCTCATACTACCATGAAATAAAACGCAAAGTTTCTTTATAAACTGCAAGTTGATTTGCAAATCATACTGTACAAGATGCAAAATCATACAAAGCACTATGCTGTTTTCAGACCTTCTCTATGACCCTAAAACATTAACTGAAGCCTTTGTTAATCTCAGCCGTCAGTTGTCACTCCCTAACACAGATATTGTACAGAATGGATGTTCTACGTCCGCAGCAGAACTTTTGGGGCGTTTTTTTTCCCGGGGGTGGGAGAGGAAGGGATTTCTATGTGATTCTCATTTGGTCCAATTGCTGCCAGTACAATATGTGCGACATCTGCTTGGAGCAACATAACGTGCCCATCTAACGCAGCTGACTTGGCACCATGAAAATGAAAAAAAAAGATTTTGCTGTTAAAATTTAGCATTTTGCCACTTCGGTTTTCCTTTTCTTCTTGATCCATTAAACATCCGGCGCTGCAGAGACCTCCAAGAAAGTCCTGGCATTATCGAATGCGAGGTGAGAGCCGAGTGAGGACGGCGTGGTGTATGATTAGACAGGCGTTGTATGAACGCCTAAGATGTCATCTACCCGGGTATGATGACGACATTACACCGATGATCCAAAGAACAATAATATGTGCACTGTCAATGTGTATTCTGAAAACAGTTTGGAATCGCCGGCCTGGTATACATTGTGGCAGTACTTCCATTCTTCCCTACAAAAACCCGTTTGTTTTGCCCTGGAGAACTTTAATGTACTATCCCTATTTGAGGGGCAAACTTCTGGATCGAAGGGATCGAGAACCACCCGATACATCTTAAAATCAATGCGTAAAATTTGCTATACCTTCTCAAGTGCCTCTCTAGAGAATAGCTGTGGCCATTGAATCTGAAAAAGAACTTTCAACTGTTGCCCCAGAGGCAAGGTGTTGGAGCTTTGCCACCTGCTCAGAATTTATGACGATGCGTTGTTAAATGCGAAAATATTTGCGGAACACAGCATTCTTTGGATATTTTGGTCCAATTCAGAAAGAACTGAAACACAAAGCAGGCTACAAAACAGGGCAACAAACATTTTGATTAAAAATAAAAACAGCCTAAACTAATAAACAAGATTTTGAAGGTTTGCGAAAGTAATACGCCGAGGGGTTTTGGCAAAAAATATTGATATCATACCAACTTGCTAAAGAAAATATGATTTGCATTTTTATACAAATCGGCTTTAGCCTTTTTGCTAAAATTCCACATTATAAGTAGTTTTTAAGTGATGTTCCTTTACGCTCTTTTTCCTGCATTTGTGATACCTTAAGTGTTTTGAGGCACCTTCTGTTAAGCCAGTCAAATACTTTTGGTCATGCCAGTCATTAATTTTATGTCATCTTTTGATCGTGCCATTCACTGATTTTTTTATGTCTTCTTTTGATCCTATCATTCATTGATTTTTGATGTCATCTTTTGTTCGTACCATTCGTTGGTTTTTATGCCATTTTTTTGTGGTACCATTTATTGATTTGTCAGTCATCTTTTGGTCGTACCATTCATTGATTTTTTGGTGTCATCTTTTTAATGTTCGTACCAATCGTCGATTTTTATGCTATCTTTTGGTCTTACCAATAACTGATTTTAACGCCATCTTTTCATCATGATTTCATGATTTCTCGGAGTCACACCTTCGGCTTTTGTCGTCTATTCAACAACGGAGTCTTTACATTTTAGTCTGTTCAAAGTCGTTTACGAGGAAGCACTGTCTCGCAAATGCCATTAATTTTGTCCACTGTATTTATCCAATGTGAACCAAATATATTAACGCACAAAATCGAATCACCTTAGTACCGTTCTATCATCGGTCATATTTCCTGGCTGCCACTGCGCTTTACAAACACGTTTCCTCGTGCTAAAAGACGTGCGTCAAAGCTAAAATGGCTGCCATTCTCATTGAAGATTATTCAGTAATTTATCTGCTTCTGAAAGAAGAACTGAAACAGACATGTAAGCTTTGCAACTTTTATGCCAAAGAACATAAAAAATGTGTCTACTTTTTACAAATTTGCCGTTTTCCTTTTCAATGACCATTGGCCCCTAGAAAACGCTTTCAATCCATATTGAGTCATTAATATAATTGTTAGCGGTGCAAAAAAAGATAGGGTAGGCGTTTGACCCCGGCTAGGCGTTTCGCCCTATGTTCTTCTATCTGTTCTTGACAATAAGTAACCATATCACAACGATATTACTTTCAATACCGTTAATATATTTATCAATATCCACGGATTTATGTTTTAAAAATTTTATGCCATCTCAAGTATCATTGAAAGCCCATTTAATATCGGTCTTTCATGCACATCAGAGACCTCAATACAGGGCTCATAGACCTCAATGCAAGCCTTATAGACCTCAATACAGCAGGTGTAAATAAATTTCAAAGATCGTGGTTTTATTACTTTAATAAATAAATTTTTTGTTACCTTTTGTAATTTTCCTTTTGTCGTTTCTTAAATGCTGTCAGTTCAAGTATTGTCATGTGGTTATAACCAGCCATTTCTTTACTGAACACCTGAACACCTGTTTCTCCTTTATTTTGACAGAGAAAGATAATATGCAATTTTTTTTGGGACCGAGAAACGTGCACCTTCAATGGATGTTTTCTTTTCCTTTTTTAGCTGTTGCATTTTTGTTGTGTGTGTATAAACTCGATTAGGGTGAAAAGATTTTGCACAACAGGGAAAAACGAAAACGATTTGGCCTATTTTATTTATTGAGTTATTTATTTATTTATTTATTTATTTGGGGGGGGGGGGGGAGTAAGAAAAGATTTGTTAGTTTGTCAATTTAAAAAAAATGAGCTAACACCTATTGCTGGTTTTAGACGGGCAAAGCAAATCGTTTCATCATTGATGAAAGATATGCAAATCAAAACCTTAATCAATAGAAATGGATAAATTGATACAACCAGATAGATTATTGCTGTCAGATTGTCCGTCTGTCTCCCATCGCCAGCTCTCATCAGTCAAATACACAGAAATTAATCGGTCAGTATTTTTCGAACACACGCATTTTTATATTATCAGACTATCTAGCTGCTAAAAAATACACACAAAAAAAACATGTCAAACGAGCACAAGAACAGCTGCATATGAAGACAAACGGTATTGCTGCATTACAAACATTGAGCTCAGCGGAAAAAGCGTAGTGTTTCACCCTACAAACTTCCATTTCTTCCAGGTTTATTTTGACATTTCACATGTATTTCTTACGACTTCTGGAGTGAAAGAGAAATTATTGAATTAATATTATTAATTCTCCATTTTTAAAAAATTTTTCTCTGCTCTTCCCTGTGCTCTCTTCCCTACTATCTTCTCTGCTCTCCTCTCTGCTCTCTTCTCTGCTCTCTCCTCTGCTCTCTTTTCTGCTCTCATCTCTGCTCTCTTCTCTGCTCTCTTCTCTGCTGTCTTCTATGCTCTCTCCTCTGCTCTCCTCTCGGCTCTCTTCTCTGCTGTCTCATGTGCTCTCTTCTCTGCTCTCCTCTCTGCTCTCTTCTCTGCTTTCTTCTATGCTCTCTGCTCTGCTCTCTCCTCTGCTCTCCTCTCTTCCCTCTTCTATGCTCTCTTCCCTGCCCTCTTCAGCTGCTCTCGTGTTAGATCATTAACCTTTTTCTACTTGTCCAAATGATATATCATCTGTTAACAGTTGTTTTTTGTAAATGCCTGAACGCGTCAACAGATGAGGTATATGTATTTTATTTTTTGCGCGCATTCAGTGGTGTTGTTTGTTTGCATTCCAGATGTTCGTCCGGAATTGTCAATTTTGCAAAAGTAAGAGTATCAACATGGGAACAATAAGCGTAAAATTTATAATTGCCTTTAATTGGCAAAGGAAGAACAGTAAAGATAAAGGACCACTGCGGTCACTGCGGCTCAAGACATTGTTAATGACACTTACTTTTACTTTAGAAATATTATATCAGGTATTTAATAAAAGTTCGAAATGTTATTCATCCATTGTAACTCCGTGTCATATCAAATTACTTTGAAAACATCTTTCGTTCACTCCAATTCTTTCGAATCTGTAGCATGTATAGAGGCAGCTTTTTGGATTTTTCCCTTTCTTTGTCATCTCTTTCATGTAAACAACACAAACAAATAAACACGCAAACTTAAGTCAAGAAAAAATATTGTAACTTCCCCAACATCATTCATAAAATGGACCCTGGATAGCAAAGAGGTGTGAGTCATAGATCAGGAATCATACGCTAGCGTGTGTTAACCAGGTGTTTTACCACACGGTATTCAAACGTTGGAATTTGACAACTGGTTCGAACATGTTAACAATATGGCAAACAATGCTCACTGAATAAGAAGGGGTCCATGCATAAACTTGATAACTCCACTTATCAGGAAAATGCACTATTGCCACCACGGTATTTCTTGGCCTCTGTTCTATCACATATGTAAGTCTTACACCTCAAAACCGATTAGAAGTGGGCATTTTTCAGGAAAATGCGATGGGAAAAACCTATGTTTGTTACTAAAATTTCAAACTTTAAAGGCGTTTTTCTCCACTGCTGATAACTGCAGTTATCAAGTTTATGCATGGACCCCTTTATTCATTGAAACAAGACACCGTTTACAAACAACAATAAACATGTCTTACCCCATGGAGCTCAGATGTTTGCAATGTGATGATCAGTTTCAAAATTCAGTGACTATATGTTATTACATAAGAAACATATCATTATCATTTGTTATCTATATATGGTTACAGGCTGAAACGTGTCGATCATCATATGTTTAACCATATAGTATCTGCAGGCTCAATATGTAATCAGTTTCAACACGTGTTTGCGACATGGTAACGATAAGATAACCATATGGTTATCAGCACGTGTTTAACTTGAACATTATATGGTAAAACATGTCACAGACAAAAGTTTAATATGTGATTATGGCGTGTTTACGATGCAGTATCATGAGGCACGTTCGTATCCGCACAAGTTGAGGCATTTACAGAAGTGCTTCATTTATCAGTTTTAAACCCCTTGTGTCTATGGGTGACCCATAGCATTTTATAGTGTCATATGGTGAACAAATACTAAACACATATGGACCACATGGCAAACAAAGAAACAACATAGGAAACGGCATAGGAAACATCATAGGAAACGGCATAGGAAATACGTGTTCACCAAATGATCACTATTTGTTTACCGTATATTAAGTACAATATATATGTGCTATTGTACAGATATATTAAGTACAATATATATGTGCTTCAACTTACTGTAAGCAAAAACTTTAATCACATATTTATACAATTGTTTTAGTTTTTTATTGATGTATATCTTAGCAAACAAAACATTTTTAATATTTTTTAAAGAATAATAACCACATATATCAACACATGTTAGCGATATGGGATAAATATATTATCATGCGGTCAAAATATGTGACCATGTGGTTAACATATGTTGATAATCTGTAAACATATGTGGTGCACATTTCGTGAACATTATTGTTGCATGCAAATGACATATTGAAAATATGTCTAAACATATCACAATCACATGTTTACCAGGTGTTTGCTACGTGGTTATCATATTATAGACATGTGGTTAGTGTATTTCGTCATTTATGATATCCCATACATAGTTATAGCTATAAATATATTTCGATAATCATATGGCAAATATACGGGCTCAACGACACTTGCAACACATATACACGACGTCGTAACTACAGGATTAACAAGCGATTTATCAACATACGTTTGACTGTTATCTACTTAAACATAAAACCTCACTTTCATGAAGTTAAGTTGCAACTGAAATGTACTGTACTAAAAATCCACATTACCAGTATCACTCCGTTGCTGTTTCCTGACTTGGCCACTCCGGAATAGTTTAGTCAAGATAAACCTCAACTGATCTGCTTTTTTTGTCTCTTTATTTCGTGTAGGTGCTGACGAAAACAGACCAATTCAAGTGATAGACCTAAAAGTAAAACCTTTCATAGTGAGAATACCAGGCAAGGTTAGGATTTGGACGACACTGAATATAACAGAGGACCTTCCACAATATATGGGAGCCAGAGTATTTCTTCACAAAGTCAAAAAGGAAGATGGAACAACGCGACCAGTCTTAAAGGGAAGGTATGTCATTCAAGTAACTTAAAAGTACAGTGCAGAACTAACGAAGTAACCTGGAAATCTAATTACCTTATTTTTTTTTTGCTCCGGGTCTTTCTTTCGTGGAATGGCTGAGGACTAAGAAATTCTGGCAGCCAACTCAGACAGATTAGATGCAAAAACACGTTTTTCACACTTTGCTGTTCAACAACTCTTGCTATAAAATTCGCAGCATTCCAATATTTTGGCACATGGTAGGTGTACTTTTACTCGTTTTATCCTCTTTATATTTATTGGCTTCTAGCGTTTTTATGTATTTTATGGGTGCTTGGGTATTTCTGAAAGCACAAGCACATAGAATCTACATCCCACATTGTTATATGACTTTGGTAAATGCTGTAATCTGATTGGTTGGTTCTCAAATCAATAATTTTGTTATTGCTGACCAGAATTTCAAAATCGCTATATATTGCAGTTATTTGTAATCAAAACAACAATCAAGAGATTGTTGTGAGTATTGCCATTCATAATAAGATACATTAAAGATACACAATAAAGCTAAAAACTAAAATAAACAAGTCGTCATACCAACAGCCAATTTCTCAAAGCGACAATTCATTTTTCTTTGTTTTGTTCCTCCCATGTTATAATTAAAAAGGGAGACTAACCAAAAATTACAATTAGCTCTCCCCTCCCCCTTCCTACTGTTTAAATGCAACACGAAAAACCCTTTAGCACAGTCTGCTACGATGTACTCTGGAACGGGTAAGCGCGGAGTGTTAGCAAACAATACTTTGCAGCGTGAAAAGCGGCCTATGTTCATTGTTTACTTTATTAGACACAAGGAGGCTTCCCTTAATATACAGGTTGACCTCAGTGTAAAAACGCTGTCTCTAGTCCTTAAAAGCCAGGTGTCCTTATTATACAGGTTTTCTTGGTATTGAAGTCAATGGGATTTCAAACCCCTTTCCCTGATTCCCAGAAGTCCACACTATACAGGGTGTCCTTGGGGCAGGTTTTACTGTAATGTTAAATCTTCTGTTTAAACAATTCATTATTAAAGTTTTTCAAAAACGCAATAATCAGAGCTTTCTGTATTCTTCTGCAATATGCAAGTACTTACGTAATGCTCGGGCAGGACACAGAGACATTATCCTGACTCAATCTTTTCATTCTCTGGCGCTAGTAAAGCTACCTGATCAAAAGGACACAGACCTGCAGTGGCGATGTGTATTTTACCCATGAAACCTGCCTGTGTTGAAAGAAAACCTTTCGCAACTGAACGTTTTCTTTGAAGATCTGTCGATTCTAGGGCGAGGATTTGCTGCGGGTGGGAGAAGGGGTGCGTCACCTTGCCATCAGAGTCAGATGACACTCTACTATCCTGGTTGATTCGCTCAATCTCCCCATGGCGGAAACAGTTGCTTTTGGACTAGAATGAATGCATAGAGGATCTTGAGGAGGCCTTTTGTATTTGACTCACATTGTTGTTAAAGGGCATCATGCCGCAGAAACAACGTGGATGGAGTGAGATGCGTTGCGAGTTTCACTACGTCTCTCGTCGTCAGGGCCAGACTCTTGAAACACTGAGAGTATTGTCTTGAAAATACACGATGTGCAGGATGCTGAACCGTCGTTGCCTTGGCGCCCCTCTCAAACAATGGAATGTCCAAGTCTTACTTGGTCATTGCTTACCGTGTGTTTGGTAGTCTGCAGTCTGAGATCGTCGGCTGAACGTTTTATCGAGCAGCTGTTTGGCAAGGTCTAATCTCAAAAGCACACGGTCCACGCCGGCGTGTAAACGTTTGAATTTCTCACAGCAAGACATGGATTGATGGACAAACCTATTTTGGTGGAGAGAAGTCCTGTGAAGATGGGGTGCGTAAAGGCGACCAACTGCTGCCTCTGTATACTTCCAGGAGCATAGGGAGTTGTACAGAAGCAGTCACTGAGTCACCGTTACAGAGCCTAGTTCGCCCGAGGTTCGCTTCTCGCCACGCCAGGGGCCTGGTTCAGTTCATATATCAAGATCTCCAGTAGGATGGGAAATCTCCTTGTTACATGAAATTGAAGCCAATGGGGAAGAGTGTATCTGTGAAAGCTCCCCCTTTTCTAAGCGCTGTGTTAAGGAGACATGCCCAAAGGGAGACAACCCTGATGACTTACACTTTCACTTACTGAATTCGCTTCCGGGTCACATTTTTTGCTCAGTGGCGGAGGTCGAGTACCGGAGCGTTGGGTTGACACATCGGACGGCAGTGACATGGGGAGCGCAGCTGTGGGCTCCTGTTGGCGTGTAATGTTGTGTTTGCGTCTCGGTTTGTCTTCCGCAGACAGCATCGTATTTCGTAACTCATAATTCTTCGTCGGTAGGTGAGTTTGCATAGACAGAAAGGCTGCTAAATTAAAAGACTGAGCCCTTGGCAACAGTACCGAGGATGGAGATGCATCTGGGAGAGGGTAAAGATCAAAATCACCCACGTGACTAGTGAAGCACTCACCCCCCTCTGGGTGGGTGATGGTCACATCCTGTTTCTCCGTGGTAATGACGCTGCCACAAACACCAGCTTCTTCGGACAGCGTTTTAGCCTTATTCTGTTGCAATACCGTCCAAGCTCTGTCTAAAATTGATCGTTCATTTCCCAACAGGAGATCAACTTTAGCTTTTGTCTCTGAAGATGCCCTTGGTTTATGCTTCTTTGACTTCTTGGCCTTATCCACAACTGACTCTGACCAAGCACAAGTGAATTGGCTTTCTGCATGATCTTCAGCGATAGTGACTGAACTTTGCTCCGCACCCTTCTATTAATGTTTTTAGTTCTTAGATGATCCAGTGCGCACTAGGCCTGGGTTAAATGAGAACACTTTGCGCAAAGGTTCAGTGGGTCACGCAGTGGATCTATCACAGAAAGTGTGGGTTGCTGGCAAGTCTGCCTCTTTCCTTATCACAGACTAGCCTCTGTCATCTCTGACGAATAAGCAGAAAAAAGATCGCATAAATAATTGCTTGTAAACACAAACTCTGAAATGACTGGCAGCCGATGCCTGCACCCTACAAAAGCGACTTAGCGTACCAAGACATATCAAGATTTGGTAACTGAACCAAGACCTAAATGTGTACTTGGTACTCGGACCAAGTCAAGGTCCGGGTACGAAGCAGGTACCCAGCATCAAGCTCAAACCAAGATCCAGGTACCCAGTGAGCACCTTGTACTAATACTGAGCCAAAAATTGTGTTTAATCAGTACTCGCTACCGAAACAGAACCAAGCCTTGATGTGTATACGGTCGGTACCAAGAGTATAAAAGGATTTGGAGCATCAGAATTGATCGATTGAAACCCCGTCTTCTTCGTCCAGACACTGCCAAGTAACCTTGCTCAGCTCTACAATTACTAGTGGTCTGCTAGGAGGCATAAAGCTATTACTTCGTAACCCACAAAGTTGCAAGAAGCTTGAGATCAAAACAGACATACGTAGACTGAAATAACCTGTACTCCTGAGGATCTTCAGCCAGAACATCCGAATCCAGCAAGCCGAAAGAGAACCTAAGAGTAACTCTTCTAGGGGAGAGTAACCAACGTGCATGAAAACTCAGATTTACCAGCCGTGAAAAGTACGAAAGCAAAAATTACAACCAGTATGAGTCCGTTACACTCAAATTTTACTTCCACAAAACTAACTACGTTATCCAAAGAATTACAGTAAAACAATGGCGCTAAACACCCTTTACTTTGCTGTAGCAAGAAAAAATTCAGCTTGGACAAAAACGTGTGTGCTTGGTATCGGACACAGAACGAGAATTAGGCCATGGTTCTTATGTACCAACGATTCTGATGGGCTGATATCTAGACCGGAACTATTCGAGCTACGTCCTATTTTAGTTATACATCACGCAGGCTTTGATAGACCACGAGATTTGAATTTTTCTCACTTCTATGCAATCATGGCGTCGCACTCATAGTAAACTTCTGCGCGCAAGGTCTTTATTATCGCAGCGCCCATTTACGTCTTTACCTCAAGCAGACTATAGATGTTGCAAAAATATTGGAGACACACTCACATCATAATCAGAAGTCTAATTTCATTACGATAACGATGTTCTAGTCACCGGTTTTGCTTATACACAGTGTAGAGACGTATGAAAAACATCAAAAAGGCCAAACGCGTGGCTACGACTGCCGTTTCGGATCCTGCCTGACATCTTTAAAGGGTCGAATGTTTACTGCATAACTCTAACCCTTTTTCATATTTTTCATACAAAATTAGTTGACCTAAGATGATGACGTCACATATAGGCGACAGCTGGGCAATTCGTTCAGCGAATACAACCTTCTACCTCTGTTATTGAATTATTTAGATAATAGTTTTAGAACCGGAACATGTGTGTGTGCTTGCACTCTGCAGTGTTCTTTTCGCATAAGCTTGAAACGTATTATGGTGTAATCCCAAAATTCACATTTGGTATGTACGCCTTTTTAAAAAGAATAAACATGTGTGGGCGAAGAAGAATAAAATAGCACACGTGAGGTGCTAAGATTCTATCGCATAAGTCTTTCATGTTTAACAAAGCCCAAACATGTGAACTATGGCCTCGGGCTGTTTATAATTGTTCAAGAAGTCACTTACTCCAGTCACGCAAATAAGATATTTAAACTTATTTCAAAGATACGAGTTTTCATAAATGAAATGAATAAATAAATTAATAAAGTAATTAAAAAATAAGAACACTCGCCAGCTTTTAATTATTTATGTGTTAGTAATTTCTGACATTTCTTTTTCATGCATATATAACTGTATGTGAGAGCGACTGACAGGGAAGGTTTCCTGGCTGCACGCCCTAACTGCACGTTCTTTCCACTCCTTCCGTGTCAATATACTTCGTTTTGTTTTCTTTTTTTTGTATTTTTTATCTTTATTAGAGATGGGTGAGAAATATAAATAAAGAAATAATAGCAATTAAATTAGATGTGTCTTAATTCAATTGTAAGATTTTGAAAACAAGGCAAACAGAAGTTTTTCCAAGGTCCGTAATTATAAAAGAAATAGAGAAATGTTTAATTTTTTTGGCTGTATTTTAATTTGGAGATATCCAAAGCTGAACAGTTTGCTACATCATGTTAAATGCAGCTGTATATAATTTTAAATAAGCCGAATTTGAGATGTTGCAAATTCAATTACAAATGTCAAAAACTGAATAAGGTGCATCTCTGAATGAAGACCTTTATGTTATTTACAGATCTCTGACTATCGACTGTTTGTAAAAGCGGTATTTCATATTACCATATTACCATATCTTCTCGCCATTTCTGAGAGTAGGAATATATGATTTCTTAAAGACAAAAATGCTTTTCAAGCGTCAAGTACGATCATTTATTCTACCAAAAAAATCACCAAACAAAAAAGTCCAACGACGTCAGGCTCCGGTGTAACATTTGCTATTCATTTATTTATAAAACATGGTGGGGGCTTTCACATCTCTTAGTAACCAGAGATAACGCCGTCAGTATGCGTAATCGTGCGGGATCAACATTATTCGCACCTGATCAATAATCTCTATGTTGACGAAAAATAAGCCGAAACCCACTAAATTTCATCACTTCAAAACATCTACTTTATAAGATTTTAGTCTATTTTTTTAAAAAAGAAGCCATGCTATATTGTTTGAAGGATTTTTATTCTGATTTGGCATTCAGGTCTATGGCGTCCATGTGCATAGTGTAATCCTGGCGCCCTCTAACTTCAGATTTAAATACATGTTTCAGAATGCAAATGAAGACATAGAGTCGCGTGTATTTTTAAGTTGATTATACACGTGCGGTAACTTTCGTGTACAATGCCCATAATTATCTGTCTCATTGCGTAGAAATATGTGCTTTAATTATCCTCTATATAATAACTGAATAAGCACTTTGAGTTATATTATAATATTCAAGTAGCAACCAGCAAATCGTTAATTACCTCCGCATTCTGAATACTTTAGCGGTTGATGACAGGCAGAGTGCAGGCTTAAGATGCATGTTTTTCATAATAACATTATTATATTAAGTTAGACATTTTGCTTGATTAAATGGCACAATGGATTTTTTGGTAAAGTTGCTGTTAGTTTTGCACTTGTGTTTGTCCTCCCCGCCTCTGTGTTATTATTGCCGCATTCCATTTTTTTTTCACCTTTCCCCGTCGATGCAGACACAGCGACATGCATGAGACATTTTTATACCCGCAACACCATTGTATCGTCTTTTATTTGCCTGTAAGTCCTTCTCTTGAGTGAAAAAAAAAAACACCAGCAAGAATATCTTGTACCCAGGAAGCATTCCGACGTCAATTCAGCGTCGATTTGAGATTGTGACGTCATTCCGACCAAATCACAACATTAAATCGCGTAGGTCAACGTCTTGTCAACGTCCTTGATGCAATTGTGAATAGACATTTGAAATCGACGTTGTGAAGACATTCGAGGACATTTCAGGAGCATGCAAGTTTTTTCCTGCTACCTTTTGAAAAATATTCATCACAGTCCATTAACAACGTGTATGGAGCGTTTATTATACGTCCGATAATCGACGTTGATTTGGCCTCAGCAAATTAAACTTTGATTCGACTTCCATAATCAACACAAAAAACCCCTGATCCGACGTGGAGAGAGCAACGTCTGTCCAACGTGAATGAAAAGCCACAATGCTTACTGGATAGCCACCAATATTTGTGGGAAGTTACGGTTTGGCCCATTACTGAGATGATGGGGAAGTGACGGTTCAGCTGGGTTACTGAGATGTGTGGGAAGGGACTCTTCGGCCGGGTTACTGAGATGTGTGGGAAGGGACTCTTCGGCCGGGTTACTGAGATGTGTGGGAAGGGACTCTTCGGCCGGCTTACTGAGTAGAAGGTAAACTAGGGGCGAACATATTTGACCTGCAATTGGTTTGCTACAGAAAAGGGATTGGATTAGAGACCATCCTCCCTTGCCTCCCCAGTCTGTCTCCTCCATTATCATCTGCCGAGATGAAGTACCGGGACATTTTTACGAGTCACAGATTCATGAAGCCACACGGCGGTTTTTGTTGCTTCTCTCATTCTGTTCATTTCTCAGTTAGAAAATCTTCACTCACAGGGTTTTATTGGGTGTAAATCCGTAGTAAAATATAGGCACCTCTTCTGATGACTAGCAGCATCTGGTTGCATCGGCTCTGTGGTCCTCTGTTACATTGCTTCACTTACACGATGGCGATCTGAATGTAAACCACCAACGCCCCCCACGCGTTCCCCCCTCCCCCCCCTCCCCCCCCCCCCGCCATGTCATTCGGTGTGCCACGTGTCCTTCCATAACAGGACGCAAAGGATGAACAATGGAGAGTTAATGAAACCCGAGGAAACATTTATTTCTTTTAAGTGTTGAGATCAAATATTAATTGGCTTGTGGTTTACACAACAATTAATTTTTATTTTTGTCTATGACTTGCCTGTCTTTACCCACTATCAAAGCTAAATGACTTTCTGCCAGTGATGTACAAAAAACAGCAACTTCATTAATTTCATTTAAAATCGTATAAAAGTTATAAACAAGAAACATGCTTATGAACTTTATAAAATAAACCGAGAGGCGTTTTTAATTACATTTTCTCTGCAATGTTGGTCTTTTGCATAATTTGAATTTTGGTAATTCTTCTTGTGCGGTCCAAGTATTGTGCGTGATGGATTGGAAAGCAATATCCGCAACAGACGAGGACTACGAAACCACTCAGGATTACAAACACCCTTTTCGGAATGTAGAGTTTGATATAATCTGTTATCCTAAAAGTTGCTGCCATAATTCTCCAGTCAAATGAATTTTTCAGTTGTCGAATCAGTGTGAGCACAAGCACTTAATATAAACCCATATTGGCTTCAAGTCCTCATCAGGTTTTGCGTTGGAAGTGGGCGTTTAAAAAAATCAAAATTGGAAGTATTCGTTGACATAATTGCAGACGGTTCTTGTTTTATGCTTCACCGGCTTGTTCACGAAAATCTTATCTCTTCAAGTAAAGTCGTGTGCACCCGTTTCAGTACTCGCTGACTACTCTAGTTTGTTTTGCTGACAGATATGTCAGTTGTTAATCTCATCAGCAGTCTTTGTGAAATAATTCGTTTTCATGTCTTCTTATATATGTTTCATATTTGATCACTACATTATCATCTTTTATAGATTTAAGAACGTCCTGTATTAAGAATATTATCTCATAACTATTTATGTCGTTAATGGTTACCTGTGTTAACATTTTACAACATGTATCACATTACAAGATATAAAATCGTTAATATATGTGAAACGGATCCATGACAAAAGGTCGAGCGTCCAAAGGTAGAAAGTTGGAAACGCGACAAAACGTCGAGATTTTTTTTCAATTAATTTCAATCAAACGTTCTTTTTCTATTGTCACATCAATGACCGGAGATTGCTATGCTGCGGGAAAGATTAGGCCAGACTAGGCCAAAATGCAATTAATTTCTTCATCCCAATTCACTAATAATCAATTCAGGCAGTTGTTTAATTACACTTTAACTTGAGTCAAATTCGTCAAATACATGATAAAAGGGTAATTGCTTCGTTGCATGCTATTCAATAGTTATAAAGGTATTGCCAAAACGAGTGAATGGATTGCATTTTGAGCAAGGGCAATTAGAAATTGCAATTCATGAAATTACAGGTATTTAAATCATACACACAGGTGTATGGTTTCATTTGTAATTATTTTATGTTGAAATCTAAGCAGCTAATTCATCACACACCGGAGTCGGTGTGCAAAATTACTATAAAATGGGTGAAAATCTGCCAACAGCGAAAACCAGTAAGGCGACGAGTAGAGAAAAACTCTTAAAATCAAAAGAACATCACTAGAGTAGTAGAGTAGTTTGTTATTTTTGACTGATTTGGAATTTAGTGTATTTTTTTATAATAAATCCTTTAGACTTGTGTCTCAACTGTTGTTGCATTGCTAGAGCATAAATAAAATTTCGACCTCTTGTCGCGTCTTCAACATTCGACCTTTTGTCGCTCGACCTTTTGTCAGGACACTATGTGAAACACACCTTTGGTGAGAGATAAGGCAGGAATTGAGAAGCTTTATATTAGGCAGAGTTTCTCAGAAATAAAGTTCAGTTTTATCAGTGCGATTAGATTTTTGTGTTCAGTTTCTTGCATAAGTGTACTTTTGGTAAAAATAAAGGAGGCGTAGGCATTATGAGCCATAGGCCAACTGGGCTGTAATCTTGCTGAAGCCTGAAGGCAACTTTATTGCGACCAGTGAAAAGTGGTTTTATTTTCGAGGTGATATATATTTGATTTGATATTTGATCTATCAGACATATCGTTGATTTGATATCTGATATATCATATATATTTGATTTGATATTTGATATATCAGATATATTTTTGATCTGATATCTGATATATGAGATATACAGTAAAACCTGCCCTAAGGATGCCCTGTATATTAGGGACACTTGTGAATTAGGGACAATTCACGCCAGACTGTTTTGAAATCACACACCAACAAAACCTGTTTAATAAGGATACCTGGCCATGGAGGACTAGGGAAAGCATTTCTGCCCACAAGTCAAGTGTTACGGTGAAGTCGACTTGTATATTAAGGAGAGCAGTCTTGTGTCTCACAAAGTAAATAATGAACATAACCCGCTTTGATGCTGTAGAGTATGATTTATCAATACTCCGTGCTTACTCCTGCCAGAGGACATCGTAGCAACCTGTGCTTAAGGGGTTTTGTGGGACGGGTTCAGACAGAAGGGAGGAGAAGAGCCGGGATAATTGCAATTTTGGGTTAGTCTCCCGAGTAAGCGTTACATCTCTTGTTCTTTGAATTTATGGTGCACCTGAGCTTAAATACCACCCCATGCTTGACAATATGTTTTAAAGACGGGTTCTTGGCTAAGTTTGTACTTATAAAGCAATTACAAATAAAACGTGGGAGGAACAAAAAGAAAGAGAAATGACTTGTCGCTTTGAGAAACAAACAAAGAAATAAAGATTTTATTATGGATGATTATTTCTGTTTTTGATAGCCAAATGCTCTTCAAATCCCCTACCTGTCTATTGGGGACAACTCCCTATTAGGGACAAAAAGGCTCGGTCAGTTAGTTAGATGTCCTTAACACACAGGCTTTGCTGCATATTTGATTTGATATTTTCTGTTGCAAAAAATTGCTATGTTATTTTGTAATGACAACATTTTGACAGAGAAGAGGCACAAGATAAACAAATCGCAGCTACATCACAAGCTTTGATTCTCAAATCACAACCTGCGTCGGGAAAAGTTTTACTGTGCAGCATGGTTTTATTGTTTTAGGTACTACAAAGATGTGTGCAACATTTTAAATGCCCATTACGAGCGATCTGGGTGCCCAAAAGCAATGAAGCTTGCTGGAGTGCCTTGTGAATGCCCCTTTACAAAGGGAATTGTTCCGTTGCAAAACACAAACCATCCACTGAAATACTTCCTCCCGGGGGTTAAAGACTGGCCCATACAGGTGTGTCTTTCCCAAAGAACTGTTACTGTTAAACTTATAAAGAGTTTCCTTTAAAATGGCAAATAATGTGTTTGTCTGTCAGTTTATGCCGTAAAGTACTGTGCGATGATCTTGATGTTTATTCAGTACTATAAAAGTATTAAAGGCGAAAAGTGATTTGTTTTTAAATATACTTTTAGAGCACGGATTTGAGTGAAATCTTAAAACACAATTATGTGCTTCAGTAACCTGATTTCACATATAAACTTAAAGACACATAATTTTATTGATCACTCTTCCATTGGGTTTGTTTTCGAGGATTCATCCTCCCAGCATTTACTCAGCATTTAGAATCGGATTCTAGACCGTTTCCTGTTTTAGTAAGGATTTATTTAAATCCAGCAACTATTTCTAATGTTTTTTTATTTGTTTTCTGTCGTGAAGGGAGAGTACGAAATGATGCTGAAGATTTTCGATGACACCGATAAGAGAGAGCTCGGTTGTGTCCAACTCACCTTCTTCGTGAAGAAGCGGCGGCGACCGCGCCTCACCTCACCTTACGCCTTTACGTAACTGTACATGAAAGTTGTGCACTTCTCTAGTTTAGACAAAATGTACTATTAATAACTTATTGTGCACTTTATTATATGCTGTGTTTATAAGTAACATTAAAATCTTATCCTGAAATCAGTTTTCGGGTATAAATGCAAGAAACGGACTTGTGAAATCTCAGAGAGGAAATTGTAATGTTCGGTGCTCCAGATCTGGGAAAATAAGACCATTCTTTGAAAAATCAAAAATGTTATTTTAAGGTTTTTTAAATGGGGGAAACTGGAAGTGGAGTGTAGAAAAAAGACTTTATTTGAAAACCTCTGTAAAATTGGGACAACAGAAACCTTGCTGTGGCAGAATGGCCGTATTTTTCGTTGTGGTATTACTTCTTGGTTTTGTGAAATATGTGATATTACGCAATTAGGAGGAGCCTGAAAATGAAATGAGTTTTTCTGTTGGTCTATGAAGTCTGGACTAAGAATTCATTAACATTTCTAAGAGTTCCATGTGGTAAATATTTGTCAAGCAATGACATTGCATTTTACACTTTATGCGATGATCATGTGACTACCATATGCAAATGGGACAATTTTTACTCCACATATTGCCATAAATTTAAACATGCCGACTTCTACAAAGCGCACCGCATTGTAAACATATATTTACAAGGTTTAATCATGAAGACACGTTTGGCATCTGATAACCATATAGTGATTACCATTTGATCAAAGTTATGACCACAAGCGAGATGACATATATCAACATTATAACATGACGGCTTATTCATCATATGGTAAACACATGATCAGACACTTGTTTTGCTTTGACTGAACCATGTGGCGAACATGAATTTTTCTGAGCTGATCTAACATATGTCTATCACAAGGAAAACATGTGGTGAACATCTGATCTAATAACAGTTAATGGTAAAAGATGCGCTTACCATATTCTTTAGAATGGCGCGTTTCAACTTTGTACAACAATAACAGGACTGTACGTAAAAATAAACACATACACACCAACAAAAAGAGGAACCGGAACAAAGCCACGTATTCATGTACATTGTTTTGTATAGGTCTTTTTTTTGGTATAACATTTGTTTCAAAAGAGCTGATTGTTTAGTTGAAAGATGATTAACGTTATACGTCTGAGTTGTTTGTTCTGATAGAACTTACCAGAGCTATCACTATTCAGTCATGTACTAGCCAAGAGTATTAATTATGCTTGTGTCTAACTATTTTCGTATTAAAATAATTGTATCAGTTAAGTTAAGCAAGGATAATGTAATAACATAGCGGTTAAAATGGTGTTAATTGATGAGTAATTTTGATAAATATGTTAACGACTTCATAATATTTGTGACTGTAAATTCACGCGTCATGACAGCGCTCGTGCGCCAAGCTGGAAAACTGAAAAATTAATGAGAAAAATGTTTTAAACTAACTACAGTGCTATTCAATGATTGTATTTGCTTTAATTCATTATATATCGCCTTAACTATTTCCATATTTGAAGAATGTTTGCGAAGATGTCAGTACATCTGCTATATGTTAATATTGCAAAACTGAAAATATTTGTACAAAGTTTTTCGAATCTGAATAAACTGTTGAAACACGTGTCATACTCTACTTTCTCTAATGTTCTATTTGTATATTAAATCGCACCACGCAGTATTACACTCCTCTCATTACAAGTGAGAACTACCCTTCAATATGCCGTTGCATATTATAGCAATGAAGACGATTTCTGATATTAAATGAGAGAAAAGTCAAAAAGAAACCTAAGGGTGCATGGGAAGTTCGTTAAACGGGGCATTTTTTATCGATATAAACCGTGGTCAGTAATAATCAGAGAGCGCCCAAAACCAACGAATATCTAGAACTATTAGTCCTGAGTAGTGCCAGATAAATTAGATCCTTTCCTCTGTCAAAATTTCAGAGAATAATATCTTAAAATATGATTAAATGTGAAATAGAACTGATGTATTTTGCCGAAATAACTCATGTGTGGAGTATACATTGTGCTCCATAAATCAAAACTACACATCACAAACGGAGAGAATCGTTCGAGTTGCTAGTCCTCAATCCACAAGCATAAATCGCATAACCGATGTCAGTTTTATCTGGCCACCATGTGTTAGCATGCAGTGACTGTACAAAGACAACATTGTAAAACTTGAAACCAAAAAATAAAAAACTTGCGTTAACTGTGTTAGTGTGAGATAGCTTAAATGTCACTTGACTATGTAGTGACGTTGCATTTACAATAAACTAACATGAGATGAAAAATTTGTTCTGAGTATGCAATCAAGTATCACAGTACATTATAGCGATATGACATATGATATAGTATACATATTATCCGATGCCATGATTTCAGAGTAAATCCTCAAAATTAATGAAATTCTTTGAAATTCTTTAGACACACACTGGACAAATGAAAAACTGCTTTTTTGTTAAGCTGCATTTTTTCTCTCTTAGTTGCTATTGTCTACAACCAAGGTTCAACCCCTTTTACAAGTTTTTTTGCAGATTCTTTGACTTTTAGTGTTTTTCACAAACGTTCAGAAATGGTAACATTCTATTTGTTGTTTCAATTCATGCTAGCAACAAAGCAGAAGCAAGATGGGCAAACCTGCTTGTAAACTATCTTTAAAAAATGTAACATGCGTATTGTTTTTATCGTGAATTCTTTTTCTGATTTTACCCGGCAACTAGTCCATAATGTTCTTTACATGGTAGTATATCTCAGTTGTATTTCATAATGAACTCATTTATGAAACTGCAAAACCAACCTTTGCACTGTGTGTATTACCAGCTTAATTGCAAAAATATTTTTTTACACATGTGCAAATAATTTCACGAAACGTTTCTTTTTTATACCAATCATCTACTATCAGGCTTCAGTAAATAGTTATGCACACAGTAAATCCGTACACAGTCAATAACACGCTGACCGGCTTTGTTTACCTTTGCAGTGTTCTAGTAAAAAGTGTGGAATAGCGAAACCATCGATGAAATATGAAGGTAACATTCTTAATAAGTGAAATTTCTTTTTATACATTTCAACCCAGGTTATTCGCTTAGCTGGGGCGATGGAATCGAAAGTGAATCCTCTTTGTAACACCTCATGCCGGACGCGGACCTTATATCTTGGAATTTCCTGACCAACTGAGCACAATATCAGTTCGGTAGTAATGAAACTTTGTTGTAAGCCTGCAAATCAAGATCATTAATACTCTTCCAAATGTTTCTGTTGGAAATGCCCATTTTTCAGAATTAAAATGCAAGTGTTAGTATAAAATACAGGCAAGGGGTATTAATAGAAATCGATTAACTTTTTCTGCAATTTGCGTCGAGTAACATGATATCTAATTATTCGCCTGTATGTTTATCCTTTACTTTGAAACCTATCGACACTATCACAATTTGCCACCTGATTCAGGTGATTAAATTATTTTTTTGCCGGTTTGAGTGTTTAGCCATAGTTCTTACGACTTGCAATTTCGTGTTCATTTTCTGGTTTTCTATTCTTTTTTGTTTTATAATGATCAGCCATGCCAGATAACACACAAAGTGTCTCTTTGGCCTACAGCCAAGGTACACCATCCGATTTTTGTTTTGATTCTTATCAGTTCTCCTTTCTGCCATCGTCTTTTTGTAAAATATGACATAGCGAACTTTGTCCGCAAGTAATGGTTTAAGTAATCTGTAAACTAATATTGGTGGCCTTGTAAAAATAAGGGAATCATAAAGTATACATTTGTGATATAGTTAGGAGGGATTGACTGTTAAATTTGGGATTGCCTCAGATGAACAAAACTGCATGCCACCTCCTAAATATATTATAGCAAACGCCATATTGCCATTTATTCAAATACTTCACTGAAGGGAGGACAAAACTGCATGTCACCTCCTAAATATATTATAGCAAACGCCATATTGCCATTTATTCAAATACTTCACTGAAGGGAGGACAAAACTGCATGTCACCTCCTAAATATATTATAGCAAACGCCATATTGCCATTTATTCAAATACTTCACTGAAGGGAGGACAAAACTGTCACCCTCCTAATTATATCACAATTGTTTTGTTGTATTTTTACGTGACTGGGTGCCTGAGTTATTCTAGGTTTCATTTGTTGTAAGAAAAATGGGCACCAGAACATGTAACAGTTAGTTCTGTGATACAAAGTATGTAACAGTCAGAGTTGCTGTGTCTCAGAATGGAGCTTTTTATTTACGAATGCAACAATCAAGTGTACTGAATCGGCTCTTATTATCAAATGAACTAGGCTAAATGTTGACTGATTCAGGGATTTGGTATTAGTAGTGTTATAACCTTTATAAAACGACAGATAAGATACTTTCTATGATTTTCTATAATGATAAGGAACAAATTCGGCAAACAAACACTTGTTTTATGTGAATTATATATATATATATATATATATTTACTTTTTCCGATGGAAATATAAACCAGAGACACTGGTTTGGATAAAAATTAACAGTTTATTAAACACAAAACAATAAAAAAGAAAAAAACTCTTATTCGACCTTCAAGTAAACAACAACAAGTTGATAAAAAATCATGTATATAAAATACATTTAAATAACTTTAAAATGGAACTGAAGAAAATTAACGCCCGGTAATGTTTGCTAAAAGCTAAGCATCGCTCGAAAGTATACAGTGTAAGGTAAAGGTAAAAAAAACCATGCGCACGACTGTCATCTCTGTCTCCGATGAAATGAATTAGTATATTTTCCTGTGAGTCTGTTCTATGTGACATCGCTAGCTTGACAATCAATTCAGTGCTTAATCGCTCAGACTAGAAGGATAAACATTGTGACACTTGTTGTTGCTTCGAATAATTCAATAGGAAAATCTACGTATTAGAAATAAATTGTTAATTGTTAAAGGAAAGTGGTGCATCATTTTTAAATTGGGCCCCCTTTTAAAAATTCATGGTTTAACTTTAACCTGTATCCTTAGCCGGTGGTATAACAGAAATCCTTGGTGGTCAGATGAATAAAACTATTTTGACCTAATTTTTGAACTTCAAGCATCTTAATGATGCATTAGTTTAACTTCGTGTCCGGAACTTTAACTTGGATTTCAATATCAACTGTCAAGTGGCTTATTTTGTCTCGAAATCCGTTACAGATTTTGACCTAATTTTCTGGCTACATCTCCTATACAGCTCTACATAAAGCTCTTTTATCTGAACGCTGACCTAGATATAGAGATCTAGATCTATAAAGAAAATTCTATGCATAGATTTAAATTCTATATTTCATATTCGAGAAAGAAATGTGGTTTCAACGGAATATTTGTCTTAAGTTCCTTACACATTTGTGTTGACATAACACTGTTAAAGTCATGATTGACATGAAATATATTGACAAAAATGGATGGCACTGTAATGATTAATAATTACACAGTGTTACCAATTATCCCGTTTCAGAAAACGAACGGTATGTGGCGGTATAAGATTTAGAAGAGCAATGTAGGCCATATAGGTGTAAAAATAAACAGAATCTGAGAATCATGGCATAATGCCCTAAATTTGTTTTGTTGGCGAATTGTGAACGAAGATAGAATGTTAGTGTCACATCAGAGCGCCCGTCAACTTTTGGGCCTAAATTAGACTTTAAAAAATAATATTAATCAAATAGTTAATAACATCTTTAATTTCAGGGCAGATGCTGTTTTGACAAAGCAATCCATGGGTAATATTTTATCACTGTAATACAGGATAACTTTTCCGCAGAACCCTTGAATCCACATGTAAATATATTGCGAATAAAAAACTCATCCACTCACAATCAAGGCTGTTTGAAGACATCATATCGGAACATCACAGAAAAATGCACAAATAATAGCTAGTATCTCTATATTATTTTCTTTTTTCGAACAAGAATTTGTGACGAAAATACAACTGAGAATATTACTGTATTCAGTTTCAGTCATCGAAACTCTTCTGAGAAAAAGCTGAATGTGATGAATGGTGCAGCATTTACAGTAAACTTTAAAATTTAATTCATTTTTTTAAAAAATTAACTCCTAAAGACAAAACTTTGAGGAAAAATGTTAGTGATGTTTTAAAAAGACCATCTACACTGCATGAAATGAGGTAAAGAACCCATAAGACTCCTGGAACTGATGAGCTAACAAAGCTATTGAGGAGGGGGGACTTTGAACTTCTTTGACGATCTTAAAGTCTAACTTGGAGATGGGAGAACTGGCATTTAGACAGCGTCGTAAGATTACAAGACTTACACATTTAAGGTATAAAGATTTAAGCAATTTTAAAAGTTTATAAATCGTTATTAAAACCTTAGCAAAACATCTTCAAACAGTGTTCTGTAATTGGAAATGAACAAAATGTATTCCTCTAGGACAGATTTACTTAGTTCATAAACATATTTGATAAATTAAATCGAGATTTTATTGATTGATGGTTACAGAGTTTAAATTTGGAGAATATATTAATAATTTTAAAACGCACATTGAGCGTTGTAACTCTACATAATTAGCATATGAGTAAATATATTTCAGGAGGCAGATAGTAATGTTCCACTGAATAATCCGCTATCTGCCTTATTATTTAATGTTGTTGCAGAACTGATAAAGATTACTCTTAACAAATCAAAACATAAAAGGTAAGACCCCAACACCAATAAGAATTGCAGTTCATAAAAATCCATTCCTGCAAAAAATTATCTATGACAAAGATGTTCTCTATATACCACTAGATGAGATTTTAAAAACAATTGGTGATTTGTTGGGACCTGCCTGAATCCAGCATTTCGTCCGAATCTAGGTATATAAAGATGAATGCCTTTGGAATTTAGAACATATGGCAAAAATTATAGAATATTTGGCAAAAATTACAGGTGGGCAAACGTTTACAAGAAGCACGAAGTTCGATTTAATTATTTTTTTTACTAAACGTGACTTTAGTCACATTCTGGCTTTTACATTAAACCCAGAGCAACTTGTAATGCAAGTAATATCTATGTAATGCCATTTCCACATTTATTAGGGAATTATTGACATCAAGAATTCATTTTCGATCTCAAAAATTAACTTTTTATATCAAGAACTATCCTTTTAAGATACCATACTTCATTTTTGCTCTCTGTTATTTATTTTCGATATCTAGGAATGTATTCTTGATCTCAGAAATAAATTCTTGAACCAACAAATATTAGAAATATTAAGAAATATTTATTGATATCATAAATGAATTATTGATCTCTAACATTGTTTTTTAGAGATCGAAAATTCAGTTATTGATAGCAAAAATGAAATATTTGATAGCAAAATCGCAATTTTGAGCTCAGTAATTTATTTTCCTTTTATTGATATCAAGGATTATTTCAGATATCACTATTTTAGAATAGACCTGTTCAATTTATGTTTTGAAATTGCAAATGATTTTTTTAACTTTTAACTTTTTGATATCAAAATATCAGTCTAGTTTTTCATATAAAAAATTCGGAAGCACACATCTATGACTAAAATAATGACTGGTCCTTGTAAACAGAATCTTTCTCTTAACATTTTACTTTACAAAAAAGAAACAATTCTTGAGATCAAATTGTGTTGTTATTATTGATATCAGTAATTCAAGTTTTTATAAATGTGTGTCTCCCTTAAGATCTTTTAAGTTTGAGAAATTGATTTTTGATCTCAAAAATAATTTTTTTGCCGTCTAAAATTCAATTACTGATAGCAGAATATAAATTTTTGACATCTACATTGATTTATTGATATCTTTAATTACATTTTGATATCAAAGTTAGCATTAAATGTTCCATTCCATTAGCATCCCATAATACCGACTGTTTATAGTTTTTAGATATTCCACTTTGTAATATCAAAAAAGAACCAGAATCAATTAAAGGCATATTATATAGTCTATCTGTTTTATAACATTCCGGTGTGAAGGAAGAAAATTTTGTATTCTACTAGACAGTGCATAAAATGATTTAATTTTTATTAAAATCAGCTAGACTAAAATATAAATTTTACTAAAGCATCTTAGGTAAAAAATGGAATAAAAATACACTGCCCATTCATGGGCTGATCTGTGTCAAACTATGGCAAAAATAAGCAAAAAATAGAGAAAACAAAAATTAAAATTTAAGCCAAATAAATTGTGAAATCGAGCTTTCAAAAATAATATCTCGATCAATACATTAATCATTGGCTAAAATAAAATAGAATCAATCTAAGTTATGTCTAGGGTGGGAAGGAAGATAATATTTTTCATCAAAATAAATCGTGTGAAAGATGCAACATTACTTGAATAACTATGTAAAGATAATAAGGTGTTAACCCTTAAATGCATTTGGAGGCTTTTCTAACGAGATTTTTCAGCTATATTCCTATTGCCTTTATGCTCATAATTTATTCGTTCGGAAGCAATCGGCACAACTTTTATGGCAAAACTGTGAGGGAGTTTTTTTTCGAAAACGTAGATATTTCAATAAACTCTGAAAGCTAATTCCATCTAAACCAATAGAACATATGTTTATTCTTAATGACTCTGAAGGAAAAGATTTCAATTAAAATGACTTCAAGAAAAATAAAAAAGTTAAGGGATACCCCAATCCGCAAATGTAATTAATACGGATTTTATTATTATGTGAAGTCAACAATTGCACATTTAATTAGCATAAAGACTGTTAATATAAAAAGCAAATCAAATAAAATATCATTGCCATTAAGCTCACATTTTATCAACCAACATGGGTTATGGGTTGTGATTAATATAAAAGGTGCTGTATCTGGTTTATGATTTACGTGATACAATTTTGTAGTTTAGATAGCACGGTTTATTGTGCTAGATATGGGTGTTTAACTGCCAAAGCTCTAAAGAAACTCCAAAAACACCTAATTGAAAAAAGTTTTCTATCTCTGATGCATAGTTTCTCCACAATAACGGACGCCATAAATATCTAGCATTGCTTGCACTATCACACATTAACAGAGAAATATATGCTTCGTTACAGATCTTAGAAAACACAAGTCACTCATTCATTAGACCCTATCTTGGTCGTTCTTGCTTTCTTGTAAAGAAATGGTGCTGCACCGGCAATGAACCACAGATTTGTGGAGCTTTCAGTAATCAAAGTTATGTTTTCTTTGAGACTATGAAATTTGTCTTAAGAAATTGATCTTCATTTTAGTCTCCACAACTTTAGAACTTAATAAAAGGTTAATTGATCAGTCAATTAGTTTATGCTGCATGGCGTGTTCAGCAATAGCAGGTAGTTCCCACTTGACAACTTGGTTTTCTTTTAGCGTTTCCCTGCTCTTCCTGGATTAGGTCAACTGCTACAGAAATTTTTACTTCAAAGTGGTTTCAGGACCAAAAGCCACCAATCCCCCTTAACCCAGACTATTTAACGTGGGAGATCCAAACAAATACACGTGTGGATAGTAACAAGGTCGCGCTTCAGCATTGAACTGTTTTGTTTTGACCTAAACATTCAAGGTTAGAGCGATATAGCAAATTTGTCAAAAGACAATTTCTTACCACAACGTCAAGGAATAGGGCCCAAACCCGTGTTCGAACACATAAAGTTTTTGTGTATGAGGCAGCCTTATGACCTCGATCTTTCCTTGAATATCATGCTGACAGGTCACGTGACCTCTATGTGTATCGGCACCGTTAGAGATTGTGGGATTTTGACACATGTCAGTCTTCCATAATAAGCACCATATTGATCTTAACTAAGTCTCTTTAAGGTAAAAATCCAAAATCTTAAGGTAACTATTATCCCAAAAACATTTAAGAAAGAGCGGTTTTAAACTCAATTTTTGATCCTTCGAATTTAAAAGGCTCTATGAGGGGAAATCGGATCATTTTCAATCTGTTCCGAAAACAGGAATTTGCTTAAGAATCTTGGTTTTGTAAGTCAACAGCAAGGCTGAAAATCAACAGCTGATCTAGATCTAGAAAACTGCTAGTTTTCGGTTCTTGGAACTAAACGTCGTTACATAAGACGTACCTAAGTTGCCTTGATATTTTCCATCAAAATCAAGAAAAACCGAATTCGACCGTTGTCCCAAACACAGTTCGAGAAACACTTATCCATATAGGGTGTGGAGTAAGAGGAACTTCGTAATGAGTAGTGATAGGCCATGTGGTGGTTAAGCGTAAGACTTATTTTTGTTTTATTCAAGTGGACCATTTGGCTTTCTAATGGAATTTGGTCCGGTGTTTTGTTTTTCTACATGATAATGTTTACTTTTTCGTAATGTCAGTAGGGCTCCTATATGTTGAATAAAAATTCAACAATTCCAAAGACTATCTGTTTTTACATAGCCTCAAGGCCCAATCTTATCACATATTTGTAATACTGTTGACTGCAAATCTATACGCAATATACTTGTGTATCTCTTTCGATACTCGAAGTAAATCTAATCTCGCTTTTATTTACTGCTAAAGCGAGTAGACAAAATTAACTCTTTATTATTTATTTATTTTTTATGAATCAACGGATGTTCCAAAAAAGTTTATGTTCCAATAGATGTATCTTTATCAGCCATAATCCTCAATCCTGAATTGCTTATTAAACTTGGCAAGTCAGAGACTTGCAAAGAGTGCATTGATGTTGTATAGTAGCAATGCTTCGGACTTTTTCCTATTCACTGGTCTACAATTCTGTTTTCACTGATCATACTGGCCCAAAGACTACCAAACTTTTCACATACGTAGTATGAGGTCTGAAGTTGTTTTAGCTTTTGTTTACATTTTTATGATCAAAATGAGAAGCAAAAAAACAGCTATGTTATATATATATATAGCATGTTATATATATAACATGTTATATATATATAACATGTTATATATATATAACATGTTATATATATGAGGAGGAGTATTTATTTACACGCTTAAACAAAAGACAATATATATGTTACAGGGTATCTTTAATTTCAGGGTAAGTATATTTACACCAGTGTAAGTATACTTGCCCTGACATGGTCAGTGTAAGTATACTTACACTGAAAATTAGGCGTGAAAAAATTAAAGATACCCTGAAATGAATGCAGTAGTGGCAGAAAGTTTGCTTCTGCCACTACTTGTTTAAAAAACATTTGTGGCGCACAATGAATTTCAACCGTCATCGGTGACCTAACTTGTTAGGTCATCAAATTAATGTAAAACATTGGGGTCATTTTCGATACACCAGACCTTTTAACATGTGGTAAAGCACAAACAACTGCGGCAGAACTAGGGTTTACACGAAAACTTTTTTCATAAAATTGGGTATGAATGCACTTTTTTCCTTTTAGTCTCAAACATGCCCTCAGTCAGCGATACATATTCGGAACCAGGTTTTGCAGTTACCGTGCTAATGTGTTAAATGTGTTGAGATGCGGTATTTTGCAGTCTTATATAGTCATCTTTGAAACAACCTACAGAATTATCACATAAAATTGCTATATTATTGCCTTTTCTATCCGTTCATATTACTATATAACAGAAACAAATAATGCTGGTGTTGTTTTAATTACATTAAAGCACTTGCTAAAAGACTTGGCGCTTTCTTCTTCGATAATCTGCAAGTGCTTTGAAACTGCTCTCATAAATGTCTCAAAAGTAATTACCTGGGTCGATGGACGGGTACTCACATGCCATCTAATTACCATGTGTGCCCATGACTTTTTAAAATGACTCCAGATACGGAATGCTAATTTTGATAAAAATTCCCCATTTTATGCAAACGCAAAGTTCCGCAAGAATCCAACTTTTTGGTTTGGAAAACTAGTTGGAAGGTGCAAATTGGCTTCTAATCTAGTTTATTTAACCAATATAGGATTAATTAATTTATCACATTTTCTTTTCTGTATAAAATTCGATGGAAATTTTGTACTTGTAACTTCGGTCTAGTGGTCACGGAAAGTGTGCCTCTTAGTCTCCTCAAGAAGCTACAGGATCGAGAATGGTCAAATGGTGTCCAGCACACATCGTCTTTGTGGTCGACTTTGCTTAATCTTACACTGCATACGACAAGATCTGTTTTATACGAGCAAATTCAGTATTACTCGTCTTTACCCAGGCAGAACTAGATGCTTTATAGTTTTTCTGGGATCTGCGGTAAGTTTTTTCTTTGCCACATTCCCGTAATAATAACGTCCTTCGACCTTCAACAGACGCTCTTCGGACAGTATACGGTACCCCACAATCTTCGGGTAGTGGTCGCTATGGTTCAAGGCTGACGGTTCATGGTTACCATGGTGCCGTACCGGACGACCCGTGACGGGAATTAACGGGAAATTACGCCAAAAAGCCTCTCCTTTTGCACAGAATCGTCTAAGTTTGCTTCTGAAAGCAATCTACGATGATTTTGCGACACTTAATCACAAATAAAGCTTGAAGTGATGTTACAAGTGCTTAATGTGAGTAAACTATATTTACAAGTAGCACTTTGTTTTACGGTCTTTTTCTGCTTGCTCTTCAGATATGACAGAAGCCAGCCTGCGACCGCATCCAAAGGACAGACTCTCATCTAGCTTTTTACTCTGCGACGAGTCTCTAACCTGGAAAGCTATTCATCAAAACAGAGCCAAGAACGATTACAGAAGAGGCAAACGCAACGCTCTCTGCTCCTCCTCATTCATTACTAAAGAATTTGTGGAAGATACCATGAGGAAAGTGAACTTGATCATACTAAGTCAAGTATCAACACTGGTCCGAATTCTTGCTGGAGCTGAGTCGTACAAACACAACAATTCAAGAAGGCAAAACTGTTCAAGAAGGCAAAGACAGGGAAGAATCTTTCGGAAACCGTTGCGGAATTTGATATCACGGAAGGGGAAGAACGCCCGGCCCTACACAAGGCAGATTCCAGCAAATCCTTACCCGAATAAAACACCAAACGTCAATTCCCTACCGAGCAGGTGACAGTTAAACATACAGTCTGAGGATCCAGCTTTTTCACATCAGCGGGGCAACTAGGCATTCCTACTTAGGTGGAGCTGTCCCTAGCTACACAGGTACTAATCCTATCCAGCGACGCAATGAATCTTTTGGCCTTTTTATCGTTGCAATCCCAGTTACAGCGTTAGGTAAAATAATTGCAACAGAAGGTCCAGGGTCAAGAGGCAATCCTGCAAACCATGGAGGGCAAAAAGTCACCACAGTTTCGCACTATCCCCTCCGCCAAGTCAGTCAACTTCTACCTCTTGCTGCTCTCATTGCCAGAGCCGTGTCAAGTGCCGGAGAGAAAATGTGGTAGTCAGCGAAGAGGAATCATTGGGTCTTCTCCCATTGCTGCAGGAATCTGTACTGAATCTGGTGTCGATCTAATGCAGATTCACATCTCTCCCGTGACATCTATCCTATCCAATAAGGAGCATGAAATTTTATATTAGGGGAAGTAAACACATGCTAGGATACCTGCCAAAGTTGGCAGAGCATTGTTTCTAGCGGAAAGGTGGGATTTATCCATAGCCCACGTACATACTACTTTGGAACGGCAACAGAAAATTTTCTAAGCCGTCTTAGATTTACAAGCCATGTAATCGCTGCTAGGTCTTTTGGTGGCGACGGAAAAGACAACCCCTTTGGGTCGTCTACATTGCAAACCTTTCCAGAGGCAAGCAAAGTTGGTATTACTTCAGGTCAAGAAAGATCAGTAAAACCAAAATGAGGCTATCACAAGCTTCCTTAGCTCACCTAATCTGGCGGTGTGACTAAGTCATGAAAGGGAACTTTCCTTTTCACCTTTCTCCCTCACAGATAGAAATTCAAACAGACGCCTCTCAGGTCGGTTGGGGAATTCATTGTCACGGTTGAATGTTTAAAGGCAAATGACCCCTTCCTCTACACGCATGAAGCAGACTATCCACACAACTCAGAGACAAGAATGTGGTAGTACTTCTAGACAACTCCACAGCAGTGGCGTACCTGAACAGGCAGAGAGGGATCAGGTCACACCTGCTTTTGACTCTATAGTCTATAGTCTATAGAAACTTTCCAGATTCTGTCATTTGTTGCCAAAATCGGATTATAATCACATCTTGTCACCTGACAGAGACACTCAATGTGTTGTCCGACCTGGCCTCCAGAGCATGCAAAGTTACCCACACCGAGTGGTGTCTAGCCCGATCGTTCTTCTATGGGATAGTGCATCAATTCCCATGGGGCCCCTTGCACTGAATTTCTTCTCCGGTTCAACTTCCCAGGTTTGTCGCCCCTTGCTCGGACCCAACAGCCTGGGCAGTAGGCCCTTTCAATTGCCCTTGAAGTAATTTACCTCTTTCACTCTCAAGGAACCCTTCATTAGGTGTTGCAAAGGATAATCGAGCTGAATCTACCAACTCTCCTACTAGTAACCCTGTGGTCCCCAGAAACCCCGTAGTTCACTGTAAGGTAGTCACTGTAAGGTAGTCAAAGAAGTGGGGGAAATGTTGAGGAGTCATAAAAGAGTCCACACCAAAGGCTTACAGAACGCAGTGAAACAAATTTGCTTTTTCGTACTGTAAGTCTTAATTAGACATATCCGGCAGACTGCCTGGATTACCTTTTAGCAGAAGGTAAACTAAGGGTCCAAAGAGGCATACAGCGGTGCCATTAGTTCCAGACTTAAGGCATCAATGGACTATGACTCAAGGGAAGATATAGCCTTGCAACAATTAGTTACACATTTCAAGGTCAGTTCCCCTCCCACTAACTACAACGTAGCACAATGGAACGTCTTACTAATTTTGCGATATTTGCTTCAGGGAAGATGGTATCTCTGCTGAAAATGCCACGATAGGATTTAGCATCCTGCTAGTCTCAGCCCTTGGCAGGCTGAGAAGCAAAATCTATGCCTCAGACAGACAAGAGAAAAGAGAACTATGAATAGTGTTTGTTATGCTGAGAACTGGTTTAGTGGAAAGACCCATATTGCCACTCAGGGCATGCGCACCTTCCAACACTTAGGGCTCCGGAATTTATCATCAGAACAGGTTACTGAAGGTCTGGTCTCTCTGTGTCAAGTCAAAGCCTTCATCAATATCTGAGGAGCCCAAGGCATATAGATAAGAACATAAGAAAGCTCTCATTACTTCCTTTATACCCAAATACAACAAGGACTTTTCATACTATCCTAATAACATAAAAGGAGTAATCTTAGCGGTTTATGAAGAAGCATGGACCGACACTTGTCGTTACACTAAATGCAATATCAAAGGGTATCACGTTCGTCAATTTACAAAGTGGCTCAGAGTCTCTTCGTTGAGTTACAAACTTGCTCAGAGTCCCTATAAGGCATCACTCTGATAAACTTAAAACAGGATGCTGAGCTTCACCGAGTTCTTTTATTGGGTACTACCTTTAAGAGTTCTCTCAAACCTTCTGGTCTCCATTCTTTGCAGCAAAGAAGGCCGTTACAAACTTTTTTAAAGCATTTTTCAATGATATGGGGCAATTTAGTATTTTTAGTTCTTGATTATATTATATGTGTCCTAGAGACTGTTTTATCATGGCACGATCACCCTGAACCGTCTCATCACATTCTACCTCTTCCTGGAAGGTCCAGTGCTAAAGAAAGGAACATTCCAGCTATTCCCACATGACCGTGTCAGCTGCATTGGTGATGAGTCATAACAAGGACGTGCCATAGTTTCCGTGCCAGCGGCAACTATAATACAATAATTGCCCCATATCATTGAAAAAAATGACACTTAAGTGAATTTTATCACTATTTCAGTTCACTTTCAACCGGTTTCTGAGTTGAAAGAGCGTCTTGTCGTATTTTACGGGTTCTGTGGGAAAAATCCGTCGCTTGAATTACTTTTCAGTTAAAAGTGATGAAGTTTATTGCTAACATGGCAGCTCAGTTTATCTGTAATGGTCACACTAGTTTTATGAATGCTTCAGAGCCAGCTGCTAGTTTTTTGTGTGTAGATCTTGTGATTTAAGAGCAAACAGTTTCAAGTTTTAATTTCTTTTATGTTTCGAGTATAAGCTGTTTTTGCATATTTCTTTCATATTTTTCTGTCATTTCTTTCATTTTTTTTGGTTCCATCGCAGTCGAAAATCAAATTTCTTTCGCAAATTATTCGAAACACCCAAAGTGTGACTTGGCTCATTGCATGAAGGTGTCTGCAAGATGACTTGGTCAATCTTCCTAGGACAGAAATGGTCACAGTTCCTGTAAGAAGCCAGTTCGCATTTTCGGGTCTTTCCGGTGGAGGTGTTGTTTCGGCTGCAAATATTTTTGGGATAAATTATAAAGAAATCATAAGGAAAAAACATTAGGTTTCTAATTTTCTTTCAACATGCACGCTTTCAAATTTATGAAGCCATCATATGATCTTTTAAAAGCTATTTTACATATCATTCAGTCCCTTTAATAACCAAAATGTGAATATGTTGCTGGCAAAATGGAATTTTGTTGATTTTTTTCGTTTTTTTCTATCATTTCTTTATATGCTTATCCCATCTGAATTCAGCCGAAACGTAAAAATTTTTCTGAAAAAGTCAAAGTGCGATTTGGCCTATTGTAGAGCCCTAAGCCAATTCAAACTTTAGGATCTTTCCGGTGGAGGTGTTGTTTTGACTGCAAATGTTGGGAGATAAATTATAAAGAAATGATAAGGGAAAACAGAAGCCAGTTCGCATTTTCGGGTCTTTCCGGTGGAAGTGTTGTTTCGGCTGCAAATATTTTTGGGATAAATTATAAAGAAATCATAAGGAAACAACATTAAGTTTCTAATTTTCTTTCAACATTCACACTTTAAAATTTATAAAGCCATCATATGATCTTTTAAAAAGTATTTTACATATTATTCAGTCCCTTTAATAACCAACATGAGAACATGTTGCTGCCAAAATGGAAGTTTGTTGATTTTTGCCGTTTTTTATCATTTCTTCATATCCTTATCCCACCTAAATTCAGCCGAAATGCAAACACGTTTCGGCAAAAGTCAAAGTGTGAATTGACTTATTGCTGCTGTGGGAGATAATGGAAGATTTTGTATCCTGATCCCAAGAAAATATATTTTTCTCAGTACAAAATTGTTGTTTAACCATAGAAATTGTGCGTTGTATTTATAATTGGGTCATTTGTGTGACGTACTCTTTCTAAAATAACGCCAGTGGCCTGAGTCATGCGCCGAGATTAGCAAAATTGACATCAACGACACGTTCTATTATAGGAACTATCACTCTTGCGGTCATAGGAAGACCGCAAGAGTCATCTAGGACTAAGTTAAAACCAATAATCATGGCACCAAATTGCCCGTAATTACACTGACACAATTCGGTTATTGCCTGCAGATATTGGCAATAATTTTTGTTTATTGACAGGCTGTAACCATAGCCAACCTGGCGGCATTCGCGAAAGTGTAAGCTTAAACTTAGAGTCAATGTAAGTGCAAAAATGTAAGAGTTAACTTTCCCGCTGGTTTAACTTAACGGTATTCACAAAATGTAAGTTTAAGCTTCCACTCAAGTATAAGTTCAAAATTCTAAGTTTACTTCGGACTACACGTAGATTTCTAAGTTCAATTCCACGCGATATTTAAATACCTGGAGTGCTTTGTTTACCTTGGCAACAATCAAGTTATTGAGATTAAATGAAGAATATGAAAGGGTTTTTAGGAGGGAAAGTGTTTCGAGATAGGAGTAATCCGTTTGAAGTTTACAATGACGATGAACTTTTAACTCGATATGGATTTTCAAGAGAAGATATTCACTTTTGGTGGAAAATCTCGAAAGTTTTGAGTAGGAAACAAGAAGAAGCTTTAACGCTTCGAAACATCTAAAAGTTGTCATCGGCCTCCGATATTTACATTGACAACCAGTTTATACGATTACGATTAGTCGCACTCTTTATGAAAATTTTGCAATATTGACTTAGAATGTAAGTTGATACACTTACGTAATGAATATGACGTAAGTAAGTAAACTTACGTAAGTTTAATCTTGAGATCTAAGTTTAATATCTAAGTAAATAAACTCAGATGTTCGTGAATACGGCCACAGATACACGAGAATGTACCTGTCGTCAACTGTACCTCACGACCACCACTCCCGAAAATTTAATTTCATCCCGTATCAAAACATCTATTTTACAAAATAAAACATTTTCTTAAGTGTTTATTCAAACACTTATTAACACAGAATAAGAACAAGGGCAGAGATGAGAATTTTTCTTTGCATGTATGCTTTTTTGGGTTCGACTGCCACAGGTTGCTTGCCTAACAATTTTTATGCAATGAACTGGCAATCTCCGGGCGAAGCACAGCAAGATAAGTACCGAACTATGCCACAACAGCATGTGAAACTGGTTTTTGAGACAGGCTGTCATACCATATTAAACAGTGATGGTTCATTTTTCCGTTTCTGATATTTCCCCGAGATACTACCCCAGCTGACCCCTCAAGGCTACCGGCCGTTTACAAATGAAACGATATAGTAACTTATAAATGTATATAATCTACGGCCGCATTGAAGGCCAGACTTGGAAATCTTAATTTCGAAGTAACTACAATTTGCAATCCTTTTTGGGAGGGAGGGAAATGGGGGAGTTTTAATATATTTTCTGCACCCAAGGCACGGGGAAGGGGAGAAGGGGAAAATAAATACAAACAAGCATTTTTTGGCTTTTCAATATTTATTGAATAAACATCAAGTTGATGCCATAAAAAATATTTAAATCGTTTTCCACCCAGGCATCACATACCAAATAACAAAATGTACCAGCACATACACAGGAAAACAATGGGAGATCCATCGCGTCATTTCATTTCTCAATCTAAATTTACTTTGAGATTACTACACGACTATTTCTTTGAAGAACTAGAAATCTTTGCAATGTTTAGAACTAAAATCGCGTTTTGTTGTTTTTGTTTATTTCTATTATTACTTTTTCTTTTACTACCAGTAAGTTAGTGTAACTGAGATAATAGTAAAGGATTTTTAATTATTATTTAACAGAGAGCATGCATGAAAATAGTAAATAGAGGGACGAAGTGTGCATCATATATAATAATCAATGTTATATAACCCAAAAAATACAACTTTGGGAGACCATGCTTTGGTCTCCCTATTTACTATTTTTTATCTATGGTCTCTCTAAGTGACACCTTTAGTGTCTTTTAACATATACAAAAGGTCTCCCTATGTTGGCATATTCTGTGTGCATATATTATCAAATGTGTGCATATATTATCATATAATATTTTTAGTGTCATTGTAGGTTCAACTGATACAGGGTGCACGCATAACGATTTCTTATGCGGAGTTACTGCGCTCTCCGGTGGTGGCACACCAAACTTTAGTAATATTGTAAATAGGGGGACCAAATGCGCATCATATATAATAATCAATGATTTATAACCCTAAAATACAACTTTGGGAGACCATACCTTGGTCTCCCTATGTACTATTTTTTCATCTATGGTCTCTGTAGTTGACACTTTTAGTGTCTTTTAACATGTTCAACAGGTCTACCTATGTTAGCATATTCTGTGCGCATATATTATCAAATATGTGCATATATTATAAACTTTTTTGTTAGTGTCATTGTAGGATCAACTCCTTCGGGGTGCAGGCATAACGATTTTTTATGCGGAATTACTGCGCTCTCCGGTGGTGGCACATCAAACTTTAGTAATATAGTGATAAAATATATGCACTATCCCATCAATACCCTTCACTCCTCAATAAAACATTCGAGCCGCTCGATCGCTTTCTCAACATATCTTCTAGCACTGGCTATTATTTCACTTCCTGCACCTCCGTTGTAATCATTTGTTTATTTCGCTTTGCTGGAGGGGGCGCTCTGCTCAGCTCTCAAGTAGTTCTTCTTTAATAAGCAAGCCCGATCTGCCCATCATTGATCTGATGCATCCGCATAATTTAGTATTTTAATAAAGAAGTCAGAAAAGACCTGTTTTGTTCACGCACGCTTCTCAGTATTTTGTCACTTCAGATACCTTCGAAAAAGGTAGCAGTTTGAATGGAGGCTTCTTCCACATTGGGTACACAGTTGGTGTGCATTGAAGATGCCCAAGTCGCACTTGTCGCAGACATCGGTATTTTCTGGCGTTTCTAGTCTGGCAATGACGCCATCATTTGTTTTCTTGTGCTTAAGGAAGAAGTCATCCCTGAAATTACGAAATATGCTCATTTATATCTCTTATATATCAATTCATGTACTTCATTATCGTACCGCTTTTAAAGTAATTCTAAATCAAATGAAAGTAGAATACCATACATCTCTATATGCTTCAAAAATAAAATATTACATGACAAGCCACGTCAAGTCCATATCCTTCGTCACAATTTAAATTCCTATTAGGTATACTGAAATAAGGTTTCGTGTCAATCATTAATTCTAACATTTTGAACGCTTTAACCTTGACAAAGATATAATATCCCACACCTGTTAACAACATTCAATACTAGCACAAGCAAATGGGAAAGTACATCTGTAATTTCTCCTGAGGACATGACACCATCTGTTGAAGCTTTCTTGTCACTTGTATTCTGCGGAGTCTGGTTTTTATTCTTGTAAATCCTCGGGTCGCGTATATGCCAGGTTCGACTGAATTTATCCTGCAAAAAATATATCCAATGAACGTTCGATAATTTTCAACATATTAAATGAAGCGAGTGACAACCTTTTAATCAGTACGAGTACTATTTCCCCTAGTTTTGAGTGGGCTACAGCGCCATATCTGCAACATGTAGGGACCTTAACTAACATCAACAATCACAAAAACTTATGCTCTGTAGTTCCAATCTTCTAGTTAATGGATATGGGCAATATTATTTTGGAATATTATGAAAAAGAAGTTGCTGATAGTGCACCGTGAACGTAAATTTGCATGCAGCAACTGAAGTTGGCTTTTGGCCTATCTGGGTCAAATTCACTTCTTTTCCTCCTCTCATGGATACTTCCTCACCTCGTGGATTTTAAAAAGTATGAAGGTACGAATTGGTTTATTCAAAACTTTTGTGCTCTATGTTATAACTATCACTCAAGTAGTAGTACTAGTCAGTCACCAGGTTCTACGGCATCTAAACCCTGCCAGGGATCAGTATTTTCATGAATAAAAACGTTAATATCTATAGCCGAATCGCAATTTTATTTACCTTCTAAAGTTGATAAAGGAGCAATCTGCATTTGAACGTGGCTCCTTGCAATTGGCACATCGCTGCAACCCTTTCAAAATCATGGCAATCCTGGCTCTGTACCTCTGCAGGAGATTATAACAATATGCGGCAGAAAATGACACACTTTCAGTCAAAGGCAAAGCTTGGGCTAACAACACAGATTTTTTCCAGGCTTTTCCGGCAAAAAAGAACGAAATATATTGATGTTTTACTGTTTATCTACCGTTTCAGCACAAGTTTTTTTTATAGATTTCAGATTCGCAATCTTCGCAATTTTGAAGGTGTGACTCACGACGTTACTACACCGCGCACGCGCCAAGGATCGTAGACGACTGAACTTCTAATGTAATTGTTAAATTCCTCAACGTGCTCTGAAGCTGGCCTATGTTTTTGGAATACGCTACTGGGGAGACTATTCCAATCTGCTATTGTGGCCGCAATAAAACTACCAGTAACCTAGGACCGTTCGCCACTTTTCAATGGTTTTAGCGCAATATTTCTCATCTTTTGAACGAGATCCGGAGATGCTCTTATATGTAGCAAATTCAGAATTTTACACAATTTTTGTGAAGTAAAATGTCATGATTTACGAAAATGCAAGGCCGGTGTATTTTTCGGGCATTATATTCCAGCTGTAACTCTCCACTTTATTCTATCATCCCGAAATATAAATTTTAAGTGCAAACTGTAAGACTATCAACTCGCTTTTCAAAATGACTGCTAAGAGCTATAATGGTTACACATGACCGCAAATCTTACTTGATATGCGTATACTGACGGTTTACTTATAGCAGCTCAGTATTTTGCATTCGAGAACCAGTGGCAGTTGCCGCGAAGTTCGGTAAAAAATCATTTCCGGGATAATTGTTGTTTTCGGGAGATGGCGACGGTACAGCTACAGGCGGATTTGACTTAGGTTACTGGTATGTTTATAGATGTCAGTTCTTACTTGGAGATGCGTAAAAGCGTGTTTGTGTGTTTTTCTTGAGTTCCTAGTTGAAGCTACGAGTTTCGCTGTACGTATAACTGCTTTGTTGGTGAGGCCTTTTTTAAGGGACGGCCGCAATACTCATTTGTGCTAATTTTGAATTCCGTGGTGGTGAATAATCTATAGTCCTAGATGACTCTTGCAGTCTTCCGACGACAGCAAGAGTCATAGTTCCTATAATAGGAAATGCCATTGATGTCAATTTTCAAATCTTGGCGCACGACTGGGGCCAACGGCGTCATTTTAGAAAGGGTGCATCACATAAATGGCCCAATTATAAATTATGGCGCACAAGTTTTATGGTCAGATAGCAATTTTTTTTACTGAGAAAAATATGTGTTTCCTTGAGATCAGGACATCGAATCCCTCATTATCGCTCACAACAACAGTGAATCCACAGTTGCAAAACCACGTTTAACTCTAGTTTGGATGTTTCGCTGAGGTCAAAAATAATGCGCCATGGTACTTCTCAGTGTGCTTTTAAAGAAAAAACCTGCCAGTTCCAGCCTCGGTATCCTTGAAAGATCCAGAGTCTCGAAAATTGAGATCAATGGCCATTTCTATTGCAGGAACTGTGGCCCTGTCTGTCCTAGGAAGATAGAAAGGGTCCGCTGGGACTAAATAATCTAGTGCAGTTGTTTAGCTGAGGCAACTTGAGCGAAACTCAATCCCCTGCTTTACACCCCTCTCCAGTTTCGAACCAGGGATTTTAGGATTACAGGACCAAGGCTCTACCGACTGAGCTAACCGTCGTCCCCATTTTCTCGTAAATAGCTCGATACATACGTATAAGAAATTGATGTTAGCAGCTCTGTACCGCCATGTTTACAAGCAGACTCTTCACGGTCGTTGTAGTGTACATCCACTGATAAAATAGTGCAAAATGTTTCAAGCAATACGTTACTATAGCATATAAAAAGAATTATATTCCATCACATTTCTGCTAAAACACAAAAATTATAGAAAAGAGGTGGTGGCAAGTAAGTATCCATATATTGCTACATATTATATCCAGCATCATACATAAATTTATACGCCCGAACTCTTTTTTTATTCGAAACAGTCAGAAATTTGTACTCCCGCAAATTCTTCCGCAACATATGTCTTTCGACTGTTTGCGACGCCGTCGCAGGCCATTCAATAAGTTAATACAAAGCATACCTAAAATCAAGAGAATTTTCTTAATTTTATATATTTTACATATATTTATTTTGAACTGCAATACCATACTATTACATTTCATTTAAGAAAAAAATATTGTGCAACTATATCCATTTGTTTTCCGTATGTGGGGTTTTTAATACCATGCTTTCAATATGAAAAATTAGCATTTAACTTAGCTAATATTTAGATGGCTGCTAATTGGAGTATAAGTTTTAAAAAAAGCGGTAAAATACAGAATTAAAAATGTGATTGACTCCAGAAAGAAAAAAATTACATTAATGTTCTCGATAGTTTTTAGAAAATTTTGGGAAAACAAATTTGGACAATAGGACTTTGAAAAATGGGAAAACGGTATACCCTGATGTACTTATAGGCGTGGTCTACTGGAATTAGTTACCAAATGCACTAAAATAATTTACTGCTTGTATTACTGCCGCTAGCGAATCAAAATACAAAACCGAGTAATGAACGAAATATGTTTTTCTGCAGTTATTTGTCGATCTTATGACGCATTATTATATATCAATGTATATATGCAAAAAGATGGTGTAAGTAACTAACGACATAAGGTTTTGTTGCCAGTTGAGAAATGGTGTCGCCAGATGACTTCTGACTTAAGTTTTTCACACATTTTTGTTGTCAGTTGGCAGTTGTTCATCTTCACTTAACTACTTACACACTTGTTTAATAAATAAGTGCCTAATTGTACTATTTTCTTGTTGTTTGCTTCTATGTGCAAGTGCACTAAAATAAACAAACTGTAAGCTTTGGGTAATTTTATATTTTCATAGTTGCTTTACACACATTTGTTTACTTTTAAAATTTATTATTCAAAATAAACAATAACATATATGCTAAAAGATAGTTTAAGTAACTGACGACACAAGGTTTTGTCACCGATTGAAAAACTGTGTCGCCAGATGACTTCTGACTTCACACATTTTTGTCGTCAGTTGCTTTTTACACGTAACAATTCCCTGCTCGTCATGAATTGATGAATTAGAAAAATCAAAAGCTAAATTTATTAATGCAAAATTTATTAGAAAAACTGAAAATAAAAAAGTAAAAAAACCGCAACCCCTGTTGACGGTTAACTTTTTGATATCGGAAGCTAGAGGGTCAGCTGCGTCTGTGTGTGTACTTTGGTCTCCCTTTTTGCTATTTTTTATCTGTGGTCTCTTTTAAGTAACACCTTTAGTGTCTTTTAACATATACAAAAGGTCTCCTTATGTTGGCATATTCTGTGTGCATATACGGTGAAACCCCGCTATTAGGGACAAAAAGTGACTGAATAATTTTGTCCCTAATGGCGAGGTGTCCCTAATTTTGAGGTCCTGTTCTATCTGACAACTACAACTAAAATCTTCCCTATTTTTCTTACACTTTTTCCATTACTAGCTTTGATTATTTTAACTTTATCAGATAGCGAGAGGTCGTCCCGTTTTCTTTTCACATCACCGATATTCAGACTTAACAAGTTGTATATCATCTTAACTGAGTATAAGACAATGAATTAATTGCTTTATTTATACGCATTTTAAAAGACAGAGCACATGTCAATAGGGTTCAGTCGTATTTAGCTTCTCCCTTAAGCACACATCTTTTGTAATAGCTCTATTGTCTTTACATGCACTGTGTTCAATATAATGAACTCAATACCCATAGATAACAATAGCGTAAAAAACTTGACTACGTCTCCAGGAGAACGTCTATCCCCAGTGGGGGATATGGTTTGTGTAAGGCTGTTGCGTGTTGACTACGCAAAATTTAAAAGTGGAAGGATAGGTAGACGCAGTGTCTAACATTTAGACGAAACAATCCATTAACCAGTAGGCGCGTGAGAACGTCGTAGGTACGCTAAGTACAGCGCTGATTTTGAATAATCCGCCATTTTGTAAAGTCCCAGCCGGAAAATGCTAGATTACTGCACTGCGGAAGGTCTCAGGGATCTTGTGTGCAGAATTTGAAACGAATCCATCCATTTTTGGTGGCCTGTAGGCGCGTGAGACTGCCAATTTTCAAAAGTCCGCCATTTTGCCCAATCCGGAAAATTCTTGATCACTGCACTGCGGAAGGTACCAGAGAAGCCTTGTACAAAATATGAAACGAATTCATCTATTAATGTGGCCTGTAGGCGGGTGAGACGCCAGTGCCGATTTTCAAAAGTCCGCCATTTTGTCATTTTTTTCCGATCCAAAAAATTCTTAGTCAGTGCACTGCGGAAGGGTTTAGAGATGCCGTGTACAAAATTTGAAACGAATGCATGTACGAATGTGGCCTGTAGGCGCGTGAGACTGAAGCGTGACAGACTGACAGACAGACGGACAGACAGACGGACAGATCGAAAAGTTCAAAACTATATCCCTCCGTTCCACAGGGGATAACAAACACTACCGAGTAACAAGCTAATAGGGGTTATTTACATAACGTACAAAATATGGACAGCAATTTGACTGTCCACAATAAAGGGTTTTTTTAATGTGTAACCGTACTTACGGGATAAAAAAGTGTCCCTAATTCTGAATAGAGGGGTGTCCACAATGGAGGGGTCTAGATATAATAGAACTCTATGGCGTTTTAAAACAGAATGAAAATTGCTGTACATAATTCAGGGGTGTTCATAATAGAGGGGTTTCTATATCCGGGCTTTTACTGTACTATCAAATGTGTGTCTATATTATCAACTTCTTTGGTAGTGTCATTGTAGGTTCAATCCCTGCAGGGTGCACGCATAACGATTTCTTATGCGTGGTTACTGCGCTCTCCGGTGGTGGCACATCAAACTTTGGTAATATAGTAAATAGGGGGATCAAATGCGCATCATATATAATAATCATTGATATATAACACAAAAATGCAAATTTGGGAGACCATACTTTGGTCTCCGTATTTACTATTTTTATCTATCGCTTCTCTAAGTGACACCTTTAGTGTCTTTTAACATATTCAAAAGGTCTCCCTATGTTGGCATATTCTGTGTGCATATTTTATTAAATGTGTGCATATATTATCACCTTTTTGTTAGTGTTATTGTAGGTTCAACGCATAACGATTTCTTATGTGGAGTTACTAAATAATAAGGAAGCCCTGATCTGCCCACCATTGATCCGATGCATCCGCATAATCTAGTATTTTAATAAAGAAGTCAGAAAATATTAAAAAGTTCTGTTCATGCACTCTTCTCAGTATTTTGTCACTTCAAATACCCTCGGAAAAGGCAGCAGTTTGAATGGAGGTGGACATAAACATGTACCAAATCCATAGGAACACCTGTGAATACGACATATTTTATCTCCAGAGTTCTTAAACCGAGGTAAAATAGTCTAATGCTGTACATGTGTCTTCAGGTATGGTGATTTGCGTGTTTTCATATATTCCTCTGTCATGCTAAGTTCGCATGTCGAACACAGCTAAAACACACGAGATATGCAAATGATATTAAGTATCTATTTTAACTAGAGCAGTGTGCATAGTCCACATATTCCCCACAGGCCCCCCATCAGTTAAACACGGCCCTCAAAAGTCAATCAAGAGTTGAAATTTTCCAAGTCCAGTTGGTGCATTTTCCTTGGACGAACCTGGCCCATTTACAATGCCTGTTTGTTCCCATAGAAACTACATACCAGGTTTCATGCTAAATAATTTCCAGGCTTTGGTAAATTTCACAGTGTATTTGGCTCTTTTTTCCTTGAGCCAACCTAACCCATTGACAATACTGATCCTTTTTAGTGCCCACAGAAAATACACACCAAGTTTCATTAAAATCCTTGCAGTTGTTCTTGAGATATCGCGTTAACAAACTCATTCCGATGCTGAATAATTTCCAGAATTTCATAAATATCGAAGTGCATTTGGCTTATTTTCCTTGGGCCAACCTAATCCATTGACAATACTGATCCTTGGTAGTGCGCACAGAATACACACCAAGTTTCATTAAAATCATTGCAGTTGTTCTTGAAATATCGTGTTAACAAATCAACCAAGAGCTGAAATTTTCCTGCTGGTCCATTTTGATTAAACGAACCTGGCCCATTTGCAATACCAATCTGTGTTTGTTGCCATAGAAGCTATTTTATCTTACATGCAAATATTTGTCTCAACAGTCTAATAATCATTGTACTGCCGCGAATCTTAAATCGCACTTTAAAAACTTAACACAAATACGGTTGCACTTTCTGCCACTTCACTAAGTACACATATGTATACAGATGAAATCATTTAATCGCATACCGGTTAAACGCATAAATCGGTTAACTGCATATTATTCGCAAATCCCAAACCATTTCCAATGCTATCTGTTGGAAATTTAACCGGATAATTGAATACCGCTTAATCGCATAAACTGGATAAAATGGGAAGCACACCGGTTAATTGCATAGTTCTGGGTGACTATCCAAGCAGTACCACACTTAAAGCAAACAGGTGGGTCAGTGGAACTGACTATGTCCTCCGCCGGCGTACAATCCCAGTATTTGGTTTTGCTAGGTTGGACTACAACCCTTCGTATCATATTCGTGAATTTTAAAATTAAAGCTGGGCCAATGTCCTTGGACCAACATGGCTCATTTACAATACCAATTCTTGTTACCACCCATGCTACCTATGTGTACTAATACTTCCTATATCTAAAAGATTTCAACAATCGATCCAGAATTGTAGGCTTGAGTGTGTTTACAAACTCATTCAACTGAGTAAGGATTGGGAAAATTTGTGAAGTTCAGCTGGGCCAATGTCCTTGGGCCGATAGGACTCATTTACAATACCGATCCTTGCTCCTTCCAGTACTACCTATATGTACAATATCTTAACAATCGGTGGAAAAATGTAGGCTTGAGTGTGTTAACAAACTCATTCGACTGAGTAAGGATTGGGAAAATTTTTGAAGTTCAGCTGGGCCAATGTCCTTGGGCCAACATGGCTCATTTACAATACCAACAATATCTTAACAATCGGTGGAAAAATGTAGGCTTGAGTGTGTTAACAAAAAAGGTGTCGACAGACGGACAGACAAACCCGAAAACTATAGTCCCCCGGCGGGGGACTAACTAAGGGAGTGAGCTGCTCCTCGTTTATTTATCTAATGCATTGTCTTCTGTTTGCTTGACCCATTGTGTACATGTACCAACCCCACTTGCGGTTGTTAACAGTAAGTCTCGAACTCTTAATCACCACACTCTCTCAGCTCTCACTAGATAATGACCTTTATCGTCAATCCCCGCACTGCCTTAGCTGACGCTAGATAATGGCCTGCAACTCTAATCCCCGCGCTGCCTGAGCTCTCACTAAATAATGGCCTGAAACCCTTAATCTCCACGTTGCCTCACATAACCATGAGTGCAAAGTCATCATTTAAATACAAGAAGAAAAAATGAAATGCGGGGAGGAGGAGGGGTGGGGTGCACGTCTAATAACAACCGCTGAAAAAATAGACAAGAGTACTCCGAATAAACGCATATATCGGATAAACGCACAACAGGGCTTGGCAAATTGGCTATAGGATTAACCGGTTTCGTCTGTATATATATTTTTTCGGTCTCTCTAAACCTTAAAAGTCAATACGTGAGGTCTCCTTAAGCATTACGCTATATATATATTTTTTCAATGTTACCTTAGGGAGGCAACTTGCCCTGTCATTTCCCTCATTTCACGTTGAAATTGCTCTCTCTCTCTCATTCTCCACCTCTTCAAGTCTACATGCTTGAAGATAGAGCTCTCGTTTAAGGTTTTCATTCGAAACTCGGAGAGACAAAAGTTCATGAGCCATCTCCTCCTTTTCCTTTTTGAGTTCGGCAATCTATAAATATGCAAATATATTTATAAACACTTTCCTTTCATTCCAAATAAAAGCCCCCGCTCCCTCACAGTCTAAAATACGTTCGAATATTTACTGGCGACACTGTTATGCTTAATCCAACGAGGCACAAGGCAGTTCCCTTATCAAGCCTAGTTCACACTAAGCAACCCCTACTAACGCCTGCACTTACAGAGTAGTACTCGCGGCATAGGTGCATCCGTTTGGTTTCAATATGAGAACCTCAAAATGTCGAGTTTCCGTTTATAAGCCCTGGGCTTCTTTTTGGAGACTCCCGGTATCATTTGAAAGTTAATTATAGCAAAACTATTGTCACTATCCAACCAATTTCATTTTATGGACATTTCAACTGTGTAAGTTATCTACATATGTAATAATAGTATTATTTTATGTACAAACCTCTGTCGCTCATCAGCCTCATCAGCGCTTTGCAAAGTCTTAAGTGCTCTCAACAGGCCGTAATATAGAACCCGCTCAATGCCAATATGATCTTCTCGGTGAATTTCTTTCTTGATTCGTCTCAAATTCCTCAGATACTCATTGGCATTGAATGGGTTCACATAATCAATGGCTAACTTAATTGTAGCACTTAAGTTGTTCACCTGTAACAGAAAATAGGATACTATATTTCCTTTCGCAACATCCACTTACAACTCGTGGCCGCTGTGTGTACCATAAGTATCAATGCATGAATTTCTTGCTTGTACTGTCTACAATATTGTACACAAATTTTCTCTAATTTCTAAATTAACTAGACTATCCAGTGTTTTTGTTAAAACAAAAACGGATATGTCTCCCTCGCACCCAATCAGTCATGAGGAAAAACATTCCTTGCTTAAAAGTACAACATTGGCAAGCCCCAAAAATTGAAAAAATTGCCAAAAATACATTTTTACAGAAAATGAAGACATAATTAACTTCTCATTCATTTCGTTTTACTCTTACAAAACTTTATTTTTTCATTAAATTTTTTCATTCAGTATAACTTTACACCATTGACAATAAAATTGACTCCTTGTTACCTATAAATAATGGCCTACTATACGTATCATACCTGATGGGGAAGGTTTCCTAGTACAACTACCAAATCCCCATCACATTGAACAATTATCAAGGGCTCTACGCCATACTCTTCCTTTAAGCGTGCCATGTCTTCTGCAGACAAGTAGCATTCACGCTGTTGGATTGGGTCGTAGCTGACGCCCTTCTTCCCTTGCAAATATCTGCCTCAAAGAATTTAATAAATCTCACAGTTCAATGAATTTATGAACATGCTGCGTCACGACAGTTCTTAGCACATATTTACACAAATTAATTCGAATTAACGAATATACTGTTTATCTGAAGAAAACAATTGGCTTTTTTCAGGTCTATTGCTGTGATAAAGTAGTAGACAAAAACTTATATAGATACAAACAGTTAAACATCGCAGACAGTTTCAAAATATATACCCGTTTCATCGTGTGGGGCAACTAATTCCCTCCCTATCCAGTCACCAGGTAAATGAAAACTTGAGAATCCACTCACCTGACTACCACTTGACTGCCGCCCTTTTCTTCTTGCCATCAAAGGTATCTCTTTCAACCTTTTGAGGCAACTCTTGTGCAAAGACACAAAGGTTGGCAGCGTCAGCAAGGTCTGAGTAAAGGTTTGTGGGGTCCTCTTCGGTCAGCGATCCATGCCCGCAGAATAACTTTGGGCCGACGTCCGGATAGTACGTGGCCCAGTGGCATGCAGATAAGTGGAACGTTGAAATATGTTAATGTCAATGACAAAATGATGAGGATCCAACTTTTTTTCTTCTGAACACTGCCATGTTAACATTACAACCATGTCTGCATGAAAATATAATATTTACTTTCACTCTTTTCTCCTTCATAATGCTTTTATTACTTACGTACCATATTCATTGGGCCTTCTGGAGCCAAAAATCGCTTGAATGGCAGGATTTTTGTGAACTCTTCCACAACACTTGGAAGAGAAAGTTGGAGGCATGGGTCTGTTTCTGGATAGTCACATATCTTGACCTTTTTGGCTCCACCTTCATCTAATCCTCTGTAACACAACACATAACAACATATAACAACATAATTTATTGCGTTTCGTGTCGATATAATTGACAACAATTTCTTTGCTATTGCTACTATACGTACTATCGCCATATCCTTCATCCTTCAATCCAATTTTCAATAAATGAAAATTTAAGTATGTCTTTTACTGTGTTTACATCACGTACTGTAATCAAAACTTATTAACTGCTATATGCAATTATAATATTTACCTAAAAAAGTTCGATAACAGCATACGCTTCGACTTCTTATCCCGTATAACTCTGACAGTGGCTTCAACGTCGCCGCATTTCTCTGCAACTGACTCAGGTCGCCAAAAGTCATCGTTTACCTCCTTGTGGCATTCGACGATGAAAGGATATCCTTTAACAACATAAACAAGTAAGTATTTGTGAAACACAAGCAGGCCACAACCGCTCCCCCCCCCCCCAAATTCATAGGGGTATAAAGCAATGACGGACAGACGGGCGGACACCCCAAACCTATAGGTCACAATCCGAAGGGTTGGGGCCTAATAATAGTTTTTCTTCGTTACCTGATCCACCACTCATATACAAACGAAACCATGCTAAATATTATACAAATTTTGCTTCTAATTTCAATAACCAGATCAATACATACTACACAAATGTAAAAAATGCAAACAGGAAACGTCGTATAAAAAGACTACAATTTTACAATATGCATACATATATTTAACAATAACACCATTACTTGTATTTATGTAACATAGATGAAACTCTTAAAAATCATATACAGTCAATGCAAAGTTCGTGTATTTACCTTCTGCAGATAGATGTTCAAACAACGGAGCGCTGTTTGGAGAATCGGTGATGGTGACCAGTGTTTCACCACTGACGCCAATCTCAAAGTCGAGATACCGATCACGCATTTCCTCAAGCAGTATTGGCTTCAACTTGCCCGACCCACTTTTCTGCTTCTCCAAAACACCCCACTTTTGTGCAACATCTATTGCATTGTCAATGAAGTCTTCACAAGCTATAGATAATTGCATTTGTGAAATCATTATCCCATTATACATAATTTGCTGGAAACGGGATGCTTACTAAAAACATTGAAACCCCGTTTACTCGAAATCGCCAGGTATTTCCAATTTTATCGAGTGACTCGTCTTTTCGAGGTAGCCGTGTTTTTTGGTTTCTGATGGGAGCAAATTCCCAGATTATAACATGCTGAAAGTTTTACGGTGTGATATTCCGATGTACCGGTTATACCGCGCTGCCCTGAAAGATTCTGGCACAAAATTTTTTCATACGTTCTTTACCTGTTAGTGAGCTGTGTACCACTGCAAGTTCAACGACAATTTTATTGTCAATGGTGTAAAGTTATACTGAATGAAAAAATTTAATGAAAAAATAAAGTTTTGTAAGAGTAAAACGAAATGAATGAGAAGTTAATTATGTCTTCATTTTCTGTAAAAATGTATTTTTGGCAATTTTTTCAATTTTTGGGGCTTGCCAATGTTGTACTTTTAAGCAAGGAATGTTTTTCCTCATGACTGATTGGGTGCGAGGGAGACATATCCGTTTTTGTTTTAACAAAAACACTGGATAGTCTAGTTAATTTAGAAATTAGAGAAAATTTGTGTACAATATTGTAGACAGTACAAGCAAGAAATTCATGCATTGATACTTATGGTACACACAGCGGCCACGAGTTGTAAGTGGATGTTGCGAAAGGAAATATAGTATCCTATTTTCTGTTACAGGTGAACAACTTAAGTGCTACAATTAAGTTAGCCATTGATTATGTGAACCCATTCAATGCCAATGAGTATCTGAGGAATTTGAGACGAATCAAGAAAGAAATTCACCGAGAAGATCATATTGGCATTGAGCGGGTTCTATATTACGGCCTGTTGAGAGCACTTAAGACTTTGCAAAGCGCTGATGAGGTCCACAAACAAGTTGCCGAAAACAAGACAGAGGTTTGTACATAAAATAATACTATTATTACATATGTAGATAACTTACACAGTTGAAATGTCCATAAAATGAAATTGGTTGGATAGTGACAATAGTTTTGCTATAATTAACTTTCAAATGATACCGGGAGTCTCCAAAAAGAAGCCCAGGGCTTATAAACGGAAACTCGACATTTTGAGGTTCTCATATTGAAACCAAATAGATGCACCTATGCCGCGAGTACTACTCTGTAAGTGCAGGCGTTAGTAGGGGTTGCTTAGTGTGAACTAGGCTTGATAAGGGAACTGCCTTGTGCCTCGTTGGATTAAGCGTAACAGTGTCGCCAGTAAATATTCGAACGTATTTTAGACTGTGAGGGAGCGGGGGCTTTTATTTGGAATGAAAGGAAAGTGTTTATAAATATATTTGCATATTTATAGATTGCCGAACTCAAAAAGGAAAAGGAGGAGATGGCTCATGAACTTTTGTCTCTCCGAGTTTCGAATGAAAACCTTAAACGAGAGCTCTATCTTCAAGCATGTAGACTTGAAGAGGTGGAGAATGAGAGAGAGAGAGCAATTTCAACGTGAAATGAGGGAAATGACAGGGCAAGTTGCCTCCCTAAGGTAACATTGAAAAAATATATATATAGCGTAATGCTTAAGGAGACCTCACGTATTGACTTTTAAGGTTTAAAGAGACCGAAAAAATATATATACAGACGAAACCGGTTAATCCTATAGCCAATTTGCCAAGCCCTGTTGTGCGTTTATCCGATATATGCGTTTATTCGGAGTACTCTTGTCTATTTTTTCAGCGGTTGTTATTAGACGTGCACCCCACCCCTCCTCCTCCCCGCATTTCATTTTTTCTTCTTGTATTTAAATGATGACTTTGCACTCATGGTTATGTGAGGCAACGTGGAGATTAAGGGTTTCAGGCCATTATTTAGTGAGAGCTCAGGCAGCGCGGGGATTAGAGTTGCAGGCCATTATCTAGCGTCAGCTAAGGCAGTGCGGGGATTGACGATAAAGGTCATTATCTAGTGAGAGCTGAGAGAGTGTGGTGATTAAGAGTTCGAGACTTACTGTTAACAACCGCAAGTGGGGTTGGTACATGTACACAATGGGTCAAGCAAACAGAAGACAATGCATTAGATAAATAAACGAGGAGCAGCTCACTCCCTTAGTTAGTCCCCCGCCGGGGGACTATAGTTTTCGGGTTTGTCTGTCCGTCTGTCGACACCTTTTTTGTTAACACACTCAAGCCTACATTTTTCCACCGATTGTTAAGATATTGTTGGTATTGTAAATGAGCCATGTTGGCCCAAGGACATTGGCCCAGCTGAACTTCAAAAATTTTCCCAATCCTTACTCAGTCGAATGAGTTTGTTAACACACTCAAGCCTACATTTTTCCACCGATTGTTAAGATATTGTACATATAGGTAGTACTGGAAGGAGCAAGGATCGGTATTGTAAATGAGTCCTATCGGCCCAAGGACATTGGCCCAGCTGAACTTCACAAATTTTCCCAATCCTTACTCAGTTGAATGAGTTTGTAAACACACTCAAGCCTACAATTCTGGATCGATTGTTGAAATCTTTTAGATATAGGAAGTATTAGTACACATAGGTAGCATGGGTGGTAACAAGAATTGGTATTGTAAATGAGCCATGTTGGTCCAAGGACATTGGCCCAGCTTTAATTTTAAAATTCACGAATATGATACGAAGGGTTGTAGTCCAACCTAGCAAAACCAAATACTGGGATTGTACGCCGGCGGAGGACATAGTCAGTTCCACTGACCCACCTGTTTGCTTTAAGTGTGGTACTGCTTGGATAGTCACCCAGAACTATGCAATTAACCGGTGTGCTTCCCATTTTATCCAGTTTATGCGATTAAGCGGTATTCAATTATCCGGTTAAATTTCCAACAGATAGCATTGGAAATGGTTTGGGATTTGCGAATAATATGCAGTTAACCGATTTATGCGTTTAACCGGTATGCGATTAAGTGATTTCATCTGTATACATATATGTACTTAGTGAAGTGGCAGAAAGTGCAACCGTTTTTGTGTTAAGTTTTTAAAGTGCGATTTAAGATTCGCGGCAGTACAATGATTATTAGACTGTTGAGACAAATATTTGCATGTAAGATAAAATTGCAGGTTAATCCAGGAGAGACAAACGACGGAGCCATTGAGAGCCAGGGTTATGATTTGTTCAACTGGTGCATCTGCCGACATTTCATCCACGTGCAGTGTTACTAGAGGAAGTACAAGCACAACCTCGGCTGTCACAGCGATATCTGGTGATGTACAAGCACCTGAGCAGTTGCACATCGAACAAGAGCTTATAAATGCTCCAGATGCAGGACACGGGAATCTATGACCAGCGCAGAGTTGCAAGAGCATATGCAAGTGCTTGCTGTTATCTGTGACATGTGTGGAAAAACTTATTCCAGGGTTTTTGACCTAAAAAGACACTTGCGAGACGTCCACAATGCGTGAACGTATGTGACACTGCAGTCCCTGGTACACGTGGCCTCACACCACAAACTGTTATACGTATCACTTGCAACTGTTCAGATGTAGATCATCATCGTCTGGTCTGTATTTTTGACTCACGAATACAGTTTGTTAACCCCCAGCCGGGGGCTTTAGATCCGGGAAGGGAGGTATTAGATTGGTGTTCTCCGTCTTGTCTGTCCGTCTGTCTGTCACTTTTTTATGCCTTGGTTTGTCGCCAGTATATCTCTCCAACTATGATGCGGATTGCTTAGAGGTTTCACTTAGTAAAAATGTATATCATGTAGATGGGATTCTAGACAAGTCGCCATCAATCCAACTCGCCATAGAGCCCTATACCAAGTCACCACAGCCAACTCGCCAAGAGTTACGAATTGTGCGCAAACTCGCCTACACTACTGCCAAGTCGCCAGCATGTTTTCTGGTGAAATTTGCAGACATAGTGTCCTCCTTTACGACTTCATAAATAGGGTGGATAATCGCTTTATATATATATATAAAATTAAATATGACGAGAAATGGTGTGTAAAATATAAATAAAAAAATGTGTATTACAATCTATTGAAAAAAAAACGACAAATTATTGGCCCTCCGTTTGCACCATGAACGCGTTATTGGGTCAATGAATTTCAACGAATTGCAATCATATTAAGTGTAATTACCATAAAGTAACTTTCTTCTTATTTTTGTTAAAACAAATTGCAATCTATAGTTGGATGGAACCGAATTAAAGAAACGTTCATAGCATACGTGATTGCAATTAATGTGCGCAATGTGTTATTTTTTCTTTCAACTTTCCACAAATAATTACAATTAAATTTGTATTCGCTAGACCGGTCGTTCAATTGTGTTCTATTCTTTCCTTTAAGTGTAGATTACAAAAAAAGTAGTTTGCAAACAAAATAGCTTTGAAAGAGCTTTTTAACTTTCGGGAAGATGATAATTAACAATGTACTTTAACGCAATTAGCTGTATCAAAAGAACTTTAAACATTTGATTTGGCAATTAGCAAAAGTCTGTTATTCGGTAGGAAACGGTAAAATAACAATACAGATTAAAAGAAAGAAACGGTAAAACAGAATAAAAAATAAAACAAGAAATGTGGTGTGCAAGTTGTGGTGAGTTGGCACAAAAGAAGGCGACTTGGTTGCCAAGTCGCCTGTGGCGAGTTGGTATACCAAGTCGCCTTATGGCGAGCTGGATTGATGGCGACTTATCCTGACACCATGTAGATGTGCAGCAATTGCGTTTTATTTTTGAACTCGACTTAAAATTGAAAGCTTGCAGTGGGAGTTGGTTGTCAGTTCCTGGCTGGGGCTGTGCCTTCGATGATGGCTTGTTATATCTCATTTTTTTGTTAATCTAAAACCAATGACATAACTTCTGACAAAATAAAAATGTTTTTCCCTTTGCATTAATTTTATGCAGTCTGCCTATGTCGTATATCATGTTATTATATGAAGAAAATGCGGTAACCGATACCGCAATTTCGTCGGAATTGCGAAGCCTAGGTAGTACATGACTTCAATCATAAGTAGGTCATTATGTCTCCCGGACCAAGGGGAGACATATAGTGTTTCTACGTTCGTTGTGTGTGTGTGTGTGAGGTTGTGTACCCCGCGAACTTGGCAGTGTGTTAGTGTTTTTCGTCAATTTTAGACCATCGAAGTGGGCCTTTTTGCAAAGTGGGCTTCTCGAGCCGGAAGCCCACTAGGTTTGCTCTTTTTTGGCTCGAATGTGCAAAGTAGACATAAATTCCATATCCGCCTTGGGCCCACTTTGCAGAAAATCTGGTTTTCACTTAAATTTCAGTGTGTTTGGTGTGTTTTACTGAAACTGTAGGGGGTACTGCAATAGAAAAGTGTGTGAACCGGTGTGTACATATTAATGATGTTTTCTGACATTTTCTGGCCAATCAGGTGGCCTCAGCGTGGTTTTCACATGTTTGCTGGATCAATCGCATGGCGGAAACTTAAAAGCACGTGTAGGGTATACCTCAAGATGGCAGGGATGTGAACTTGGTATGGCGGGAAGCTGATATTTTCAGACCTCTAAAATCGCTGGACAGGTTTCATAATAACGGAAAGCTACATAAACTATCATTGTTTCTTCTTAAAAGTCACTTTACTATAGGAAAAAGTTTATAAACTATGTCAGGGAGAGGAAATACAGTGTAGTTTTGAAGGCTGACACCCCGCTGTCATCCGAAAAAACCATGGCACTCTGCTTCCGTATTATCACAATTTTTAGTTCAATAGCAAAGCTATTATGAACAATTCTTGTGTGATTAATTTTATATACTGTTATGAAAAGTTTTGTTTTCCTTTTGGTTGGCTTGTTCATTTTATTGAAAAATTGCGGCCTGTTTTTAAGTGCGTAATCTTCTGACGTACGTTGTCATTGTGTACTGGCTGAAATGGGCCCATTGGTGTGCGTGGTTTTTTCATAATTTTACACGCACCGACCAGTCATACTCTTCAATAGCTGTTCCCCTCTCTCCACACTCACAGTTATTAATTTTCCCCCACAGGGGGAATATATTCGATCGACCGCGTATCGGCCGGTCTGTCATCAAGAGCTTGTTAACACGATAACTTAAAAACTCCTGCAAGGATTTTCATGAAACTTAATATGTGGCTTCTATGGAAGCAAACACAGGTCGGTGTTGTAAATGGGCCAGGTCCGTCCAAGGAAAATGGACCAGCTGGACTTGGAAAATTTCAGCTCTTGATTGACTATTGTGTGACCTTGTTAACACGATAACTTAAAAACTGCTGCAAGGATTTTCATGAAACTTGGCATATAGCTTCTATGGCAACAAACACAGATTGGTATTGCAAATGGGCCAGGTTCGTTTAATCAAAATGGACCAGCAGGAAAATTTCAGCTCTTGGTTGATTTGTTAACACGATATTTCAAGAACAACTGCAATGATTTTAATGAAACTTGGTGTGTATTCTGTGCGCACTACCAAGGATCAGTATTGTCAATGGATTAGGTTGGCCCAAGGAAAATAAGCCAAATGCACTTCGATATTTATGAAATTCTGGAAATTATTCAGCATCGGAATGAGTTTGTTAACGCGATATCTCAAGAACAACTGCAAGGATTTTAATGAAACTTGGTGTGTATTTTCTGTGGGCACTAAAACGGATCAGTATTGTCAATGGGTTAGGTTGGCTCAAGGAAAAAAGAGCCAAATACACTGTGAAATTTACCAAAGCCTGGAAATTATTTAGCATGAAACCTGGTATGTAGTTTCTATGGGAACAAACAGGCATTGTAAATGGGCCAGGTTCGTCCAAGGAAAATGCACCAACTGGACTTGGAAAATTTCAACTCTTGATTGACTTTTGAGGGCCGTGTTTAACTGATGGGGGGCCTGTGGGGAATATGTGGACTATGCACACTGCTCTAGTTAAAATAGATACTTAATATCATTTGCATATCTCGTGTGTTTTAGCTGTGTTCGACATGCGAACTTAGCATGACAGAGGAATATATGAAAACACGCAAATCACCATACCTGAAGACACATGTACAGCATTAGACTATTTTACCTCGGTTTAAGAACTCTGGAGATAAAATATGTCGTATTCACAGGTGTTCCTATGGATTTGGTACATGTTTATGTCCACCTCCATTCAAACTGCTGCCTTTTCCGAGGGTATATGAAGTGACAAAATACTGAGAAGAGTGCATGAACAGAACTTTTTAATATTTTCTGACTTCTTTATTAAAATACTAGATTATGCGGATGCATCGGATCAATGGTGGGCAGATCAGGGCTTCCTTATTATTTAGTAACTCCACATAAGAAATCGTTATGCGTTGAACCTACAATAACACTAACAAAAAGGTGATAATATATGCACACATTTAATAAAATATGCACACAGAATATGCCAACATAGGGAGACCTTTTGAATATGTTAAAAGACACTAAAGGTGTCACTTAGAGAAGCGATAGATAAAAATAGTAAATACGGAGACCAAAGTATGGTCTCCCAAATTTGCATTTTTGTGTTATATATCAATGATTATTATATATGATGCGCATTTGATCCCCCTATTTACTATATTACCAAAGTTTGATGTGCCACCACCGGAGAGCGCAGTAACCACGCATAAGAAATCGTTATGCGTGCACCCTGCAGGGATTGAACCTACAATGACACTACCAAAGAAGTTGATAATATAGACACACATTTGATAGTACAGTAAAAGCCCGGATATAGAAACCCCTCTATTATGAACACCCCTGAATTATGTACAGCAATTTTCATTCTGTTTTAAAACGCCATAGAGTTCTATTATATCTAGACCCCTCCATTGTGGACACCCCTCTATTCAGAATTAGGGACACTTTTTTATCCCGTAAGTACGGTTACACATTAAAAAAACCCTTTATTGTGGACAGTCAAATTGCTGTCCATATTTTGTACGTTATGTAAATAACCCCTATTAGCTTGTTACTCGGTAGTGTTTGTTATCCCCTGTGGAACGGAGGGATATAGTTTTGAACTTTTCGATCTGTCCGTCTGTCTGTCCGTCTGTCTGTCAGTCTGTCACGCTTCAGTCTCACGCGCCTACAGGCCACATTCGTACATGCATTCGTTTCAAATTTTGTACACGGCATCTCTAAACCCTTCCGCAGTGCACTGACTAAGAATTTTTTGGATCGGAAAAAAATGACAAAATGGCGGACTTTTGAAAATCGGCACTGGCGTCTCACCCGCCTACAGGCCACATTAATAGATGAATTCGTTTCATATTTTGTACAAGGCTTCTCTGGTACCTTCCGCAGTGCAGTGATCAAGAATTTTCCGGATTGGGCAAAATGGCGGACTTTTGAAAATTGGCACTGGACTTAGCGTATATACGGCAGTCTCACGCGCCTACAGGCCACCAAAAATGGATGGATTCGTTTCAAATTCTGCACACAAGATCCCTGAGACCTTCCGCAGTGCAGTAATCTAGCATTTTCCGGCTGGGACTTTACAAAATGGCGGATTATTCAAAATCAGCGCTGTACTTAGCGTACCTACGACATTCTCACGCGCCTACTGGTTAATGGATTGTTTCGTCTAAATGTTAGACACTGCGTCTACCTATCCTTCCACTTTTAAATTTTGCGTAGTCAACACGCAACAGCCTTACACAAACCATATCCCCCACTGGGGATAGACGTTCTCCTGGAGACGTAGTCAAGTTTTTTACGCTATTGTTATCTATGGGTATTGAGTTCATTATATTGAACACAGTGCATGTAAAGACAATAGAGCTATTACAAAAGATGTGTGCTTAAGGGAGAAGCTAAATACGACTGAACCCTATTGACATGTGCTCTGTCTTTTAAAATGCGTATAAATAAAGCAATTAATTCATTGTCTTATACTCAGTTAAGATGATATACAACTTGTTAAGTCTGAATATCGGTGATGTGAAAAGAAAACGGGACGACCTCTCGCTATCTGATAAAGTTAAAATAATCAAAGCTAGTAATGGAAAAAGTGTAAGAAAAATAGGGAAGATTTTAGTTGTAGTTGTCAGATAGAACAGGACCTCAAAATTAGGGACACCTCGCCATTAGGGACAAAATTATTCAGTCACTTTTTGTCCCTAATAGCGGGGTTTCACTGTATATGCACACAGAATATGCCAACATAAGGAGACCTTTCGTATATGTTAAAAGACACTAAAGGTGTCACTTAAAAGAGACCACAGATAAAAAATAGCAAAAAGGGAGACCAAAGTACACACACAGACGCAGCTGACCCTGTAGCTTCCGATATCAAAAAGTTAACCGTCAACAGGTGATGCGGTTTTTTTACTTTTTTATTTTCAGTTTTTCTAATAAATTTTGCATTAATAAATTTAGCTTTTGATTTTTCTAATTCATCAATTCATGACGAGCAGGGAATTGTTACGTGTAAAAAGCAACTGACGACAAAAATGTGTGAAGTCAGAAGTCATCTGGCGACACAGTTTTTCAATCGGCGACAAAACCTTGTGTCGTCAGTTACTTAAACTATCTTTTAGCATATATGTTATTGTTTATTTTGAATAATAAATTTTAAAAATAAACAAATGTGTGTAAAGCAACTATGAAAAAATAAAATTACCCAAAGCTTACAGTTTGTTTATTTTAGTGCACTTGCACATAGAAGCAAACAACAAGAAAATAGTACAATTAGGCACTTATTTATTAAACAAGTGTGTAAGTAGTTAAGTGAAGATGAAAAACTGCCAACTGACAACAAAAATGTGTGAAAAACTTAAGTCAGAAGTCATCTGGCGACACCATTTCTCAACTGGCAACAAAACCTTATGTCGTTAGTTACTTACACCATCTTTTTGCATATATACATTGATATATAATAATGCGTCATAAGATCGACAAATAACTGCAGAAAAACATATTTCGTTCATTACTCGGTTTTGTATTTTAATTCGCTAGCGGCAGTAATACAAGCAGTAAATTATTTTAGTGCATTTGGTAACTAATTCCAGTAGACTACGCCTATAAGTACATCAGGGTATACCGTTTTCCCATTTTTCAAAGTCCTATTGTCCAAATTTGTTTTCCCAAAATTTTCTAAAAACTATCGAGAACTTTAATGTAATTTTTTTCTTTCTGGAGTCAATCACATTTTTAATTCTGTATTTTACCGCTTTTTTTAAAACTTATACTCCAATTAGCAGCCATCTAAATATTAGCTAAGTTAAATGCTAATTTTTCATATTGAAAGCATGGTATTAAAAATCCCACATACGGAAAACAAATGGATATAGTTGCACAATATTTTTTTCTTAAATGAAATGTAATAGTATGGTATTGCAGTTCAAAATAAATATATGTAAAATATATAAAATTAAGAAAATTCTCTTGATTTTAGGTATGCTTTGTATTAACTTATTGAATGGCCTGCGACGGCGTCGCAAACAGTCGAAAGACATATGTTGCGGAAGAATTTGCGGGAGTACAAATTTCTGACTGTTTCGAATAAAAAAAGAGTTCGGGCGTATAAATTTATGTATGATGCTGGATATAATATGTAGCAATATATGGATACTTACTTGCCACCACCTCTTTTCTATAATTTTTGTGTTTTAGCAGAAATGTGATGGAATATAATTCTTTTTATATGCTATAGTAACGTATTGCTTGAAACATTTTGCACTATTTTATCAGTGGATGTACACTACAACGACCGTGAAGAGTCTGCTTGTAAACATGGCGGTACAGAGCTGCTAACATCAATTTCTTATACGTATGTATCGAGCTATTTACGAGAAAATGGGGACGACGAATAGCTCAGTCGGTAGAGCCTTGGTCCTGTAATCCTAAAATCCCTGGTTCGAAACTGGAGAGGGGTGTAAAGCAGGGGATTGAGTTTCGCTCAAGTTGCCTCAGCTAAACAACTGCACTAGATTATTTAGTCCCAGCGGACCCTTTCTATCTTCCTAGGACAGACAGGGCCACAGTTCCTGCAATAGAAATGGCCATTGATCTCAATTTTCGAGACTCTGGATCTTTCAAGGATACCGAGGCTGGAACTGGCAGGTTTTTTCTTTAAAAGCACACTGAGAAGTACCATGGCGCATTATTTTTGACCTCAGCGAAACATCCAAACTAGAGTAAAACGTGGTTTTGCAACTGTGGATTCACTGTTGTTGTGAGCGATAATGAGGGATTCGATGTCCTGATCTCAAGGAAACACATATTTTTCTCAGTAAAAAAAATTGCTATCTGACCATAAAACTTGTGCGCCATAATTTATAATTGGGCCATTTATGTGATGCACCCTTTCTAAAATGACGCCGTTGGCCCCAGTCGTGCGCCAAGATTTGAAAATTGACATCAATGGCATTTCCTATTATAGGAACTATGACTCTTGCTGTCGTCGGAAGACTGCAAGAGTCATCTAGGACTATAGATTATTCACCACCACGGAATTCAAAATTAGCACAAATGAGTATTGCGGCCGTCCCTTAAAAAAGGCCTCACCAACAAAGCAGTTATACGTACAGCGAAACTCGTAGCTTCAACTAGGAACTCAAGAAAAACACACAAACACGCTTTTACGCATCTCCAAGTAAGAACTGACATCTATAAATCCGCCTGTAGCTGTACCGTCGCCATCTCCCGAAAACAACAATTATCCCGGAAATGATTTTTTACCGAACTTCGCGGCAACTGCCACTGGTTCTCGAATGCAAAATACTGAGCTGCTATAAGTAAACCGTCAGTATACGCATATCAAGTAAGATTTGCGGTCATGTGTAACCATTATAGCTCTTAGCAGTCATTTTGAAAAGCGAGTTGATAGTCTTACAGTTTGCACTTAAAATTTATATTTCGGGATGATAGAATAAAGTGGAGAGTTACAGCTGGAATATAATGCCCGAAAAATACACCGGCCTTGCATTTTCGCAAATCATGACATTTTACTTCACAAAAATTGTGTAAAATTCTGAATTTGCTACATATAAGAGCATCTCCGGATCTCGTTCAAAAGATGAGAAATATTGCGCTAAAACCATTGAAAAGTGGCGAACGGTCCTAGGTTACTGGTAGTTTTATTGCGGCCACAATAGCAGATTGGAATAGTCTCCCCAGTAGCGTATTCCAAAAACATAGCCCAGCTTCAGAGCACGTTGAGGAATTTAACAATTACATTAGAAGTTCAGTCGTCTACGATCCTTGGCGCGTGCGCGGTGTAGTAACGTCGTGAGTCACACCTTCAAAATTGCGAAGATTGCGAATCTGAAATCTATAAAAAAAACTTGTGCTGAAACGGTAGATAAACAGTAAAACATCAATATATTTCGTTCTTTTTTGCCGGAAAAGCCTGGAAAAAATCTGTGTTGTTAGCCCAAGCTTTGCCTTTGACTGAAAGTGTGTCATTTTCTGCCGCATATTGTTATAATCTCCTGCAGAGGTACAGAGCCAGGATTGCCATGATTTTGAAAGGGTTGCAGCGATGTGCCAATTGCAAGGAGCCACGTTCAAATGCAGATTGCTCCTTTATCAACTTTAGAAGGTAAATAAAATTGCGATTCGGCTATAGATATTAACGTTTTTATTCATGAAAATACTGATCCCTGGCAGGGTTTAGATGCCGTAGAACCTGGTGACTGACTAGTACTACTACTTGAGTGATAGTTATAACATAGAGCACAAAAGTTTTGAATAAACCAATTCGTACCTTCATACTTTTTAAAATCCACGAGGTGAGGAAGTATCCATGAGAGGAGGAAAAGAAGTGAATTTGACCCAGATAGGCCAAAAGCCAACTTCAGTTGCTGCATGCAAATTTACGTTCACGGTGCACTATCAGCAACTTCTTTTTCATAATATTCCAAAATAATATTGCCCATATCCATTAACTAGAAGATTGGAACTACAGAGCATAAGTTTTTGTGATTGTTGATGTTAGTTAAGGTCCCTACATGTTGCAGATATGGCGCTGTAGCCCACTCAAAACTAGGGGAAATAGTACTCGTACTGATTAAAAGGTTGTCACTCGCTTCATTTAATATGTTGAAAATTATCGAACGTTCATTGGATATATTTTTTGCAGGATAAATTCAGTCGAACCTGGCATATACGCGACCCGAGGATTTACAAGAATAAAAACCAGACTCCGCAGAATACAAGTGACAAGAAAGCTTCAACAGATGGTGTCATGTCCTCAGGAGAAATTACAGATGTACTTTCCCATTTGCTTGTGCTAGTATTGAATGTTGTTAACAGGTGTGGGATATTATATCTTTGTCAAGGTTAAAGCGTTCAAAATGTTAGAATTAATGATTGACACGAAACCTTATTTCAGTATACCTAATAGGAATTTAAATTGTGACGAAGGATATGGACTTGACGTGGCTTGTCATGTAATATTTTATTTTTGAAGCATATAGAGATGTATGGTATTCTACTTTCATTTGATTTAGAATTACTTTAAAAGCGGTACGATAATGAAGTACATGAATTGATATATAAGAGATATAAATGAGCATATTTCGTAATTTCAGGGATGACTTCTTCCTTAAGCACAAGAAAACAAATGATGGCGTCATTGCCAGACTAGAAACGCCAGAAAATACCGATGTCTGCGACAAGTGCGACTTGGGCATCTTCAATGCACACCAACTGTGTACCCAATGTGGAAGAAGCCTCCATTCAAACTGCTACCTTTTTCGAAGGTATCTGAAGTGACAAAATACTGAGAAGCGTGCGTGAACAAAACAGGTCTTTTCTGACTTCTTTATTAAAATACTAAATTATGCGGATGCATCAGATCAATGATGGGCAGATCGGGCTTGCTTATTAAAGAAGAACTACTTGAGAGCTGAGCAGAGCGCCCCCTCCAGCAAAGCGAAATAAACAAATGATTACAACGGAGGTGCAGGAAGTGAAATAATAGCCAGTGCTAGAAGATATGTTGAGAAAGCGATCGAGCGGCTCAAATGTTTTATTGAGGAGTGAAGGGTATTGATGGCATAGTGCATATATTTTATCACTATATTACTAAAGTTTGATGTGCCACCACCGGAGAGCGCAGTAATTCCGCATAAAAAATCGTTATGCCTGCACCCCGAAGGAGTTGATCCTACAATGACACTAACAAAAAAGTTTATAATATATGCACATATTTGATAATATATGCACACAGAATATGCTAACATAGGTAGACCTTTTGAACATGTTAAAAGACACTAAAAGTGTCAATTACAGAGACCATAGATGAAAAAATAGTACATAGGGAGACCAAGGTATGGTCTCCCAAAGTTGTATTTTAGGGTTATAAATCATTGATTATTATATATGATGCGCATTTGGTCCCCCTATTTACAATATTACTAAAGTTTGGTGTGCCACCACCGGAGAGCGCAGTAACTCCGCATAAGAAATCGTTATGCGTGCACCCTGTATCAGTTGAACCTACAATGACACTAAAAATATTATATGATAATATATGCACACATTTGATAATATATGCACACAGAATATGCCAACATAGGGAGACCTTTTGTATATGTTAAAAGACACTAAAGGTGTCACTTAGAGAGACCATAGATAAAAAATAGTAAATAGGGAGACCAAAGCATGGTCTCCCAAAGTTGTATTTTTTGGGTTATATAACATTGATTATTATATATGATGCACACTTCGTCCCTCTATTTACTATTTTCATGCATGCTCTCTGTTAAATAATAATTAAAAATCCTTTACTATTATCTCAGTTACACTAACTTACTGGTAGTAAAAGAAAAAGTAATAATAGAAATAAACAAAAACAACAAAACGCGATTTTAGTTCTAAACATTGCAAAGATTTCTAGTTCTTCAAAGAAATAGTCGTGTAGTAATCTCAAAGTAAATTTAGATTGAGAAATGAAATGACGCGATGGATCTCCCATTGTTTTCCTGTGTATGTGCTCGTACATTTTGTTATTTGGTATGTGATGCCTGGGTGGAAAACGATTTAAATATTTTTTATGGCATCAACTTGATGTTTATTCAATAAATATTGAAAAGCCAAAAAATGCTTGTTTGTATTTATTTTCCCCTTCTCCCCTTCCCCGTACCTTGGGTGCAGAAAATATATTAAAACTCCCCCATTTCCCTCCCTCCCAAAAAGGATTGCAAATTGTAGTTACTTCGAAATTAAGATTTCCAAGTCTGGCCTTCAATGCGGCCGTAGATTATATACATTTATAAGTTACTATATCGTTTCATTTGTAAACGGCCGGTAGCCTTGAGGGGTCAGCTGGGGTAGTATCTCGGGGAAATATCAGAAACGGAAAAATGAACCATCACTGTTTAATATGGTATGACAGCCTGTCTCAAAAACCAGTTTCACATGCTGTTGTGGCATAGTTCGGTACTTATCTTGCTGTGCTTCGCCCGGAGATTGCCAGTTCATTGCATAAAAATTGTTAGGCAAGCAACCTGTGGCAGTCGAACCCAAAAAAGCATACATGCAAAGAAAAATTCTCATCTCTGCCCTTGTTCTTATTCTGTGTTAATAAGTGTTTGAATAAACACTTAAGAAAATGTTTTATTTTGTAAAATAGATGTTTTGATACGGGATGAAATTAAATTTTCGGGAGTGGCGGTCGTGAGGTACAGTTGACGACAGGTACATTCTCGTGTATCTGTGGCCGTATTCACGAACATCTGAGTTTATTTACTTAGATATTAAACTTAGATCTCAAGATTAAACTTACGTAAGTTTACTTACTTACGTCATATTCATTACGTAAGTTTATCAACTTACATTCTAAGTCAATATTGCAAAATTTTCATAAAGAGTGCGACTAATCGTAATCGTATAAACTGGTTGTCAATGTAAATATCGGAGGCCGATGACAACTTTTAGATGTTTCGAAGCGTTAAAGCTTCTTCTTGTTTCCTACTCAAAACTTTCGAGATTTTCCACCAAAAGTGAATATCTTCTCTTGAAAATCCATATCGAGTTAAAAGTTCATCGTCATTGTAAACTTCAAACGGATTACTCCTATCTCGAAACACTTTCCCTCCTAAAAACCCTTTCATATTCTTCATTTAATCTCAATAACTTGATTGTTGCCAAGGTAAACAAAGCACTCCAGGTATTTAAATATCGCGTGGGATTGAACTTAGAAATCTACGTGTAGTCCGAAGTAAACTTAGAATTTTGAACTTATACTTGAGTGGAAGCTTAAACTTACATTTTGTGAATACCGTTAAGTTAAACCAGCGGGAAAGTTAACTCTTACATTTTTGCACTTAGATTGACTCTAAGTTTAAGCTTACACTTTCGCGAATGCCGCCAGGTTGGCTATGGTTACAGCCTGTCAATAAACAAAAATTATTGCCAATATCTGCAGGCAATAACCGAATTGTGTCAGTGTAATTACGGGCAATTTGGTGCCATGATTATTGGTTTTAACTTAGTCCTAGATGACTCTTGCGGTCTTCCTATGACCGCAAGAGTGATAGTTCCTATAATAGAACGTGTCGTTGATGTCAATTTTGCTAATCTCGGCGCATGACTCAGGCCACTGGCGTTATTTTAGAAAGAGTACGTCACACAAATGACCCAATTATAAATACAACGCACAATTTCTATGGTTAAACAACAATTTTGTACTGAGAAAAATATATTTTCTTGGGATCAGGATACAAAATCTTCCATTATCTCCCACAGCAGCAATAAGTCAATTCACACTTTGACTTTTGCCGAAACGTGTTTGCGTTTCGACTGAATTTAGGTGGGATAAGGATATGAAGAAATGATAAAAAACGGCAAAAATCAACAAACTTCCATTTTGGCAGCAACATGTTCTCATGTTGGCTATTAAAGGGACTGAATAATATGTAAAATACTTTTTAAAAGATCATATGATGGCTTTATAAATTTTAAAGTGTGAATGTTGAAAGAAAATTAGAAACTTAATGTTGTTTCCTTATGATTTCTTTATAATTTATCCCAAAAATATTTGCAGCCGAAACAACACTTCCACCGGAAAGACCCGAAAATGCGAACTGGCTTCTGTTTTCCCTTATCATTTCTTTATAATTTATCTCCCAACATTTGCAGTCAAAACAACACCTCCACCGGAAAGATCCTAAAGTTTGAATTGGCTTAGGGCTCTACAATAGGCCAATTTGCACTTTGACTTGTTCAGAAAAGTTTTTACGTTTCGGCTGAATTCAGATGGGATAAGCATATAAAGAAATGATAGAAAAAAAACGAAAAAAATCAACAAAATTCCATTTTGCCAGCAACATATTCACATTTTGGTTATTAAAGGGACTGAATGATATGTAAAATAGCTTTTAAAAGATCATATGATGGCTTCATAAATTTGAAAGCGTGCATGTTGAAAGAAAATTAGAAACCTAATGTTTTTTCCTTATGATTTCTTTATAATTTATCCCAAAAATATTTGCAGCCGAAACAACACCTCCACCGGAAAGACCCGAAAATGCGAACTGGCTTCTTACAGGAACTGTGACCATTTCTGTCCTAGGAAGATTGACCAAGTCATCTTGCAGACACCTTCATGCAATGAGCCAAGTCACACTTTGGGTGTTTCGAATAATTTGCGAAAGAAATTTGATTTTCGACTGCGATGGAACCAAAAAAAATGAAAGAAATGACAGAAAAATATGAAAGAAATATGCAAAAACAGCTTATACTCGAAACATAAAAGAAATTAAAACTTGAAACTGTTTGCTCTTAAATCACAAGATCTACACACAAAAAACTAGCAGCTGGCTCTGAAGCATTCATAAAACTAGTGTGACCATTACAGATAAACTGAGCTGCCATGTTAGCAATAAACTTCATCACTTTTAACTGAAAAGTAATTCAAGCGACGGATTTTTCCCACAGAACCCGTAAAATACGACAAGACGCTCTTTCAACTCAGAAACCGGTTGAAAGTGAACTGAAATAGTGATAAAATTCACTTAAGTGTCATTTTTTTCAATGATATGGGGCAATTATTGTATTATAGTTGCCGCTGGCACGGACACTATGGCACGTCCTTGTTATGACTCATCACCAATGCAGCTGACACGGTCATGTGGGAATAGCTGGAATGTTCCTTTCTTTAGCACTGGACCTTCCAGGAAGAGGTAGAACGTGATGAGACGGTTCAGGGTGATCGTGCCATGATAAAACAGTCTCTAGGACACATATAATATAATCAAGAACTAAAAATACTAAATTGCCCCATATCATTGAAAAATGCTTTAAAAAAGTTTGTAACGGCCTTCTTTGCTGCAAAGAATGGAGACCAGAAGGTTTGAGAGAACTCTTAAAGGTAGTACCCAATAAAAGAACTCGGTGAAGCTCAGCATCCTGTTTTAAGTTTATCAGAGTGATGCCTTATAGGGACTCTGAGCAAGTTTGTAACTCAACGAAGAGACTCTGAGCCACTTTGTAAATTGACGAACGTGATACCCTTTGATATTGCATTTAGTGTAACGACAAGTGTCGGTCCATGCTTCTTCATAAACCGCTAAGATTACTCCTTTTATGTTATTAGGATAGTATGAAAAGTCCTTGTTGTATTTGGGTATAAAGGAAGTAATGAGAGCTTTCTTATGTTCTTATCTATATGCCTTGGGCTCCTCAGATATTGATGAAGGCTTTGACTTGACACAGAGAGACCAGACCTTCAGTAACCTGTTCTGATGATAAATTCCGGAGCCCTAAGTGTTGGAAGGTGCGCATGCCCTGAGTGGCAATATGGGTCTTTCCACTAAACCAGTTCTCAGCATAACAAACACTATTCATAGTTCTCTTTTCTCTTGTCTGTCTGAGGCATAGATTTTGCTTCTCAGCCTGCCAAAGGCTGAGACTAGCAGGATGCTAAATCTTATCGTGGCATTTTTAGCAGAGATACCATCTTCCCTGAAGCAAATATCGTAAAATTAGTAAGACGTTCCATTGTGCTACGTTGTAGTTAGTGGGAGGGGAACTGACCTTGAAATGTGTAACTAATTGTTGCAAGGCTATATCTTCCCTTGAGTCATAGTCCATTGATGCCTTAAGTCTGGAACTAATGGCACCGCTGTATGCCTCTTTGGACCCTTAGTTTACCTTCTGCTAAAAGGTAATCCAGGCAGTCTGCCGGATATGTCTAATTAAGACTTACAGTACGAAAAAGCAAATTTGTTTCACTGCGTTCTGTAAGCCTTTGGTGTGGACTCTTTTATGACTCCTCAACATTTCCCCCACTTCTTGCCTGGAAAACCCTTTTCAATTATTCGATAATTGGGAAGAGGGATGCAAATATTGCCAGTGTAGTTGAGATAGCAGTTCCTCGCGGCATTTGATCGGAATTGATTTGACTACCTTACAGTGACTACCTTACAGTGAACTACGGGGTTTCTGGGGACCACAGGGTTACTAGTAGGAGAGTTGGTAGATTCAGCTCGATTATCCTTTGCAACACCTAATGAAGGGTTCCTTGAGAGTGAAAGAGGTAAATTACTTCAAGGGCAATTGAAAGGGCCTACTGCCCAGGCTGTTGGGTCCGAGCAAGGGGCGACAAACCTGGGAAGTTGAACCGGAGAAGAAATTCAGTGCAAGGGGCCCCATGGGAATTGATGCACTATCCCATAGAAGAACGATCGGGCTAGACACCACTCGGTGTGGGTAACTTTGCATGCTCTGGAGGCCAGGTCGAACAACACATTGAGTGTCTCTGTCAGGTGACAAGATGTGATTATAATCCGATTTTGGCAACAAATGACAGAATCTGGAAAGTTTCTATAGACTATAGACTATAGAGTCAAAAGCAGGTGTGACCTGATCCCTCTCTGCCTGTTCAGGTACGCCACTGCTGTGGAGTTGTCTAGAAGTACTACCACATTCTTGTCTCTGAGTTGTGTGGATAGTCTGCTTCATGCGTGTAGAGGAAGGGGTCATTTGCCTTTAAACATTCAACCGTGACAATGAATTCCCCAACCGACCTGAGAGGCGTCTGTTTGAATTTCTATCTGTGAGGGAGAAAGGTGAAAAGGAAAGTTCCCTTTCATGACTTAGTCACACCGCCAGATTAGGTGAGCTAAGGAAGCTTGTGATAGCCTCATTTTGGTTTTACTGATCTTTCTTGACCTGAAGTAATACCAACTTTGCTTGCCTCTGGAAAGGTTTGCAATGTAGACGACCCAAAGGGATTGTCTTTTCCGTCGCCACCAAAAGACCTAGCAGCGATTACATGGCTTGTAAATCTAAGACGGCTTAGAAAATTTTCTGTTGCCGTTCCAAAGTAGTATGTACGTGGGCTATGGATAAATCCCACCTTTCCGCTAGGAAACAATGCTCTGCCAACTTTGGCAGGTATCCTAGCATGTGTTTACTTCCCCTAATATAAAATTTCATGCTCCTTATTGGATAGGATAGATGTCACGGGAGAGATGTGAATCTGCATTAGATCGACACCAGATTCAGTACAGATTCCTGCAGCAATGGGAGAAGACCCAATGATTCCTCTTCGCTGACTACCACATTTTCTCTCCGGCACTTGACACGGCTCTGGCAATGAGAGCAGCAAGAGGTAGAAGTTGACTGACTTGGCGGAGGGGATAGTGCGAAACTGTGGTGACTTTTTGCCCTCCATGGTTTGCAGGATTGCCTCTTGACCCTGGACCTTCTGTTGCAATTATTTTACCTAACGCTGTAACTGGGATTGCAACGATAAAAAGGCCAAAAGATTCATTGCGTCGCTGGATAGGATAAGTACCTGTGTAGCTAGGGACAGCTCCACCTAAGTAGGAATGCCTAGTTGCCCCGCTGATGTGAAAAAGCTGGATCCTCAGACTGTATGTTTAACTGTCACCTGCTCGGTAGGGAATTGACGTTTGGTGTTTTATTCGGGTAAGGATTTGCTGGAATCTGCCTTGTGTAGGGCCGGGCGTTCTTCCCCTTCCGTGATATCAAATTCCGCAACGGTTTCCGAAAGATTCTTCCCTGTCTTTGCCTTCTTGAACCGTTTTGCCTTCTTGAATTGTTGTGTTTGTACGACTCAGCTCCAGCAAGAATTCGGACCAGTGTTGATACTTGACTTAGTATGATCAAGTTCACTTTCCTCATGGTATCTTCCACAAATTCTTTAGTAATGAATGAGGAGGAGCAGAGAGCGTTGCGTTTGCCTCTTCTGTAATCATTCTTGGCTCTGTTTTGATGAATAGCTTTCCAGGTTAGAGACTCGTCGCAGAGTAAAAAGCTAGATGAGAGTCTGTCCTTTGGATGCGGTCGCAGGCTGGCTTCTGTCATATCTGAAGAGCAAGCAGAAAAAGACCGTAAAACAAAGTGCTACTTGTAAATATAGTTTACTCACATTAAGCACTTGTAACATCACTTCAAGCTTTATTTGTGATTAAGTGTCGCAAAATCATCGTAGATTGCTTTCAGAAGCAAACTTAGACGATTCTGTGCAAAAGGAGAGGCTTTTTGGCGTAATTTCCCGTTAATTCCCGTCACGGGTCGTCCGGTACGGCACCATGGTAACCATGAACCGTCAGCCTTGAACCATAGCGACCACTACCCGAAGTTTGTGGGGTACCGTATACTGTCCGAAGAGCGTCTGTTGAAGGTCGAAGGACGTTATTATTACGGGAATGTGGCAAAGAAAAAACTTACCGCAAATCCCAGAAAAACTATAAAGCATCTAGTTCTGCCTGGGTAAAGACGAGTAATACTGAATTTGCTCGTATAAAACAGATCTTGTCGTATGCAGTGTAAGCTTAAGCAAAGTCGACCACAAAGACGATGTGTGCTGGACACCATTTGACCATTCTCGATCCTGTAGCTTCTTGAGGAGACTAAGAGGCACACTTTCCGTGACCACTAGACCGAAGTTACAAGTACAAAATTTCCATCGAATTTTATACAGAAAAGAAAATGTGATAAATTAATTAATCCTATATTGGTTAAATAAACTAGATTAGAAGCCAATTTGCACCTTCCAACTAGTTTTCCAAACCAAAAAGTTGGATTCTTGCGGAACTTTGCGTTTGCATAAAATGGGGAATTTTTATCAAAATTAGCATTCCGTATCTGGAGTCATTTTAAAAAGTCATGGGCACACATGGTAATTAGATGGCATGTGAGTACCCGTCCATCGACCCAGGTAATTACTTTTGAGACATTTATGAGAGCAGTTTCAAAGCACTTGCAGATTATCGAAGAAGAAAGCGCCAAGTCTTTTAGCAAGTGCTTTAATGTAATTAAAATAACACCAGCATTATTTGTTTCTGTTATATAGTAATATGAACGGATAGAAAAGGCAATAATATAGCAATTTTATGTGATAATTCTGTAGGTTGTTTCAAAGATGACTATATAAGACTGCAAAATACCGCATCTCAACACATTTAACACATTAGCACGGTAACTGCAAAACCTGGTTCCGAATATGTATCGCTGACTGAGGGCATGTTTGAGACTAAAAGGAAAAAAGTGCATTCATACCCAATTTTATGAAAAAAGTTTTCGTGTAAACCCTAGTTCTGCCGCAGTTGTTTGTGCTTTACCACATGTTAAAAGGTCTGGTGTATCGAAAATGACCCCAATGTTTTACATTAATTTGATGACCTAACAAGTTAGGTCACCGATGACGGTTGAAATTCATTGTGCGCCACAAATGTTTTTTAAACAAGTAGTGGCAGAAGCAAACTTTCTGCCACTACTGCATTCATTTCAGGGTATCTTTAATTTTTTCACGCCTAATTTTCAGTGTAAGTATACTTACACTGACCATGTCAGGGCAAGTATACTTACACTGGTGTAAATATACTTACCCTGAAATTAAAGATACCCTGTAACATATATATTGTCTTTTGTTTAAGCGTGTAAATAAATACTCCTCCTCATATATATAACATGTTATATATATATAACATGTTATATATATATAACATGTTATATATATAACATGCTATATATATATATATAACATAGCTGTTTTTTTGCTTCTCATCTTGATCATAAAAATGTAAACAAAAGCTAAAACAACTTCAGACCTCATACTACGTATGTGAAAAGTTTGGTAGTCTTTGGGCCAGTATGATCAGTGAAAACAGAATTGTAGACCAGTGAATAGGAAAAAGTCCGAAGCATTGCTACTATACAACATCAATGCACTCTTTGCAAGTCTCTGACTTGCCAAGTTTAATAAGCAATTCAGGATTGAGGATTATGGCTGATAAAGATACATCTATTGGAACATAAACTTTTTTGGAACATCCGTTGATTCATAAAAAATAAATAAATAATAAAGAGTTAATTTTGTCTACTCGCTTTAGCAGTAAATAAAAGCGAGATTAGATTTACTTCGAGTATCGAAAGAGATACACAAGTATATTGCGTATAGATTTGCAGTCAACAGTATTACAAATATGTGATAAGATTGGGCCTTGAGGCTATGTAAAAACAGATAGTCTTTGGAATTGTTGAATTTTTATTCAACATATAGGAGCCCTACTGACATTACGAAAAAGTAAACATTATCATGTAGAAAAACAAAACACCGGACCAAATTCCATTAGAAAGCCAAATGGTCCACTTGAATAAAACAAAAATAAGTCTTACGCTTAACCACCACATGGCCTATCACTACTCATTACGAAGTTCCTCTTACTCCACACCCTATATGGATAAGTGTTTCTCGAACTGTGTTTGGGACAATGGTCGAATTCGGTTTTTCTTGATTTTGATGGAAAATATCAAGGCAACTTAGGTACGTCTTATGTAACGACGTTTAGTTCCAAGAACCGAAAACTAGCAGTTTTCTAGATCTAGATCAGCTGTTGATTTTCAGCCTTGCTGTTGACTTACAAAACCAAGATTCTTAAGCAAATTCCTGTTTTCGGAACAGATTGAAAATGATCCGATTTCCCCTCATAGAGCCTTTTAAATTCGAAGGATCAAAAATTGAGTTTAAAACCGCTCTTTCTTAAATGTTTTTGGGATAATAGTTACCTTAAGATTTTGGATTTTTACCTTAAAGAGACTTAGTTAAGATCAATATGGTGCTTATTATGGAAGACTGACATGTGTCAAAATCCCACAATCTCTAACGGTGCCGATACACATAGAGGTCACGTGACCTGTCAGCATGATATTCAAGGAAAGATCGAGGTCATAAGGCTGCCTCATACACAAAAACTTTATGTGTTCGAACACGGGTTTGGGCCCTATTCCTTGACGTTTTGGTAAGAAATTGTCTTTTGACAAATTTGCTATATCGCTCTAACCTTGATGGTTTAGGTCAAAACAAAACAGTTCAATGCTGAAGCGCGACCTTGTTACTATCCACACGTGTATTTGTTTGGATCTCCCACGCTAAATAGTCTGGGTTAAGGGGGATTGGTGGCTTTTGGTCCTGAAACCACTTTGAAGTAAAAATTTCTGTAGCAGTTGACCTAATCGAGGAAGAGCAGGGAAACGCTAAAAGAAAACCAAGTTGTCAAGTGGGAACTACCTGCTATTGCTGAACACGCCATGCAGCATAAACTAATTGACTGATCAATTAACCTTTTATTAAGTTCTAAAGTTGTGGAGACTAAAATGAAGATCAATTTCTTAAGACAAATTTCATAGTCTCAAAGAAAACATAACTTTGATTACTGAAAGCTCCACAAATATGTGGTTCATTGCCGGTGCAGCACCATTTCTTTACAAGAAAGCAAGAACGACCAAGATAGGGTCTAATGAATGAGTGACTTGTGTTTTCTAAGATCTGTAACGAAGCATATATTTCTCTGTTAATGTGTGATAGTGCAAGCAATGCTAGATATTTATGGCGTCCGTTATTGTGGAGAAACTATGCATCAGAGATAGAAAACTTTTTTCAATTAGGTGTTTTTGGAGTTTCTTTAGAGCTTTGGCAGTTAAACACCCATATCTAGCACAATAAACCGTGCTATCTAAACTACAAAATTGTATCACGTAAATCATAAACCAGATACAGCACCTTTTATATTAATCACAACCCATAACCCATGTTGGTTGATAAAATGTGAGCTTAATGGCAATGATATTTTATTTGATTTGCTTTTTATATTAACAGTCTTTATGCTAATTAAATGTGCAATTGTTGACTTCACATAATAATAAAATCCGTATTAATTACATTTGCGGATTGGGGTATCCCTTAACTTTTTTATTTTTCTTGAAGTCATTTTAATTGAAATCTTTTCCTTCAGAGTCATTAAGAATAAACATATGTTCTATTGGTTTAGATGGAATTAGCTTTCAGAGTTTATTGAAATATCTACGTTTTCGAAAAAAAACTCCCTCACAGTTTTGCCATAAAAGTTGTGCCGATTGCTTCCGAACGAATAAATTATGAGCATAAAGGCAATAGGAATATAGCTGAAAAATCTCGTTAGAAAAGCCTCCAAATGCATTTAAGGGTTAACACCTTATTATCTTTACATAGTTATTCAAGTAATGTTGCATCTTTCACACGATTTATTTTGATGAAAAATATTATCTTCCTTCCCACCCTAGACATAACTTAGATTGATTCTATTTTATTTTAGCCAATGATTAATGTATTGATCGAGATATTATTTTTGAAAGCTCGATTTCACAATTTATTTGGCTTAAATTTTAATTTTTGTTTTCTCTATTTTTTGCTTATTTTTGCCATAGTTTGACACAGATCAGCCCATGAATGGGCAGTGTATTTTTATTCCATTTTTTACCTAAGATGCTTTAGTAAAATTTATATTTTAGTCTAGCTGATTTTAATAAAAATTAAATCATTTTATGCACTGTCTAGTAGAATACAAAATTTTCTTCCTTCACACCGGAATGTTATAAAACAGATAGACTATATAATATGCCTTTAATTGATTCTGGTTCTTTTTTGATATTACAAAGTGGAATATCTAAAAACTATAAACAGTCGGTATTATGGGATGCTAATGGAATGGAACATTTAATGCTAACTTTGATATCAAAATGTAATTAAAGATATCAATAAATCAATGTAGATGTCAAAAATTTATATTCTGCTATCAGTAATTGAATTTTAGACGGCAAAAAAATTATTTTTGAGATCAAAAATCAATTTCTCAAACTTAAAAGATCTTAAGGGAGACACACATTTATAAAAACTTGAATTACTGATATCAATAATAACAACACAATTTGATCTCAAGAATTGTTTCTTTTTTGTAAAGTAAAATGTTAAGAGAAAGATTCTGTTTACAAGGACCAGTCATTATTTTAGTCATAGATGTGTGCTTCCGAATTTTTTATATGAAAAACTAGACTGATATTTTAATATCAAAAAGTTAAAAAAATCATTTGCAATTTCAAAACATAAATTGAACAGGTCTATTCTAAAATAGTGATATCTGAAATAATCCTTGATATCAATAAAAGGAAAATAAATTACTGAGCTCAAAATTGCGATTTTGCTATCAAATATTTCATTTTTGCTATCAATAACTGAATTTTCGATCTCTAAAAAACAATGTTAGAGATCAATAATTCATTTATGATATCAATAAATATTTCTTAATATTTCTAAATATTTGTTGGTTCAAGAATTTATTTCTGAGATCAAGAATACATTCCTAGATATCGAAAATAAATAACAGAGAGCAAAAATGAAGTATGGTATCTTAAAAGGATAGTTCTTGATATAAAAAGTTAATTTTTGAGATCGAAAATGAATTCTTGATGTCAATAATTCCCTAATAAATGTGGAAATGGCATTACATAGATATTACTTGCATTACAAGTTGCTCTGGGTTTAATGTAAAAGCCAGAATGTGACTAAAGTCACGTTTAGTAAAAAAAATAATTAAATCGAACTTCGTGCTTCTTGTAAACGTTTGCCCACCTGTAATTTTTGCCAAATATTCTATAATTTTTGCCATATGTTCTAAATTCCAAAGGCATTCATCTTTATATACCTAGATTCGGACGAAATGCTGGATTCAGGCAGGTCCCAACAAATCACCAATTGTTTTTAAAATCTCATCTAGTGGTATATAGAGAACATCTTTGTCATAGATAATTTTTTGCAGGAATGGATTTTTATGAACTGCAATTCTTATTGGTGTTGGGGTCTTACCTTTTATGTTTTGATTTGTTAAGAGTAATCTTTATCAGTTCTGCAACAACATTAAATAATAAGGCAGATAGCGGATTATTCAGTGGAACATTACTATCTGCCTCCTGAAATATATTTACTCATATGCTAATTATGTAGAGTTACAACGCTCAATGTGCGTTTTAAAATTATTAATATATTCTCCAAATTTAAACTCTGTAACCATCAATCAATAAAATCTCGATTTAATTTATCAAATATGTTTATGAACTAAGTAAATCTGTCCTAGAGGAATACATTTTGTTCATTTCCAATTACAGAACACTGTTTGAAGATGTTTTGCTAAGGTTTTAATAACGATTTATAAACTTTTAAAATTGCTTAAATCTTTATACCTTAAATGTGTAAGTCTTGTAATCTTACGACGCTGTCTAAATGCCAGTTCTCCCATCTCCAAGTTAGACTTTAAGATCGTCAAAGAAGTTCAAAGTCCCCCCTCCTCAATAGCTTTGTTAGCTCATCAGTTCCAGGAGTCTTATGGGTTCTTTACCTCATTTCATGCAGTGTAGATGGTCTTTTTAAAACATCACTAACATTTTTCCTCAAAGTTTTGTCTTTAGGAGTTAATTTTTTAAAAAAATGAATTAAATTTTAAAGTTTACTGTAAATGCTGCACCATTCATCACATTCAGCTTTTTCTCAGAAGAGTTTCGATGACTGAAACTGAATACAGTAATATTCTCAGTTGTATTTTCGTCACAAATTCTTGTTCGAAAAAAGAAAATAATATAGAGATACTAGCTATTATTTGTGCATTTTTCTGTGATGTTCCGATATGATGTCTTCAAACAGCCTTGATTGTGAGTGGATGAGTTTTTTATTCGCAATATATTTACATGTGGATTCAAGGGTTCTGCGGAAAAGTTATCCTGTATTACAGTGATAAAATATTACCCATGGATTGCTTTGTCAAAACAGCATCTGCCCTGAAATTAAAGATGTTATTAACTATTTGATTAATATTATTTTTTAAAGTCTAATTTAGGCCCAAAAGTTGGCGGGCGCTCTGATGTGACACTAACATTCTATCTTCGTTCACAATTCGCCAACAAAACAAATTTAGGGCATTATGCCATGATTCTCAGATTCTGTTTATTTTTACACCTATATGGCCTACATTGCTCTTCTAAATCTTATACCGCCACATACCGTTCGTTTTCTGAAACGGGATAATTGGTAACACTGTGTAATTATTAATCATTACAGTGCCATCCATTTTTGTCAATATATTTCATGTCAATCATGACTTTAACAGTGTTATGTCAACACAAATGTGTAAGGAACTTAAGACAAATATTCCGTTGAAACCACATTTCTTTCTCGAATATGAAATATAGAATTTGAATCTATGCATAGAATTTTCTTTATAGATCTAGATCTTTATATCTAGGTCAGCGTTCAGATAAAAGAGCTTTATGTAGAGCTGTATAGGAGATGTAGCCAGAAAATTAGGTCAAAATCTGTAACGGATTTCGAGACAAAATAAGCCACTTGACAGTTGATATTGAAATCCAAGTTAAAGTTCCGGACACGAAGTTAAACTAATGCATCATTAAGATGCTTGAAGTTCAAAAATTAGGTCAAAATAGTTTTATTCATCTGACCACCAAGGATTTCTGTTATACCACCGGCTAAGGATACAGGTTAAAGTTAAACCATGAATTTTTAAAAGGGGGCCCAATTTAAAAATGATGCACCACTTTCCTTTAACAATTAACAATTTATTTCTAATACGTAGATTTTCCTATTGAATTATTCGAAGCAACAACAAGTGTCACAATGTTTATCCTTCTAGCCTGAGCGATTAAGCACTGAATTGATTGTCAAGCTAGCGATGTCACATAGAACAGACTCACAGGAAAATATACTAATTCATTTCATCGGAGACAGAGATGACAGTCGTGCGCATGGTTTTTTTACCTTTACCTTACACTGTATACTTTCGAGCGATGCTTAGCTTTTAGCAAACATTACCGGGCGTTAATTTTCTTCAGTTCCATTTTAAAGTTATTTAAATGTATTTTATATACATGATTTTTTATCAACTTGTTGTTGTTTACTTGAAGGTCGAATAAGAGTTTTTTTCTTTTTTATTGTTTTGTGTTTAATCAACTGTTAATTTTTATCCAAACCAGTGTCTCTGGTTTATATTTCCATCGGAAAAAGTAAATATATATATATATATATAATTCACATAAAACAAGTGTTTGTTTGCCGAATTTGTTCCTTATCATTATAGAAAATCATAGAAAGTATCTTATCTGTCGTTTTATAAAGGTTATAACACTACTAATACCAAATCCCTGAATCAGTCAACATTTAGCCTAGTTCATTTGATAATAAGAGCCGATTCAGTACACTTGATTGTTGCATTCGTAAATAAAAAGCTCCATTCTGAGACACAGCAACTCTGACTGTTACATACTTTGTATCACAGAACTAACTGTTACATGTTCTGGTGCCCATTTTTCTTACAACAAATGAAACCTAGAATAACTCAGGCACCCAGTCACGTAAAAATACAACAAAACAATTGTGATATAATTAGGAGGGTGACATGCAGTTTTGTCCTCCCTTCAGTGAAGTATTTGAATAAATGGCAATATGGCGTTTGCTATAATATATTTAGGAGGTGGCATGCAGTTTTGTTCATCTGAGGCAATCCCAAATTTAACAGTCAATCCCTCCTAACTATATCACAAATGTATACTTTATGATTCCCTTATTTTTACAAGGCCACCAATATTAGTTTACAGATTACTTAAACCACTACTTGCGGACAAAGTTCGCTATGTCATATTTTACAAAAAGACGATGGCAGAAAGGAGAACTGATAAGAATCAAAACAAAAATCAGATGCTGTACCTTGGCTGTAGGCCAAAGAGACACTTTGTGTGTTATCTGGCATGGCTGATCATTATAAAACAAAACAGAATAGAAAACCAGAAAATGAACACGAAATTGCAAGTCGTAAGAACTATGGCTAAACACTCAAACCGGCAAAAAAATAATTTAATCACCTGAATCAGGTGGCAAATTGTGATAGTGTCGATAGGTTTCAAAGTAAAGGATAAACATACAGGCGAATAATTAGATATCATGTTACTCGACGCAAATTGCAGAAAAAAGCTAATCGATTTCTATTAATACCCCTTGCCTGTATTTTATACTAACACTTGCATTTTAATTCTGAAAAATGGGCATTTCCAACAGAAACATTTGGAAGAGTATTAATGATCTTGATTTGCAGGCTTACAACAAAGTTTCATTACTACCGAACTGATATTGTGCTCAGTTGGTCAGGAAATTCCAAGATATAAGGTCCGCGTCCGGCATGAGGTGTTACAAAGAGGATTCACTTTCGATTCCATCGCCCCAGCTAAGCGAATAACCTGGGTTGAAATGTATAAAAAGAAATTTCACTTATTAAGAATGTTACCTTCATATTTCATCGATGGTTTCGCTATTCCACACTTTTTACTAGAACACTGCAAAGGTAAACAAAGCCGGTCAGCGTGTTATTGACTGTGTACGGATTTACTGTGTGCATAACTATTTACTGAAGCCTGATAGTAGATGATTGGTATGAAAAAGAAACGTTTCGTGAAATTATTTGCACTTGTGTAAAAAAATATTTTTGCAATTAAGCTGGTAATACACACAGTGCAAAGGTTGGTTTTGCAGTTTCATAAATGAGTTCATTATGAAATACAACTGAGATATACTACCATGTAAAGAACATTATGGACTAGTTGCCGGGTAAAATCAGAAAAAGAATTCACGATAAAAACAATACGCATGTTACATTTTTTAAAGATAGTTTACAAGCAGGTTTGCCCATCTTGCTTCTGCTTTGTTGCTAGCATGAATTGAAACAACAAATAGAATGTTACCATTTCTGAACGTTTGTGAAAAACACTTAAAGTCAAAGAATCTGCAAAAAAAATTGTAAAAGGGGTTGAACCTTGGTTGTAGACAATAGCAACTAAGAGAGAAAAAATGCAGCTTAACAAAAAAGCAGTTTTTCATTTGTCCAGTGTGTGTCTAAAGAATTTCAAAGAATTTCATTAATTTTGAGGATTTACTCTGAAATCATGGCATCGGATAATATGTATACTATATCATATGTCATATCGCTGTAATGTACTGTGATACTTGATTGCATACTCAGAACAAATTTTTCATCTCATGTTAGTTTATTGTAAATGCAACGTCACTACATAGTCAATTGACATTTAAGCTATCTCACACTAACACAGTTAACGCAAGTTTTTTATTTTTTGGTTTCAAGTTTTACAATGTTGTCTTTGTACAGTCACTGCATGCTAACACATGGTGGCCAGATAAAACTGACATCGGTTATGCGATTTATGCTTGTGGATTGAGGACTAGCAACTGGAACGATTCTCTCCGTTTGTGATGTGTAGTTTTGATTTATGGAGCACAATGTATACTCCACACATGAGTTATTTCGGCAAAATACATCAGTTCTATTTCACATTTAATCATATTTTAAGATATTATTCTCTGAAATTTTGACAGAGGAAAGGATCTAATTTATCTGGCACTACTCAGGACTGATAGTTCTAGATATTCGTTGGTTTTGGGCGCTCTCTGATTATTACTGACCACGGTTTATATCGATAAAAAATGCCCCGTTTAACGAACTTCCCATGCACCCTTAGGTTTCTTTTTGACTTTTCTCTCATTTAATATCAGAAATCGTCTTCATTGCTATAATATGCAACGGCATATTGAAGGGTAGTTCTCACTTGTAATGAGAGGAGTGTAATACTGCGTGGTGCGATTTAATATACAAATAGAACATTAGAGAAAGTAGAGTATGACACGTGTTTCAACAGTTTATTCAGATTCGAAAAACTTTGTACAAATATTTTCAGTTTTGCAATATTAACATATAGCAGATGTACTGACATCTTCGCAAACATTCTTCAAATATGGAAATAGTTAAGGCGATATATAATGAATTAAAGCAAATACAATCATTGAATAGCACTGTAGTTAGTTTAAAACATTTTTCTCATTAATTTTTCAGTTTTCCAGCTTGGCGCACGAGCGCTGTCATGACGCGTGAATTTACAGTCACAAATATTATGAAGTCGTTAACATATTTATCAAAATTACTCATCAATTAACACCATTTTAACCGCTATGTTATTACATTATCCTTGCAAAACTTAACTGATACAATTATTTTAATACGAAAATAGTTAGACACAAGCATAATTAATACTCTTGGCTAGTACATGACTGAATAGTGATAGCTCTGGTAAGTTCTATCAGAACAAACAACTCAGACGTATAACGTTAATCATCTTTCAACTAAACAATCAGCTCTTTTGAAATAAATGTTATACCAAAAAAAAGACCTATACAAAACAATGTACATGAATACGTGGCTTTGTTCCGGTTCCTCTTTTTGTTGGTGTGTATGTGTTTATTTTTACGTACAGTCCTGTTATTGTTGTACAAAGTTGAAACGCGCCATTCTAAAGAATATGGTAAGCGCATCTTTTACCATTAACTGTTATTAGATCAGATGTTCACCACATGTTTTCCTTGTGATAGACATATGTTAGATCAGCTCAGAAAAATTCATGTTCGCCACATGGTTCAGTCAAAGCAAAACAAGTGTCTGATCATGTGTTTACCATATGATGAATAAGCCGCCATGTTATAATGTTGATATATGTCATCTCGCTTGTGGTCATAACTTTGATCAAATGGTAATCACTATATGGTTATCAGATGCCAAACATGTCTTCATGATTAAACCTTGTAAATATATGTTTACAATGCGGTGCGCTTTGTAGAAGTCGGCATGTTTAAATTTATGGCAATATGTGGAGTAAAAATTGTCCCATTTGCATATGGTAGTCACATGATCATCGCATAAAGTTTAAAATGCAATGTCATTGCTTGACAAATATTTACCACATGGAACTCTTAGAAATATTAATGAATTCTTAGTCCAGACTTCATAGACCAACAGAAAAACTCATTTCATTTTCAGGCTCCTCCTAATTGCGTAATATCACATATTTCACAAAACCAAGAAGTAATACCACAACGAAAAATACGGCCATTCTGCCACAGCAAGGTTTCTGTTGTCCCAATTTTACAGAGGTTTTCAAATAAAGTCTTTTTTCTACACTCCACTTCCAGTTTCCCCCATTTAAAAAACCTTAAAATAACATTTTTGATTTTTCAAAGAATGGTCTTATTTTCCCAGATCTGGAGCACCGAACATTACAATTTCCTCTCTGAGATTTCACAAGTCCGTTTCTTGCATTTATACCCGAAAACTGATTTCAGGATAAGATTTTAATGTTACTTATAAACACAGCATATAATAAAGTGCACAATAAGTTATTAATAGTACATTTTGTCTAAACTAGAGAAGTGCACAACTTTCATGTACAGTTACGTAAAGGCGTAAGGTGAGGTGAGGCGCGGTCGCCGCCGCTTCTTCACGAAGAAGGTGAGTTGGACACAACCGAGCTCTCTCTTATCGGTGTCATCGAAAATCTTCAGCATCATTTCGTACTCTCCCTTCACGACAGAAAACAAATAAAAAACATTAGAAATAGTTGCTGGATTTAAATAAATCCTTACTAAAACAGGAAACGGTCTAGAATCCGATTCTAAATGCTGAGTAAATGCTGGGAGGATGAATCCTCGAAAACAAACCCAATGGAAGAGTGATCAATAAAATTATGTGTCTTTAAGTTTATATGTGAAATCAGGTTACTGAAGCACATAATTGTGTTTTAAGATTTCACTCAAATCCGTGCTCTAAAAGTATATTTAAAAACAAATCACTTTTCGCCTTTAATACTTTTATAGTACTGAATAAACATCAAGATCATCGCACAGTACTTTACGGCATAAACTGACAGACAAACACATTATTTGCCATTTTAAAGGAAACTCTTTATAAGTTTAACAGTAACAGTTCTTTGGGAAAGACACACCTGTATGGGCCAGTCTTTAACCCCCGGGAGGAAGTATTTCAGTGGATGGTTTGTGTTTTGCAACGGAACAATTCCCTTTGTAAAGGGGCATTCACAAGGCACTCCAGCAAGCTTCATTGCTTTTGGGCACCCAGATCGCTCGTAATGGGCATTTAAAATGTTGCACACATCTTTGTAGTACCTAAAACAATAAAACCATGCTGCACAATAAAACTTTTCCCGACGCAGGTTGTGATTTGAGAATCAAAGCTTGTGATGTAGCTGCGATTTGTTTATCTTGTGCCTCTTCTCTGTCAAAATGTTGTCATTACAAAATAACATAGCAATTTTTTGCAACAGAAAATATCAAATCAAATATGCAGCAAAGCCTGTGTGTTAAGGACATCTAACTAACTGACCGAGCCTTTTTGTCCCTAATAGGGAGTTGTCCCCAATAGACAGGTAGGGGATTTGAAGAGCATTTGGCTATCAAAAACAGAAATAATCATCCATAATAAAATCTTTATTTCTTTGTTTCTCAAAGCGACAAGTCATTTCTCTTTCTTTTTGTTCCTCCCACGTTTTATTTGTAATTGCTTTATAAGTACAAACTTAGCCAAGAACCCGTCTTTAAAACATATTGTCAAGCATGGGGTGGTATTTAAGCTCAGGTGCACCATAAATTCAAAGAACAAGAGATGTAACGCTTACTCGGAAGACTAACCCAAAATTGCAATTATCCCGGCTCTTCTCCTCCCTTCTGTCTGAACCCGTCCCACAAAACCCCTTAAGCACAGGTTGCTACGATGTCCTCTGGCAGGAGTAAGCACGGAGTATTGATAAATCATACTCTACAGCATCAAAGCGGGTTATGTTCATTATTTACTTTGTGAGACACAAGACTGCTCTCCTTAATATACAAGTCGACTTCACCGTAACACTTGACTTGTGGGCAGAAATGCTTTCCCTAGTCCTCCATGGCCAGGTATCCTTATTAAACAGGTTTTGTTGGTGTGTGATTTCAAAACAGTCTGGCGTGAATTGTCCCTAATTCCCAAGTGTCCCTAATATACAGGGCATCCTTAGGGCAGGTTTTACTGTATATCTCATATATCAGATATCAGATCAAAAATATATCTGATATATCAAATATCAAATCAAATATATATGATATATCAGATATCAAATCAACGATATGTCTGATAGATCAAATATCAAATCAAATATATATCACCTCGAAAATAAAACCACTTTTCACTGGTCACAATAAAGTTGCCTTCAGGCTTCAGCACGATTACAGCCCAGTTGGCCTATGGCTCATAATGCCTACGCCTCCTTTATTTTTACCAAAAGTACACTTATGCAAGAAACTGAACACAAAAATCTAATCGCACTGATAAAACTGAACTTTATTTCTGAGAAACTCTGCCTAATATAAAGCTTCTCAATTCCTGCCTTATCTCTCACCAAAGGTGTGTTTCACATAGTGTCCTGACAAAAGGTCGAGCGACAAAAGGTCGAATGTTGAAGACGCGACAAGAGGTCGAAATTTTATTTATGCTCTAGCAATGCAACAACAGTTGAGACACAAGTCTAAAGGATTTATTATAAAAAAATACACTAAATTCCAAATCAGTCAAAAATAACAAACTACTCTACTACTCTAGTGATGTTCTTTTGATTTTAAGAGTTTTTCTCTACTCGTCGCCTTACTGGTTTTCGCTGTTGGCAGATTTTCACCCATTTTATAGTAATTTTGCACACCGACTCCGGTGTGTGATGAATTAGCTGCTTAGATTTCAACATAAAATAATTACAAATGAAACCATACACCTGTGTGTATGATTTAAATACCTGTAATTTCATGAATTGCAATTTCTAATTGCCCTTGCTCAAAATGCAATCCATTCTCTCGTTTTGGCAATACCTTTATAACTATTGAATAGCATGCAACGAAGCAATTACCCTTTTATCATGTATTTGACGAATTTGACTCAAGTTAAAGTGTAATTAAACAACTGCCTGAATTGATTATTAGTGAATTGGGATGAAGAAATTAATTGCATTTTGGCCTAGTCTGGCCTAATCTTTCCCGCAGCATAGCAATCTCCGGTCATTGATGTGACAATAGAAAAAGAACGTTTGATTGAAATTAATTGAAAAAAAATCTCGACGTTTTGTCGCGTTTCCAACTTTCTACCTTTGGACGCTCGATCTTTTGTCATGGATCCGTTTCACATATATTAACGATTTTATATCTTGTAATGTGATACATGTTGTAAAATGTTAACACAGGTAACCATTAACGACATAAATAGTTATGAGATAATATTCTTAATACAGGACGTTCTTAAATCTATAAAAGATGATAATCTAGTGATCAAATATGAAACATATATAAGAAGACATGAAAACGAATTATTTCACAAAGACTGCTGATGAGATTAACAACTGACATATCTGTCAGCAAAACAAACTAGAGTAGTCAGCGAGTACTGAAACGGGTGCACACGACTTTACTTGAAGAGATAAGATTTTCGTGAACAAGCCGGTGAAGCATAAAACAAGAACCGTCTGCAATTATGTCAACGAATACTTCCAATTTTGATTTTTTTAAACGCCCACTTCCAACGCAAAACCTGATGAGGACTTGAAGCCAATATGGGTTTATATTAAGTGCTTGTGCTCACACTGATTCGACAACTGAAAAATTCATTTGACTGGAGAATTATGGCAGCAACTTTTAGGATAACAGATTATATCAAACTCTACATTCCGAAAAGGGTGTTTGTAATCCTGAGTGGTTTCGTAGTCCTCGTCTGTTGCGGATATTGCTTTCCAATCCATCACGCACAATACTTGGACCGCACAAGAAGAATTACCAAAATTCAAATTATGCAAAAGACCAACATTGCAGAGAAAATGTAATTAAAAACGCCTCTCGGTTTATTTTATAAAGTTCATAAGCATGTTTTTGGTTTATAACTTTTATACGATTTTAAATGAAATTAATGAAGTTGCTGTTTTTTGTACATCACTGGCAGAAAGTCATTTAGCTTTGATAGTGGGTAAAGACAGGCAAGTCATAGACAAAAATAAAAATTAATTGTTGTGTAAACCACAAGCCAATTAATATTTGATCTCAACACTTAAAAGAAATAAATGTTTCCTCGGGTTTCATTAACTCTCCATTGTTCATCCTTTGCGTCCTGTTATGGAAGGACACGTGGCACACCGAATGACATGGCGGGGGGGGAGGGGGGGAGGGGGGAACGCGTGGGGGGCGTTGGTGGTTTACATTCAGATCGCCATCGTGTAAGTGAAGCAATGTAACAGAGGACCACAGAGCCGATGCAACCAGATGCTGCTAGTCATCAGAAGAGGTGCCTATATTTTACTACGGATTTACACCCAATAAAACCCTGTGAGTGAAGATTTTCTAACTGAGAAATGAACAGAATGAGAGAAGCAACAAAAACCGCCGTGTGGCTTCATGAATCTGTGACTCGTAAAAATGTCCCGGTACTTCATCTCGGCAGATGATAATGGAGGAGACAGACTGGGGAGGCAAGGGAGGATGGTCTCTAATCCAATCCCTTTTCTGTAGCAAACCAATTGCAGGTCAAATATGTTCGCCCCTAGTTTACCTTCTACTCAGTAAGCCGGCCGAAGAGTCCCTTCCCACACATCTCAGTAACCCGGCCGAAGAGTCCCTTCCCACACATCTCAGTAACCCAGCTGAACCGTCACTTCCCCATCATCTCAGTAATGGGCCAAACCGTAACTTCCCACAAATATTGGTGGCTATCCAGTAAGCATTGTGGCTTTTCATTCACGTTGGACAGACGTTGCTCTCTCCACGTCGGATCAGGGGATTTTTGTGTTGATTATGGAAGTCGAATCAAAGTTTTATTTGCTGAGGCCAAATCAACGTCGATTATCGGACGTATAATAAACGCTCCATAAACGTTGTTAATGGACTGTGATGAATATTTTTCAAAAGGTAGCAGGAAAAAACTTGCATGCTCCTGAAATGTCCTCGAATGTCTTCACAACGTCGATTTCAAATGTCTATTCATAATTGCATCAAGGACGTTGACAAGACGTTGACCTACGCGATTTAATGTTGTGATTTGGTCGGAATGACGTCACAATCTCAAATCGACGCTGAATTGACGTCGGAATGCTTCCTGGGTACTAGATATATTTGCTGGTGTTTTTTTTTCACTCAAGAGAAGGACTTACAGGCAAATAAAAGACGATACAATGGTGTTGCGGGTATAAAAATGTGTCATGCATGTCTCTATGTCTGCATAGACGGGGAAAGGTGAACAAAATGGAAGGCGGCAATAATAACACAGAGGCGGGGGGTGGGGGGGGGGACAAACACAAGTGCAAAACTAACAGCAACTTTACGAATATCCATTGTGCCATTTAATCAAGCAAAATGTCTAACTTAATATAATAATGTTATTATGAAAAACATGCATCTTAAGCCTGCACTCTGCCTGTCATCAACCGCTAAAGTATTCAGAATGCGGAGGTAATTAACGATTTGCTGGTTGCTACTTGAATATTATAATATAACTCAAAGTGCTTATTCAGTTATTATATAGAGGATAATTAAAGCACATATTTCTACGCAATGAGACAGATAATTATGGGCATTGTACACGAAAGTTACCGCACGTGTATAATCAACTTAAAAATACACGCGACTCTATGTCTTCATTTGCATTCTGAAACATGTATTTAAATCTGAAGTTAGAGGGCGCCAGGATTACACTATGCACATGGACGCCATAGACCTGAATGCCAAATCAGAATAAAAATCCTTCAAACAATATAGCATGGCTTCTTTTTTAAAAAAAATAGACTAAAATCTTATAAAGTAGATGTTTTGAAGTGATGAAATTTTGTGGGTTTTGGCTTATTTTTCATCAACATGAAGAGATTATTGATCAGGTGCGAATAATGTTGATCCCGCACGATTACGCATGCTGACGGCGTTATGTCTTATTACTGAGAGATGTGAAAGCCCCACAGTGTTTTATAAATAAACGAATAACAAATGTTACAGCGGAGCCTGACGTCGTTGGACTTTTTTGTTTGGTGATTTTTTTGGTAGAATAAATGATCGTACTTGACGCTTGAAAAGCATTTTTGTCTTTAAGAAATCATATATTCCTACTCTCAGAAATGGCGAGAAGATATGGTAATATGGTAATATGAAATACCGTTTTTACAAACAGTCGATAGTCAGAGATCTGTAAATAACATAAAGGTCTTCATTAAGAGATGCACCTTATTCAGTTTTTGACATTTGTAATTGAATTTGCAACATCTCAAATTCGGCTTATTTAAAATTATATACAGCTGTACTTAACATGATGTAGCAAACTGTTCAGCTTTGGATATCTCCAAATTAAAATACAGCCAAAAAAATTAAACATTTCTCTATTTCTTTTATAATTACGGACCTTGGAAAAACTTCTGTTTGCCTTGTTTTCAAAATCTTACAATTGAATTGAGACACATCTAATTTAATTGCTATTATTTCTTTATTTATATTTCTCACCCATCTCTAATAAAGATAAAAAATACAAAAAAAAACAAAAAAAAAACAAAAAAAAACGGGTTCAGAAGTATATTGACACGGAAGGAGTGGAAAGAACGTGCAGTTAGGGCGTGCAGCCAGGAAACCTTCCCTGTCAGTCGCTCTCACATACAGCTATATATGCATGAAAAAGAAATGTCAGAAATTACTAACACATAAATAATTAAAAGCTGGCGAGTGTTCTTATTTTTTAATTACTTTATTAATTTATTTATTCATTTCATTTATGAAAACTCGTATCTTTGAAATAAGTTTAAATATCTTATTTGCGTGACTGGAGTAAGTGACTTTTTGAACAATTATAAACAGCCCGAGGCCATAGTTCACATGTTTTGGGCTTGGTTAAACATGAAAGACTTATGCGATAGAATCTTAGCACCTCACGTGTGCTATTTTATTCTTCTTCGCCCACACATGTTTATTCTTTTTAAAAAGGCGTACATACCAAATGTGAATTTTAGGATTACAACATAATAAGTTTCAAGCTTATGCGAAAAGAACACGGCATAGTGCAAGCACACACATATGTTCCGTTACTAAAACTATTATCTAAATAATACAGTAACAGAGGTAGAAGGTTGTATTCGCTGAACGAATTGCCCAGCTGTCGTCTATATGTGACGTCATCATTTTAGGTCAACTAATTTTGTATGCAGTAAATATTCGACCCTTTAAAGATGTCAGACAGGATCCGAAACGGCAGTCGTAGCCACGCGTTTGGCCTTTTTGATCTTTTTCATACGTCTCTACACTCTGTATAAGCAAAAAACCGGTGACTAGAACATTGTTATCGTAATGAAATTAGACTTCTGATTATGATGTGAGTTTGTCTCCAATATTTTTGCAACATCTATAGCTTGCTTGAGGTAAAGACGTAAATGGGCGCTGCGATAATAAAGACCTTGCGCGCAGAAGTTTCCTATGAGTGCAACGCCATGATTGCATAGAAGTGAGAAAAATTCAAATCTCGTGGTCTATCAAAGCCTTCGTGATGTATAACTAAAATAGGACATAAGAACCATGGCCTAATTCTCGTTTTGTGTCCGATACCAAGCACACACGTTTTTGTCCAAGCCGAATTTTTTCTTGCTACAGCAAAGTAAAGGGTGTTTAGCGCCATTGTTTTACTGTAATTCTTTGGATAACGTAGTTAGTTTTGTGGATGTAAAATTTGAGTGTAACGGACTCATACTGGTTGTAAATTTTGCTTTCGTACTTTTCACGGCTGGTAAATCTGAGTTTTCATGCACGTTGGTTACTCTCCCCTAGAAGAGTTACTCTTAGGTTCTCTTTCGGCTTGCTGGATTCGGATGTTCTGGCTGAAGATCCTCAGGAGTACAGGTTATTTCAGTCTACGTATGTCTGTTTTGATCTCAAGCTTCTTGCAACTTTGTGGGTTACGAAGTAATAGCTTTATGCCTCCTAGCAGACCACTAGTAATTGTAGAGCTGAGCAAGGTTACTTGGCAGTGTCTGGACGAAGAAGACGGGGTTTCAATCGATCAATTCTGATGCTCCAAATCCTTTTATACTCTTGGTACCGACCGTATACACATCAAGGCTTGGTTCTGTTTCGGTAGCGAGTACTGATTAAACACAATTTTTGGCTCAGTATTAGTACAAGGCACTCACTGGGTACCTGGATCTTGGTTTGAGCTTGATGCTGGGTACCTGCTTCGTACCCGGACCTTGACTTGGTCCGAGTACCAAGTACACATTTAGGTCTTGGTTCAGTTACCAAATCTTGATATGTCTTGGTACGCTAAGTCGCTTTTGTAGGGTGCAGGCATCGGCTGCCAGTCATTTCAGAGTTTGTGTTTACAAGCAATTATTTATGCGATCTTTTTTCTGCTTATTCGTCAGAGATGACAGAGGCTAGTCTGTGATAAGGAAAGAGGCAGACTTGCCAGCAACCCACACTTTCTGTGATAGATCCACTGCGTGACCCACTGAACCTTTGCGCAAAGTGTTCTCATTTAACCCAGGCCTAGTGCGCACTGGATCATCTAAGAACTAAAAACATTAATAGAAGGGTGCGGAGCAAAGTTCAGTCACTATCGCTGAAGATCATGCAGAAAGCCAATTCACTTGTGCTTGGTCAGAGTCAGTTGTGGATAAGGCCAAGAAGTCAAAGAAGCATAAACCAAGGGCATCTTCAGAGACAAAAGCTAAAGTTGATCTCCTGTTGGGAAATGAACGATCAATTTTAGACAGAGCTTGGACGGTATTGCAACAGAATAAGGCTAAAACGCTGTCCGAAGAAGCTGGTGTTTGTGGCAGCGTCATTACCGACGGAGAAACAGGATGTGACCATCACCCACCCAGAGGGGGGTGAGTGCTTCACTAGTCACGTGGGTGATTTTGATCTTTACCCTCTCCCAGATGCATCTCCATCCTCGGTACTGTTGCCAAGGGCTCAGTCTTTTAATTTAGCAGCCTTTCTGTCTATGCAAACTCACCTACCGACGAAGAATTATGAGTTACGAAATACGATGCTGTCTGCGGAAGACAAACCGAGACGCAAACACAACATTACACGCCAACAGGAGCCCACAGCTGCGCTCCCCATGTCACTGCCGTCCGATGTGTCAACCCAACGCTCCGGTACTCGACCTCCGCCACTGAGCAAAAAATGTGACCCGGAAGCGAATTCAGTAAGTGAAAGTGTAAGTCATCAGGGTTGTCTCCCTTTGGGCATGTCTCCTTAACACAGCGCTTAGAAAAGGGGGAGCTTTCACAGATACACTCTTCCCCATTGGCTTCAATTTCATGTAACAAGGAGATTTCCCATCCTACTGGAGATCTTGATATATGAACTGAACCAGGCCCCTGGCGTGGCGAGAAGCGAACCTCGGGCGAACTAGGCTCTGTAACGGTGACTCAGTGACTGCTTCTGTACAACTCCCTATGCTCCTGGAAGTATACAGAGGCAGCAGTTGGTCGCCTTTACGCACCCCATCTTCACAGGACTTCTCTCCACCAAAATAGGTTTGTCCATCAATCCATGTCTTGCTGTGAGAAATTCAAACGTTTACACGCCGGCGTGGACCGTGTGCTTTTGAGATTAGACCTTGCCAAACAGCTGCTCGATAAAACGTTCAGCCGACGATCTCAGACTGCAGACTACCAAACACACGGTAAGCAATGACCAAGTTAGACTTGGACATTCCATTGTTTGAGAGGGGCGCCAAGGCAACGACGGTTCAGCATCCTGCACATCGTGTATTTTCAAGACAATACTCTCAGTGTTTCAAGAGTCTGGCCCTGACGACGAGAGACGTAGTGAAACTCGCAACGCATCTCACTCCATCCACGTTGTTTCTGCGGCATGATGCCCTTTAACAACAATGTGAGTCAAATACAAAAGGCCTCCTCAAGATCCTCTATGCATTCATTCTAGTCCAAAAGCAACTGTTTCCGCCATGGGGAGATTGAGCGAATCAACCAGGATAGTAGAGTGTCATCTGACTCTGATGGCAAGGTGACGCACCCCTTCTCCCACCCGCAGCAAATCCTCGCCCTAGAATCGACAGATCTTCAAAGAAAACGTTCAGTTGCGAAAGGTTTTCTTTCAACACAGGCAGGTTTCATGGGTAAAATACACATCGCCACTGCAGGTCTGTGTCCTTTTGATCAGGTAGCTTTACTAGCGCCAGAGAATGAAAAGATTGAGTCAGGATAATGTCTCTGTGTCCTGCCCGAGCATTACGTAAGTACTTGCATATTGCAGAAGAATACAGAAAGCTCTGATTATTGCGTTTTTGAAAAACTTTAATAAGGAATTGTTTAAACAGAAGATTTAACATTACAGTAAAACCTGCCCCAAGGACACCCTGTATAGTGTGGACTTCTGGGAATCAGGGAAAGGGGTTTGAAATCCCATTGACTTCAATACCAAGAAAACCTGTATAATAAGGACACCTGGCTTTTAAGGACTAGAGACACCTACCGTCTAATAAAGTAAACAATGAACATAGGCCGCTTTTCACGCTGCAAAGTATTGTTTGCTAACACTCCACGCTTACCCGTTCCAGAGTACATCGTAGCAGACTGTGCTAAAAGGTTTTTTGTGTTGCATTTAAACAGTAGGAAGGGGGAGGGGAGAGCTAATTGTAATTTTTGGTTAGTCTCCCTTTTTAATTATAACATGGGAGGAACAAAACAAAGAAAAATGAATTGTCGCTTTGAGAAATTCGCTGTTGATATGACGACTTGTTTAGTTTAGTTTTTAGCTTTATTGTGTATCTTTAATGTATCTTATTATGAATGGCAATACTCACAACAATCTCTTGATTGTTGTTTTGATTACAAATAACTGCAATATATAGTGATTTTGAAATTCTGGTCAGCAATAAAAAAATTATTGATTTGAGAACCAACCAATCAGATTACAGCATTTACCAAAGTCATATAACAATGTGGGATGTAGATTCTATGTGCTTGTGCTTTCAGAAATACCCAAGCACCCATAAAATACATAAAAACGCTAGAAGCCAATAAATATAAAGGGGAATAAAACGAGTAAAAGTACACCTACCATGTGCCAAAATATTGGAATGCTGCGAATTTTATAGCAAGAGTTGTTGAACAGCAAAGTGTGAAAAACGTGTTTTTGCATCTAATCTGTCTGAGTTGGCTGCCAGAATTTCTTAGTCCTCAGCCATTCCACGAAAGAAAGACCCGGAGCAAAAAAAAAATAAGGTAATTAAATTTCCAGGTTACTTCGTTAGTTCTGCACTGTACTTTTAAGTTACTTGATTGACATACCTTCCCTTTAAGACTGGTCGCGTTGTTCCATCTTCCTTTTTGACTTTGTGAAGAAATACTCTGGCTCCCATATATTGTGGAAGGTCCTCTGTTATATTCAGTGTCGTCCAAATCCTAACCTTGCCTGGTATTCTCACTATGAAAGGTTTTACTTTTAGGTCTATCACTTGAATTGGTCTGTTTTCGTCAGCACCTACACGAAATAAAGAGAGAAAAATCGCAGATCAGTTGAGGTTTATCTTGACTAAACTATTCCGGAGTGGCCAAGTCAGGAAACAGCAACGGAGTGATACTGGTAATGTGGATTTTAGTACAGTACATTTCAGTTGCAACTTAACTTCATGAAAGTGAGGTTTTATGTTTAAGTAGATAACAGTCAAACGTATGTTGATAAATCGCTTGTTAATCCTGTAGTTACGACGTCGTGTATATGTGTTGCAAGTGTCGTTGAGCCCGTATATTTGCCATATGATTATCGAAATATATTTATAGCTATAACTATGTATGGGATATCATAAATGACGAAATACACTAACCACATGTCTATAATATGATAACCACGTAGCAAACACCTGGTAAACATGTGATTGTGATATGTTTAGGCATATTTTCACTATGTCACTTGCATGCAACAGTAATGTTCACGAAATGTGCACCACATATGTTTACAGATTATCAACATATGTTAACCACATTGTCACATATTTTGACCGCATGATAATATATTTATCCCATATCGCTAACATGTGTTGATATATGTGGTTATTATTCTTTAAAAAATATTAAAAATGTTTTGTTTGCTAAGATATACATCAATAAAAAACTAAAACAATTGTATAAAGTATTGATAAATATGTGATCAAAGTTTTTGCTTACAGTAAGTTGAAGCACATATATATTGTACTTAATATATTTGTACAATAGCACATATATATTGTACTTAATATACGGTAAACAAATAGTGATCATTTGGTGAACACGTATTTCCTATGCCGTTTCCTATGATGTTTCCTATGCCGTTTCCTATGTTGTTTCTTTGTTTGCCATGTGGTCCACATGTGTTTAGTATTTGTTCACCATATGACACTACAAAATGCTATGGGTCACCCATAGACACAAGGGGTTTAAAACTGATAAATGAAGCACTTCTGTAAATGCCTCAACTTGTGCGGATACGAACGTGCCTCATGATACTGCATCGTAAACACGCCATAATCATATATTAAACTTTTGTCTGTGACATGTTTTACCATATAATGTTCAAGTTAAACACGTGCTGATAACCATATGGTTATCTTATCGTTACCATGTCGCAAACACGTGTTGAAACTGATTACATATTGAGCCTGCAGATACTATATGGTTAAACATATGATGATCGACACGTTTCAGCCTGTAACCATATATAGATAACAAATGATAATGATATGTTTCTTATGTAATAACATATAGTCACTGAATTTTGAAACTGATCATCACATTGCAAACATCTGAGCTCCATGGGGTAAGACATGTTTATTGTTGTTTGTAAACGGTGTCTTGTTTCAATGAATTCAGTGAGCATTGTTTGCCATATTGTTAACATGTTCGAACCAGTTGTCAAATTCCAACGTTTGAATACCGTGTGGTAAAACACCTGGTTAACACACGCTAGCGTATGATTCCTGATCTATGACTCACACATCTTAGCTATCCACGGTCCATTTTATGAATGATGTTGGGGAAGTTACAATATTTTTTCTTGACTTAAGTTTGCGTGTTTATTTGTTTGTGTTGTTTACATGAAAGAGATGACAAAGAAAGGGAAAAATCCAAAAAGCTGCCTCTATACATGCTACAGATTTGAAAGAATTGGAGTGAACGAAAGATGTTTTTAAAGTAATTTGATATGACACGGAGTTACAATGGATGAATAACATTTCGAACTTTTATTAAATACCTGATATAATATTTCTAAAGTAAAAGTAAGTGTCATTAACAATGTCTTGAGCCGCAGTGACCGCAGTGGTCCTTTATCTTTACTGTTCTTCCTTTGCCAATTAAAGGCAATTATAAATTTTACGCTTATTGTTCCCATGTTGATACTCTTACTTTTGCAAAATTGACAATTCCGGACGAACATCTGGAATGCAAACAAACAACACCACTGAATGCGCGCAAAAAATAAAATACATATACCTCAACTGTTGATGCGTTCAGGCATTTACAAAAAACAACTGTTAACAGATGATATATCATTTGGACAAGTAGAAAAAGGTTAATGATCTAACACGAGAGCAGCTGAAGAGGGCAGGGAAGAGAGCATAGAAGAGGGAAGAGAGGAGAGCAGAGGAGAGAGCAGAGGAGAGAGCAGAGCAGAGAGCATAGAAGAAAGCAGAGAAGAGAGCAGAGAGGAGAGCAGAGAAGAGAGCACATGAGACAGCAGAGAAGAGAGCCGAGAGGAGAGCAGAGGAGAGAGCATAGAAGACAGCAGAGAAGAGAGCAGAGAAGAGAGCAGAGATGAGAGCAGAAAAGAGAGCAGAGGAGAGAGCAGAGAAGAGAGCAGAGAGGAGAGCAGAGAAGATAGCAGAGAAGATAGTAGGGAAGAGAGCACAGGGAAGAGCAGAGAAAAATTTAAAAAAAAATGGAGAATTAATAATATTAATTCAATAATTTCTCTTTCACTCCAGAAGTCGTAAGAAATACATGTGAAATGTCAAAATAAACCTGGAAGAAATGGAAGTTTGTAGGGTGAAACACTACGCTTTTTCCGCTGAGCTCAATGTTTGTAATGCAGCAATACCGTTTGTCTTCATATGCAGCTGTTCTTGTGCTCGTTTGACATGTTTTTTTGTGTGTATTTTTTAGCAGCTAGATAGTCTGATAATATAAAAATGCGTGTGTTCGAAAAATACTGACCGATTAATTTCTGTGTATTTGACTGATGAGAGCTGGCGATGGGAGACAGACGGACAATCTTACAGCAATAATCTATCTGGTTGCATCAATTTATCCATTTCTATTGATTAAGGTTTTGATTTGCATATCTTTCATCAATGATGAAACGATTTGCTTTGCCCGTCTAAAACCAGCAATAGGTGTTAGCTCATTTTTTTTTAAATTGACAAACTGACAAATCTTTTCTTACTCCCCCCCCCCCCAAATAAATAAATAAATAAATAAATAACTCAATAAATAAAATAGGCCAAATCGTTTTCGTTTTTCCCTGTTGTGCAAAATCTTTTCACCTAAATCGAGTTTATACACACACAACAAAAATGCAACAGCTAAAAAAGGAAAAGAAAACATCCATTGAAGGTGCACGTTTCTCGGTCCCAAAAACAAATTGCATATCATCTTTCTCTGTCAAAATAAAGGAGAAACAGGTGTTCAGGTGTTCAGTAAAGAAATGACTGGTTATAACCACATCACAATACTTGAACTGAGAGCATTTAAGAAACGACAAAAGGAAAATTACAAAAGGTAACAAAAAATTTATTTATTAAAGTAATAAAACCACGATCTTTGAAATTTATTTACACCTGCTGTATTGAGGTCTATAAGGCTTGCATTGAGGCCTATGTGCCCTGTATTGAGGTCTCTGATGTGCATGAAAGACCGATATTAAATGGGCTTTCAATGATACTTGAGATGGCATAAAATTTTTAAAACATAAATCCGTGGATATTGACAAATATATTAACGGTATTGAAAGTAATATCGTTGTGATATGGTTACTTATTGTCAAGAACAGATAGAAGAACATAGGGCGAAACGCCTAGCCGGGGTCAAACGCCTACCCTATCTTTTTTTGCACCGCTAACAATTATATTAATGACTCAATATGGATTGAAAGCGTTTTCTAGGGGCCAATGGTCATTGAAAAGGAAAACGGCAAATTTGTAAAAAGTAGACACATTTTTTATGTTCTTTGGCATAAAAGTTGCAAAGCTTACATGTCTGTTTCAGTTCTTCTTTCAGAAGCAGATAAATTACTGAATAATCATAAAAGTTGCAAAGCTTACATGTCTGTTTCAGTTCTTCTTTCAGAAGCAGATAAATTACTGAATAATCTTCAATGAGAATGGCAGCCATTTTAGCTTTGACGCACGTCTTTTAGCACGAGGAAACGTGTTTGTAAAGCGCAGTGGCAGCCAGGAAATATGACCGATGATAGAACAGTACTAAGGTGATTCGATTTTGTGCGTTAATATATTTGGTTCACATTGGATAAATACAGTGGACAAAATTAGTGGCATTTGCGAGACAGTGCTTCCTCGTAAACGACTTTGAACAGACTAAAATGTAAAGACTCCGTTGTTGAATAGACGACAAAAGCCGAAGGTGTGACTCCGAGAAATCATGAAATCATGATGAAAAGATGGCGTTAAAATCAGTTATTAGTCAGACCAAAAGATAGCATAAAAATCAATGATTGGTACGAACATTAAAAAGATGACACCAAAAAATCAATGAATAGTACGACCAAAAGATGACACCAAAAATCAATTAATGCTACGACCAAAAGATGACATCAAAAATCAATGAATGGTACGACCAAAAGATGACACCAAAAATCAATTAATGCTACGACCAAAAGATGACATCAAAAATCAATGAATGGTAGGATCAAACGATGACATCAAAAAAAAAAAATCAGTGAATGGCACGATCAAAAGATGACATAAAATAAACTGGCATGACCAAAAGTATTTGACTTGCTTAACAGAAGGTGTCTCAAAACACTTAAGGTATCACAAATGCCGGAAAAACAGCGTAAAGGAACATCACTTAAAAACTACTTATAATGCGGAATTTTAGCAAAAAGGCTAAAGCCGATTTGTATAAAAATTCAAATCATATTTTCTTGAGCAAGTTGGTATGATATCAATATTTTTTGCCAAAACCCCTCGGCGCATTACTTTAGCAAACCTTCAAAATCTTGTTTATTAGTTTAGGCTGTTTTTATTTTTAATCAAAATGTTTGTTGCCCTGTTTTGTAACCTGCTTTGTGTTTCAGTTCTTTCTGAATTGGACCAAAATATCCAAAGAATGCTGTGTTCCGCAAATATTTTCGCATTCAACAACGCATCGTCATAAATTCTGAGCAGGCGGCAAAGCTCCAACACCTTGCCTCTGGGGCAACAGTTGAAAGTTCTTTTTCAGATTCAATGGCCACAGCGATTTTCTAGGGATGCGTTTGAGAAGGTATAGCAAATTTTACGCATTGATTTTAAGATGTATCGGGTGGTTCTCGATCCCTTCGATCCAGACGTTTGCCCCTCAAATAGGGATAGTACATTAAAGTTCTCCAGGGCAAAACAAACGGGTTTTTGTAGGGAAGAATGGAAGTACTGCCACAATGTATACCAGGCCGGCGATTCCAAACTGTTTTCAGAATACACATTGACAGTGCACATATTATTGTTCTTTGGATCATCGGTGTAATGTCGTCATCATACCCGGGTAGATGACATCTTAGGCGTTCATACAACGCCTGTCTAATCATACACCACGCCGTCCTCACTCGGCTCTCACCTCGCATGCGATAATGCCAGGACTTTCTTGGAAGTCTCTGCAGCGCCGGATGTTTAATGGATCAAGAAGAAAAGGAAAACCGAAGTGGCAAAATGCTAAATTTTAACAGCAAAATCTTTTTTTTTTCATTTTCATGGTGCCAAGTCAGCTGCGTTAGATGGGCACGTTATGTTGCTCCAAGCAGATGTCGCACATATTATACTGGCAGCAATTAGACAAAATGAGAATCACGGAGAAATCCCTTCCTCCCCCACCCCCGGGAAAAAAACGTTCCAAAAGTTCTGCTGCGGACGTAGAACATCCATTCTGTACAATATCTGTGTTAGGGAGTGACAACTGACGGCTGAGATTAACAAAGGCTTCAGTTAATGTTTTAGGGTCATAGAGAAGGTCTGAAAACAGCATAGTGCTTTGTATGATTTTGCATCTTGTACAGTATGATTTGCAAATCAACTTGCAGTTTATAAAGAAACTTTGCGTTTTATTTCATGGTAGTATGAGCACATTGAACGGTTCGGTGAGTTCATGGTGAGATAACCCCTGAATTGTTACTGGGTTTGATCATTTTTGCAGACAAATAACTTCCTATCTAGTTAAAATTACTGAACTAAGTTAAGGACAGGAAGCAAAAAGTCTTGTTTCAATTTTTAAAAAATTTGGTTCTTCCTTCCGTAATCTTTTTTTTTTCCTCCAAATATTTAGACCCGGCCGGGAAACTGTTCATTTTAGAAAATTTCGATGATCCGGCATAAGGCAAAATTTTTCTTTCATTTTATTCGTTAAATATGGTTTGATGTAATGCTATAAATTATCAAACATTTATATTATCAATTTTTAAGCAGTTTTTCAGGCGGCAGAAGTATTACTTGCTTAAAAATGAGAGCGCAAAGTTTTAAGACAAGATTATATTTAGTGTTGTTTTCTGCCTTCCGGGAAAATGTTTTTTTTCTTTCTATTTTAAAATCGATTTTTTTTCACTCAAAATTTTTCAGATCCGGACAGGTTACTTCTTTTATTTATTTATTTATTTTTTGTATTTGGGACTTTAGTGACCCGCCGAGGAATGAGAAACAATGTTATTTTCCCTCGCCTAACCGTCAAATTTTATTTTGCAAACATGGTAGAGAACATACAGCAACGTGGATGTGAAGTAAAGATCGGTTACTAGCCGGAAGAGACCTGGCGAAAGGGTGCCACTGTGGCGAAGCACAGCCAGACGCTGGAGAGCCAACCCCCCCCCCCCCGGTTACGGGCTGGAAGAGACTTGGCGCAAGGGTGCACTGTGACGAAGCACAGCCAAGGGTACACTGTGGTGAAGCACACCCAGACGCTGGAAGAGCCCTACACCCTCACCCCGATCACCACCCCCCCCCCCCCCCACACTCAGGTGATTTGCATTAATTACATACATATGCGTTCGTTTTCACATGCAAGGTCCTAGCTGAAATCTTGTTGCCTGAGCTTTTTATATGTGTGTATGTGGCTGTGTAGAGCTATCGGCATCATGTGATACTAAATAGTTAAGTTCATTCTCAGTATTAAAGAAAGATATTCTTAAATTTTAGCAAGGACCTTTCTGTCAGTCCCTAAGCTATTCATGCTGTATACATATTTACACTAAACTGAGATTTCAATGCTATACGTCATCGGGTATTCGAGATCTGGGGCGTCTGTATATCACAGTGTTACCAAATACACACGTTAAATATTAACAGAGTTTGACATAAGTATGATATAGCAGATATATTTTGACACCAAAATAGCAATTATATCTTATAATTACCCGCCACCCAGTTTAATTCCAAACTAGGCCTTTCCTGCTTTTTCTTATTCGCTGAAATATTTTCGGAAGGTCGGAAACTTTGAATAACAATAGAATTCAATACCCGTAGGCCGCGTTGATGCATAAAGGACGGTATTATAAAGTAAACTATACTTTCCTTCAAAGAATTCAACAACATTTCAGGGGAAATAGTCGATCCGTTATCACTAAATTATAAAGTTAATTTAAAGACAAAAAAGATTAAACTGAACAAATGATATTTGCATTTTTCAGATATCGTAAAAAATAACTTTATGTTTGTATTGTATCGTTATTATTTAGGGATTTTTATTTATTAATTTATTAAATTACCTTTATGGTAAAACTCAAATATTTTAACTTTTGCATTATCACAGATGTTTATATTAGGCTTATCTCTAACTGATGGTTGTCTTTTTGCATTTGCATTTGTATTTTGAATTGTTAACAATTATCAAGGAATTCATAAACCTGTAATTAATTGAACAATGTCTCTAATGCCTTATAATCAGATATCTCTCACTAAATTGCTGATCTTACTTGACCTTCTGTGGGAAAAAAAATTCCCACTTAATTCTATATATTATCAATTTTTAGATATCTCTACGTACGGGTCTTTTTGCGATGACGTCTGCATGTACTTTGAAGATTTCTCTAATTGCTCTAAGAGGTATCTGCTACCGTTCAGAAAGATCTTTATTTCAAAAGATATCTGTAAATTATCTTAATTTTTAGATAAGTCTTGATTTATTTCGGATACATCTCTTTTCACAGTTATTTCTAATACACACAGAGGTGCTTTAGATAACTCATATAGATTTCATTTCTGGTCAGTTAGACACTTTTAACATATGGAATTAATGAGAAGAGACCGTGTGTTATGCCAACCGAACGCGGATGTCTCAGGGCTTCAAGTGTGTGATGGAGTCCCCGCAGATAATAATAACACTTGCAGATGATACGAATTCGTGTAAATTTTAACTCATAATTCTCAATAAAATCTCAATAAACTTATTCTCATTGGTTTTTAATCGGGCTTGTTAATGGCTACAATGATAAAAGGTGGGAGAAAGGTGCATCCAAAAGGAACTGCGTGTATTGAAAATTTATAATTTATTTAAAATTATCTCTTAGATATGCTACAGTTCTTTTAAACATATTTTTGCCATTGGCGAAAGTGGAAGGGTGCTCGGCAGGACGTGTACAAGGTATTCTATTAAAATATGATAGTGTGGTACCCTTACATTGCATGTATAAACGCACAATTTAAACTGAACATAAGTAATTGCCATTCGTAGCAAATGCTTTGCAGTTTATTATGAAATTAAATACTATATAAATAATTAGCAAACGACTGCCTTACTATGTTTCCTATTTCGGGTTTAAACTGATGGTATCTAAACTGATGACGAGAAAGCTCCTTTCAGAGAGTTATTTCCTGCAATAAAACATCGATTTTGCTGTACAGATCAAACATATTGTCAAATAATGATACCGTCAAAAAGATTTTTTTGGTGAGAAAGTGTTGATACTTTTGGCGTACTGGATGACTCTACATTCCTGCAAATTCGTTGTCCTCAAATTACATTAGAGTACATATAGTTTTAGTTATGATGTGATATATATATTTGATAAAATATGTTAAAACCGCAGATGTGGCATTTTTAGTCTCGGGGGAAATTTGTGTTACAGAGAATTTACAACATAAATAAATCCACATGTTTCTTGAAATTTTCAGAGAATATGTTCAAAATGTGAAAAATCAATCGCGTTATTTTTTAAAAAAAATGTTTTTTTTTTTTTCGTTTGAATGTTATATCGACATCAAATGAAGAAATCTGATTTAATGTGATCCAACACATATCATAACGCAGTTTGTAACTAGACCGTTTTCGCTAGCGAGTAGGAAAAATTACACTTGGGGCAACACAAATAGATTATGAACACTTAAAAATTCAAAATTCTGTGAAATCCTTGTTAAAGGCCATGCCACGTTGCCATTTGCATCAAAAGTAAACACAACACAGTTATGAATGTTATATCCCTATAAACGTTCTGAAAACAGCATTCAATGTGGTTGTAATTTGGTTCAGATTCGTTGCGAGCATAGATCAACGTTATTGACACAACGTTCAATAGACGTTAGTCAAGCAACAATATGCAAACGTTGATTTTGCCTGCAAAAACTCACTTTCGCAACATTAAATATGGTTGTATTTGGGTTGTGATCAAATGTACGATTATAAATCAAGGCCTGCTCAAAGTCACCAACATGCATACGTTTAATAAAACGCTTTTTAGGTGTGACGGTGATTTTCGTTGCCGAAAATTGAACTTTTCTGTTGCTCATTTAACGTCTCTCATCCAACGTTGAAGTCGCAAAAATGTCAGAACCACAAAAAGAAAAAGAAAAAAGAAAAAGAAAACCAATCGTACAACCAAACAAGAAACTACAACGTCTATTTTTGAAATATATTCATGAAAATTGACTTCATGCATAGCCTGTGTTACCTGATAACACAAAGATAACTTTGACGGAGAAATGACCACCATTCCATGCAGTTTTCACTGTCTAGACGGTGATGTGATAAATATTTTCATTTTTATGTCACTCTCCCGACGTCTAAATAAGTTGGTAGGTATAGGTGTTGTGAAGTTGATGAGTTGATGGGAAGGACCCCTACCCCCGCCCCTCTCTCTCCTCCCAACCCCCTTTAATTAGGAAACTGCAGAATAAACACCCCTTCTGTGAAAATTTGGCTGCAATTTCCGCTTCCCCTCCCCCAAGAAAAAAATAAATAAAAAATCAGGGGAAAATGACCTAGCGGTCTAGTGGCCGGTTTTTTTTTATTTCATTGGTGGCCATATGACCTGTGGTATGGACCATTTTTTGCGATACCTGGCTCATATTCGCCTAAATTAATTCAGATTTATTATATATCATAGTGACAACGTCTTCTTTTTAGCCAATCTAGCCAATCATACCCCTTGTACGCAGTGCGTACGCTTTGGACCATACCCCCTCCCCCTGTACCCACATACGCTTAGTAAAATGCAATATTCATATGTATATTGAAAACTGTGTAGGCACACTGGTGGCTTGACCCCCCTTCCACCTGTGCGCAGTGCGTATGTTTTGGCTTCGACCCCCTCCCTGCGTACGCACTACATGAATGGCCCCTATCCCAATTTCATGATCATCAAGCAGAAGGACCGCTTACAAGAAGAGGTGCATTTGGTATTATATTTGCAGAATTATATGCTTTTATTTGATTTTACCCAAGAGCACATGGTTTTTACAGCTGCTCGTCTCTATGGTGAACATATTCATAGTTGTCATTTGATAAAACTGCATGCTTTATTGCTTATGTAAATCAAACGTCTATAAGCTTAAACGGATATGTCCTGGAACGTTCCTCCTATTTTTGTGAAATACAATATACAAAATAAAGGGTAATACGACTTTTTTGATGCGTTTAAAGAGATGAACGGGAGCATTCCAGGATATTGCCGATTTTTCATACTATCAGTATCCAGGCAGCCTCGTGTCCGTTTTCGGTGTGACTTCCCTGAGAAATCTTTCTTAGGCGCGTCTGAAACTCGCGATTCACTCCAATCTGAGTCTGAATCATAGTCGCTATGGGCTCTCTCACACCCTTTCACATATCTTATTAAAGGGGCCTGATCATCATCACTATCAGATGATTTCCTGGTTCTTAACACCTCACAAGTACGTCGAGGTTGTTTTTGGGCTGTTGCTGCACACGGCTTTTCCAGGGTTCTTGTATCTCTTCATGGGAATTATTTAAGCCTAATTGTAATTTAGTTTGTGCATTAAGCTTTTCAATTTGCTCAAGTACCAAGGTGTTTATTGCATAGTGCCCCTATAGCACCGGTAAAAAGTTAGGTTTCATCACAGCGAAAATATGCCAGTGACAACATCAACACTTTAACTTATAAGAAAACATAAATTAATTTATTAAATTAATAGGTAAAGCATATTGAGATGCAATTTTAAAAATCAATACAATAAATGGAAAAACCTATCTGAAGTTTCACAAAGCCTATCGAATGACCAATGTATACCCGAGATTTATATTAAAAACACACAAACACCTAAAAGACTGCACCTAGGATTCTTTGGTTTAGCACCGGTTGAAGCAGTAGCAGCAGCTGACGCGCTACAAGTGGCAATGCTGCCGTGTATACCGGGCCTACTTTTACCTTTTACCAACATTACAGGATTACAGTAAATTTAGAAATCTGTCTAATCGGTGAATTTTCAACGCAATTTACAAGCGCGACAAGATACAACGTTATCCTTTTCACGGTCGTCGTTAAAATAAACTCAGCAATCAACTTGCATTGGAGAAGTTAGTTAAGTATAAAAATCCAGATTCCGTTGGATATTGTTTTAGGCCATTGGAAAAAATCGCTGTTATATATGATATTACTGATTTTAATTTTTTAATGGAACATTGCACTTATTTAAGATATTTTGAAATCCCTATTTTGACAATAAAGATAAAACGAAAGTGTTTACCTTTGTCAACACTGCAAAAATCGACCCATCGCCAATGTCTCTTTTAAACCTGGCGGACATCTGTAGTTCTCACTGGCCGTCATATCGGAGTGGCTCAAGTGATTAAAGTATATTTTGGCATCAGCGGGAGACATATCCAAAGATGAATAAATCTTCAAAATCCTATGACGATTCATAGTCGCGTTTAGCGTGATTGGAATCATCTTTGTAACTTGATTCATTGCATGCCAGCCAAAACAGTGATTGTATGAGCCTCTTGAAGCGAACACGAAATTGTTATTTTCTTTGATTCCGTACGCTATGTGATACTTGACCAAGATGTCCTATGGGCCAACGACATTTTTGGGTATCAGTATAGGAACGAATTTTTTGCCTTTACCATGCAAGTAGGCCAATAGATACTGTTTTGCCAGGAATTTTTCTGCTGGGTCTACAACCGAATCTATGGTCACTAACCCAGACTTTATTTTTGGCATCCTCCCATTCCGTGATCAGCATCCTTGCACCTTCTCACCGCGACGCGCGTTGTACAGAGTGAGTCGACAAACGACGAGATTCCTGAGCAAGGCATATTTTTCGACACCAAAGTCGTTCACAATGGCACTCACTCGATCATTCACAAACGTATGCAAGCGCTGGACCATTTTGTCACATGGTAGCTCATTAGGCCTTCGCCTTTCAAAAGTGCGCTCGCTTGCGAGGTATTCCGCTTCAGCGAATACTTCGGGATCTCGAAAATGGAATTGCCTTCTGAACCCTTGCACATCGAATACTTTGTCATTTTCGGATCTTTCGTCATAAATGGCCTCGAGATGTTTCGCCGATCTCCTGAGCACTGCCTTGATGTTCTTCAAAATCCCGTGCTTCATTTTAGCTGAGAAAGAACGGCACCGTTAGAGATTGTGGGATTTTGACACATGTCAGTCTTCTATAATAAGCACCATATTGATCTTAACTAAGTCTCTTTAAGGTAAAAATCCAAAATCTTAAGGTAACTATTATCCCAAAAACATTTAAGAAAGAGCGGTTTTAAACTCAATTTTTGATCCTTCGAATTTAAAAGGCTCTATGAGGGGAAATCGGATCATTTTCAATCTGTTCCGAAAACAGGAATTTGCTTAAGAATCTTGGTTTTGTAAGTCAACAGCAAGGCTGAAAATCAACAGCTGATCTAGATCTAGAAAACTGCTAGTTTTCGGTTCTTGGAACTAAACGTCGTTACATAAGACGTACCTAAGTTGCCTTGATATTTTCCATCAAAATCAAGAAAAACCGAATTCGACCATTGTCCCAAACACAGTTCGAGAAACACTTATCCATATAGGGTGTGGAGTAAGAGGAACTTCGTAATGAGTAGTGATAGGCCATGTGGTGGTTAAGCGTAAGACTTATTTTTGTTTTATTCAAGTGGACCATTTCGCTTTCTAATGGAATTTGGTCCGGTGTTTTGTTTTTCTACATGATAATGTTTACTTTTTCGTAATGTCAGTAGGGCTCCTATATGTTGAATAAAAATTCAACAATTCCAAAGACTATCTGTTTTTACATAGCCTCAAGGCCCAATCTTATCACATATTTGTAATACTGTTGACTGCAAATCTATACGCTTTTATTTACTGCTAAAGCGAGTAGACAAAATTAACTCTTTATTATTTATTTATTTTTTATGAATCAACGGATGTTCCAAAAAAGTTTATGTTCCAATAGATGTATCTTTATCAGCCATAATCCTCAATCCTGAATTGCTTATTAAACTTGGCAAGTCAGAGACTTGCAAAGAGTGCATTGATGTTGTATAGTAGCAATGCTTCGGACTTTTTCCTATTCACTGGTCTACAATTCTGTTTTCACTGATCATACTGGCCCAAAGACTACCAAACTTTTCACATACGTAGTATGAGGTCTGAAGTTGTTTTAGCTTTTGTTTACATTTTTATGATCAAAATGAGAAGCAAAAAAACAGCTATGTTATATATATATATAGCATGTTATATATATAACATGTTATATATATATAACATGTTATATATATATAACATGTTATATATATGAGGAGGAGTATTTATTTACACGCTTAAACAAAAGACAATATATATGTTACAGGGTATCTTTAATTTCAGGGTAAGTATATTTACACCAGTGTAAGTATACTTGCCCTGACATGGTCAGTGTAAGTATACTTACACTGAAAATTAGGCGTGAAAAAATTAAAGATACCCTGAAATGAATGCAGTAGTGGCAGAAAGTTTGCTTCTGCCACTACTTGTTTAAAAAACATTTGTGGCGCACAATGAATTTCAACCGTCATCGGTGACCTAACTTGTTAGGTCATCAAATTAATGTAAAACATTGGGGTCATTTTCGATACACCAGACCTTTTAACATGTGGTAAAGCACAAACAACTGCGGCAGAACTAGGGTTTAGACAAAACTTTTTTCATAAAATTGGGTATGAATGCACTTTTTTCCTTTTAGTCTCAAACATGCCCTCAGTCAGCGATACATATTCGGAACCAGGTTTTGCAGTTACCGTGCTAATGTGTTAAATGTGTTGAGATGCGGTATTTTGCAGTCTTATATAGTCATCTTTGAAACAACCTACAGAATTATCACATAAAATTGCTATATTATTGCCTTTTCTATCCGTTCATATTACTATATAACAGAAACAAATAATGCTGGTGTTATTTTAATTACATTAAAGCACTTGCTAAAAGACTTGGCGCTTTCTTCTTCGATAATCTGCAAGTGCTTTGAAACTGCTCTCATAAATGTCTCAAAAGTAATTACCTGGGTCGATGGACGAGTACTCACATGCCATCTAATTACCATGTGTGCCCATGACTTTTTAAAATGACTCCAGATACGGAATGCTAATTTTGATAAAAATTCCCCATTTTATGCAAACGCAAAGTTCCGCAAGAATCCAACTTTTTGGTTTGGAAAACTAGTTGGAAGGTGCAAATTGGCTTCTAATCTAGTTTATTTAACCAATATAGGATTAATTAATTTATCACATTTTCTTTTCTGTATAAAATTCGATGGAAATTTTGTACTTGTAACTTCGGTCTAGTGGTCACGGAAAGTGTGCCTCTTAGTCTCCTCAAGAAGCTACAGGATCGAGAATGGTCAAATGGTGTCCAGCACACATCGTCTTTGTGGTCGACTTTGCTTAAGCTTACACTGCATACGACAAGATCTGTTTTATACGAGCAAATTCAGTATTACTCGTCTTTACCCAGGCAGAACTAGATGCTTTATAGTTTTTCTGGGATTTGCGGTAAGTTTTTTCTTTGCCACATTCCCGTAATAATAACGTCCTTCGACCTTCAACAGACGCTCTTCGGACAGTATACGGTACCCCACAATCTTCGGGTAGTGGTCGCTATGGTTCAAGGCTGACGGTTCATGGTTACCATGGTGCCGTACCGGACGACCCGTGACGGGAATTAACGGGAAATTACGCCAAAAAGCCTCTCCTTTTGCACAGAATCGTCTAAGTTTGCTTCTGAAAGCAATCTACGATGATTTTGCGACACTTAATCACAAATAAAGCTTGAAGTGATGTTACAAGTGCTTAATGTGAGTAAACTATATTTACAAGTAGCACTTTGTTTTACGGTCTTTTTCTGCTTGCTCTTCAGATATGACAGAAGCCAGCCTGCGACCGCATCCAAAGGACAGACTCTCATCTAGCTTTTTACTCTGCGACGAGTCTCTAACCTGGAAAGCTATTCATCAAAACAGAGCCAAGAACGATTACAGAAGAGGCAAACGCAACGCTCTCTGCTCCTCCTCATTCATTACTAAAGAATTTGTGGAAGATACCATGAGGAAAGTGAACTTGATCATACTAAGTCAAGTATCAACACTGGTCCGAATTCTTGCTGGAGCTGAGTCGTACAAACACAACAATTCAAGAAGGCAAAACGGTTCAAGAAGGCAAAGACAGGGAAGAATCTTTCGGAAACCGTTGCGGAATTTGATATCACGGAAGGGGAAGAACGCCCGGCCCTACACAAGGCAGATTCCAGCAAATCCTTACCCGAATAAAACACCAAACGTCAATTCCCTACCGAGCAGGTGACAGTTAAACATACAGTCTGAGGATCCAGCTTTTTTCACATCAGCGGGGCAACTAGGCATTCCTACTTAGGTGGAGCTGTCCCTAGCTACACAGGTACTAATCCTATCCAGCGACGCAATGAATCTTTTGGCCTTTTTATCGTTGCAATCCCAGTTACAGCGTTAGGTAAAATAATTGCAACAGAAGGTCCAGGGTCAAGAGGCAATCCTGCAAACCATGGAGGGCAAAAAGTCACCACAGTTTCGCACTATCCCCTCCGCCAAGTCAGTCAACTTCTACCTCTTGCTGCTCTCATTGCCAGAGCCGTGTCAAGTGCCGGAGAGAAAATGTGGTAGTCAGCGAAGAGGAATCATTGGGTCTTCTCCCATTGCTGCAGGAATCTGTACTGAATCTGGTGTCGATCTAATGCAGATTCACATCTCTCCCGTGACATCTATCCTATCCAATAAGGAGCATGAAATTTTATATTAGGGGAAGTAAACACATGCTAGGATACCTGCCAAAGTTGGCAGAGCATTGTTTCCTAGCGGAAAGGTGGGATTTATCCATAGCCCACGTACATACTACTTTGGAACGGCAACAGAAAATTTTCTAAGCCGTCTTAGATTTACAAGCCATGTAATCGCTGCTAGGTCTTTTGGTGGCGACGGAAAAGACAATCCCTTTGGGTCGTCTACATTGCAAACCTTTCCAGAGGCAAGCAAAGTTGGTATTACTTCAGGTCAAGAAAGATCAGTAAAACCAAAATGAGGCTATCACAAGCTTCCTTAGCTCACCTAATCTGGCGGTGTGACTAAGTCATGAAAGGGAACTTTCCTTTTCACCTTTCTCCCTCACAGATAGAAATTCAAACAGACGCCTCTCAGGTCGGTTGGGGAATTCATTGTCACGGTTGAATGTTTAAAGGCAAATGACCCCTTCCTCTACACGCATGAAGCAGACTATCCACACAACTCAGAGACAAGAATGTGGTAGTACTTCTAGACAACTCCACAGCAGTGGCGTACCTGAACAGGCAGAGAGGGATCAGGTCACACATGCTTTTGACTCTATAGTCTATAGTCTATAGAAACTTTCCAGATTCTGTCATTTGTTGCCAAAATCGGATTATAATCACATCTTGTCACCTGACAGAGACACTCAATGTGTTGTCCGACCTGGCCTCCAGAGCATGCAAAGTTACCCACACCGAGTGGTGTCTAGCCCGATCGTTCTTCTATGGGATAGTGCATCAATTCCCATGGGGCCCCTTGCACTGAATTTCTTCTCCGGTTCAACTTCCCAGGTTTGTCGCCCCTTGCTCGGACCCAACAGCCTGGGCAGTAGGCCCTTTCAATTGCCCTTGAAGTAATTTACCTCTTTCACTCTCAAGGAACCCTTCATTAGGTGTTGCAAAGGATAATCGAGCTGAATCTACCAACTCTCCTACTAGTAACCCTGTGGTCCCCAGAAACCCCGTAGTTCACTGTAAGGTAGTCACTGTAAGGTAGTCAAAGCAATTCCGATCAAATGCCGCGAGGAACTGCTATCTCAACTACACTGGCAATATTTGCATCCCTCTTCCCAATTATCGAATAATTGAAAAGGGTTTTCCAGGCAAGAAGTGGGGGAAATGTTGAGGAGTCATAAAAGAGTCCACACCAAAGGCTTACAGAACGCAGTGAAACAAATTTGCTTTTTCGTACTGTAAGTCTTAATTAGACATATCCGGCAGACTGCCTGGATTACCTTTTAGCAGAAGGTAAACTAAGGGTCCAAAGAGGCATACAGCGGTGCCATTAGTTCCAGACTTAAGGCATCAATGGACTATGACTCAAGGGAAGATATAGCCTTGCAACAATTAGTTACACATTTCAAGGTCAGTTCCCCTCCCACTAACTACAACGTAGCACAATGGAACGTCTTACTAATTTTACGATATTTGCTTCAGGGAAGATGGTATCTCTGCTAAAAATGCCACGATAAGATTTAGCATCCTGCTAGTCTCAGCCTTTGGCAGGCTGAGAAGCACAATCTATGCCTCAGACAGACAAGAGAAAAGAGAACTATGAATAGTGTTTGTTATGCTGAGAACTGGTTTAGTGGAAAGACCCATATTGCCACTCAGGGCATGCGCACCTTCCAACACTTAGGGCTCCGGAATTTATCATCAGAACAGGTTACTGAAGGTCTGGTCTCTCTGTGTCAAGTCAAAGCCTTCATCAATATCTGAGGAGCCCAAGGCATATAGATAAGAACATAAGAAAGCTCTCATTACTTCCTTTATACCCAAATACAACAAGGACTTTTCATACTATCCTAATAACATAAAAGGGGTAATCTTAGCGGTTTATGAAGAAGCATGGACCGACACTTGTCGTTACACTAAATGCAATATCAAAGGGTATCACGTTCGTCAATTTACAAAGTGGCTCAGAGTCTCTTCGTTGAGTTACAAACTTGCTCAGAGTCCCTATAAGGCATCACTCTGATAAACTTAAAACAGGATGCTGAGCTTCACCGAGTTCTTTTATTGGGTACTACCTTTAAGAGTTCTCTCAAACCTTCTGGTCTCCATTCTTTGCAGCAAAGAAGGCCGTTACAAACTTTTTTAAAGCATTTTTCAATGATATGGGGCAATTTAGTATTTTTAGTTCTTGATTATATTATATGTGTCCTAGAGACTGTTTTATCATGGCACGATCACCCTGAACCGTCTCATCACATTCTACCTCTTCCTGGAAGGTCCAGTGCTAAAGAAAGGAACATTCCAGCTATTCCCACATGACCGTGTCAGCTGCATTGGTGATGAGTCATAACAAGGACGTGCCATAGTGTCCGTGCCAGCGGCAACTATAATACAATAATTGCCCCATATCATTGAAAAAAATGACACTTAAGTGAATTTTATCACTATTTCAGTTCACTTTCAACCGGTTTCTGAGTTGAAAGAGCGTCTTGTCGTATTTTACGGGTTCTGTGGGAAAAATCCGTCGCTTGAATTACTTTTCAGTTAAAAGTGATGAAGTTTATTGCTAACATGGCAGCTCAGTTTATCTGTAATGGTCACACTAGTTTTATGAATGCTTCAGAGCCAGCTGCTAGTTTTTTGTGTGTAGATCTTGTGATTTAAGAGCAAACAGTTTCAAGTTTTAATTTCTTTTATGTTTCGAGTATAAGCTGTTTTTGCATATTTCTTTCATATTTTTCTGTCATTTCTTTCATTTTTTTTGGTTCCATCGCAGTCGAAAATCAAATTTCTTTCGCAAATTATTCGAAACACCCAAAGTGTGACTTGGCTCATTGCATGAAGGTGTCTGCAAGATGACTTGGTCAATCTTCCTAGGACAGAAATGGTAACAGTTCCTGTAAGAAGCCAGTTCGCATTTTCGGGTCTTTCCGGTGGAGGTGTTGTTTCGGCTGCAAATATTTTTGGGATAAATTATAAAGAAATCATAAGGAAAAAACATTAGGTTTCTAATTTTCTTTCAACATGCACGCTTTCAAATTTATGAAGCCATCATATGATCTTTTAAAAGCTATTTTACATATCATTCAGTCCCTTTAATAACCAAAATGTGAATATGTTGCTGGCAAAATGGAATTTTGTTGATTTTTTTCGTTTTTTTTCTATCATTTCTTTATATGCTTATCCCATCTGAATTCAGCCGAAACGTAAAAACTTTTCTGAAAAAGTCAAAGTGCGAATTGGCCTATTGTAGAGCCCTAAGCCAATTCAAACTTTAGGATCTTTCCGGTGGAGGTGTTGTTTTGACTGCAAATGTTGGGAGATAAATTATAAAGAAATGATAAGGGAAAACAGAAGCCAGTTCGCATTTTCGGGTCTTTCCGGTGGAAGTGTTGTTTCGGCTGCAAATATTTTTGGGATAAATTATAAAGAAATCATAAGGAACCAACATTAAGTTTCTAATTTTCTTTCAACATTCACACTTTAAAATTTATAAAGCCATCATATGATCTTTTAAAAAGTATTTTACATATTATTCAGTCCCTTTAATAACCAACATGAGAACATGTTGCTGCCAAAATGGAAGTTTGTTGATTTTTGCCGTTTTTTATCATTTCTTCATATCCTTATCCCACCTAAATTCAGCCGAAACGCAAACACGTTTCGGCAAAAGTCAAAGTGTGAATTGACTTATTGCTGCTGTGGGAGATAATGGAAGATTTTGTATCCTGATCCCAAGAAAATATATTTTTCTCAGTACAAAATTGTTGTTTAACCATAGAAATTGTGCGTTGTATTTATAATTGGGTCATTTGTGTGACGTACTCTTTCTAAAATAACACCAGTGGCCTGAGTCATGCGCCGAGATTAGCAAAATTGACATCAACGACACGTTCTATTATAGGAACTATCACTCTTGCGGTCATAGGAAGACCGCAAGAGTCATCTAGGACTAAGTTAAAACCAATAATTATGGCACCAAATTGCCCGTAATTACACTGACACAATTCGGTTATTGCCTGCAGATATTGGCAATAATTTTTGTTTATTGACAGGCTGTAACCATAGCCAACCTGGCGGCATTCGCGAAAGTGTAAGCTTAAACTTAGAGTCAATCTAAGTGCAAAAATGTAAGAGTTAACTTTCCCGCTGGTTTAACTTAACGGTATTCACAAAATGTAAGTTTAAGCTTCCACTCAAGTATAAGTTCAAAATTCTAAGTTTACTTCGGACTACACGTAGATTTCTAAGTTCAATCCCACGCGATATTTAAATACCTGGAGTGCTTTGTTTACCTTGGCAACAATCAAGTTATTGAGATTAAATGAAGAATATGAAAGGGTTTTTAGGAGGGAAAGTGTTTCGAGATAGGAGTAATCCGTTTGAAGTTTACAATGACGATGAACTTTTAACTCGATATGGATTTTCAAGAGAAGATATTCACTTTTGGTGGAAAATCTCGAAAGTTTTGAGTAGGAAACAAGAAGAAGCTTTAACGCTTCGAAACATCTAAAAGTTGTCATCGGCCTCCGATATTTACATTGACAACCAGTTTATACGATTACGATTAGTCGCACTCTTTATGAAAATTTTGCAATATTGACTTAGAATGTAAGTTGATAAACTTACGTAATGAATATGACGTAAGTAAGTAAACTTACGTAAGTTTAATCTTGAGATCTAAGTTTAATATCTAAGTAAATAAACTCAGATGTTCGTAAATACGGCCACAGATACACGAGAATGTACCTGTCGTCAACTGTACCTCACGACCGCCACTCCCGAAAATTTAATTTCATCCCGTATCAAAACATCTATTTTACAAAATAAAACATTTTCTTAAGTGTTTATTCAAACACTTATTAACACAGAATAAGAACAAGGGCAGAGATGAGAATTTTTCTTTGCATGTATGCTTTTTTGGGTTCGACTGCCACAGGTTGCTTGCCTAACAATTTTTATGCAATGAACTGGCAATCTCCGGGCGAAGCACAGCAAGATAAGTACCGAACTATGCCACAACAGCATGTGAAACTGGTTTTTGAGACAGGCTGTCATACCATATTAAACAGTGATGGTTCATTTTTCCGTTTCTGATATTTCCCCGAGATACTACCCCAGCTGACCCCTCAAGGCTACCGGCCGTTTACAAATGAAACGATATAGTAACTTATAAATGTATATAATCTACGGCCGCATTGAAGGCCAGACTTGGAAATCTTAATTTCGAAGTAACTACAATTTGCAATCCTTTTTGGGAGGGAGGGAAATGGGGGAGTTTTAATATATTTTCTGCACCCAAGGCACGGGGAAGGGGAGAAGGGGAAAATAAATACAAACAAGCATTTTTTGGCTTTTCAATATTTATTGAATAAACATCAAGTTGATGCCATAAAAAATATTTAAATCGTTTTCCACCCAGGCATCACATACCAAATAACAAAATGTACGAGCACATACACAGGAAAACAATGGGAGATCCATCGCGTCATTTCATTTCTCAATCTAAATTTACTTTGAGATTACTACACGACTATTTCTTTGAAGAACTAGAAATCTTTGCAATGTTTAGAACTAAAATCGCGTTTTGTTGTTTTTGTTTATTTCTATTATTACTTTTTCTTTTACTACCAGTAAGTTAGTGTAACTGAGATAATAGTAAAGGATTTTTAATTATTATTTAACAGAGAGCATACATGAAAATAGTAAATAGAGGGACGAAGTGTGCATCATATATAATAATCAATGTTATATAACCCAAAAAATACAACTTTGGGAGACCATGCTTTGGTCTCCCTATTTACTATTTTTTATCTATGGTCTCTCTAAGTGACACCTTTAGAGTCTTTTAACATATACAAAAGGTCTCCCTATGTTGGCATATTCTGTGTGCATATATTATCAAATGTGTGCATATATTATCATATAATATTTTTAGTGTCATTGTAGGTTCAACTGATACAGGGTGCACGCATAACGATTTCTTATGCGGAGTTACTGCGCTCTCCGGTGGTGGCACACCAAACTTTAGTAATATTGTAAATAGGGGGACCAAATGCGCATCATATATAATAATCAATGATTTATAACCCTAAAATACAACTTTGGGAGACCATACCTTGGTCTCCCTATGTACTGTTTTTTCATCTATGGTCTCTGTAATTGACACTTTTAGTGTCTTTTAACATGTTCAAAAGGTCTACCTATGTTAGCATATTCTGTGTGCATATATTATCAAATATGTGCATATATTATAAACTTTTTTGTTAGTGTCATTGTAGGATCAACTCCTTCGGGGTGCAGGCATAACGATTTTTTATGCGGAATTACTGCGCTCTCCGGTGGTGGCACATCAAACTTTAGTAATATAGTGATAAAATATATGCACTATCCCATCAATACCCTTCACTCCTCAATAAAACATTTGAGCCGCTCGATCGCTTTCTCAACATATCTTCTAGCACTGGCTATTATTTCACTTCCTGCACCTCCGTTGCAATCATTTGTTTATTTCGCTTTGCTGGAGGGGGCGCTCTGCTCAGCTCTCAAGTAGTTCTTCTTTAATAAGCAAGCCCGATCTGCCCATCATTGATCTGATGCATCCGCATAATTTAGTATTTTAATAAAGAAGTCAGAAAAGACCTGTTTTGTTCACGCACGCTTCTCAGTATTTTGTCACTTCAGATACCTTCGAAAAAGGTAGCAGTTTGAATGGAGGCTTCTTCCACATTGGGTACACAGTTGGTGTGCATTGAAGATGCCCAAGTCGCACTTGTCGCAGACATCGGTATTTTCTGGCGTTTCTAGTCTGGCAATGACGCCATCATTTGTTTTCTTGTGCTTAAGGAAGAAGTCATCCCTGAAATTACGAAATATGCTCATTTATATCTCTTATATATCAATTCATGTACTTCATTATCGTACCGCTTTTAAAGTAATTCTAAATCAAATGAAAGTAGAATACCATACATCTCCATATGCTTCAAAAATAAAATATTACATGACAAGCCACGTCAAGTCCATATCCTTCGTCACAATTTAAATTCCTATTAGGTATACTGAAATAAGGTTTCGTGTCAATCATTAATTCTAACATTTTGAACACTTTAACCTTGACAAAGATATAATATCCCACACCTGTTAACAACATTCAATACTAGCACAAGCAAATGGGAAAGTACATCTGTAATTTCTCCTGAGGACATGACACCATCTGTTGAAGCTTTCTTGTCACTTGTATTCTGCGGAGTCTGGTTTTTATTCTTGTAAATCCTCGGGTCGCGTATATGCCAGGTTCGACTGAATTTATCCTGCAAAAAATATATCCAATGAACGTTCGATAATTTTCAACATATTAAATGAAGCGAGTGACAACCTTTTAATCAGTACGAGTACTATTTCCCCTAGTTTTGAGTGGGCTACAGCGCCATATCTGCAACATGTAGGGACCTTAACTAACATCAACAATCACAAAAACTTATGCTCTGTAGTTCCAATCTTCTAGTTAATGGATATGGGCAATATTATTTTGGAATATTATGAAAAAGAAGTTGCTGATAGTGCACCGTGAACGTAAATTTGCATGCAGCAACTGAAGTTGGCTTTTCGCCTATCTGGGTCAAATTCACTTCTTTTCCTCCTCTCATGGATACTTCCTCACCTCGTGGATTTTAAAAAGTATGAAGGTACGAATTGGTTTATTCAAAACTTTTGTGCTCTATGTTATAACTATCACTCAAGTAGTAGTACTAGTCAGTCACCAGGTTCTACGGCATCTAAACCCTGCCAGGGATCAGTATTTTCATGAATAAAAACGTTAATATCTATAGCCGAATCGCAATTTTATTTACCTTCTAAAGTTGATAAAGGAGCAATCTGCATTTGAACGTGGCTCCTTGCAATTGGCACATCGCTGCAACCCTTTCAAAATCATGGCAATCCTGGCTCTGTACCTCTGCAGGAGATTATAACAAAATGCGGCAGAAAATGACACACTTTCAGTCAAAGGCAAAGCTTGGGCTAACAACACAGATTTTTTCCAGGCTTTTCCGGCAAAAAAGAACGAAATATATTGATGTTTTACTGTTTATCTACCGTTTCAGCACAAGTTTTTTTTATAGATTTCAGATTCGCAATCTTCGCAATTTTGAAGGTGTGACTCACGACGTTACTACACCGCGCACGCGCCAAGGATCGTAGACGACTGAACTTCTAATGTAATTGTTAAATTCCTCAACGTGCTCTGAAGCTGGGCTATGTTTTTGGAATACGCTACTGGGGAGACTATTCCAATCTGCTATTGTGGCCGCAATGAAACTACCAGTAACCTAGGACCGTTCGCCACTTTTCAATGGTTTTAGCGCAATATTTCTCATCTTTTGAACGAGATCCGGAGATGCTCTTATATGTAGCAAATTCAGAATTTTACACAATTTTTGTGAAGTAAAATGTCATGATTTACGAAAATGCAAGGCCGGTGTATTTTTCGGGCATTATATTCCAGCTGTAACTCTCCACTTTATTCTATCATCCCGAAATATAAATTTTAAGTGCAAACTGTAAGACTATCAACTCGCTTTTCAAAATGACTGCTAAGAGCTATAATGGTTACACATGACCACAAATCTTACTTGATATGCGTATACTGACGGTTTACTTATAGCAGCTCAGTATTTTGCATTCGAGAACCAGTGGCAGTTGCCGCGAAGTTCGGTAAAAAATCATTTCCGGGATAATTGTTGTTTTCGGGAGATGGCGACGGTACAGCTACAGGCGGATTTGACTTAGGTTACTGGTATGTTTATAGATGTCAGTTCTTACTTGGAGATGCGTAAAAGCGTGTTTGTGTGTTTTTCTTGAGTTCCTAGTTGAAGCTACGAGTTTCGCTGTACGTATAACTGCTTTGTTGGTGAGGCCTTTTTTAAGGGACGGCCGCAATACTCATTTGTGCTAATTTTGAATTCCGTGGTGGTGAATAATCTATAGTCCTAGATGACTCTTGCAGTCTTCCGACGACAGCAAGAGTCATAGTTCCTATAATAGGAAATGCCATTGATGTCAATTTTCAAATCTTGGCGCACGACTGGGGCCAACGGCATCATTTTAGAAAGGGTGCATCACATAAATGGCCCAATTATAAATTATGGCGCACAAGTTTTATGGTCAGATAGCAATTTTTTTTACTGAGAAAAATATGTGTTTCCTTGAGATCAGGACATCGAATCCCTCATTATCGCTCACAACAACAGTGAATCCACAGTTGCAAAACCACGTTTTACTCTAGTTTGGATGTTTCGCTGAGGTCAAAAATAATGCGCAATGGTACTTCTCAGTGTTCTTTTAAAGAAAAAACCTGCCAGTTCCAGCCTCGGTATCCTTGAAAGATCCAGAGTCTCGAAAATTGAGATCAATGGCCATTTCTATTGCAGGAACTGTGGCCCTGTCTGTCCTAGGAAGATAGAAAGGGTCCGCTGGGACTAAATAATCTAGTGCAGTTGTTTAGCTGAGGCAACTTGAGCGAAACTCAATCCCCTGCTTTACACCCCTCTCCAGTTTCGAACCAGGGATTTTAGGATTACAGGACCAAGGCTCTACCGACTGAGCTAACCGTCGTCCCCATTTTCTCGTAAATAGCTCGATACATACGTATAAGAAATTGATGTTAGCAGCTCTGTACCGCCATGTTTACAAGCAGACTCTTCACGGTCGTTGTAGTGTACATCCACTGATAAAATAGTGCAAAATGTTTCAAGCAATACGTTACTATAGCATATAAAAAGAATTATATTCCATCACATTTCTGCTAAAACACAAAAATTATAGAAAAGAGGTGGTGGCAAGTAAGTATCCATATATTGCTACATATTATATCCAGCATCATACATAAATTTATACGCCCGAACTCTTTTTTTATTCGAAACAGTCAGAAATTTGTACTCCCGCAAATTCTTCCGCAACATATGTCTTTCGACTGTTTGCGACGCCGTCGCAGGCCATTCAATAAGTTAATACAAAGCATACCTAAAATCAAGAGAATTTTCTTAATTTTATATATTTTACATATATTTATTTTGAACTGCAATACCATACTATTACATTTCATTTAAGAAAAAAATATTGTGCAACTATATCCATTTGTTTTCCGTATGTGGGATTTTTTCAATACCATGCTTTCAATATGAAAAATTAGCATTTAACTTAGCTATTATTTAGATGGCTGCTAATTGGAGTATAAGTTTTAAAAAAAGCGGTAAAATACAGAATTAAAAATGTGATTGACTCCAGAAAGAAAAAAATTACATTAAAGTTCTCGATAGTTTTTAGAAAATTTTGGGAAAACAAATTTGGACAATAGGACTTTGAAAAATGGGAAAACGGTATACCCTGATGTACTTATAGGCGTGGTCTACTGGAATTAGTTACCAAATGCACTAAAATAATTTACTGCTTGTATTACTGCCGCTAGCGAATTAAAATACAAAACCGAGTAATGAACGAAATATGTTTTTCTGCAGTTATTTGTCGATCTTATGACGCATTATTATATATCAATGTATATATGCAAAAAGATGGTGTAAGTAACTAACGACATAAGGTTTTGTTGCCAGTTGAGAAATGGTGTCGCCAGATGACTTCTGACTTAAGTTTTTCACACATTTTTGTTGTCAGTTGGCAGTTTTTCATCTTCACTTAACTACTTACACACTTGTTTAATAAATAAGTGCCTAATTGTACTATTTTCTTGTTGTTTGCTTCTATGTGCAAGTGCACTAAAATAAACAAACTGTAAGCTTTGGGTAATTTTATTTTTTCATAGTTGCTTTACACACATTTGTTTATTTTTAAAATTTATTATTCAAAATAAACAATAACATATATGCTAAAAGATAGTTTAAGTAACTGACGACACAAGGTTTTGTCGCCGATTGAAAAACTGTGTCGCCAGATGACTTCTGACTTCACACATTTTTGTCGTCAGTTGCTTTTTACACGTAACAATTCCCTGCTCGTCATGAATTGATGAATTAGAAAAATCAAAAGCTAAATTTATTAATGCAAAATTTATTAGAAAAACTGAAAATAAAAAAGTAAAAAAACCGCATCCCCTGTTGACGGTTAACTTTTTGATATCGGAAGCTAGAGGGTCAGCTGCGTCTGTGTGTGTACTTTGGTCTCCCTTTTTGCTATTTTTTATCTGTGGTCTCTTTTAAGTGACACCTTTAGTGTCTTTTAACATATACAAAAGGTCTCCTTATGTTGGCATATTCTGTGTGCATATACAGTGAAACCCCGCTATTAGGGACAAAAAGTGACTGAATAATTTTGTCCTTAATGGCGAGGTGTCCCTAATTTTGAGGTCCTGTTCTATCTGACAACTACAACTAAAATCTTCCCTATTTTTCTTACACTTTTTCCATTACTAGCTTTGATTATTTTAACTTTATCAGATAGCGAGAGGTATTCAGACTTAACAAGTTGTATATCATCTTAACTGAGTATAAGACAATGAATTAATTGCTTTATTTATACGCATTTTAAAAGACAGAGCACATGTCAATAGGGTTCAGTCGTATTTAGCTTCTCCCTTAAGCACACATCTTTTGTAATAGCTCTATTGTCTTTACATGCACTGTGTTCAATATAATGAACTCAATACCCATAGATAACAATAGCGTAAAAAACTTGACTACGTCTCCAGGAGAACGTCTATCCCCAGTGGGGGATATGGTTTGTGTAAGGCTGTTGCGTGTTGACTACGCAAAATTTAAAAGTGGAAGGATAGGTAGACGCAGTGTCTAACATTTAGACGAAACAATCCATTAACCAGTAGGCGCGTGAGAATGTCGTAGGTACGCTAAGTACAGCGCTGATTTTGAATAATCCGCCATTTTGTAAAGTCCCAGCCGGAAAATGCTAGATTACTGCACTGCGGAAGGTCTCAGGGATCTTGTGTGCAGAATTTGAAACGAATCCATCCATTTTTGGTGGCCTGTAGGCGCGTGAGACTGCCGTATATACGCTAAGTCCAGTGCCAATTTTCAAAAGTCCGCCATTTTGCCCAATCCGGAAAATTCTTGATCACTGCACTGCGGAAGGTACCAGAGAAGCCTTGTACAAAATATGAAACGAATTCATCTATTAATGTGGCCTGTAGGCGGGTGAGACGCCAGTGCCGATTTTCAAAAGTCCGCCATTTTGTCATTTTTTTCCGATCCAAAAAATTCTTAGTCAGTGCACTGCGGAAGGGTTTAGAGATGCCGTGTACAAAATTTGAAACGAATGCATGTACGAATGTGGCCTGTAGGCGCGTGAGACTGAAGCGTGACAGACTGACAGACAGACGGACAGACAGACGGACAGATCGAAAAGTTCAAAACTATATCCCTCCGTTCCACAGGGGATAACAAACACTACCGAGTAACAAGCTAATAGGGGTTATTTACATAACGTACAAAATATGTACAGCAATTTGACTGTCCACAATAAAGGGTTTTTTTTAATGTGTAACCGTACTTACGGGATAAAAAAAGTGTCCCTAGGGGGTGTCCACAATGGAGGGGTCTAGATATAATAGAACTCTATGGCGTTTTAAAACAGAATGAAAATTGCTGTACATAATTCAGGGGTGTTCATAATAGAGGGGTTTCTATATCCGGGCTTTTACTGTACTATCAAATGTGTGTCTATATTATCAACTTCTTTAGTAGTGTCATTGTAGGTTCAATCCCTGCAGGGTGCACGCATAACGATTTCTTATGCGTGGTTACTGCGCTCTCCGGTGGTGGCACATCAAACTTTGGTAATATAGTAAATAGGGGGATCAAATGCGCATCATATATAATAATCATTGATATATAACACAAAAATGCAAATTTGGGAGACCATACTTTGGTCTCCGTATTTACTATTTTTATCTATCGCTTCTCTAAGTGACACCTTTAGTGTCTTTTAACATATTCAAAAGGTCTCCCTATGTTGGCATATTCTGTGTGCATATTTTATTAAATGTGTGCATATATTATCACCTTTTTGTTAGTGTTATTGTAGGTTCAACGCATAACGATTTCTTATGTGGAGTTACTAAATAATAAGGAAGCCCTGATCTGCCCACCATTGATCCGATGCATCCGCATAATCTAGTATTTTAATAAAGAAGTCAGAAAATATTAAAAAGTTCTGTTCATGCACTCTTCTCAGTATTTTGTCACTTCATATATCCTCGGAAAAGGCAGCAGTTTGAATGGAGGTGGACATAAACATGTACCAAATCCATAGGAACACCTGTGAATACGACATATTTTATCTCCAGAGTTCTTAAACCGAGGTAAAATAGTCTAATGCTGTACATGTGTCTTCAGGTATGGTGATTTGCGTGTTTTCATATATTCCTCTGTCATGCTAAGTTCGCATGTCGAACACAGCTAAAACACACGAGATATGCAAATGATATTAAGTATCTATTTTAACTAGAGCAGTGTGCATAGTCCACATATTCCCCACAGGCCCCCCATCAGTTAAACACGGCCCTCAAAAGTCAATCAAGAGTTGAAATTTTCCAAGTCTAGTTTGCGCATTTTCCTTGGACGAACCTGGCCCATTTACAATGCCTGTTTGTTCCCATAGAAACTACATACCAGGTTTCATGCTAAATAATTTCCAGGCTTTGGTAAATTTCACAGTGTATTTGGCTCTTTTTTCCTTGAGCCAACCTAACCCATTGACAATACTGATCCTTTTTAGTGCCCACAGAAAATACACACCAAGTTTCATTAAAATCCTTGCAGTTGTTCTTGAGATATCGCGTTAACAAACTCATTCCGATGCTGAATAATTTCCAGAATTTCATAAATATCGAAGTGCATTTGGCTTATTTTCCTTGGGCCAACCTAATCCATTGACAATACTGATCCTTGGTAGTGCGCACAGAATACACACCAAGTTTCATTAAAATCATTGCAGTTGTTCTTGAAATATCGTGTTAACAAATCAACCAAGAGCTGAAATTTTCCTGCTGGTCCATTTTGATTAAACGAACCTGGCCCATTTGCAATACCAATCTGTGTTTGTTGCCATAGAAGCTATATGCCAAGTTTCATGAAAATCCTTGCAGCAGTTTTTAAGTTATCGTGTTAACAAGGTCACACAATAGCCAATCAAGAGCTGAAATTTTCCAAGTCCAGCTGGTCCATTTTCCTTGGACGGACCTGGCCCATTTACAACACCGACCTGTGTTTGCTTCCATAGAAGCCACATATTAAGTTTCATGAAAATCCTTGCAGGAGTTTTTAAGTTATCGTGTTAACAAGCTCTTGATGACAGACCGGCCGATACGCGGTCGATCGAATATATTCCCCCTGTGGGGGAAAATTAATAACTGTGAGTGTGGAGAGAGGGGAACAGCTATTGAAGAGTATGACTGGTCGGTGCGTGTAAAATTATGAAAAAACCACGCACACCAATGGGCCCATTTCAGCCAGTACACAATGACAACGTACGTCAGAAGATTACGCACTTAAAAACAGGCCGCAATTTTTCAATAAAATGAACAAGCCAACCAAAAGGAAAACAAAACTTTTCATAACAGTATATAAAATTAATCACACAAGAATTGTTCATAATAGCTTTGCTATTGAACTAAAAATTGTGATAATACGGAAGCAGAGTGCCATGGTTTTTTCGGATGACAGCGGGGTGTCAGCCTTCAAAACTACACTGTATTTCCTCTCCCTGACATAGTTTATAAACTTTTTCCTATAGTAAAGTGACTTTTAAGAAGAAACAATGATAGTTTATGTAGCTTTCCGTTATTATGAAACCTGTCCAGCGATTTTAGAGGTCTGAAAATATCAGCTTCCCGCCATACCAAGTTCACATCCCTGCCATCTTGAGGTATACCCTACACGTGCTTTTAAGTTTCCGCCATGCGATTGATCCAGCAAACATGTGAAAACCACGCTGAGGCCACCTGATTGGCCAGAAAATGTCAGAAAACATCATTAATATGTACACACCGGTTCACACACTTTTCTATTGCAGTACCCCCTACAGTTTCAGTAAAACACACCAAACACACTGAAATTTAAGTGAAAACCAGATTTTCTGCAAAGTGGGCCCAAGGCGGATATGGAATTTATGTCTACTTTGCACATTCGAGCCAAAAAAGAGCAAACCTAGTGGGCTTCCGGCTCGAGAAGCCCACTTTGCAAAAAGGCCCACTTCGATGGTCTAAAATTGACGAAAAACACTAACACACTGCCAAGTTCGCGGGGTACACAACCTCACACACACACACACAACGAACGTAGAAACACTATATGTCTCCCCTTGGTCCGGGAGACATAATGACCTACTTATGATTGAAGTCATGTACTACCTAGGCTTCGCAATTCCGACGAAATTGCGGTATCGGTTACCGCATTTTCTTCATATAATAACATGATATACGACATAGGCAGACTGCATAAAATTAATGCAAAGGGAAAAACATTTTTATTTTGTCAGAAGTTATGTCATTGGTTTTAGATTAACAAAAAAATGAGATATAACAAGCCATCATCGAAGGCACAGCCCCAGCCAGGAACTGACAACCAACTCCCACTGCAAGCTTTCAATTTTAAGTCGAGTTCAAAAATAAAACGCAATTGCTGCACATCTACATGGTGTCAGGATAAGTCGCCATCAATCCAGCTCGCCATAAGGCGACTTGGTATACCAACTCGCCACAGGCGACTTGGCAACCAAGTCGCCTTCTTTTGTGCCAACTCACCACAACTTGCACACCACATTTCTTGTTTTATTTTTTATTCTGTTTTACCGTTTCTTTCTTTTAATCTGTATTGTTATTTTACCGTTTCCTACCGAATAACAGACTTTTGCTAATTGCCAAATCAAATGTTTAAAGTTCTTTTGATACAGCTAATTGCGTTAAAGTACATTGTTAATTATCATCTTCCCGAAAGTTAAAAAGCTCTTTCAAAGCTATTTTGTTTGCAAACTACTTTTTTTGTAATCTACACTTAAAGGAAAGAATAGAACACAATTGAACGACCGGTCTAGCGAATACAAATTTAATTGTAATTATTTGTGGAAAGTTGAAAGAAAAAATAACACATTGCGCACATGAATTGCAATCACGTATGCTATGAACGTTTCTTTAATTCGGTTCCATCCAACTATAGATTGCAATTTGTTTTAACAAAAATAAGAAGAAAGTTACTTTATGGTAATTACACTTAATATGATTGCAATTCGTTGAAATTCATTGAACCAATAACGCGTTCATGGTGCAAACGGAGGGCCAATAATCTGTTGTTTTTTTTTCAATAGATTGTAATACACATTTTTTTATTTATATTTTACACACCATTTCTCGTCATATTTAATTTTATATATATATATAAAGCGATTATCCACCCTATTTATGAAGTCGTAAAGGAGGACACTATGTCTGCAAATTTCACCAGAAAACATGCTGGCGACTTGGCAGTAGTGTAGGCGAGTTTGCACACAATTCGTAACTCTTGGCGAGTTGGCTGTGGTGACTTGGTATAGGGCTCTATGGCGAGTTGGATTGATGGCGACTTGTCTAGAATCCCATCTACATGATATACATTTTTACTAAGTGAAACCTCAAAGCAATCCGCATCATAGTTGGTGAGATATACTGGCGACAAACCAAGGCATAAAAAAGTGACAGACAGACGGACAGACAAGACGGAGAACACCAATCTAATACCTCCCTTCCCGGATCTAAAGCCCCCGGCTGGGGGTTAACAAACTGTATTCGTGAGTCAAACATACAGACCAGACGATGATGATCTACATCTGAACAGTTGCAAGTGATACGTATAACAGTTTGTGGTGTGAGGCCACGTGTACCAGAGACTGCAGTGTCACATACGTTCACGCATTGTGGACGTCTCGCAAGTGTCTTTTTAGGTCAAAAACCCTGGAATAAGTTTTTCCACACATGTCACAGATAACAGCAAGCACTTGCATATGCTCTTGCAACTCTGCGCTGGTCATAGATTCCCGTGTCCTGCATCTGGAGCATTTATAAGCTCTTGTTCGATGTGCAACTGCTCAGGTGCTTGTACATCACCAGATATCGCTGTGACAGCCGAGGTTGTGCTTGTACTTCCTCTAGTAACACTGCACGTGGATGAAATGTCGGCAGATGCACCAGTTGAACAAATCATAACCCTGGCTCTCAATGGCTCCGTCGTTTGTCTCTCCTGGATTAACCTGCAATTTTATCTTACATGCAAATATTTGTCTCAACAGTCTAATAATCATTGTACTGCCGCGAATCTTAAATCGCACTTTAAAAACTTAACACAAAAACGGTTGCACTTTCTGCCACTTCACTAAGTACATATATGTATACAGATGAAATCACTTAATCGCATACCGGTTAAACGCATAAATCGGTTAACTGCATATTATTCGCAAATCCCAAACCATTTCCAATGTTTTCTGTTGGAAATTTAACCGGATAATTGAATACCGCTTAATCGCATAAACTGGATAAAATTGGAAGCACACCGGTTAATTGCATAGTTCTGGGTAACTATCCAAGCAGTACCACACTTAAAGCAAACAGGTGGGTCAGTGGAACTGACTATGTCCTCCGCCGGCGTACAATCCCAGTATTTGGTTTTGCTAGGTTGGACTACAACCCTTCGTATCATATTCGTGAATTTTAAAATTAAAGATGGGCCAATGTCCTTGGACCAACATGGCTCATTTACAATACCAATTCTTGTTACCACCCATGCTACCTATGTGTACTAATACTTCCTATATCTAAAAGATTTCAACAATCGATCCAGAATTGTAGGCTTGAGTGTGTTTACAAACTCATTCAACTGAGTAAGGATTGGGAAAATTTGTGAAGTTCAGCTGGGCCAATGTCCTTGGGCCGATAGGACTCATTTACAATACCGATCCTTGCTCCTTCCAGTACTATCTATATGTACAATATCTTAACAATCGGTGGAAAAATGTAGGCTTGAGTGTGTTAACAAACTCATTCGACTGAGTAAGGATTGGGAAAATTTTTGAAGTTCAGCTGGGCCAATGTCCTTGGGCCAACATGGCTCATTTACAATACCAACAATATCTTAACAATCGGTGGAAAAATGTAGGCTTGAGTGTGTTAACAAAAAAGGTGTCGACAGACGGACAGACAAACCCGAAAACTATAGTCCCCCGGCGGGGGACTAACTAAGGGAGTGAGCTGCTCCTCGTTTATTTATCTAATGCATTGTCTTCTGTTTGCTTGACCCATTGTGTACATGTACCAACCCCACTTACGGTTGTTAACAGTAAGTCTCGAACTCTTAATCACCACACTCTCTCAGCTCTCACTAGATAATGACCTTTATCGTCAATCCCCGCACTGCCTTAGCTGACGCTAGATAATGGCCTGCAACTCTAATCCCCGCGCTGCCTGAGCTCTCACTAAATAATGGCCTGAAACCCTTAATCTCCACGTTGCCTCACATAACCATGAGTGCAAAGTCATCATTTAAATACAAGAAGAAAAAATGAAATGCGGGGAGGAGGAGGGGTGGGGTGCACGTCTAATAACAACCGCTGAAAAAATAGACAAGAGTACTCCGAATAAACGCATATATCGGATAAACGCACAACAGGGCTTGGCAAATTGGCTATAGGATTAACCGGTTTCGTCTGTATATACATTTTTTCGGTCTCTCTAAACCTTAAAAGTCAATACGTGAGGTCTTCTTAAGCATTACGCTATATATATATTTTTTCAATGTTACCTTAGGGAGGCAACTTGCCCTGTCATTTCCCTCATTTCACGTTGAAATTGCTCTCTCTCTCTCATTCTCCACCTCTTCAAGTCTACATGCTTGAAGATAGAGCTCTCGTTTAAGGTTTTCATTCGAAACTCGGAGAGACAAAAGTTCATGAGCCATCTCCTCCTTTTCCTTTTTGAGTTCGGCAATCTATAAATATGCAAATATATTTATAAACACTTTCCTTTCATTCCAAATAAAAGCCCCCGCTCCCTCACAGTCTAAAATACGTTCGAATATTTACTGGCGACACTGTTACGCTTAATCCAACGAGGCACAAGGCAGTTCCCTTATCAAGCCTAGTTCACACTAAGCAACCCCTACTAACGCCTGCACTTACAGAGTAGTACTCGCGGCATAGGTGCATCTATTTGGTTTCAATATGAGAACCTCAAAATGTCGAGTTTCCGTTTATAAGCCCTGGGCTTCTTTTTGGAGACTCCCGGTATCATTTGAAAGTTAATTATAGCAAAACTATTGTCACTATCCAACCAATTTCATTTTATGGACATTTCAACTGTGTAAGTTATCTACATATGTAATAATAGTATTATTTTATGTACAAACCTCTGTCTTGTTTTCGGCAACTTGTTTGTGGACCTCATCAGCGCTTTGCAAAGTCTTAAGTGCTCTCAACAGGCCGTAATATAGAACCCGCTCAATGCCAATATGATCTTCTCGGTGAATTTCTTTCTTGATTCGTCTCAAATTCCTCAGATACTCATTGGCATTGAATGGGTTCACATAATCAATGGCTAACTTAATTGTAGCACTTAAGTTGTTCACCTGTAACAGAAAATAGGATACTATATTTCCTTTCGCAACATCCACTTACAACTCGTGGCCGCTGTGTGTACCATAAGTATCAATGCATGAATTTCTTGCTTGTACTGTCTACAATATTGTACACAAATTTTCTCTAATTTCTAAATTAACTAGACTATCCAGTGTTTTTGTTAAAACAAAAACGGATATGTTTCCCTCGCACCCAATCAGTCATGAGGAAAAACATTCCTTGCTTAAAAGTACAACATTGGCAAACCCCAAAAATTGAAAAAATTGCCAAAAATACATTTTTACAGAAAATGAAGACATAATTAACTTCTCATTCATTTCGTTTTACTCTTACAAAACTTTATTTTTTCATTAAATTTTTTCATTCAGTATAACTTTACACCATTGACAATAAAATTGACTCCTTGTTACCTATAAATAATGGCCTACTATACGTATCATACCTGATGGGGAAGATTTCCTAGTACAACTACCAAATCCCCATCACATTGAACAATTATCAAGGGCTCTACGCCATACTCTTCCTTTAAGCGTGCCATGTCTTCTGCAGACAAGTAGCATTCACGCTGTTGGATTGGGTCGTAGCTGACGCCCTTCTTCCCTTGCAAATATCTGCCTCAAAGAATTTAATAAATCTCACAGTTCAATGAATTTATGAACATGCTGCGTCACGACAGTTCTTAGCACATATTTACACAAATTAATTCGAATTAACGAATATACTGTTTATCTGAAGAAAACAATTGGCTTTTTTCAGGTCTATTGCTGTGATAAAGTAGTAGACAAAAACTTATATAGATACAAACAGTTAAACATCGCAGACGGTTTCAAAATATATACCTGTTTCATCGTGTGGGGCAACTAATTCCCTCCCTATCCAGTCACCAGGTAAATGAAAACTTGAGAATCCACTCGCCTGACTACCACTTGACTGCCGCCCTTTTCTTCTTGCCATCAAAGGTATCTCTTTCAACCTTTTGAGGCAACTCTTGTGCAAAGACACAAAGGTTGGCAGCGTCAGCAAGGTCTGAGTAAAGGTTTGTGGGGTCCTCTTCGGTCAGCGATCCATGCCCGCAGAATAACTTTGGGCCGACGTCCGGATAGTACGTGGCCCAGTGGCATGCAGATAAGTGGAACGTTGAAATATGTTAATGTCAATGACAAAATGATGAGGATCCAACTTTTTTTCTTCTGAACACTGCCATGTTAACATTACAACCATGTCTGCATGAAAATATAATATTTACTTTCACTCTTTTCTCCTTCATAATGCTTTTATTACTTACGTACCATATTCATTGGGCCTTCTGGAGCCAAAAATCGCTTGAATGGCAGGATTTTTGTGAACTCTTCCACAACACTTGGAAGAGAAAGTTGGAGGCATGGGTCTGTTTCTGGATAGTCACATATCTTGACCTTTTTGGCTCCACCTTCATCTAATCCTCTGTAACACAACACATAACAACATATAACAACATAATTTATTGCGTTTCGTGTCGATATAATTGACAACAATTTCTTTGCTATTGCTACTATACGTACTATCGCCATATCCTTCATCCTTCAATCCAATTTTCAATAAATGAAAATTTAAGTATGTCTTTTACTGTGTTTACATCACGTACTGTAATCAAAACTTATTAACTGCTATATGCAATTATAATATTTACCTAAAAAAATTCGATAACAGCATATGCTTCGACTTCTTATCCCGTATAACTCTGACAGTGGCTTCAACGTCGCCGCATTTCTCTGCAACTGACTCAGGTCGCCAAAAGTCATCGTTTACCTCCTTGTGGCATTCGACGATGAAAGGATATCCTTTAACAACATAAACAAGTAAGTATTTGTGAAACACAAGCAGGCCACAACCGCCCACCCCCCCAAATTCATAGGGGTATAAAGCAATGACGGACAGACGGGCGGACACCCCAAACCTATAGGTCACAATCCGAAGGGTTGGGGCCTAATAATAGTTTTTCTTCGTTACCTGATCCACCACTCATATACAAACGAAACCATGCCAAATATTATACAAATTTTGCTTCTAATTTCAATAACCAGATCAATACATACTACACAAATGTAAAAAATGCAAGCAGGAAACGTCGTATAAAAAGACTACAATTTTACAATATGCATACATATATTTAACAATAACACCATTACTTGTATTTATGTAACATAGATGAAACTCTTAAAAATCATATACAGTCAATGCAAAGTTCGTGTATTTACCTTCTGCAGATAGATGTTCAAACAACGGAGCGCTGTTTGGAGAATCGGTGATGGTGACCAGTGTTTCACCACTGACGCCAATCTCAAAGTCGAGATACCGATCACGCATTTCCTCAAGCAGTATTGGCTTCAACTTGCCCGACCCACTTTTCTGCTTCTCCAAAACACCCCACTTTTGTGCAACATCTATTGCATTGTCAATGAAGTCTTCACAAGCTATAGATAATTGCATTTGTGAAATCATTATCCCATTATACATAATTTGCTGGAAACGGGATGCTTACTAAAAACATTGAAACCCCGTTTACTCGAAATCGCCAGGTATTTCAAATTTTATCGAGTGAATCGTCTTTTCGAGGTAGCCGTGTTTTTTGGTTTCTGATGGGAGCAAATTCCCAGATTATAACATGCTGAAAGTTTTACGGTGTGATATTCCGATGTACCGGTTATACCGCGCTGCCCTGAAAGATTCTGGCAAAAAAATTTTTCATACGTTCTTTACCTGTTAGTGAGCTGTGTACCACTGCAAGTTCAACGACACGTTCGGTACGATGGCCGGTCGCAGACTTGCAGGTGTCCTCAAAGCTGCAACTTATGCACAGGCTTCTTCCACATTGTATACACAGTTGGTGTGCATTGAAAATCCCCAGGTCGCACTTGTCGCACACATCTGTCTTTCCTGGCGTTTCCAGTCTTGCAATGACGCTATCACCATTTGCTTTCTTGCGCTTAAGGAAGAAGCGATCCCTGAAGTTAAGAAACGGAAAAAGATGCCTTAATATCAGGGCTTTACATTAACGACTGCCCCACTTGTCAGGGCAGGTGAAAGGCCTGGTGGGGCAGGCAGACTCGCTCGGTTAGCTGCCCCACCTGGCAGGTAGATCCGTTGGGGGAGGGGGGCGTTGCGTGACATAATACCTTAACAACATACTTGTCAAGAACGCGACTGTAGTTATTGATTAGTGTCCGCTAGCTGCACCTGACCTACATACTAGCCACTCGCACGTTGCCAGTTTCTATATTGATGATGGACTGTGCCTAGACATGCACCAGATATAGCGTCGCGTCACTTGTGATACAATAATTGCAGAATAATATGAAAAATTATCAAAGTTAAGAACTTAAAAATGTCTTTAGACAAATATGGATTTAAAGTTATTTCAAAGACTGAAAAGGAGGAAACATATTCCGAAGAAGGTGCTGAAGAAGAAACATCGGATACTAAAGCTAGCAAATACGTTAAACACGATGTCAAGCGGTCACGACACTTCGTGGAAAGATGGAAAACTTCGTGATACATCTATCAAACATGGACCTGGAGCTACAGTAAAATCTAGCTTTGTTCCTGTAACTGAATCTTTTAGACATTCAAATATTAAGAGTCACTTTGTCTCAAACGAACACAGGTTGTCCCGCTGTATTTTTGACCCACTTGAGTGGCCTGATGATAGAGAAAATCTGATGATAGAGAAAACCTGACCCAACATGGCACAACAAATTTAGAATTGCTCTCAATTTGACAAATCATTTTGAACCGCTCCTTAGAAAGTTTGACAAAGAGGATCTTTTTCATGGGTATACTTCGTTCAAAGTGTTATAAGTGGAATGTTTAAGGGGGAGGGGAGGGGGAGTGGGGGAAGGGGCGGGGAGAAGGGGTGACCAACAGAAGAGACAAAAGGTGGGGCAGGTAAGAGTACTGTTGGGGCAGGTAGATTTCAAATCTACTTGCCCCACCAGAAAGGTGCCGAAAAAAGTCAACGCAAAGGCCTGAATATGCTCATTTAAATCTCTTATATATCAATTCATGTACTTCATTATTATACCGCTTTTAAAGTAATTCTAGCTGGTGGAATATTATAAAAAACAAGTTGCTGATAGTAAACCGTGAACGTAAATTTGCATGCAGCAACTGAAGTTGGTTTTTGGCCTATCTAGATCAAATTCACTTCTTTTCTTCCTCTCATGTATTCACCCCACCTCGTGGATTTTAAATTGGCCATCCTTGAAAGTATGAAAGTACGAATTGGTTAATCAAATCTTTTGTGCCCTATGTTATATCACTGTATCATGGAACAAGAAGTAGAACTAGTCAGTCACTAGGCTCTAAACCGGGCCAGGGGATCAGTATTTCCATGAATAAAAACAGTCCAAATGCATTTCTTTTTACCTTCTAAAGTTGATAAAGGCGCATTCTGCATCCGAACGTGGATCCATGCAATTGGCACAACCTTTTAAATCACGGCAAACCTGGCTCTGTACCTAAGAGCATAAAACAATATGGAGTAGAAACTGACACACTTTCAGTCGATGACAAAGCTCGGGTTAGCAACACAGGATTTTCCCAGGCGTTTCGGGCAAAAAAAAACGAAATATATTGATGTTTAAATGTTTATCTACAAGGACGAGACAGTAATTGGGACACAATTATGGGTTTTTAATGATTTTAAGGAAATATCCCTCAACTTACACGTGAACAAATATGTACCATCGACAGAAGAGGTCTAACCAAACATTTCTAATACAAACACAGCAACTTCCCAGTATACGGACATTAAAATACACAAAAGTATAAAGTGTGTTTCTAAGGTAAACAACGGACAAGTTTGTGACATAAAATGTCTGCCTGAACATGAACCAATCACAAACAGCGTTACAACCGATGTCCCAGAACACGAACCAATCATAAACAGCGTTACAACCGATGTCCCAGGACTAAGATGGCGACGTCAACAAATAAACAGCTGATCAATCGGGCTGGTTTAATTAACTTTTCTCTTGAACAACAAATGATACTTTCAATTTTATGTTACAGTATAATGAGATACACTTTCCCAAGTATGTGGATCTAAGGATAACCAATAGTAAAATGAGTAAAGCAGGTTTTAGCCTATCTGTGTCAAGTGTCTCATTCTACCCTCCGTCCCATTCTACGGTTTGGGCCTTGTACCGTTTCAGTACTAGTTTTTTTATGGATTTCAGATTTCTCTAGAGATACATAGATTATTCAGGGTTTGCGCTGGGTTCTCAGGAAATTGAGTCAAAAAGGAAAGTGTGATTCAGTTGGGTCCAGAAAAACTCCGTGGGTTCCGAAAAAGTGAGTCATTTCGTTAAAAAATGGACAAAGAACAATGAGGGACAAAGTGGACAACGCGAACTCTGGTATTACATAAAATCATAAACATTTTTACATTTATCTGATGTGTAGCAAACTCTTGGTCCCGACACAGCGGGGCATTGCATTACAAAATAATATTCTGAGATATATAATTATCTCGTAACTTGCTCCATATATATGTATGAGAAATTAATGTTAGCAGCTCTGTACCTCCATGCTTGCAAGCAGACTCTTCACGTTCGTTGTAGTGCACATCCATTAATAAAATAGTGCAAAATGTTTCTAGCAATACGTTACAACCAGAATCTGTGGCATATGAAGAGAATTATATTCCATCACATTTCTGCTAAGACACAAAAATTATGGAAAAGAGGTTGCAAATAAGTATCCATATATACAAATTTATCCAACATCATACACATATTCATACGCTCGAACTCTTTTTATTCTAAACAGTCAGAAATATGTACTTCCGCAACTTCTTCCGCAAGATATGTGTTTCGACTGTTTGCGACGCCGTCGCAGGCCATTCAAAGAGTATGACACAAGCATACCTAAAATCCCCGAGAATTTTCTTGTTTTATACTTTATATATATATATATATATATATATATATATATATATATATATATATATATATATATATATATATATATATATATATATAAACTGCATTACATTTCATTTAAGAAAAAAAACATTGTATAACTAAATCCACTTGGTCTCCGTATGATGGTTTTAAATACTATGGTCTCCGTATGAAAAATGAGCATTTAAATTAGCTAATATTTAGATGGCTGCTAAAGGTAGCATAAGGCATGATATGCAAAAGAACGATCGAACACATTTTTACAATGAATACAAGCCTGGTGTCTATAGATAAAACCTAGTAACCAACATTTTACCGTTTTGAGTAAATTAATATCAATACGTAAGGTGAGGTTATAAATGAGTTGCAGCTACAAGGTTTTACAATTATAAAACGACGGTATATGAAGGCTTATTTGCAATGGGGTATAGTAAATTATTTTGTACCTTAGCTAGTAACTACTTTGAAAATATAAACATAATTTTGACAATATTGCAGTTACTCGTTTTACCTTTACTAGTTTTACCTTTGGACACCAGAAGCTTGGTAAAACAAAATAGTACACTGATACTTATATATGTTATCTGTCAAATCAGTTAGTTTATAAAATCACTGAAAATTTCAATGACTTTGTAACGTCACTGGTTTACTCAGTGACTTTGTAAAGTCCCTGGAATTTTCAGTAACTTTACAAAGTCACTGGTTTTTGGCCTCCAAAATTTGACAGATTCACTGAATTGTGTTCAAATGCAACATAGTAACAAAACAAACAAACAAACAAACAAACAAATTTGCCAAAAATAGAATTTTTGAAGGAACGAAAAAAATAACATCATCTGTACATGTACATCTATACATGTAGCACAATATGTATGTATGTTTTGAGAAAAATCTACTCATTAATTTCATAAGAACTCACTGCAGATAGACACACCAAATGCTATATATGTCTCCTTTAGGGAGAGACATATAATTATGGAATAACAAAGTGCTAAAAATGAAATTCTCGGATTTTAGGTACACTTGTGTATTGCATATTGAATGTTGACCTGCGACAACGTCGCAGTTCATTCAAAGAGTGAAATACAAGCATACCTAAAATCCCCGAGAATTTTCTTTATTTTATATACATTTATTTTACACTGCAAGACCATACTATTGCATTTCATTTAAGAAAAAATATTGTGCAGCTATATCAACTTGGTCTCCGTATGTAGGTTTTTAAATACCATGGTTTCCCTATGAAAAATTGTGACATTAAAACTATGATAATAAAAATAGCCTAAAGAGTTATGTTGACTAAAATCATGTAAATAACAATGGGTCTTTTGATTTATATTTTAGTTTGAATGCCAAAACAAAAATAAAACAACCAGGTATCTGTCATTTTTTATTTGTAAAATACCTTAAAATCAAAAATGCAAAATTCTTCTGTCTGGAACTAAAGTCTTCACTTAAAACCTGATGTTGTGGGCAACTCCACGCAAAAAGTCAACAATCGTCGGTTTTCGAAGTCGCGGACTATTTGACGAATGCACTGCGCAGAGTCGGCGTCTGGCGAAGTAGTGGCTCGGGCAAGTGGCCACCCATAATACGACCAGGTGCACCGCGAACATTACTACAGATCCACACGTAAAAACCAACGACTCCGGAATTTCCAGCTTTATTTCGTTTTTTTTTTTTGCCCTGGTTTGGCTAACTCAAAGTTCAATGGTCTGGATAAGGCATATTAATTGCAATTGCGACAATGTTGAAAGAACAATTACACGACCTCCAATTAGAAGATAAAGGGGCAATAATTTGTTTAAAAAGAAGAGAGAGAGAAAAAAATACAAAGAAAAGAAAAAATAAGAAAAATAAAAATAAATTGGGGGATAGGCCTCGGGGGAATTGCCCTACGGGGAAACTGTTCAGGGAGGAATTGTCTATGGGAATTGACTGGGGGTAAAAGTCCTGTTCCCTGTAGCAATATATTAAAACTTAATACTGCTAGTGCAAGTCGCAAACAGTCGAAACAGATATGATGCGGAAAAAATTTTGAAGTTCAAAGTTTTGTCTGTTTTGATTGGCATCTGCCCTCAATTCTGGGTCACATGAATTAAAATCTAGGTCACAGAATTTGCGCCATACGGTTTGTTCTAGCAGCAATATGAGTGTTATTGAAAAATCACAGATAACAGGTATGTTTTTCTTCAAAAAAGATAGCTGCTTTAAGCATTCTTGTTCTACTCTGCTATAAAGATCCATTTATGGAGACCAAGCGGATCCGGTTAAATATAACCAAGACCAAGACCCGGTTAAAAATAACCGGGTAAAAATGAAAGAAATGATAGAGATATTTCGCCTAAATATCAAATTTCTCTTGCATCAAAGGGCAACCGGTCACTTTACCACTTGCAGTCGAAACAACCCATCCATGAGAAAGATCCGAAAGGGCGAATTGGCTTATTTGTCACTAGCTATTTTGCTGCCACCCCCGTACCATTTTGCCATTGATTTTTTTAAAGGTCTAATATTTCATAAGTTTAATTGCTTAGCTCTTTTCGATAACTTTTTTTCATTTGTTTATGTTTCGATATCAATGCTTATGTTTTATCTCGAGCCGCAATTGTCAATTACTTTTGGGATAAGGGAATTAAGACTGTGTATGAGCTTTGGGATTATGATTAGTGACAGCATGATAGCTCCAAGTCAGCTCTGACTTCTATAGCATCGTATGTCTCTCTGTGACTTTGTAGCACACCGCACCTACACCCAATTGCCAAAACGGTAACATTTTTCCACAATTTATAGTACAATCGTAAATTTATATTTAAAGAAAAGATATTTCAATTGATTTTACGTTTTATATTCAAAAATAACGTATAAAATATAACAAAATCGAGGAGGGGTGCGACTCAAGGCAGCGGTCCCGTTAAATTTGGGGATTTTTGTATATTTTCTCGAAGTTTATCGATAAAAATGCAGGATTTTGACGCACCCATTTCGCCGCTTTTTGGCAATCGGTTAAAGCTGGCAACACCAATGAGCTAAATTGCACTTTGTTTTTTTTTCGAATGTTTGTTTTTACCAACACGTCAGTATCACTGTTACCAAAAATCTTTTTTTTTTTTACCCTGCACAAACCATTGAAAATCTTCCGCGTGTAGCTGGCTATTTGGATCAGAAGTCCAGGGTTCGAACTTCGGTCTTTTGACATGGTGGCGATAGTCGCCGCCAACGTTTTGTTCTGATGACGAAATTGAGGTGATCCATGGAGAAAGTGACCAATTGGCAACAACATGAAAACAACAAGTCAAATAAGCGCTCCATTTTTATTATCAATAAACTGGTACAGTGTTAATCTAACAACTTGGAAGCGCTTATTTGCCAGTTAATAATGATATATGAAAAGAAAATTGTTTAAATTTGTGAACTATGTTTTCCTCAGGTTTTCTGGTGGCAAAATTTCACCACCATGATTTTTTTCTGGTGGCAAAATGTCAAAACTGGGTGGAAAATCGCCACCACGCCACCGTTAATTTCGGACCCTGAAGTCCAAACTGGCTTTGCCACCATATATATACCATATTTCTACCACCTAAATATACCACCATCATTATGTTACTGATTATAGTGAGGTTGCCGACACAGACGTTGGTATCGGTCGCAATGTCGAAGACGGCACAGTCGTATTCATCATTTATGTAAGTATTTATACGAGCAAGAGTGGTATATATATTTTACGGAATAAGGATAAAAACACAACACAGAGCTAATGAAGATTCAAGATAGTGTTGAATAAATGTTTTTAGGATATTATATATCATACGTTTCACGTCACATTTCAGATAGAGATGTGAGTGGGTGTGCTGGCTGGTGCAGCGTTTCCCTGAAGTAGGCAGTGACAGCCGCAGCAGCGCGACAGCACACAGCTCCTTAAGGTGAGTACGGTTTTTAATACCGCTGCAGGGTTGGGTGTAGCCCCTGAGCTTGAAGGGCGGCTTTGTGATGGCGTCGGTATGTCTCAGTTGTTTTTCAGTTCCATGTGTAGAGTAGGTCAACGTCCATGTCCTTGCAACTTGCTCTAGCGTCGTCACACACATGTTTCTTCCCACTTTCTGTAAATAACAGATAAGGCTTCGGGGTCAAGATTCTTCTTGGTGGCGTCAGTGAATCTGTGATCTATCGTTTTTCAGCTCCACTTGAACGAGCAAGATGTGAATCGGTACTCTATTTATAAACCTTCATTGTGACAAATCCTCGATTCGAACCCTAAATTATTTTATAACAGAGGGAAAATGTTGGGCTATATCTGTATCTTTTTCGCCTCTTAAGTATTCGTTAATTACATAACATATCTGATTTTTCCTACATCGTATCCGTAAGATTCAATATGGCTGCCGAACTAAGTACCCGGATTGTCTGGATCGCAGTTTTATTGGATAATGTTAATCACTTTATAAGAGCTCACCAGTTACAGCGTCAATGAATCTGAGAGCTATCATTGTTCAACTCCACTTGAACGAGCAAGGTGCGAATCGGTACTCTGTTTATAAACCTTCATTGTGACAAATCCTCGATTCGAACCCTAAAATATTTTATCACAGTATGATCTAAAATACATAGGAAAAATGTTGGGCTATATCTGTACATTTTTCGCCTCTTAAGTATCCGTTAATTACATAAGGTTGTAACCTTGCGGTTGATTATTACTTTATCGCCAACCGAAAGTTATTGGAAATTGTGAGAGTGCAGTAGATGTGGGCTACGAATCCAACTAGTCGCCTTACGGCATAAACGGAGAAGATAACCGTTATCTAATTTTTTATTTATCCATAAGAACGAACAATATTTTACAAATAGCGTTGCAAATTAAACCCTAAGTTACACGGACCACGAACGTCACACGTCAGAGTTAATCTATCAAATATTAAGAATAAAATACAGACTTCCAAACTCCCGAGCTAAACAACTAGTAAACAACCCCCAGCTCAATGCCACCGACCAGGACAGGGAACCACCGAAACTCACATGCAATAGCCTGGCAGAGAAGTGGTGAGAAGTTGTTCAGCTCCACTTGTGTGGACATCCTGGAGTCAAGTAGTTGCTCTTCTTTGGGCTTGTGAGTTTTTCCCTTTCTGTAATTCGTCGTTGTTTAGTTCCCTTTGCGTCAATGCTGCTGGATGCGAGCCGGTCGCACGGTCCCCCATGAACTGATTTTGAAAATAACAGATACGAGAAAGAGTGTTTCTATAAATGGCTATTGACCTAAATAACGGTCACCTGTAGTTCCATGCAGTTTTTATGGTCCATAGAGGTCGCTTATTTGTCCGAGTTGCTAGGAACCCGCTGCAAAAGGCTCTGGTTTCTTAGCAAGCTTTTCTCGGAGAAGTACTTCGTCTATGGACTGGCTTTCCGCTTCCTTTGACGTGTCAACCAGACGAGTCAATCACACGAACTCCTTGTCCTAAAATGTAGCTACTTTTGTAGCAACAAGTATATTATGTCTTATATATACCCTGCACAAAATTTCCCTCGTCTGAAAAACCGACAAAATGAAAAGTTTTAAACACAAAAACATTGCAATATGCACAATCTTGACGCACTTTACGCAACGCTCTTTGAAGCTTAAAATTTCGTCGTCGACTTCTGAAGATACCCGATATACTTGATATATAAGTAAATTTTAAAATGGCACAAAATCTATCGAAAAGACTTTAAACGAACTTGAAACCAGCACCAACGTGTTCACTACACTACGATCCCTCCAAATTCTAAGCCGATCGGCACGGGCCTGTCACGCAGTATGCGACACGTCAACAGTTTTCCAATGAGTTCACTCGACTATTCACCACTTCTTAACACCTGAAAGGAAACGACTGCACCAACGGGCGCTTTTCTGCATTTCCACGAAGCGAACGCATCGTCCACCACAACAAACGTCTATTTTAATTGATTTTAGTTTCAACTGAGTCTTCCTATAGTAACAGAACCGACACAATATGACCCTAACGAGTTGCCGGTGTCGTTAAACAAATCAATCAATCAATCAATCAAAATCCTTAGAGGCACCGAGAGTTGGAAGTCATCGGACGAAGGTCTTGGTGTGGACCAGTTGTTCTTGCTTGAAGCAGCTTTGTAGTAGAGTTTCGAATAAGGCAGAGACGAGTACAAGTTGGATGGCGTTAAACAGCTGCTGTGTGTGACCTTGCCTTTACTCACTGCAGCCTCTGGAAGGCCTTCTACCTTCCTGGGGTTGCAGGCTGTTTATTTCCATTTTGTAGGTCTAATTTCGAGGTTAAACGGGGCGGCCCTGAGACGGCGGCAATGCCTGACAAAGAACAACGTCAAGTTACTTCATCGCAACATGAGGGTGCCGAAGACATGTCATGAGAACGGGATGAAATGACGAGCGTGTATTGCTCGACCATCAGGAGTTATCAGTGCTGGGACCTTGTGTTTCTCTACCCAATGGTACATTATGACAATTTGGCTCAGTGACATCATACAATGACATCAGTGTGTGGTTGGTATTAAGTAACAGTGATAATACAGTGAAGTAAAATTGTTGACTGGATGCCAGACGCCGTATATTTGTTTAAATGGACTGGGTGCTACCCCCCTGATGTCGAACTGATCAAGCCACTACCATTTTTAGCTCTCAGCCAATATTGGCTGAGCATTGCTATCGGTCTGTCCGTCCGTCTGTCCATCTGTCTGTCTGTTCGTAATTTTTTTCCGGTCGATATCTCAAACTATTTGTCGTTGCTTCACAAAACCTTGCAGGAAGGAAGTATATACAGTGCAGATGTGCAACGGATGATTCAATTTGTCCCACGTTCATTCATCTGTCCGCAAGCCGCACTTTAAACTTTTCTTGTCCGGGGGTTATCTCAACTATTCATCGGATCTTAACCATACTCACAGGAAGAAAGTATATATAGTGTAGATCTGCAAGGACCGTCGCTCCAAAAGTTGCACCAAAGGTTTTTTGACGCATTGCCAAAAACGCATTCTTTTAGCGGAAGATACCCAGGTGCACAACCACAACATATGTTCTATCCTTATGCAAAGTTGGAATGGAATCCCCTTGTAGTTCTCGTGATTAGTAGCAGAAACGACTCCCCATTCCAAATGTTGATAGACGGACGAACCCAAATCCAATACAGCTGTAGTAACTTGCCCCGCACTACGTGGCAGAGGGCTAATAAAGCAATTCTTATGACCTGGCTATGTCAACAGAATGTTTTGGATGTTTACTCAGTCACCAGACAGCAGGTCAAAATAATGTAGAAAACAACTGGTGTCAGGTAGTGAGACAAGCACAATACCTCGTTCACCTAACACTCTTTAACAATTAAAATGTTTGGAAGCGCTCAATTCAGGAGAACTCCATTTAGTATGTAAGCAAAGAGGGGGAAGGAAGTCTTATGGTGTGCGTACGCTAATATTAAACTTCAAAATGACGTCACAATTGATGTGTGGAGGGAAGGGGGATAAAAACGGGCAAATTTTTGCGTACGTACTAAATGGAAGGCCTCTTATATTTGCCAATTTTTGACACCCCTACCCCTGTACGTAAAAACATAGGCATCTCAGATGCAGAGCCCTCAGCCAATAGCAGTTACATCACTGTGGGCGTGTTACCTTTTTGAGATATCGCCCGGACAAGAAAAAAGTTTAAAGTGCAACGTTCACGTGACAAATCGAACCACTCGTTGCACATATAGACCCTATATATTTTCTTCCTGTGGGGTTTGGTGAAGATCTGATGAAGAGTTTTCGATATATCGTCCGACAAAAAAGTTGACGGACAGACCGATAACAATAGCCTTCAGCCATATTGGCTGAGGGCTAAAACTGTGACGTAAATATGGAAATTAACATTAGCGTACGCACAGGGCTAGACCCCCTCTCTTCACGTACGTCATATATGGGTAGCCCCTTACTGAAATAACACACCAAAGTAAACACAGATAAAATAGAAATGAATGAATACTATGAAATTCTATACACTGTTGATGTGACTGAGATATACCATACTCATTTATGGTACATCAGGAGAACTTACATATTATCTTTTATTTTACAGTTTTCATAATTACATATGGAGCTCTACAATAGGAAGGAACAATGTCACACTCGTTCACAAGCAAACCGGTGAGTTTCCCAGAAATGTTTTTATCTAGAGAATATACATGAGGTCTCCCTGTTTTCTTTTCTCGAGCATGATCTACTTAAGTCTGGCATTAGGGGTTCACAAAAAAAAGAAACGTTAAAGTACGCTATCACAGTCGATAATATACTCAAAATTCATATATGAGAACAGTAGGGGTGTGCCGGTTTCAGCGAAATCCGAGCAAACTTTCTCTGTTGGGTGAGAACAAAAAACCGAATTTCAAAATTTCAGTTCGGTTTGGTTGTTTTTTAGATTCAATACCTTACTCAAAGACAGGCATTTAAAAAGTGACAAAGGAATTATGTGGTCGTTGGCAGGTTGCCAAAAAGGGTCTACACTGCAATAAAATGACATGCTGCTGCCTACACATTTGCGTGGCGACGATATATGTGCCAGTCATAAACTTAAGGACCCGCATGGGCGTTAATATATAATATATATACCAGAAATGTGCCCGTTGGAACATAAATACTCCGACCAACGTTTTCAGTGTCACGCTTTTTTTTAATAAGATGTAAGTGAAATTATTAAATTTCAAAGTATCAGTGTGACCTTGGACTCAGCTCTAGAACATATTGTATAGAAGCCATATACCAGCTTTGATTGAATCCGCCCATTGGAACTTATGTCATCCGTGACGCACACCCTGGCAGACAGACAAGTTAAAAACATCATTCACCCTTTGACCTTAGTCCGGTCGGTGCAAAATAAAAAACCGAACCGAACGTTTTGCCAACCGAACCTTACCGAGCTCAACTCAAACCGACACACTCCAAGAACAGCCTCCCCTTGACTATTCATACATGAGAGCCGCATCAGCAAACAACGGCTCAGATGCAAACTTTCTGTGTCTCATGCACACACGTCACTCAGCGATCAATAGCAAGAGCCAACAAGAGTTCACTGGCAAGAACGCTAAGAATATCACAGATAAACTGTCACAAACTTGAAAGACTGGGTACTTTCAAGACAAGTGTTCCATCATCCTTCAACTTTATCAGCTATGTTAACCTGCTGTTTCTTTGGTAACAGTACCTTAAGATTTTTATTTATGTTGATGTGCACCGTCTTTCTTTCGTTGATCACTTTCGCTCGTATCTTTTTGTACCGTTCTTCTCTGGGTAAGTGTTCGATACTGATTATGGATTTCATGCCGAGGAATTTCATAATCTCTGCTTTGCCTTAAAGGAAAGAAATAGACACTTAAAACTCAAACAATTGACACCGTAATGGAGATATGTATATCTCAATGTTTTAGAATAACTAAACTGCCCAGGTCAACTTTCCTTTACCTTATAAATTACAAGCTGTAATGATTCCTAAGAACAGATCGTCCTGAAAACGCATTGAAACTATTTATAATTTTTAATATCTATAATTTTATTTGGTTCAATGACAGGAGTGAGATACATACTGGGATAAGGCCCTTTTGGTTTCTGCAAAAATGCAGAAAAGTGTTTTCACTGCAAGAGTATCTTCTGCAGACCACTTGACAGCAGATCCAGTACCTAAAAGGGAAACATCAAACAAAATGCCTCACTGCATAAAAATAAAACAACATACTAGAAAAAGTTGTTGATTTTCAAAACCCTAAACTGCTGTAAAAGTATTCTTGAACGACTTCAAACAGTGACTTAAATATAACGTCGAAGCCAAAATTGTACCAACTGATTCTAACAGTTTTCTGTATGTTAAAAGACATAAACAAATTAAGAAACCGCTTATCTAACATGTTGGGGTTGTTTATTGTAAGGTTTGCCCAGACACTGGGGATCTTATTGTGGCACCAATTTCTCTTTTAGCTGACGATAATCCTTACAAATGCTTTGCAACTGAAGCTTCAAATGAATAAATCAATGTTTCGATACCTTTTGTTTTCTCAACACGCTTTCTAGCGATCAAACTCTCTTCTTCCTCTTCAAGCATTGGCTCATATTCGCCTAAATTAATTCAGATTTATTATATATCATAGTGACAACGTCTTCTTTTTAGCCAATCTAGCCAACCATACCCCTTGTACGCAGTGCGTACGCTTTGGACCATACCCCCTCCCCCTGTACCCACATACGCTTAGTAAAATGCAATATTCATATGTATATTGAAAACTGTGTAGGCACACTGGTGGCTTGACCCCCCTTCCATCTGTGCGCAGTGCGTATGTTTTGGCTTCGACCCCCTCCCTGCGTACGCACTACATGAATGGCCCCTATCCAAATTTCATGATCATCAAGCAGAAGGACCGCTTACAAGAAGAGGTGCATTTGGTATTATATTTGCAGAATTATATGCTTTTATTTGATTTTACCCAAGAGCACATGGTTTTTACAGCTGCTCGTCTCTATGGTGAACATATTCATAGTTGTCATTTGATAAAACTGCATGCTTTATTGCTTATGTAAATCAAACGTCTATAAGCTTAAACGGATATGTCCTGGAACGTTCCTCCTATTTTTGTGAAATACAATATACAAAATAAAGGGTAATACGACGTTTTAATGCGTTTAAAGAGATGAACGGGAGCATTCCAGGATATTGCCGATTTTTCATACTATCAGTATCCAGGCAGCCTCGTGTCCGTTTTCGGTGTGACTTCCCTGAGAAATCTTTCTTAGGCGCGTCTGAAACTCGCGATTCACTCCAATCTGAGTCTGAATCATAGTCGCTATGGGCTCTCTCACACCCTTTCACATATCTTATTAAAGGGGCCTGATCATCATCACTATCAGATGATTTCCTGGTTCTTAACACCTCACAAGTACGTCGAGGTTGTTTTTGGGCTGTTGCTGCACACGGCTTTTCCAGGGTTCTTGTATCTCTTCATGGGAATTATTTAAGCCTAATTGTAATTTAGTTTGTGCATTAAGCTTTTCAATTTGCTCAAGTACCAAGGTGTTTATTGCATAGTGCCCCTATAGCACCGGTAAAAAGTTAGGTTTCATCACAGCGAAAATATGCCAGTGACAACATCAACACTTTAACTTATAAGAAAACATAAATTAATTTATTAAATTAATAGGTAAAGCATATTGAGATGCAATTTTAAAAATCAATACAATAAATGGAAAAACCTATCTGAAGTTTCACAAAGCCTATCGAATGACCAATGTATACCCGAGATTTATATTAAAAACACACAAACACCTAAAAGACTGCACCTAGGATTCTTTGGTTTAGCACCGGTTGAAGCAGTAGCAGCAGCTGACGCGCTACAAGTGGCAATGCTGCCGTGTATACCGGGCCTACTTTTACCTTTTACCAACATTACAGGATTACAGTAAATTTAGAAATCTGTCTAATCGGTGAATTTTCAACGCAATTTACAAGCGCGACAAGATACAACGTTATCCTTTTCACGGTCGTCGTTAAAATAAACTCAGCAATCAACTTGCATTGGAGAAGTTAGTTAAGTATAAAAATCCAGATTCCGTTGGATATTGTTTTAGGCCATTGGAAAAATCGCTGTTATATATGATATTACTGATTTTAATTTTTTAATGGAACATTGCACTTATTTAAGATATTTTGAAATCCCTATTTTGACAATAAAGATAAAACGAAAGTGTTTACCTTTGTCAACACTGCAAAAATCGACCCATCGCCAATGTCTCTTTTAAACCTGGCGGACATCTGTAGTTCTCACTGGCCGTCATATCGGAGTGGCTCAAGTGATTAAAGTATATTTTGGCATCAGCGGGAGACATATCCAAAGATGAATAAATCTTCAAAATCCTATGACGATTCATAGTCGCGTTTAGCGTGATTGGAATCATCTTTGTAACTTGATTCATTGCATGCCAGCCAAAACAGTGATTGTATGAGCCTCTTGAAGCGAACACGAAATTGTTATTTTCTTTGATTCCGTACGCTATGTGATACTTGACCAAGATGTCCTATGGGCCAACGACATTTTTGGGTATCAGTATAGGAACGAATTTTTTGCCTTTACCATGCAAGTAGGCCAATAGATACTGATTTGCCAGGAATTTTTCTGCTGGGTCTACAACCGAATCTATGGTCACTAACCCAGACTTTATTTTTGGCATCCTCCCATTCCGTGATCAGCATCCTTGCACCTTCTCACCGCGACGTGCGTTGTACAGAGTGAGTCGACAAACGACGAGATTCCTGAGCAAGGCATATTTTTCGACACCAAAGTCCCAGAGGTGTCCATGTCATTTTCGGATCTTTCGTCATAAATGGCCTCGAGATGTTTCGCCGATCTCCTGAGCACTGCCTTGATGTTCTTCAAAATCCCGTGCTTCATTTTAGCTGAGAAAGAACTTTGCCCCCTTCTTGTTATGGCTTCATACAGAATGTTCATGTTTTCTTTACCTTTGCGGAACATGTCTTCAATGGAAGCATTTTGAGGAGCTCCAGGTACTTTCTTGTATTCCAGGAAGAGATTCGCAAGCTGGCGCATTTCGGCCATTGAGTTCTTCCTGTATTCGGCTGCTTTGGATTTTGAATACCGATTTTTGTTGAAAATGCGATAACCCATTTCCTTCAGAAAGCTATTACTTCTGCACAACATTCCCGTTTCATCCTCTTGCAATTTGTAGAGGATTCTTTCCTTGAACTCCTGGTCGTTATGTACATTAGTCACAAGCGCGGATGGTCTTATCGCAGTCGGTTTTGACTTGCACTGATGCTTGTAAAACGTTGAGCTTCCAATGAACTTTTTCGCAACACATTTTTATCACATTTTGTGTGGAATTTGTTTTTCGCTCGCGCATCAGGTCAGCGTAATCAAAAGACAATTTACTCTAAGTACTCTTAGATTGTGCTTCTTGATGCCTTCTATTCGCTTTTCGTTTGCAAATTGACTATCAAGTTTGTTCTCATGCATGTTGGATTTCACTTCTTACAAACGCTTGTGCACATTCGTGATGTGGCGTTTCAATTTACCACCCGTTATGACTTTGCCACAAAAAGGGCATTCTCTTGGGGGCTTCTGAAACATTAATAACAAATCTTCTAAGGCAAGTAAAAAAGCGTAATACAAGTTGTTGATTAACGATGCAGGAATCTCCGCATGAGGGTGTGCTAATCAAAAGCAGTTTTGCACAATTCAGTTTTACTCAGTATGAACAAGGTATGTTTTTTTACCGAAAATTAATAATGCCTACAATATTCCACAATTATTGCTGAATGACTAGAAAACTTTTCGTGTGCAATGGAAAGTTTTGGACTGATCTAGATTAAGCATATGTACAATAGCAACAAACCTTGTAGTTCTTTTTGTCTTTTCTTAAGGTTGAACCACTTTGGTTGGCACTGTTGGCCGTTTTTGCTCCTGAAAAAGAATAGGATATTTTGAGTATGGTCTAAGAATAGGGAGACTGTTAACCCGTCACCGCCTGTACCTCACAAACGCAATACCGAAAAGTATCCCGAGTATGGTCTTCCAAAGTGGTATTTCAAGGTTATATACGAGTAAATATAAGCAATGCACATTTTGTCCCCTATTTACCAATTTTCATGCATGTCTTTCTAAGTAGTAACGTTGCTATATCTACATTGAAACACTTAAGGAGACCATGTTTCCAAGATATAGAAAGAAGGAGACTGTCCACCTGTCACCGCCTGTACCTCAGAAACGCCATACCGAAGACTATGGTCTCTCTAAGTTGTAAAGTTTGATATATATATATATATATATATATATATATATATATATATATATATATAATATATATATATATATATATATATATATATATATATATATATATATATATATATATATATATATATATATATATATATATATATATATATATATATATATATAAGCCGTCGATTTGATATTAAGTTCCATATGATACAATTGACTATATTGACATCTAGCTCTCTGACAAGACAGTAAGAATAAAACAACTGGGTTGGGAGTAATATTTTTATATATTGTAAAAAACATAATCGCTGCTGAAGTGACAATACACTATCAATGAATAACAATACACAGCAATAACAGCAACTAGCATAAAACATTTAGTATGATAGTGAAACATTTATAAGGAATGTTAACCAAATAAGGAGTAGGGGTGGAAAAAGGAGGAAGGGGTTGTGGGTATTAAAAAGGGAATGCTGCTATTTTGTTTCGATGCGCGCTTGCTGCTGGCTAAAACGCGAGTGAGGCTTACAGTCAGTAAGCGCAGTTGCTGTGACGTTAGAGATGCATCCTGAACAGGAGGGGCTAAGCCTGTCTGTTTGCGCAGCTGAAAAATCAGTCTTTGTTGTGAGAGCGTCTCACTGAGGTTCTGTTTACAGCGCCAGTTTTGAAACATTAGCCAATTTGTCAATTTAAGTCCCAAAATTCTTGGTTAGTGCACTGTGGAAGGGTGCAGAGAAGCCGTGTACAAAATTTGAAAGGAATCCAGCTATTAATGTGGCCTGTAGGCGCGTGACACTGAAGCGTGAAAGACGGACGGACGGACGGACAGACCGAAAAGTTCAAAACTATATCCCTCCATTCTACTGGGGATAAAAAGCCACTGAACGTTATTCTCGTCAATCAACGTATGCGAGCAGGTCCCTAGCTGTTTAATCCCAGCGTTCAGATCGGATATAAACAAAGGTTTTTCGGGCCCTTCAGGGAGAACTGGACCTGAAAAATACATTTCGGGAAATCTCTTTATTTCAGCATTTCAACAAAAATAATGAAAGAAACGAACAATAAAAATAAGTTACATTACAGTAAAATCTCCGTTAGCAAACAACTGCACTTAGTCAACACTATTTCCTCGGAATTTTGAACAGTTATGATGAAATTCACTTCTCATTATGAACACCTCTATGTAATGAACAGATTTACCAGGTCCCAGAGGTGTCCATTGCATTAAGTTTTATTGTTTATTGATATCATAACTTACTCATTGGCTGCAATGGAATAACAGTTAATGCTGGCGGTAATGTGTTGTCGCGCTCTGGTGTGCTCCACCGCATAAGCCGTTCATGGTTTGTTGTATAGCTCTCCTGAACAAATTAAAAAGAATGTCTAGTTAATTAAGATTTCAAAAGGATTTTCATGAGCCTGAAAAACTCCTGTAAAGTAAGAATTGTTAACCAAGTGTTACTTAACCTTGTTAACTAACTTAAAGTATACCACTTCAAATATCAGGGAGTCTATAGTTATACCTTAGCGCTAAACGACTACAAACAGTAATAAAATTCAATCAAAGCATTATCCGAATGTGCGCTCCCTTTTGTTACACCTTTGAAAAGATTACGTGGACTGTATACATAAATTTTTTAACACTTAAGGAGACTCACAGTTTCAGCGTCCTCTGCTTTTGTAATCGTTGCTGGAATCAACTTTGAAGGAACACTAGTGACATATTTATCATCAGTGCTAATACGAGTGATTGAACTGAGTCCGTGAAAGGTCTTGAGCACGATATTATCAAAGCACGCCTTCCGGACAGTTGAATTACTATTGTCCACGTGCGCCTCCTCGATAGGGGGTGTGGCCGTGTGAACTTGCATGTCCTCTACAAGGAGTGAGGTCATGTCCACGTGCGCATCCTCGACAGAGGGTGAAGCCATGTCGACGATCGACTCCTCGACAAAGGGTAAGGCCGTGTCCACGTGCGCCTCCTCGATAGCGGGTGTGGCCGTGTGAACCTGCATGTTCTCTACAGAGGGTGAAGCCTCGACAGAGGATGAAGCCATATCGACGATCGACTCCTCGACAAAAGGTGTGGCCGTGTCCACGTGCGCCGCCTCGATAAGGAGTGTGGCCGTGTGAATCTGCATGTCCTCTACATGGGTTGAGGTCATGTCCACGTGCGCGTCCTCGACAGATGGTACGGCCATGTTGACGATCGACTCCTCGACAGGGGGTGTGGCTGTGTGAACCTGCATGTTCTCTACAGGGAGTGAGGTCATGTCCACGTGCGCGTCCTCGACAGAGGGTGAGGCCATATTGACGTGCGCCTCCTTGGCAGGGCGTATGGCCGTGTCGACGTGATTGACCTCATTGACCTCTACAGTTGGTGTGGCCGTGTCAATGTGCACGTCCTCGACTGGAGATGGGGCCGGGTCAACGTGCGCCCCCTCCATAGTAGGCATGGCTGTTGTCAGAGTGCCAGTCCTCGTCATTATTCGTTTCCTCAACATCGGGAGCGTTGGCCTTTTTGCGCCATTCAAGACCTTGGATGCCATAGTCATACCGAATTTCATCTCCCACATTTATGTCTTTCGACGCAAAAAACGCTACATAGGGCTTGTCTCTTACGACTACCTTTTTGACCGCTGCATTTGCCTTAGAGGCGCATCTATCATTCAAGTAGTGGTCTGGACACTGGTTGTACGTCCCATCAATGCTGAAATAAAAGCAAATGTCATCTTTTAAAAACACATTTGCACATATTGTGGTGCTGAAAAGTTATCTTTAATATTTGACCTTATTACTTGAGAAATGTGTATCTGCTCCAGTTTCATTACAGGAAGGATTTTTGCATGCAATCGTATATCTTTCGGTATAAATTTTAAAATAATCTTAAAATAAATAACCAGCGACATAAGCGGTTGGTGCATTCATTAAAACTTAACAGCGAGAATATGAAGCTTTCAGCATCCACAGCGTACTTTCGCACAAGAGAAAAAGTAAAACGACGAGGCTAAGTTTTTCCTACTCATAAATAGCTCGCCGAAGTAACATTTTTTTCAAAGTAAGTGTCAAATTTGTCAAATAAGATCCCCACAAAAAGAACACAAACATGTCAGTAAAACTCAACAAGTACTTCTTAGTAAGCAAACAAGAAAATGGACACAATTGAGGGACATAAACCATTCAAGGTTGCAACTTGAAGCAACAGTACATAAAAGCAACACACACACACGCATCAGTCAGTCACATTCTGTACTCCGTCAGGAAGTTTTGTTACTCTGTCGGGCGAGTACATTTTAGTAATCCATTCTATTTATTAGAGCTGTCATGGGTTCCGAGGCATACCCATCCCGCGGACATCCCGGTGTGAGATGAAATATTGACCCCCGGTGTGAATTGCATTATGAAATTTGGACCCCTTGTGAAATTCTGACCTCCCCCCGCACCTATTTTTGTTTTTCATCTAACATTGCAGTATTTCGTGCAAATCATATAACTGATTTATTTCAAGTTATTTCAACAGTTCCTCTCGCGCACACACCTACATAAAACTTCAATTAAAGGCACGTAATCATTGGCATTTCACATTTGATGATGATGATGATGATGATGATGATGATGATGATGATGATGATGATGATGATGATGATGATGATGAGAGAATTCTGCTTACTTGCTAGATGAAAAGCGTCTTTGGTTCAAAGCATATCATTGCAATTATGCTACTTATGCTAATATATGTCGGTAGTGGACAAAAAACGACATTGGTACTGGTCGTCATCAGAGCTAACCTTACTAAACAACTTAATTAGAGGTATATGAATACGAACTATCGTTTCTCTCCGCCATGATGAAATTCAAATATATAGGACCCAGACTGTTCGTCTATTGTGCATTGGCGTTCTCTGTCGCGATACTGGCGACTACTGAGGTATTCGCAACGTTATGGCAAAAGAAAATCCCCCTTAAGGAATTTCTCCGTTGCAAAAACACCTTTTCCTGACATAAATACATCCAATTTAGAATGTCTTACATTTTGTTATCGTACAAAGCAACACGTTTACTATAACTAGTTTCTCAATTTACTCTCATTGACAATTCCCATGCCCTTTAAAAACGTTTATTTTACTTCACAAAATCCAACTTTTCTTTCTATTTTTTTTTCCTTTTTAGTATCATTCCACTGAATGACGCTTAATAATGTGCAGGGCCTTTTCATTTAAGTCAAAATCAAACAAGACAGCTCGACTAATCGTTGAACCATAACCTTCATGTTAGTCATTTTAGCACTTACCAATGTTGAAATTGTTTCAGACTTACCTATTTTCGAGTTTGTGAATTTAATTTGAAAGCTGTCTCTATCTATCCCGAGCTGTTCAAAATTTATAGAGTAACCTCTTTCATGAAATATTGAACTAGATGTTTGTGTTACTGTTAATCCCTATAATGAACCAATTAAATTAATAAAACCAATCAAAAGTTAAGTAAATATACCCGCCTATACGCAGCTGTAAACGACGATCAATTTCTGAATAGCAGTATTCAGCTTACCTGCACATTTCCAGCAGGCTTTTCTCTGGCAGCAAGAAGCTGAAAATTATGCAGAAAAATACACGATCAATTTGTCTAATTTAATATTTTAAGATAAATTTTTTTTTTAATCTTATCTCACCTCCTCATCGAAGTTAACATAATTTAGGTCTACCAAAATTTTAGGCCTCACCAACACTTATAAATTAGCAAACGTCTCTCACGTGGCACGTTCTATATCTCTTATGAAAGTATATACATATTTGTTATGTACGAATAATAAAAGGAGACCTCTGATTGGCAGCTTTCACACCCAGCTTAATTTATACGCCTCAAAACCCAGTATAAAGTTGTCTATGTGAAGATAAAAGCACAGGTACTTCATAAATAATAATAAATAACGCACCATACACTGAACCTGAGTCCGAAACGCCATTTCGCCCAACTTCTGGAACGATAAAATAGTAATACTTCAACCCAGATACGTGTAATGACATTACTTTTATTATATGCCTAAGGGATCATACATTTCAGATATAATTAAAGAGGGTGGGGTGTGTCTAGGCCAGTGCGTGAGCTAATGCTCCATATTAACGTAACTTTTGGCGTACCTGGGAAAGGTTTAGAAAATTGGCAAATTTTTTGCGTACGTGCTACCCAGGGCTGGAAAAAATCCAATTTTTTCAAAAAAATCATGATTTTTTATTTTTTATTTAAATCAAACTGAAAAAAAACCCAACAAAATATCCAAAAGCACCACCTTTTAACAGTTAATTGAAGACTCGTAACACTCTCTTGTACTACAAAACATTTACATTTCACAAAGTCTGTGACAACTGTCCGCAATTTTCAAATGTTCAGATGACTGTCTTCAAATTCTTCATTTATTGAGCGATCGGTAGCAAAACGCCAGTTTCCATACTTTTCCACTCCGAGGTTTGTTCAATCAACAATCGAAAATGCAGTGATATGGGGGGGAGATTTAAATAACCTCGCTCGACGCGTAACACTAATACTTTGTTTACAAGCACACGCGGTTGGGAAAAAGGACGGAGTACGTTGGAGATATCGATGCTACCGGGAGTTTCTGAAGATTAGTTTGCCATTACATATCCACTACAAAGTACTTGCTCAAACAATCATAAAAATACTATGAGACTCAAGGGTTTCTTTTCAAACACCAAAGGCAGTTACCTGCTTAAGGTGTGCTGCTTTTTTTTTCCTTCTCCCCACCTCGGAGGCTCATGTGCACTAATAAGCGTACCATATGAAATGCCTTGTTTAAACAAAGGCGTCTCCAAGTGCCTTCAGTGAAACAGTCTGGATGACACACATTTTAAGTAGAGAAAAAATCAACAAATTAAATTAATTTAAAAAAAATAAAAATTCGTGATTTTTTTACGTTGATTTAAATCACGATTTAAATCAACTGATTTAAATCATACCAGCCCTGGTCCTAACGATGGCTACGAAAACATATTTCTTGTTTCAACCAATAGCCATATTATTTTGTCACAAAAGTAAGAGTCATCACAACATACAACAAGCTGATTTTGATACACAAAAAGTCCGAGGTATCTTCAATCATATTTTCTTTCACTTAGTTTTTTTTTGCAAATTACAAAAATCTATTTTTAGACGCTCCGTTAACAACTTTCTACAATTGATTTTTAACAATGGAACTGTAGTACAGTCTTACAGACTTAGCTGAGCCTTAACTTGCGAGATCTTGCAACAGAAAAGATTTTAAATAAAAAACACATACATGTTAAGGAACACGATAGCATTCGTTCGTGTTAGTGCAATAAATTTTAGGTTTTAAAAACCAAGTCTTAGTCTCCTTAATTATATGGCAACCTTTCAAAATGAGTGATACCGCACGTAAAATCTGTTGTTCACCCATCCTAAAGCTTTCAGAAAATCTACTTCGCATCGCAGAAAAACAAAATTCCTGTCTTATCGCCACAGACATAAGTTTGGATTTCAAGGCCAAAAGACTGGCAAAAGGATAAGGTGGCCTGAAAAAATTTTTTTTCATTAATATACATGATGTAGCGTACTTTAGGATGGGTACTCATCTTCTAAAAATAATAATTAATAAAACATTTCAAAATCAGTCATTTGATAGTGAAGGACGACAGAAAATCGAAGAGAAATATATATCAGCGTCATGATTGCTTGATTGACTGAGTAGTTTAACATCACTCTCACCCCGTTAAGGTAATATTGTGCCAGCTCTGTAACAATAGGGTAACTCAATCCATATGTTCTTTCGATAACTTATGTGTCTGTTTAAGTAACTTGATGTTCGCCAGAATGACACTTGGAGCCCCCTTGTGTTATTGTATTACTGGGTGATGTGGTATAGTGGTTGAAAGATGATAGAGTGTGTGTTTCATGTAGTTTACGCACCACTGTGTTTAATTCTAATATCTTAAATATGTGTGCGTTGTCAGTATACCGAGAGCGAAACTAGTGATGTGATGGATATATTACAAAGCGCAATAAGACCACGACGAACAGCTTTGGACCTAGAGGGATCTTGTCGTGAGGAACACCATGAGATTAGTTTCGAGTTTGTTTGAAATGTTTTTGATAGATTTTACAACATTTAAAAATTTACTTGGGATATCTCAGGAACCAGGCTCTGGAATTACAAGTTTTATATATGATATGAAAGAGCTCATTTAGATGGGGAGGGTGGTTGCAATTTCGATTTGGAACTTTCGGTTTGGAACTTTTTGTGCTACCTAGCATAAAATTTTGTTCGAGACTGCTGGTGTAGTATGAAATCAGTGTCACAACTACATCGTAACAATCAATATCAACATAAACAGAAATTAATACACGACTCGTAAGGTCAGGAAGACTCCGTAATATTGGTACATTTTGTGTGCGATCTTTTCTTTTTTGTCAACATTCAACAGAGAGTTTACAGATGTTGTTATTTTGTGGCTCTACGCAGTTTGGAGTCTCTCGTTTGAACCCCGGTCGCAGTATTTAAGACTCAAAACGTTTGTTTCCAATGCAAATTGGATAAAAATGTGCTGATGTGTTCATTGACAATGTTAACATCATCGAAGCCCCAATCTGAGAGGTCACAGCACCCAAAGCTAAGGCAAAAGAATGAAAAAGTGATTCTCCGCAGCGACATTGACATGGTTTATTTCCAATAAAACGACAACGTCATATCTTTAAGTTTGTGTAGAGAGGGGAATGGCATGGAAAGAGTAGAAACAAGGTAAAATTCACCGCCTCGTAACCCTGAAAGGCAAATTTCAGTATTCCGTTTCCTGGCTGAACGAGAACAATCCAGTAAAGATCGATATGAAGCTTCTAACAGACCCCAAGAACCCATTGTGATAAAACAAAGTGAATATGACAAAAATTTCCGTTGAAAATATACAAAGATACCACTAAGAGAGATTTAATATAAAAATAAATAAACAGGGGGACCAAATGTTCATCGGTTGAGACCATACTCAAAATATGCCAACATAGATAGACCTTTCATATATCTTAAAAGACACTGAAGTTAACACTTAGCGAGACCATACATGAAAAAAGGGTAAATTGGGAGACGAGATGCAGGGTTGGCATGTTTCTTCCATGGAGGGAAAAATCCATGGTTTTTTTCGGGTTTTTTTTTGCCATAGGGAAGAAATACTTTCTTCCCTCCAATTTCAGGGAAGAAATGGAAGAAACCTTAAAAGGTGTAATATTTGGAATTTGTTTCAAATAATTTGCTTGAAATGCACTCAGAGCAATTCTTAAATAGGTGCGAATTCACACATCAAACTTCTGTGTAATAAATTGGATCAATAGGGATTAGATAAACGATCGTGTTTCAATGTGTGTTGGAAAGCTGGGGTGGCTGCAATATAGCCGGAGTACTTTTCGTCAACTGTTTAAACTTTGACTTTGTGTATGAGAACTAGTGTATCATTTTGTTTGCTCTTAATGTGCCAGTGAAAACAAAAGACAAAGGTTGTGTATACCTTAAATGGGGGGTTAAGTATTAAGATTAAACGGGGATGATAAGAAAAGGGTCTTGCGGCAGCACATTTGCAAAGCACATGGTATGAGGTCATTATTTCTTCATTGTGTTTTGGTGTTACCATGTATTTTTTTCGTTTGTTTTTTTTCGTTATTTTGTATGATAGCACAATAGAACACAATAAATATTGGTTCTGTAAAATCAATAAATAGATAGTACGTCGCATTGATGTTTTCTTGACAAAGTAGGTTTCTTCCAATTTTCTTCCCACTTTATTCCTTTTCTTCCGGGAAGAAAGGTATTTCTTCCCGTTTCTTCCCATTTTCTTTCCAGGGAAGGGAAGAGATACCTTTCTTCCCGGAAGAAAACCATCATATACATTCACTCATATATATAACCCTAAAATACGACTTTTGGAGACCATAAACAGAACATGCCAATATGGGGAGAGCTTTTTATATCTTAAGCAGGGCTTGAAATTAATTTTTTTGGGAGGTAGCAAATAGTCGCATATCTCTCTGTCAGAGCTACGAAGCATTTCATTGTTCCACTAACAGGGGTCAACTTCATATGCACTGAGACACGAATCATGCATACCAGTCCTTACTATTCAAACAGTTACAGAAATTCATGCCCATACACCCTTTTGTAAAACAGGCACAATTTTTAGTGAGTTGTATGTCTTTTATTTGTTCATAAAAGTGCAGAAAAGTTAGCTTCCGCATCCACCTGTCAATGTTTGTTTACATTCTGGCCTTTAAATGCTACGTGACCAAATATTTAAACAAAGGGGTTATGGTTTTTTGTAGAGCACGTATATTCCCCCACTTTAAACCTTTCAATGCACCTGGTTATTAATTATGATAAATAATGATTTAAACTCTCGTATTGATCTCACTTTTAAATCCTAACAATGGTAAAGTAAGAAAAAGCACATATTTTTTTCGGTGGCACCGTTATCATGAAACTACTCACACACGTAAACTTTACCTAAAACAACCGGCTACTGTTTCCGTTTCACTTCACTTCCACACTTCACAGAAACCAAAGAAAAAATAATAATGCCGCCTCACTTCAGCGTATATTTCACTATATGTTCACTGAAATCACTAGCTCACCCCCCCCCCCAAAAATCGATAACGAGAAGGGTGGGGTTTACGACTGACCTGACGGTCAAAATCCAGTTACGTTTGATCAACAGGCAGTAACCTTTGAATTTTTTTTGCTTCTTTTTTTTAAATGGAGTCAACCCAGCACTGCATGAGCACAGCTTTACACATCGACTGAGGACAGACGCAGCTTCCAATCGGCCGTTACTTAAAAACCACAGGTTTCACGGATTGATTTTACTTTGCAACGCCTCTTGTATATCAGCCCATTTCTTCACCAAATTCATTTAAATAACTGAAATAACTCTAGCTTACATTAAAAAATAACAATAACTAGGGAGGGGGGTTCACACTGAATTTCAGGTCAACATGTAATTAAATTTGATCAACAGGTAGTAACCTCTAAATGTTTTTAAGAAGGGATACACTCCGCTTTAGTTTAATGCAAAAAAAAAAACAATTGACCGGACTCCACGACACCTAACGCACCACCAAGCAACTGTCTTGTTTTTTATCTCATGAAACAAGGAGACCTAATATATATCTACCCTACACTGAGATACATCTTTGCTATGAATCGACACCTAAACACACTGACTGAAGGGAAACGCAGCTCTCATTTAATAACCGTCACTGAAAGCCACATGCTTCTCGAATCGAAACAACACGCCTTCACTTTGCAATGCCTCTTGCTTCTCACACATTGATCGATTATCAGCGCAGAGCCGTGTTCACACTATATTGCTAAATAGGTCACTGCCAGCTTTGCGGCCTGCGTTAAAACAATGCACATAAACCGCAGCAAAAGCCACTCTGGTCACATTCAACTGTTTTCGTGTGTTTTTGAGGGGGGAGGATAAGAGGAGGATAAAGGAAGGGAAAAGGAGGAGGTGACAGGGAGACACTAAATTAAATCACTTTCCCAACAGATATCACAGAGACATATCTCACAATATATAAGATATAACAGATATATCTCAAAATATATGCCAAAAATATACCACTGCCTGTACCGAAAGAAAATCCCACTATATTTCCAGACTACGGCTTAAATTTTGCTCATCCTGGCAGGCTCGCCACGATGTCACGAATGTTATTTAGAGTTTGAGCCAGATGAAGAAATGAGTGGCCTGTAGTCAAAGAAACACAATAAAAATGCAGATATTTAAACAACGAGAATTTCATTATAATATAAACACCAATAAATATAACATAATCCATCCACTTATATCACATATCACAGGCCTGCCCACAGTACATTCTAGATAAATAAACGAATACATAAATAAACTAGAAGCACATTCCGCTAGCGAAATGTTAAACACTTGACAAAATTTAAAACGCAAAAATACTTCCTTCAGTGGGTTATTTCTTGAATAATATATTGCAAACAACAGCTTGAATACGTCTTATAAGCTGAGTAGTGTTTGGTTGTTGTTGACTCAAAGTTTTATTCGCTGGTCAGGTATACGCCGTGTTATCTACTTACGCAGTGAGAGCTCGCACAAAGCTCACTAAGCAAATGTGTATTCTGTGATGTCGTTAAATGCTACGTTAAATACACTCTTTTCACATGGCGTTTTAACAAAGAAAACGATATCAGAGACGAAAATAAAAAGTGACACGCACATGTTCAGATCAAGCTCTTCATAAGTTCCAAGTTTCATGGTCGTAGGGCCTATAGTGTCGGAGAAGAAGACACAAAAAATCGGAAAAAACTGTCAAGAAAAATAAAGACGAATTTTGCTCGCACATATTCATATAACCCTTGCAAGCCAAATGCTTGTCAAGTGTTAATAAATACATAAATAAATACAGCAAATACAGTACTTTGATGCGAAAATTCACGGTGACAAGGATGTAGTATAGTACCGTGAGATGCTGATTCACCAGAGAAGAACGCACACAGCGCCCCAGACACGCAAAGTACCTTGACACGCAGGATCGTAGCACGCTAACTTGTAACGATCACTCCGCTTGGCCAGGAACTGTTCAAAACCAATAGCGCACTGCGATATGGGACGCGTTGTTATTGGTTCAATGCATTTGACGTGTCATCACGAACAGGCGGACGGATTCCAGACAGGAAACTACATCAAGACTCCCACAGCATTGCCTCCACGGCTACCAGGAACACACCGCCAGGTGCTGATATCTTCTTCACAGGTGTTTATATTTACATCCTTCACATAACTTTACATGTCTCGTGATTGTGTCGAATAACCCTCACTTTTATTACAAAGCCTATTTATTGATGACGTTCCTTGGACCTGATTCGCTAAGGTTGCATTTGTAGTCAAGATTACCACACTGCGAGTCTGCGAGGCTGCAGTTAAGTAGCAAGTTACCATACCTCTCGAATCTCCCGGGAATTTATCATATTTAGACTGGTTCAACTCTTCACATTAAGTAATCAACAAAGGTTTTTTCTGTCATACTTGACACATGCGTAGCTCCAAAGAAATATATCAAGTATAAATAAGGAAGAGCTGACTTGGAGCTAGATACATGCGGTGACAGGTTTTTCACTAGCATGACAACTCAATATGGGAAAAAGTAAAAATACTACGTCAAAATAAGCCAAATCACACTTTAGGCGTTCTCATTAAAATGCGCAAAAATTCTGCGTTTCGAATAAATATAACCCCGTAAAAATGAAAGGAATGATAGAGAAATTTCGCCTAAATGTAAAAAATTTCTCTTGCACCAAATACCGGTCGGGTTGTTAACAACCCGAATGCTATTTTAAAAACAACTTATGTAAGATTTTAACAAATTGTTTCAAGTTCAGTTTCTTCTATGTGTTTGCAATATTTCTTCTATTTTTTTCTACCAGTAACCTAGGACAGTCTGCCACTTTTCAATGGTTTTTGCGCAATAACTTTCGTATTTTAGACGCGATCGTGATATGCTTTTGTATGTAGCAAATATAGGATTTTACTGATTATGATGAGCAAATGACGTTGATCAACCAACACGCCAATTAGCACTTAACACTTTCGCTCATAAGTTTTGCGTTTCGACTTCATTCAGTTGGGATAAAGATATAAAGACATGAATAGAAAAAAAACCACCCGGAATTTTTAATGGTATAACTTATACTTACTGAAACACCCGGTCGTCGTTGGGATACTTTACATAACAAAGCTCTGTGCGTTTCTATACAAGTCCCTCCACCTAATTCGGTTATGTGCTAATTTTTTTGGCTTGTGAAATTGAGTAGATGCATTTATTTTGTAGATCGTGTTTTATCGTAGACAGGTACGTTGTTTTTTGTATTCCTGGAGGTCTTTTTAGTTTTTTCGAAACACGCGACAAAATAAGCCAAATCACACTCTCGAGACTTCTCACGGTATCTTCGACTGAGCTTTCGTGGGAAGCGAATAAAATTGGCATCTGAGAAATAATTAGAAAATGGTAGCAAAATGAAGTACTGAACACCCTCCTTGTAATATTGAAAAAACAATGGCCCCTGGTTTTAAATATGCATTCTTATTCTAAAGCCATTTCTTAAAGTCGTTCAAATTGTAATTTTACCATATTATCACTCATATAAACAAATCGCTGTCAAATAATCCCGTATAAGTTATTTCACAGTACATATTTCAGTGTTATCGTTTAGGATATGAATGTTACGATATATTTTGTTATATATAGGAACTTTTTATGCATATTTCACAAGAATCTTGATGAATAGAAGTAACTAAAGGTCAGTATAAACCACTTCAGAGTTCCGAAGCCGAAATGCATAAGTCAAATTACACTTTCGGCTCTTTCCGGTGGAGGTGTTGTTTCGACTGCAATTTTTTTTGATAGATTATAAAGAAATGATAAGGGAAAAATATCAAAATTCTAATTGTCTTTCAGCATGCACACTTTCAGATTTATAAGGCCATCGCATTATCTTTTAAAAACTATTTTACATATTATTCAGTCACTTTAACAACCATGTGAATATGTTTCTGACAAAATGGAATTTTGTTGATTTTTGCCGGTTTTTTTCTTCTATCATTTCTTTATATGATCCTATCCCAACTGAATTCAGCCGAAACACAGAAACTTTTCGGCAAAAGTTAAAGTGCGAATTGGCCTGTTGTTGCATGTCTTTAAGCAAACCAAACCCAGTTACAAGCGAACACTATTAAAAATTTTATGCCCTTTTACCGCTCTCTATGTGCTGTTAAGCCATGAAAAAGTTTGGCCAGGATGACCGGACTATTTACAACAATGACAAGCAGGTTCTTGTTTGTCATTGTTGTAAAAAGTAGTAATAAAGAAAGAAAGAGGCGGAAAGAGGGGAGTGGAGGGATTGGGGGGTCGGAAGAATTCTTAAAATTTCCATTTCGAGCAACAGCAGGACGATTGGAAACAATACATAATAATAACAAAATTAATGTGTTCGACTTTTAAGTTTGATTATCTTGAAAAATTTTATCTAGGGATATCCTTTTTTCACTACCATATCTAACTCTACTCATGACTGTTTATTGTTTTTTGCCAAGTTACTTTAATTAAGAATAAAATTGTCAGTTTCAACATTATGGGTAAAAAATGGACGCATGATTTTGGGCTCAAAATTATAAACATAATATGCATAATACTTGGGAAAATTGCCAAACATGCCATTAAAGATATGTAGTTAATAGAATACAAGAAAAAAGTTTTATATTGTTATAAACTTATCGCTTTTTGCTATTATGGGTTCGACCCCCACAGGGTGCTGGCATAACGATTTCTTATGCAACGAACAAGCACTCTCCGGTGGTAGTACAGCGATTTAGGTGTGACTGTTTGGTTCGAGTCTAACAACCGTTTGCTTAAGATATTAAAGCAGTTTATCTATAGTTATTTATAGTTGTACATCTATTACAGTTAACTCTCGATAAGTCAAAGTGATCGGGACCAAGCAAAATACTTTGAGTAACCAAAATTTGAGTTATCCGAGATTGGCCCTGTCGAGTGGTCACGTGACTATCATGGTTTCGCATAAAAATCGTTTGTTGTTTTTATGGTATGGTGATTGTTTTATATGATGAATAATATTCGGCTGTTACATATAATTTATCATATTAATGCTTACTATTTATAACAGAGTTAAAAATCTTTTTATATTTTATTTACAGCGACCTTCTGAAATATATATGATTTTACGCCACCGTTTACTTCTAGCAACACTGTCATAATGTGTAGAGACAAAGTCACACTAATTCTACACAAAGGGGGTTGGCATATGCAAACAACTGAGAAATGAGTTTCCGTGTTATTTTGGTAAAAATATAAGGATTTTCTTGCGAAAAAAAATTTGAGGGTAAAAAAAAATTACTTTGAGTTAAAAAATTTGACTTAAGCGGTGAATTTAAAAGACTTACATAAGTAAAATATATCGGGACTTTCAAATTAATTTGAGAAAAGCGAAAATTTGAGTAAACCGATTTGGACTTCAATGGAGGCTACTGTAGTTATAAACTACAGGTGGAACTTCATGTATAAAATTTTTGCAAAACACTCTTTTTATAACAATTTCAGACCTCTTATCCATCTAACACAGTGTCAACATACAGCTTCTGTTGAAAATTATTATGTCCTGTGAGGATTTGTTCGGGTGGGGATCCCAACCAGTTTTATTTCTTACTTGTTCTAGTTTCATGCTCATCTGGCTGTGCTACCACCGGTGAGTACAAGTTTATTGCCTAATAAATCATTATGCAAATACTCTGTGGGAGTCGAACCCACAATAGCAAACAGCAATAAGCAATGACCATTGACCCAAAAATTTAACAGTTATTGTGGTTTTGCATGAGAGTACTTCTATCAGCCAAATCGCACTTCGACTTTCACCGGAAAGTTTTTGCGTTTCAGCTGGATTTAGTTGGGATAAGGATCATATAAAGAAATAATAGAAGAAAACGGCAAAAATCAACAAAATTCTATTTTGCCAGAAACATATCCACATGTTGGTTATTAACGGGACCAAATAATATGTAAAACAATTTTTAAAAGATGATATGATATCTTTATAAATTTGAAAGTGTGCATTTTGAAAGAAAATTAGAATTTTGATGTTTTTTCCTTAAGATGTCATTATAATCTATCCCAATCAATTTGTAGTCGAAACGACACCCATCGGTAAGATCCGAAAGTGCGAATTGGCTTATTGTTGTGCTACCACCGGACAGCGTCCATTTATTGCATAAGACATCGTTGTGCGAGCACTCTGTAGAAGTCGATCCTACAGCAGCACAAACTGTCAAGTACCAACATTTGCCAAAATAAGCAGAACAAATAAAAAATTGAGCAGTTTTTGCCTCATAGTGCCTACCGTGTTGTGAGCGATTATATGGTATTTTCACTTATTTCACATTACACAACTAAGATAGCCATTTATTGAAGATAGTAAATAAAGTGGGACAATATACTTGTTTAATATGAGGAATAATGATTTATGACCTGTTGTCATGAGTGAGATTTGCAATTGAAATTTCGACAGATATTTCGCGCATGCGTCTTCAGAATGTTTTTGTTTTGATTTTGTATTTTTGTTTTGATTTTCGACAAATCAAATCGAAGCACGTGTTATTTTTCAGGAAGGTTGAATTTACGGGCCAAGAATTAAAAAAAGGACTTTTTTGTCTATCCTTCATGAAACTTTGCCATATGATAGACTTCCCTAAATATGGGGAAAATTTTAGTTTGCAGCCGATTTTGTTCAAAAATGACAATTACAAATGGTCTCTCTGAGTGGTATTTGATATGGTTGTGAAATATACAAGGGGTAGACTTTAGGGCGACTTTTCGAATTTGTCTTTCAGTCATAATTTTTCATTTTTGTCTTATACACATTATGCTTAAATTTAGTGTCCGTCTTAAATATAAGAAGAATCGGCTACCTCTGAGTTTTCTGGAGGCCTTATAAATAAGGAGACCTGGTTCTGGTCTCTCTAAACCTTATAAATCAGCACGTGATATATATATATATATATATATATATATATATATATATATATATATATATATATATATATATATATATATATATATATATATATATATATATATATATATATATATATATATGGAAATGTTTATATATATAAATATTTATGTATATTACAATTTTAAATTATTTTAAATTGCGTGTTTATTTTTAAAACAACACCTTTTCATCACGATGAAAATATGTGCCAATGCCCTTTCGTCATAATAAAAAGGGTGAAATGATGTATTGATCTTGTTTCATCTTGATCAAAAAGTGATCGCAGTTGCAATCTGACAAGACTATTGGCATTAACACATGACTGTGAGATTACACAAATACCATCAACACAATTACAGAACTCGAATGCAATCAAAACCTCTCTGCCAAAACAAACACACAATTAACGGCGATCCAATCCGCACAAAGTTAACAGCAGATCAGCGAAACACCACATCCCGACCCAACAGCCGGAGATGTATTCAATAGAAAGTTAACATAGATTCGGGATATCACTGCAACCGCTGCTCCGTCATTCCGAAAACAACTTGATTTTTCACAGAGACACTGAAACATTATTATAATAATAAATGGCGGGGGGGGGGGGGGTTGGTCTGTTCCTACCACTGCAGAAAAGGGGGATCTGTTCCTTGGGAGTCCATTCTGGGGGTGGCGTCTGTTCCGTTTACCAAAAACAAAATCTACATGTTTAAGGTGGACAAAAAATCATCCTACTGACATCCTACTACGAAAGTGATATCTTTAATAATATATGTGAAATTTGCATCATGGGTATAATCTCTGTTTAATTTATAGGTTGAGAAAAGCCAGTGAAAGTAACGGATGGAAGGATCTGCAGTGCCCAGCAGTGCCACGAGACGTCGAACAGGGTAGCTGGCCACCATCGATGAAGAAAAAGAGGGAACAGTCAGACACGCTGTACTCGCTTAGCTCTGATAAGGATCTCAAAGGACATATGTGCCACATACTGACCGAGTCGTTCCATTGTTCATGTGAATAGTTCTCACCGGGCAAAATGTTCTCACCGGCATTCCAGCAGGAGTGTGGTGTGGGCAGATAGTTTCCCGGGCGAATAGTTCTCCCTGAATTTTTTCAACATTAATTGGATCCAACGTCTCCGATTTTTCTAGTAGCATTGGAACTGAAGCATCCCACTCAGGATAAACAAGGATTACGCGAATTACAATCGTGGCCTTGAATGCTACAGAGTAGTGTTGAAATTATGCCAGAATAGGATTAACCTTGAGAATAATAGCTTTAAAAGTGTTCGCTACATTTTTGAACAGCACTGAAAGGGAGCATGTTGTTCATTGGGATCAGATCATATAACTTGCTCAATTATCATACGACACAATGGAATTAATCTTACCTCATAAATATAAAAGATAAAACAACAGATGTTAATTTATAATAAATATGTTAATTCCGGGGAATTTCCTGCGGGGAGATATTCCCCCTTTTTGACATGGCTGGAGATTTTCCCGCGTTTTGTCCCGGAGAGTTTCCCCCCCTTCAGAATTGTTTATGTAGCTGGCGCTATTCATGATGATTAATCGTAGTAAGCAGCTGATCTCAGGTTTTATTACAGATTTTGGATTGAATTTCTGGTCGAAAATAGGTCAGCGAATGCTTTGTTGGACTTAAACACAACATTAGATTATAGGCTGTAGCAGAGATGTGAACCGAGTAAAATAAATTAAACGCGTGTTTGCCCAAAAGATGTTACTCATTCTGTGGTGTTGGCTGTTAAGAAGACGTCAGCTGAGTATCGTGTAAGACAGCTCGTGTTTGAATATATGATTATTGTCTGATAACCCTTCCCCTCAACGCCAGTCCTTTCTAAACAAAGCAAGATAATAAAGCTTGTGTTTTAATATGTGATTCTTGTTTATTAATGCCTAATGTCCACTTCTTTTGTTTTCTTCGATGACTTATTTTGAAGAACGAGGCAAACAAAGTCGCAACTCTTTTCTGAGGCAGGGCATTCTCAAAAAGAATGACCCGGTACACAGGTCATTCTTTTGAGAATGCCCTGCAAGGTACGACTTTGTTTTCATTGTTGTTTGAATTGATTCATTGAAGATATGGTCATTGATCAAATGGAATTTTAACTGGAATCAAGCATTAAGAATCTTCGCCTTGAAAAAAGATTTATTTCAACTTAACCTTTCTCTCAATCCTACTCCTTTCTAAACAAAGGAAAATATAATCTCCCCTTGAGCAGATCACTCCTTTATCAACACACAAAGCTCGTGGTACAGGTAAGCAATCCCGTAAACGACACTAAGCCTATAAACACAGTGGAGTGACGGGGGAAAACCACTCCAAATTTCTTGTTTTAGAGCCTTTTGTTTCCACATGTTTACCGCCTGCTAAGCCAGTATCACATATAGTGTACTGAGCGTCTGCCGTTGTGCATGACATAGTGTTGTGTTGTGCTACTACAGGGATAGATCATGGGTCTGAGTGTTTTTATGGGATTCGCGCACGCATGGATGGCCTGTGAACGAACCGCGCAGCATTTATTGATTGGCATATAAAATAGTATGTGGTGAAATACTTTACATGGTAGTGCAGCCGGTTTACGGCAGAAGACAGCAATTTATTATGTGTTGGAATTTTTAAAAAAAATTGTTAGCCCTTGGGCATTCTGTAATTATGAACAGTTTTCACAGTTAAAATACAAAGTTGAGACTAATGAACTGTGTTTTATTTTGTATTAGTAACCCTTCCTACGCCCCACCCCACCCCTCGAGCCATACTCCTTTCCTCTCGCCCCACTGTATCACCCCTTTCAACCTCACACCACCATACCATTCATATCCATCCGTTATTGATAAGCAAAAAGTAAAAAAGTTAAACCAATTGACCCTATTTCCACAGTAGAACAAGACAATCGTAGATCGCACATCCCCCCGCCGCGTTCATTTACGACAAAGTCTAACTTGTCAAAAATCGCCAAAATTACATGTTTTGAAGAACAACTATACTTAACATACTTTCCAGCTGTAGAGATTTATTTGTCTCCGGTGAATAAAAAAAAGATACATTTTTTTAAGTAATCGAAAAACTAGAACCTCAGTAAGGCAACATTCCCCTGTGAAACAGTACAGTAAAACCCCTATAGAAGGAACACCATTGGATCCGACGAAAATGTTCCTTATACCGGGGTGTTTCTTAATGAGGGGGGGTCGCATTTCTAACAACTTCACATTATTCCTCGAGCGAAATCGATCTAACCACCCGTTAGAGGCTTTGAAATTATCAAGTCTATGTTCTTTTGCTATTTGGAGCGCGTTCCCCTGTAAAAGGGGCCCCGATACGGGAATGTTTTCACTCTGGACAGTGACAAACAACTGTCAGACACTGTTATTAACATGTTCTACATTCGACATTTTTATCCTTTCCGCAGTTGGAGCATGATTTCCGTCTCCAAGCGCTTCTTTTGAATAATGCAATTTACAGTTCCTAAAGATATTCCAGACTTAACAGCCACATCTCGCTGGCTTCTGAGTTTTGTTTCTTTCAAAACTTCAAGTTTTTCTTTTGGTGTCAATTTTTTCTTTTACTTGTACTGGCCATTTTATTGACAACACGTTTTGATTTATATTTCAACCGGCAAATTTAACAAAATAAAATAACTGAACGATTTTAAACAGTTTTACTAAAACAGCCGTAGAATAAACTAGATTGGCCAGTGTTTTTGTTAAAACAAAAACGGATATGTCTCCCCCGCCCCCCGAATCAGTCAAGTGGAAAAAAATACTTGCTTAAAAATACAATATTGGTGAACCCCAAAAAATGAAAAAAAAAACACCAAAAATTTATTTTTGCAGAAAATGAATAAAGATAAACTTTGTAGTAAGCATTTTCGCTACACATGGGTTCCTCTTGCCATGTTTCAGCCAAATGGAACAAACTGTTTCGGAGATATCGCAACAATATTGCCGAAAATGTTAAAATTCAAAAATTTAAAAATTCGTCAAAAATACATTTTTTACGGAAATGAAGAAAAATTTCACAGTAAACATTTGCATTTTTGTGAGTTTTTCTTGCCAAGTTTCAGCCTAATCCAACAAACCGCTTCGGAGATATCGCAACAATATGGCCAAAAAAGTTCAAAATAAAAAATTTTTAAATTCACCAAAAATACATTTTCAGAGGAAATGAAGAAAAACTTGGCACTATACATCTGTGGTACATGTGTGTTTTCCTTGTAACATCTTAGTCTTATCCAACGAACCGTTTTGGAGATATAGCCTGCCAAAGTGAAAAAAATGCACAAAAACCCCCTATTTTCAAAAATTTGCCAAAAACAGAATTTTTACAGAAACGAAAATAAAATAATACCGACATCATCTAGACATATACCCTAATATTTATGTATGTTTTAAGAAAAATCGACTCATTAATTGTATAAGAACTCACTGCGGACAGACGGACGGACACACCAAATGCTATATATGCCTCCCTTAGGGGGAGACATGTAAGTAATTTACGCAAGTTAACAAGCGCATATTGTTTAACTCAAATCATCTATTAAATAGCACACAGTAGCCAGACACAACACGGCTTCCTTATTCAAGTGGATTTGAGTTGTTATCATTTCCAAGGCTACAGCGGCTATTACTGTTGGACTTTTGGACTTACTGTTGGAAGCAATATCAAAGAATAAACGTGATTCCCTACGGAATTCAAACTCATCAGGAATTGTTAAAAAACACGCAATGTTTTAAACTGACAAAACCTGAGATCCTGAACCGATTAAACGTCTACAACCCTGCGCTAATACGCAATAAATCTTAGTAAGTTGAATATTTGGATTAGTATGTTTAAACATCTTTCATCTGGATGCTACGATTAAAAACTAGAAATTACACCTGTCGTAAATAACACCAGAAATTTAACACCTCTTTCGTTTGCTTTCCGTAATGAGGGGGTAAATTAAAGGCACATCTGGTAAACAGGACCCTGCGAAATGTTCCCTCTTCCGAATATCGGGGTGTTCCCTAATGAGGGGTTGTCCATTTTTGCCCATACTTTAGTGAATGGAAAAGTTTGGGCCGAGAAAAAATGTTTAAAAACGGGGGTGTTCCTTAAGTAGAGGTGTTCCGTATCCGGGGTTTTACTGTAAAAGTAAAATGCATGGAAAAGCCACAGGTAAAAATTAACGATTTTTACAGCTTTCCTCACTTGAATTTGTTGGCAGATTTTCAAAATAACAACTTTAATTTAAACATTTATAACACACTTTGAATAATCTATAATACATAAGCAAAAAGTGCAAGGTTTCCTGAAACGCCATTTGAACTTTTTCTTAAACAGGCATTAACTACAGACCATACATGAATCGCAACGTTAAAAAATAGTCCCATGTATTTCTGAAACAAACGTCGAATGCAGAAATGTAAATAACACCACACAAACATCGTCTCACGGCTACTTTCAAGCTAAAAATTTACCATATTTAACAATTTTTCCCGACGTCAATTTTTGGCCGATTTTGACAATAATGCCAAGTTGCACATTTGCAAGGCTTAAGGTTCCTCTGACAGTTACTTCTATGAGAAGTCGGCCGGACAAAACATCGTCTCACGGACAAATTCCAAGCCAGAAATTCACAATTTTTAACGATTTCCCACACCGTCAATTTTTGGCCGATTTTGACAATAATGCCACATCAACATGACTGAAAAGAATGCACATGCTTGTACAGAATGTGGTGTGTTATACAGCAGTCAAGAAGCTTTGTTCAAACATATGGACCATTGTGGTAAAGGTGATGATGACAGCAGCTCTGAAAGTGAGTCAGAAACAGACTCTGAAAGTGAGTCAGAAACAGACTCTGTTTGGTATGATGGTTCAAGAAGTCTACGATGAATATGATAGCAAATTTCAAGAAAAGGTTTCAGAATATTAAGAACAAGGGCTTGAAGATGCGCGTGATATAGCAAGTGATGACTTTCGACCCATTTATAAGCGTCGACTTAAACAACTTTTTATGAGACTATTCAAATATACCCAACGTCTAGAAAAAAACGAACATTATCAAACCATTTTAGAAGACTTTAATTATTTTGTTGATGAAAAACATTACGAGTATTCAAAGGCACTAAATGCGGCTATAAGAAGAAACGATGCATCTTTGAAGAGCTTCTAGATGAGGAGGAGGAAGATGGAAGCAGCGACGAAGAAAGTTATATGGATGAGGACAGTTAGGTGGAAAAGAGTGAAGCAGATGAAGAAAAATAGACTTATTTGACTAAACTTTATAATAAAGACTTTGTAAATCAACAAATGTTGTAATATTGTTATAGATTTAAGCTGTGTGTAATTAAGTGTATTAATGAACCTATTCAACATATGTCTTTTTTATGAACTGGCTGCTATTGTTCCATCAATTGCTTGAACTACAACATGTTGAACAACAACTTGTTGAACACATGTTGCACAACATGTTAAACAACATGTTGAACATGTTCAACTTAGTCAACAACTTGTTGAACATGTTGAACATGTTCAACTTGTTTAACAACATGTTGAGCAGAATTTATCGCTGATTCATATGCATGTCTCACTCTTCCTTTTATGCTACTTCGATGTAATCAAAATATAGTGTGTAACTTGTTAAAATTGCTCAAAATTGTTAAAATTGCTGACTCAGCAGAATGTTGCTCTCCTCGAAGAGGGGGGATGTCCTCACTTTATCACCATGGTTACAAGACTTTGTTACCATGGTTACGAGACTTTGTTACCATGCGAGACTTTGTTATCACGCGAGACTTTGCTACCATGCGAGACTTTGTTACCATGCGAGACTTTGTTACCATACCAGATTTGCTACCATGGTTACCACACTTTGTTACCATGGCAACGCCTGTTATGACGTCACTTCCTGGGCTGGAACTCCCATTTTCATATTACTTTCATACAGTTTAATTGGGTGCATTTATTCACATGAACAAATATTATCAAAATACATTTGTGCTGAACGTTCTTTGGGGGGAGGGGGAAGAGGACGGGGAGAGAAAGCCTAGTATCGCTTCTTACCCGGTTTTTTTATCAGTATGTAAAACTCAGACGATGAGACTAATTTTGGCGAGGAAAAACGAACCTTGTTTTAATCCGCCGATCGCGTTATTAAAGTCGCATATAAAAAAGCCACCCGGAAGACGTATCCGGAAGACAAAAAGTACAGAAAATAACATTTGAGAGAAATTTATCAACGAGATAAACGCTCTTAAATCGCGACGAGAAAAAAGACTGTTTCTTGGACTTAGTGGTTGAAAACAGCACGTAATGTTTAAAACTGCCAAAATTAGTTCAAAATGGTGGCACAATTCCCGATCAAAGTGGCACATGTCACGGAGGGGCACATGGGGAGGGGAGGGGGCAAAAGATCCAAACAAAAACCGTAACCGGCATTGAACTCTAAGGCGTGTTAAACATGGTAAACGGACAAAAGACTAATAGGACAAAACCCAATAGGACAAAACCCCAATCATTTAACAAAGGCGGAATAACCCCAATCTGGACAAAAGCCCAATCATTTTTTCAATTTTTTTACAAGAATGATATATTAATAATGCTTAATTTTTTATTGCATTATATATATTCGCGCTTGATCAAAATGTTAAAATTTTGTTTGCGGATAGTACATCCTAACGATTACATAATATTTCACAAAATTTGCTCCAATGGTTATTTGTTCTACATTTTAAGTTACTACATCCTGAATATTACTTAATTCAGGCATTCATCTTAATTTAACAAGTTATTAAATAACAATACAGTGAACTTTGATTCAGAAAGCTTTCAATCAAAAGCGAGATCGAACCCATGCTGTTTATTTCAAAATGCTGTTCCAGGGTCCGAGGAATTAGATTACGAATTTTTATAACACAGTTTTAAGTATTGCTTAAAGAGTTACAAATGAAAGGTCAAAGCAAATGCATTTATCTCTATTACTGAACGTTTTGCAGTGCTAAACGACTTCAAATTCTTTATTGTTAATCTTGATTACACCACAGTCGAATAATAATTGAGCGGTTGAATGTTATGTAACAGATAGGATATAGGGCAGTGTTAAGATATTTCAAAACTTGGAGTACACTCAGATTTAAATAACTTATAGACTAGGTCTACTAATCTATATTCTTAAAAGAGGGATAATTTTTTTATCAGACGGGCTCGAGCTGAGCGCCAGTTTCGTTGAAGGGCGAAGAATGTCTAGTAGGGGGGGGGGGGGAGAGTGTGTTTTGCATTCCCCACACCCAGACAAAAAATTGTAAGCTTCCGTCTCAGTTTTTGCTGAGTCTTTGAGTTATATGTATATATTTAAACTTTACAGAGTGTCACCTTATGTTAATAAGGTGGTCGTCTTCCTCATCCAGTCTAAGAGAAAACTAAGTGGGGATACCGGCGAATGCTTCTCAACTACACCCCAGGCGGTATAATGTAATGGAGAATAGGTGAACTGGGGTCACTTTTTGCACGGTGCGACAATAGGCCTGATGACGATTGACCTGAGCTGTTGAGTCCGACGATTCGCCTGACTTTTATAACTTTCATTTTCAACTATTTTTAATCACTCATGTCATTACTTTTTCAAAGTAAAAATCGCCGGAGTTCTTTCAGTACAAACCAACGAGTGCATTTCAATGAAATACGAGGCTGCACTAAAGAAAAAACTTCGTACTTCTTTCCTTTCAAATCAATGCTGGGCTGTATACAAGAAAAGCTACTCCAGAGTTTTATATATTCTTACAAGTGCAGGACGCAGACCTGTAAGTAAGATTCAGTCATTGTTGTTTGCTGTCAAAATACCATGAAAAGACTCCCTTTTGTATGATTCATGTATTCGGTCCAACTGTTTTCACTTGCACTGTTTGCACTTTTTCAATACAGCAAAAATGTTTGCCAGGGCTATTGCTGCTGGGCGTAATATCTCTAGGTGAGTTGCAGTCAGGCGTACTATCGCTGGGCGTATTGTCGGTAGGTTAATTTTCGTTAGTCGTATTGTCGCTGGGCATATTGTTCGCGAATTCGTGATGGTGACTGTTGGCCTCGAGTTTCCAGATCACAAGAGACATCGTTGACATCTAAAATGGTTTGTCACAGAGCCATTTTGAGGAAGCGTTTTCGGACCTTTGCAAATGCGAGTGTTGTTTTATTATCGAAGGAGATATTGGTGCTGAACAGCTTGCATTGGATTCGGGCTCGAGTGGCATCCCGGCAAAGATTCCGACGTCATTTGAGGTTGTGACGTCGAATAGGCCAAGCTATAACATTGTATGTGGTTGTTATTGGTCGCAAATATAGATAAACTTTTATAAAAACTCCTCTAGATAAGACCATGCCTATGCAACGGTGGACGGACAGTTTCCCCGGGCTGAAGGTTTTCCGCGCGGATATAATCCCACATTTTTTGCACAGGGCGGACACTTTCCCGCGTGGTATTTTGCAAACCCCGGATAGGATCCCGCAAATGCATTTACAACGAAGCTGTGTTGAGCGAAGAGAAAAGGTAAGGAGTGGGGTTTAGTCGGAGAAGCGGTTATAAAGCAAAAGTCAAATATTCACACACGAGCTTTATTAAACACTACTCACGAATACGGAGGTCCAATAGCAAAACACACTCCCTCTCATTCGCGGTGTCAGCGGCGCGAACCTCAAAGGGATCTAGAGTATTGCTATTGCGTAATGAGTCGGATATATTGCCTTTGGACAAGACACGGGGCCGATTATAAAACAATTCAAAGGGTCCTATCTGCATATCTAATCAGGGGACAACCGCGGATGGGGTATCCCTTATCCTTTTCAAATCAGTTGCACCATTGTGCATTTAAATCTTTAAGGGAATTACGTGTTTAAACAGAAGAGTGCTGTGAGCCATTCACAAACAGCTTGCAAAAACACAAGCTCTTTGAAACATTTCTAATAAATCTTATCTTGCATTCAAATTAATCAAGAAAATTCAAAAACAATTAGAAACGAGCGCCAGCAGGAAAAAATATGGAATGCGGGAAACTCGCCGGGAAAAGACACGGGAGAACGTCCGTGCATATCAGTTTAAGGGGGATAATGTCTGCGCGGGAAACTCGCCGCGCGGGCAACTGTCCGGGATTCCTATGCAACGCTGGTCAGATGCTGCTTTTGTGTCGCAATCAAAACCCACTTCCTGGGTCGTCTAATCAATGCTTTGGTGCAACGTGGAATAGATGAAAATAGGGGTCGAGGTTACCAACAATAATAATAATAAAAATACTCATGTTAACGATCGGAGCAAATGGACGCTATGACATGTCACTCCTAATTTGATCAAAATGAAGATGCATAACGTGGAAATATTTTGAGCGCTCAATTTTGTTCCTCGCTTCAAACAAATATTCATGAAAAATAACTTCCTACCTATCGTGCATTACTAAGGATGGAGTATTTTGGGGTACGCTACTAAAGATGAGTTACATTGGGTTACCAAGGATGGGTACTTTGGTCGTAGGAGTGGCTGCGACACCTTATCGTTGTCACTGCCTAGATTTTCCGGAATTTCCGCTTTTCACCACTTTAATTAAAAGTTGGATTATCGAAGCCTGCATAACTTTGGCAGGCAGACGCAAATGCAATACAAAGCACACCGGCCCCATGATCTCTCGCTTTTATAACAAACACATAAAATCGTGCGTTAGATAGTCAGATAACTCGCAAAAGCCCTCTTGCATTATCAGACACCTCCCAGCATTGTGACGCCACCCAGGTGTTGCGTAGCAACTTTCGTTTCGCAAACCATGACGGATTTCGTCAAGAAGTATTCAAAGGCGTCAGCTTGGCTTGAACGAGGAAGAACACCCTTGCTTTCTCATCAGTTTTTTTGTATGACCCGATCGGTAATCGTTTATTTTTTTCTAAATAATTAGACCCGGTCGTCAACCAACGTTTTTTTCATTATTTCTTGACAAATTTGTTGAACCGGCGTTGGCCAAGATTGTTGTTTCTTTTTTTCGCGCAATATGGTTTGGTTTGTTGCTTGAATATGATCAGATGCACCAAAACATCAGCTTTTAAAATTGATGAAACGAGTGTTTAAGGTGTTTCATACACTCTAATTTTAAAATATACTTAAGGACAAAGGAAAGTTTACACACTAAAATTGAATATTTCTTCAAAATTATTTTTCGCGAAATTTTGCCCAAAGAATTTAGCCCAATTATACACCACAGGCTTTAATTTTCAAGCTGTTTCTAAGGGTTTTGGTAAGTGGCAAATTATTCGATGTGAGTGCCTATCCTTTGAATTTTCACTTGCTTGTAGTAAAACTCCTGTTAGCGTAACACAGGAAAGCCAGGGTAGAGATCAAAGCGGACGTCCTCGCCCTACCACGTCTCGTCAGGATCGGCGCATCCGGATCATATAACTCCGTGATCGCTTTTACACTGCAACAATGACTGCCAGCGGAGATACACGGAAGAACAAATCAGCCGGATAAAGCACAGTCACAAGACGCCGTGAAACCCGAATTTGGGTGCATCAAATTGCTGTGGAATGATAGAACACATCGAAATCGAGTTAAGCAAACAATCGCGATAAAAGCCCTTGAACATGCATTATTGGCGAAAGTCATTTTTATTGATGAGTCTAGTGTTGTTACTCGAAATTTTCCAGACCCGCTTTTTTTATTTGCGATTTTAGTGACAAGGTGATGTGTGCATATAAACCGTCCTTTATTACAATTTCCTGGGGGGAAATGGTGAAGCTTTTTGCATTCTCAGTACAATAATCACACAAAATCCATAATCGACGACAATCTGATCAGCACCAATATATGAACATTTTAGTGAATATTAAAAGAAGAATGTACAGGGACATTGTGACCAGTCGAGATCTAGTAAATCAATAGGCTTGTATGGTGCCAAAAAGGGCCGGTGCCATTTTTTCCAGTGCAATTTTTTCCTACACCCGCTCTGATGACATCAGCAGCAGGGCACCCTTCGTCTGTATGTACGAGTGCAAACTTTTACTTAAAATGCTTCTTCTCTCTCAGCTTTGATCGGGTCGGATTCCTTTTAAATTTTTTACGACTTTTTGCTATTTAGGCCTCTCTTGAAATTCGAAATTACTTGTTTATGGCAATCCGCCAAGAATTAGCCAAATGGGGACTTTTTAAAATTATTTGTTTGCCAATTTTCAAAATGCTTCTTCCTCTATTTGTATAAGATTTCTTTTCAATTTTGAACGATTGTTCCCTGGTCAGTTCTCGCTTGAAAAAAAACTTTTTTGGCGATCAGGCGAAAATTGGCAAGATTAGAGGCATTTATAACATTTTGCTATCCAGTTTTTAAAGTGCTTCTTCTTTTGCAATTTTGATTGATTACCTTACAATTTCGCATAAAGTTTCTCCAGGCTTTCTTCTCTTGAAAAGCTATTCTTGTGATGATCCAACAGGAATGTTGCTTTTATCGCGATGTTCCAAAACTTGGCTAAATGAGGGCATCTAAAAATATTTAGAAGCCAATATTCAAAATACTCCTTCTGCAGTTTTTATGGGATTGCTTTCCAATTTTGTGCGATTGTTCCTCTTGAAAATTTACATTTTTGCAGACACGTCAAAAATTAGCTAAGTTGGGGGGAGGGGGATTTGTAACTTTTTGTAAGCAGTTTTTAAAATGCTTCTGCTCAAATAATTTGGAAATGGCAGTCTCCTTTTAAAAAGTTAGTTTTCTGGCGTACCGCCAAAAATTGGCTAAATGTGGGGCATTTAAAAATATTTAGTAGCCAATTTCCAAAATTCTATTTTTCCCACAAAAATATCTCAATGAGAGCATTTAAGCAAATTTTCAAAATGCTTCTTCTACAATTTTGACTGTATTTCTTTATAATTTTTTACGAATTTTGAACAACCGGGTTTATCAATATGGGTGTAGGAAAAAATGGAACTGGAAAAAATGGCACCCGAAAAAATGGCACCGGCAAAAATGGCACTGGAAAAAATGGTACCCGAAAAATGGCACTTTTGAACATACGGAAAAATGGCACTTTTATTTTTCATCACATGTATATTAAACCCTGAATAAAAAAAAGAATTGCAGTTAAAAAAGAATCATTTCATGTATCAAGGACCAAGTTATACAAACAACTCGATACGTATTTACGTTAGCACGTGATGAATTTTTACGTAACGTTCTATCTATGGAAATGTGGCATAATATTACTCACCGGGGTTCCTTTATGGTTCTATAGCCTTACCCTGAACGTTTCTCGGACGTATCCGCAGGGTTCCTTTCCCCTTAACTGGACATTTCCTTGATATACTTCTTATATAAACGCATGTATATCGCAGTGTTTTACTCAGAAATGCTAAAATTTTATGGCGAGCAGTTAAAATGGAAATAATTCAGTGAATTATATAAATCGTACGCAGTATACTTGAAGAGAACATTTTTATCTAAACTATGGACCCTGTAATAAATAATTGATATATGAAAATTAAGGGAAATTTAATTTACAATTTTATGTAAAATATGTTATAGGCAAGACTTTTCTCCTAGCTTTAGTTAAGACAAAATTGTCTTTCAACCACTATTTCAGCAAATTATTGGCGAATCACAAAGAGAGAGAAACAATAGTAAATCAGGTTCCGCTTCGCTCATCCAAATTAAAAAAACCGACGATTATATAACTGGCGTTAGATAAGATTCAAGTAAGAAATTGGTTTTTCGCCAATATTTCCGCGAATTTTTCCGAATTGCGAAAAAAAAACGGTAATGGCCAGTAAGTGCCAAAGACGGCTAACTTTATGTAAATATGAAGAGATCAAGGACATTTCTCTGGTGTGAGTTAAGATTTTACTGATTTTTTTGTTTTTAGCTAATATTTAGGCCAAATTTTGCCCAATAACGAAAAACAAGTTATGTCCGGGTCAGAAGTAATGATTGCTGCCTATACTTTAAACTTCAAGGCAACGAGCTATTTTGGTGGAGCTTGTTAAGATTTTAATTTTTTTTATTTCGCCAAAATTTTCGCTAATTTACTTTGCCAATCACTAGAAAAGATTAAATGCCAGAAAGGTAATAATGCCTGCTACCTTAAGTTAAATTTTCACCAAAGGAAGACTATTTTCCTGGAGTTCGGGTTTTAGTGAAAAAGTTTTTGTTCTTTTTTCTTGCTAAAATTTCCGCCCAATTTTTTTGCCAATCACTAAAAAAGTAAAACTAAAAGTAAATGCTTGTTACCTTTACCTAAAATTTCAAGACAGTTAGAGTATTTTTCAGGGGTTTAAGATTTTGCCAAATAAATTACGTTTTAGCCAATATTTCCTGCAATTTTTGCCAGGATTTCCGCTATTTTCCTGGAATTCGTTAGGACTTCACATCATCCAAAATCTCAAGACTTTCAGGCTAAAAATCTAGCTTTTGATTGAAGTTGAGGCTAAAAACCGTTTTCAAAAGGCCATGTGTGTTGTCTGGTATCAGGATGAAAAAAAAGTTTTACAATTATTTTATTCTTTTATGTTCAAGCATAATAATACAGACATAATTATACAAACACAATGCCAAGTACAAGAACAAACAAATATTGATGAGCACTTAAGACCTCAACACAACTTTTCATCAATTGCGGCATTTCAATGAGTGGCGTCACTCCACGCACTCACGACAATAACCACAATCTCATGCATACACGCCACTGGGCATCCTGCAGCCCACGAAAACATGCCATTTATCGCAAACCCATGCACACCCGCCAGTTACCGTAAACTCATGCACACACGCCATTTACTGTAAACCAACACACACACACACACACACACACACACACCAATTACCGTTAGCCCACGCACACGCCAGTTACTGTAAGCCCACGCACAAACACCATTTACCATAAGCCTACACACGCGCCAGTTACCATAAGCCCACGCACACACATCATTTACCGTAAGCCCACGCACACACGCAATTTAAGCCAACGCACACATCCAATTTACCGTAAGCCCACGCACACATGCCACTTACCGTAAGCCCTTGCGCACACACCAGATACTGTAAGCTCTAACACACACGCCAGTTACGTTAAGTCCACGCACACATCCCATTTACCGTAAGCCCACGCACACATGCCAGTTGACGTCAGCTCTTGTGCACACGCCAATTACTGTTTTGTGTTCCGCAAGTCCTTGTGCACGTACACACGCCATTTACCGTAAGCCCACACACACACGCCATTAACAGTAAGCCCTTGTGCACACGCCAGTTACCGTAAACCCTTGCACACATGCCAGTTACTGTAAGCCCTTGTGCACACGCCATTTACCGTATGCCCGCACACACGCGCCATTTACCGTAAGCCCTTGCGCACACGCCAGTTACAGTAAGCCTTTGCACATACGCCAGTTAGCGTAAGCACAAACACACACGCCATTTACCTGTAAGTCCTTGCGCACTATCCAGTTTGCTTAATTTTACTTATTTATACATTGAGCCGTATGTGTCATGTCCATATTATAATTGTACACGTGCCACATGCACAACAGAATAACTACACGTGTCATATCCACATAAGAACTGTACATGTATCACGTTTACGTAAAAATAACTGCACACGTGCTATGTTTACACCTAAAATTTCAAGACAGCCTATTTTCCAGCAGTAAATATTTTAGATTTTTTTTGGATTTTTTTCGAAATTTTCCCCATCTTTTTTTTACCAGTCACCAAAAAAAGTAAGAGGCAGGTGGGTAGTAACGCTTGCTACTGTCATTCAAAATTTCAAGACAGTAAGACTATTTTCCTGGTGAAGCCCATGCGTGTTGTCTGGTATCCGGTCGAAAAAAAAAATTGTACAATTACTTTTATTCTTTTATGTTCAAGCACAATAGTCCAGAGTATTATACAAAAACAGTGTCTAGTAAGAGAACAAGCAAAAAAATTGATGAGCACTAAAGACCTCAACACAACTTTAGATTAAATCCGACTTTACAAATGAGAGGCGCGACTCAATGCTCCCAAACCATAACCGTAATCTCATGCATGCACGCCATTGGGCATTCCCCAGTTACCATAAGCTCTTGCGCACACATAATTTACCGTAAGCCGATGCACACACACCAGCTACCGTAAGCCCTTGGGCACACGCCATTTACCGTAAGGCCTTGCACACACACCATTTACAGTAAGCTATAGTGCACATGCCATTTACAGTAAGCCCACGCACACACGCCAGTTACCGTAAGCCCTTGTGCACGCACAATTTACCGTAAGCCCTTGCGCACACGCCAGTTACCGTAAGGCCACACACACACGCCATTTACCGTAAGTCCTTTCGCACACGCCAGTTACCTTAAGCCCTTGCACACACGCTATTTACCGTAAGGCCACAGACACACGCTAGTTACCGCAAGCCCTTGCGCACACGCCATTTACCGTAAGCCCTTGCACACACGCCAGTTACCGTAAGCCCACACACACACACCAGTTACCGTAAGCCCTTGCACACACACACGCCATTTACGGTAAGCTATGGTGCACACGCCATTTACCGTTAGCCCTTGCGCACACGTCAGTTACCGTAAGGCCACACACACACACCATTTACCGTAAGCCCTTGCGCACACGCCAGTTACCTTAAGCCTTTGCACATACGCTAGTTACCGTAAGGCCACACACACACGCCAGTTACCGTAAGCCCTTGTGCACACGCCATTTACCGTAAGCCCTTGCACACACACGCCATTTACGGTAAGCTATAGTGCACATGCCATTTACCGTAAGCCCACGCACACACGCCATTTACCGTGATCCTACGCGCACACGTCAGTTACCGTAAGCCCTTGTGCACGCGCCATTTACCGTAAGCCCTTGCGCGCGCGCCAGTTACCGTAAGGCCACACACACCATTTACCGTAAGCCCTTGCGCACACGCCAGTTACCTTAAGCCTTTGCACACACGCTAGTTACCGTAAGGCCACACACACACCTCAGTTACCGTAAGCCCTTACGCACACGCCATTTACCGTAAGCCCTTGCACACACGCCAGTTACCGTAAGCCCACACACACGCGCCAGTTACCGTAAGCCCTTGTACACTACCCAGTTTGCTTAATTTTACTTATTTATACATTGAGCCGTGTGTATCATGTCCACATTATAATAACTGTACACGTGCCATGTGCACATCAGAATTACTGTACACGTGCCTTGTTCACATAAGAATAAATGTACGCGTGTCACATCCACATTAAATTACAGGTCACATTAGAAAAGCGTGGACTTCTGTGATTATTCAAACTACGCTTATTGGTATGGATTTAACAAACGCTTGGAAGCAAATATATCTACAATTTTTTAAAATTATCTTCTGCAATTATTTTTGGAATCAATAATTTTTCGAAAACATGCCATTTATCGCAAACCCATGCACACCCGCCAGTTACCATAAACTCATGCACACACGCCATTTACTGTAAACCAACACAAACACACACCAATTACCGTTAGCCCACGCACACGCCAGTTACTGTAAGCCAACGCACAAACACCATTCACCATAAGCCCTTGCACACGCCAGTTACCGAAAAGCCACCCACACACCAGTTACCGTAAGCCCTTGTGCACACGCCATTTACCGTAAGCCCTTGCACACACACACGCCATTTACGGTAAGCTATAGTGCACATGCCATTTACCGTAAGCCCACGCACACACGCCATTTACCGTGATCCTACGCGCACACGTCAGTTACCGTAAGCCCTTGTGCACGCGCCATTTACCGTAAGCCCTTGCGCACACGCCAGTTACCGTAAGGCCACACACACGCGCCATTTACGTAAGCCCTTGCGCACACGCCAGTTACCGCAAGGCCACACACACACGCCATTTACCGTAAGCCCTTGCACACACGCCAGTTACCGTAAGTCCTTGCGCACACGCCATTCACCGTAAGCCCTTGCAAATAAGCCAGTAAGTGTAAGCCCTTGTGCATACGCCATTTACGGTAAGCTATAGTGCACATGCCATTTACCGTAAGACCACACATACACGCCATTTACCGTAAGCCCTTGCGCACATGCCAGTTACCTTAAGCCCTTGCGCCCACGCCATTTACCATAAGCCCTTGCACACACACACGCCATTTACGGTAAGCTATGGTGCACACGCCATTTACTGTAAGCCCTTGCGCACACGCCAGTTACCGTAAGGCCACACACACACGCCATTTACCGTAAGCCCTTGCACACACGCCAGTTACCGTAAGTCCTTGCGCACACGCCATTCACCGTAAGCCCTTGCAAACACGCCAGTAAGTGTAAGAACTTGTGCATACGCCATTTACGGTAAGCTATAGTGCACATGCCATTTACCGTAAGCCCACGCACACACGCCATTTACCGTGATCCTACGCGCACACGTCAGTTACCATAAGCCCTTGTGCACGCGCCATTTACCGTAAGCCCTTGCGCACACGCCAGTTACCGTAAGGCCACACACACGCGCCATTTACGTAAGCCCTTGCGCACACGCCAGTTACCGTAAGCCCTTGCGCACACGCCAGTTACCTTAAGCCTTTGCACATACGCTAGTTACCGTAAGGCGACACACACACGCCAGTTACCGTTAGCCCTTGCGCACACGCAATTTACCATAAGCCCTTGCACACACGCCAGTTACCGTAAGCCCACACACACACACCAGTTACCGTAAGCCCTTGCACACACACACGCCATTTACGGTAAGCTATGGTGCACACGCCATTTACCGTAAGCCCTTGCGCACACGCCAGTTACCGTAAGGCCACACACACACACACCATTTACCGTAAGCCCTTGCGCACACGCCAGTTACCTTAGGCCTTTGCACATACGCTAGTTACCGTAAGGCCACACACACACGCCAGTTACCGTAAGCCGTTGCGCACACGCCATTTACCGTAAGCCCTTGCACACACGCCAGTTACCGTAAGCCCACACACACACCAGTTACCGAAAGCCCTTGTGCATACGCCATTTACGGTAAGCTATAGTGCACATGCCATTTACCGTAAGCCCACACATACACGCCATTTACCGTAAGCCCTTGCGCACACGCCAGTTACCTTAAGCCCTTGCGCACACGCCAGTTACCTTAAGCCTTTGCACACACACACGTCAGTTACCGTAAGCCCTTGGGCACACGCCATTTACCGTAAGCCCTTGCACACACACACGCCATTTACGGTAAGCTATGGCGCACACGCCATTTACTGTAAGCCCTTCCGCACACGCCAGTTACCGTAAGGCCACACACTCACGCCATTTACCGTAAGCCCTTGCGCACACGGCAGTTACCTTAAGCCTTTGCACATACGCTAGTTACCGTAAGGCCACACACACACACCAGTTACCATACAAAGCACACCGGCCCCATGATCTCTCGCTTTTATAACAAACACATAAAATCGTGCGTTAGATAGTCAGATAACTCGCAAAAGCCCTCTTGCATTATCAGACACCTCCCAGCATTGTGACGCCACCCAGGTGTTGCGTAGCAACTTTCGTTTCGCAAACCATGACGGATTTCGTCAAGAAGTATTCGAAGGCGTCAGCTTGGCTTGAACGAGGAAGAACACCCTTGCTTTCTCATCAGTTTTTTTGTATAACCCGATCGGTAATCGTTTATTTTTTTCTAAATAATTAGACCCGGTCGTCAACCAACGTTTTTTTCATTATTTCTTGACAAATTTGTTGAACCGGCGTTGGCCAAGATTGTTGTTTCTTTTTTTCGCGCAATATGGTTTGGTTTGTTGCTTGAATATGATCAGATGCACCAAAACATCAGCTTTTAAAATTGATGAAACGAGTGTTTAAGGTGTTTCATACACTCTAATTTTAAAATATACTTAAGGACAAAGGAAAGTTTACACACTAAAATTGAATATTTCTTCAAAATTATTTTTCGCGAAATTTTGCCCAAAGAATTTAGCCCAATTATACACCACAGGCTTTAATTTTCAAGCTGTTTCTAAGGGTTTTGGTAAGTGGCAAATTATTCGATGTGAGTGCCTATCCTTTGAATTTTCACTTGCTTGTAGTAAAACTCCTGTTAGCGTAACACAGGAAAGCCAGGGTAGAGATCAAAGCGGACGTCCTCGCCCTACCACGTCTCGTCAGGATCGGCGCATCCGGATCATATAACTCCGTGATCGCTTTTACACTGCAACAATGACTGCCAGCGGAGATACACGGAAGAACAAATCAGCCGGATAAAGCACAGTCACAAGACGCCGTGAAACCCGAATTTGGGTGCATCAAATTGCTGTGGAATGATAGAACACATCGAAATCGAGTTAAGCAAACAATCGCGATAAAAGCCCTTGAACATGCATTATTGGCGAAAGTCATTTTTATTGATGAGTCTAGTGTTTTTACTCGAAATTTTCCAGACCCGCTTTTTTTATTTGCGATTTTAGTGACAAGGTGATGTGTGCATATAAACCGTCCTTTATTACAATTTCCTGGGGGGAAATGGTGAAGCTTTTTGCATTCTCAGTACAATAATCACACAAAATCCATAATCGACGACAATCTGATCAGCACCAATATATGAACATTTTAGTGAATATTAAAAGAAGAATGTACAGGGACATTGTGACCAGTCGAGATCTAGTAAATCAATAGGCTTGTATGGTGCCAAAAAGGGCCGGTGCCATTTTTTCCAGTGCAATTTTTTCCTACACCCGCTCTGATGACATCAGCAGCAGGGCACCCTTCGTCTGTATGTACGAGTGCAAACTTTTACTTAAAATGCTTCTTCTCTCTCAGCTTTGATCGGGTCGGATTCCTTTTAAATTTTTTACGACTTTTTGCTATTTAGGCCTCTCTTGAAATTCGAAATTACTTGTTTATGGCAATCCGCCAAGAATTAGCCAAATGGGGACTTTTTAAAATTATTTGTTTGCCAATTTTCAAAATGCTTCTTCCTCTATTTGTATAAGATTTCTTTTCAATTTTGAACGATTGTTCCCTGGTCAGTTCTCGCTTGAAAAAAAAACTTTTTTGGCGATCAGGCGAAAATTGGCAAGATTAGAGGCATTTATAACATTTTGCTATCCAGTTTTCAAAGTGCTTCTTCTTTTGCAATTTTGATTGATTACCTTACAATTTCGCATAAAGTTTCTCCAGGCTTTCTTCTCTTGAAAAGCTATTCTTGTGATGATCCAACAGGAATGTTGCTTTTATCGCGATGTTCCAAAACTTGGCTAAATGAGGGCATCTAAAAATATTTAGAAGCCAATATTCAAAATACTCCTTCTGCAGTTTTTATGGGATTGCTTTCCAATTTTGTGCGATTGTTCCTCTTGAAAATTTACATTTTTGCAGACACGTCAAAAATTAGCTAAGTTGGGGGGAGGGGGATTTGTAACTTTTTGTAAGCAGTTTTTAAAATGCTTCTGCTCAAATAATTTGGAAATGGCAGTCTCCTTTTAAAAAGTTAGTTTTCTGGCGTACCGCCAAAAATTGGCTAAATGTGGGGCATTTAAAAATATTTAGTAGCCAATTTCCAAAATTCTATTTTTCCCACAAAAATATCTCAATGAGAGCATTTAAGCAAATTTTCAAAATGCTTCTTCTACAATTTTGACTGTATTTCTTTATAATTTTTTACGAATTTTGAACAACCGGGTTTATCAATATGGGTGTAGGAAAAAATGGAACTGGAAAAAATGGCACCCGAAAAAATGGCACCGGCAAAAATGGCACTGGAAAAAATGGTACCCGAAAAATGGCACTTTTGAACATACGGAAAAATGGCACTTTTATTTTTCATCACATGTATATTAAACCCTGAATAAAAAAAAGAATTGCAGTTAAAAAAGAATCATTTCATGTATCAAGGACCAAGTTATACAAACAACTCGATACGTATTTACGTTAGCACGTGATGAATTTTTACGTAACGTTCTATCTATGGAAATGTGGCATAATATTACTCACCGGGGTTCCTTTATGGTTCTATAGCCTTACCCTGAACGTTTCTCGGACGTATCCGCAGGGTTCCTTTCCCCTTAACTGGACATTTCCTTGATATACTTCTTATATAAACGCATGTATATCGCAGTGTTTTACTCAGAAATGCTAAAATTTTATGGCGAGCAGTTAAAATGGAAATAATTCAGTGAATTATATAAATCGTACGCAGTATACTTGAAGAGAACATTTTTATCTAAACTATGGACCCTGTAATAAATAATTGATATATGAAAATTAAGGGAAATTTAATTTACAATTTTATGTAAAATATGTTATAGGCAAGACTTTTCTCCTAGCTTTAGTTAAGACAAAATTGTCTTTCAACCACTATTTCAGCAAATTATTGGCGAATCACAAAGAGAGAGAAACAATAGTAAATCAGGTTCCGCTTCGCTCATCCAAATTAAAAAAACCGACGATTATATAACTGGCGTTAGATAAGATTCAAGTAAGAAATTGGTTTTTCGCCAATATTTCCGCGAATTTTTCCGAATTGCGAAAAAAAAAACGGTAATGGCCAGTAAGTGCCAAAGACGGCTAACTTTATGTAAATATGAAGAGATCAAGGACATTTCTCTGGTGTGAGTTAAGATTTTACTGATTTTTTTGTTTTTAGCTAATATTTAGGCCAAATTTTGCCCAATAACGAAAAACAAGTTATGTCCGGGTCAGAAGTAATGATTGCTGCCTATACTTTAAACTTCAAGGCAACGAGCTATTTTGGTGGAGCTTGTTAAGATTTTAATTTTTTTTATTTCGCCAAAATTTTCGCTAATTTACTTTGCCAATCACTAGAAAAGATTAAATGCCAGAAAGGTAATAATGCCTGCTACCTTAAGTTAAATTTTCACCAAAGGAAGACTATTTTCCTGGAGTTCGGGTTTTAGTGAAAAAGTTTTTGTTCTTTTTTCTTGCTAAAATTTCCGCCCAATTTTTTTGCCAATCACTAAAAAAGTAAAACTAAAAGTAAATGCTTGTTACCTTTACCTAAAATTTCAAGACAGTTAGAGTATTTTTCAGGGGTTTAAGATTTTGCCAAATAAATTACGTTTTAGCCAATATTTCCTGCAATTTTTGCCAGGATTTCCGCTATTTTCCTGGAATTCGTTAGGACTTCACATCATCCAAAATCTCAAGACTTTCAGGCTAAAAATCTAGCTTTTGATTGAAGTTAAGGCTAAAAACCGTTTTCAAAAGGCCATGTGTGTTGTCTGGTATCAGGATGAAAAAAAAGTTTTACAATTATTTTATTCTTTTATGTTCAAGCATAATAATACAGACATAATTATACAAACACAATGCCAAGTACAAGAACAAACAAATATTGATGAGCACTTAAGACCTCAACACAACTTTTCATCAATTGCGGCATTTCAATGAGTGGCGTCACTCCACGCACTCACGCCAATAACCACAATCTCATGCATACACGCCACTGGGCATCCTGCAGCCCACGAAAACATGCCATTTATCGCAAACCCATGCACACCCGCCAGTTACCGTAAACTCATGCACACACGCCATTTACTGTAAACCAACACACACACACACACACACACACACACACACCAATTACCGTTAGCCCACGCACACGCCAGTTACTGTAAGCCCACGCACAAACACCATTTACCATAAGCCTACACACGCGCCAGTTACCATAAGCCCACGCACACACATCATTTACCGTAAGCCCACGCACACACGCAATTTAAGCCAACGCACACATCCAATTTACCGTAAGCCCACGCACACATGCCACTTACCGTAAGCCCTTGCGCACACACCAGATACTGTAAGCTCTAACACACACGCCAGTTACGTTAAGTCCACGCACACATCCCATTTACCGTAAGCCCACGCACACATGCCAGTTGACGTCAGCTCTTGTGCACACGCCAATTACTGTTTTGTGTTCCGCAAGTCCTTGTGCACGTACACACGCCATTTACCGTAAGCCCACACACACACGCCATTAACAGTAAGCCCTTGTGCACACGCCAGTTACCGTAAACCCTTGCACACATGCCAGTTACTGTAAGCCCTTGTGCACACGCCATTTACCGTATGCCCGCACACACGCGCCATTTACCGTAAGCCCTTGCGCACACGCCAGTTACAGTAAGCCTTTGCACATACGCCAGTTAGCGTAAGCACAAACACACACGCCATTTACCTGTAAGTCCTTGCGCACTATCCAGTTTGCTTAATTTTACTTATTTATACATTGAGCCGTATGTGTCATGTCCATATTATAATTGTACACGTGCCACATGCACAACAGAATAACTACACGTGTCATATCCACATAAGAACTGTACATGTATCACGTTTACGTAAAAATAACTGCACACGTGCTATGTTTACACCTAAAATTTCAAGACAGCCTATTTTCCAGCAGTAAATATTTTAGATTTTTTTTGGATTTTTTTCGAAATTTTCCCCATTTTTTTTTTACCAGTCACCAAAAAAAGTAAGAGGCAGGTGGGTAGTAACGCTTGCTACTGTCATTCAAAATTTCAAGACAGTAAGACTATTTTCCTGGTGAAGCCCATGCGTGTTGTCTGGTATCATGTCGAAAAAAAAATTGTACAATTACTTTTATTCTTTTATGTTCAAGCACAATAGTCCAGAGTATTATACAAAAACAGTGTCTAGTAAGAGAACAAGCAAAAAAATTGATGAGCACTAAAGACCTCAACACAACTTTAGATTAAATCCGACTTTACAAATGAGAGGCGCGACTCAATGCTCCCAAACCATAACCGTAATCTCATGCATGCACGCCATTGGGCATTCCCCAGTTACCATAAGCTCTTGCGCACACATAATTTACCGTAAGCCGATGCACACACACCAGCTACCGTAAGCCCTTGGGCACACGCCATTTACCGTAAGGCCTTGCACACACACCATTTACAGTAAGCTATAGTGCACATGCCATTTACAGTAAGCCCACGCACACACGCCAGTTACCGTAAGCCCTTGTGCACGCACAATTTACCGTAAGCCCTTGCGCACACGCCAGTTACCGTAAGGCCACACACACACGCCATTTACCGTAAGTCCTTTCGCACACGCCAGTTACCTTAAGCCCTTGCACACACGCTATTTACCGTAAGGCCACAGACACACGCTAGTTACCGCAAGCCCTTGCGCACACGCCATTTACCGTAAGCCCTTGCACACACGCCAGTTACCGTAAGCCCACACACACACACCAGTTACCGTAAGCCCTTGCACACACACACGCCATTTACGGTAAGCTATGGTGCACACGCCATTTACCGTTAGCCCTTGCGCACACGTCAGTTACCGTAAGGCCACACACACACACCATTTACCGTAAGCCCTTGCGCACACGCCAGTTACCTTAAGCCTTTGCACATACGCTAGTTACCGTAAGGCCACACACACACGCCAGTTACCGTAAGCCCTTGTGCACACGCCATTTACCGTAAGCCCTTGCACACACACGCCATTTACGGTAAGCTATAGTGCACATGCCATTTACCGTAAGCCCACGCACACACGCCATTTACCGTGATCCTACGCGCACACGTCAGTTACCGTAAGCCCTTGTGCACGCGCCATTTACCGTAAGCCCTTGCGCGCGCGCCAGTTACCGTAAGGCCACACACGCCATTTACCGTAAGCCCTTGCGCACACGCCAGTTACCTTAAGCCTTTGCACACACGCTAGTTACCGTAAGGCCACACACACACCTCAGTTACCGTAAGCCCTTACGCACACGCCATTTACCGTAAGCCCTTGCACACACGCCAGTTACCGTAAACCCACACACACGCGCCAGTTACCGTAAGCCCTTGTACACTACCCAGTTTGCTTAATTTTACTTATTTATACATTGAGCTGTGTGTATCATGTCCACATTATAATAACTGTACACGTGCCATGTGCACATCAGAATTACTGTACACGTGCCTTGTTCACATAAGAATAAATGTACGCGTGTCACATCCACATTAAATTACAGGTCACATTAGAAAAGCGTGGACTTCTGTGATTATTCAAACTACGCTTATTGGTATGGATTTAACAAACGCTTGGAAGCAAATATATCTACAATTTTTTAAAATCATCTTCTACAATTATTTTTGGAATCAATAATTTTTCGAAAACATGCCATTTATCGCAAACCCATGCACACCCGCCAGTTACCATAAACTCATGCACACACGCCATTTACTGTAAACCAACACAAACACACACCAATTACCGTTAGCCCACGCACACGCCAGTTACTGTAAGCCAACGCACAAACACCATTCACCATAAGCCCTTGCACACGCCAGTTACCGAAAAGCCACCCACACACCAGTTACCGTAAGCCCTTGTGCACACGCCATTTACCGTAAGCCCTTGCACACACACACGCCATTTACGGTAAGCTATAGTGCACATGCCATTTACCGTAAGCCCACGCACACACGCCATTTACCGTGATCCTACGCGCACACGTCAGTTACCGTAAGCCCTTGTGCACGCGCCATTTACCGTAAGCCCTTGCGCACACGCCAGTTACCGTAAGGCCACACACACGCGCCATTTACGTAAGCCCTTGCGCACACGCCAGTTACCGCAAGGCCACACACACACGCCATTTACCGTAAGCCCTTGCACACACGCCAGTTACCATAAGTCCTTGCGCACACGCCATTCACCGTAAGCCCTTGCAAATACGCCAGTAAGTGTAAGCCCTTGTGCATACGCCATTTACGGTAAGCTATAGTGCACATGCCATTTACCGTAAGACCACACATACACGCCATTTACCGTAAGCCCTTGCGCACATGCCAGTTACCTTAAGCCCTTGCGCCCACGCCATTTACCATAAGCCCTTGCAGACACACACGCCATTTACGGTAAGCTATGGTGCACACGCCATTTACTGCAAGCCCTTGCGCACACGCCAGTTACCGTAAGGCCACACACACACGCCATTTACCGTAAGCCCTTGCACACACGCCAGTTACCGTAAGTCCTTGCGCACACGCCATTCACCGTAAGCCCTTGCAAACACGCCAGTAAGTGTAAGAACTTGTGCATACGCCATTTACGGTAAGCTATAGTGCACATGCCATTTACCGTAAGCCCACACATACACGCCATTTACCGTTTGCCCTTGCGCACATGCCAGTTACCTTAAGCCCATGCGCCCACGCCATTTACGGTGAGCTATGGTGCACACGCCATTTACTGTAAGCCCTTGCGCACACGCCAGTTACCGAAAGGCCACACACTCACGCCATTTACCGTAAGCCCTTGCGCACACGCCAGTTACCTTAAGCCTTTGCACATACGCTAGTTACCGTAAGGCGACACACACACGCCAGTTACCGTTAGCCCTTGCGCACACGCAATTTACCATAAGCCCTTGCACACACGCCAGTTACCGTAAGCCCACACACACACACCAGTTACCGTAAGCCCTTGCACACACACACGCCATTTACGGTAAGCTATGGTGCACACGCCATTTACCGTAAGCCCTTGCGCACACGCCAGTTACCGTAAGGCCACACACACACACACCATTTACCGTAAGCCCTTGCGCACACGCCAGTTACCTTAGGCCTTTGCACATACGCTAGTTACCGTAAGGCCACACACACACGCCAGTTACCGTAAGCCCTTGCGCACACGCCATTTACCGTAAGCCCTTGCACACACGCCAGTTACCGTAAGCCCACACACACACCAGTTACCGAAAGCCCTTGTGCATACGCCATTTACGGTAAGCTATAGTGCACATGCCATTTACCGTAAGCCCACACATACACGCCATTTACCGTAAGCCCTTGCGCACACGCCAGTTACCTTAAGCCCTTGCGCACACGCCAGTTACCTTAAGCCTTTGCACACACACACGTCAGTTACCGTAAGCCCTTGGGCACACGCCATTTACCGTAAGCCCTTGCACACACACACGCCATTTACGGTAAGCTATGGCGCACACGCCATTTACTGTAAGCCCTTCCGCACACGCCAGTTACCGTAAGGCCACACACTCACGCCATTTACCGTAAGCCCTTGCGCACACGGCAGTTACCTTAAGCCTTTGCACATACGCTAGTTACCGTAAGGCCACACACACACACCAGTTACCGTAAGCCCTTGTGCACACGCCATTTACCGTAAGCCCTTGCACACACACGCCATTTACGGTAAGCTATAGTGCACATGCCATTTACCGTAAGCCCACGCACACACGCCATTTACCGTGATCCTACGCGCACACGTCAGTTACCGTAAGCCCTTGTGCACGCGCCATTTACCGTAAGCCCTTGCGCGCGCGCCAGTTACCGTAAGGCCACACACGCCATTTACCGTAAGCCCTTGCGCACACGCCAGTTACCTTAAGCCTTTGCACACACGCTGGTTACCGTAAGGCCACACACACACCTCAGTTACCGTAAGCCCTTACGCACACGCCATTTACCGTAAGCCCTTGCACACACGCCAGTTACCGTAAGCCCACACACACGCGCCAGTTACCGTAAGCCCTTGTACACTACCCAGTTTGCTTAATTTTACTTATTTATACATTGAGCCGTGTGTATCATGTCCACATTATAATAACTGTACACGTGCCAAGTGCACATCAGAATTACTGTACACGTGCCTTGTTCACATAAGAATAAATGTACGCGTGTCACATCCACATTAAATTACATGTCACATTAGAAAAGCGTGGACTTCTGTTATTATTCAAACTACGCTTATTGGTATGGATTTAACAAACGCTTGGAAGCAAATATATCTACAATTTTTTAAAATTATCTTCTACAATTATTTTTGGAATCAATAATTTTTCGAAAACATGCCATTTATTGCAAACCCATGCACACCCGCCAGTTACCATAAACTCATGCACACACGCCATTTACTGTAAACCAACACAAACACACACCAATTACCGTTAGCCAACGCACACGCCAGTTACTGTAAGCCAACGCACAAACACCATTCACCATAAGCCCTTGCACACACGCCAGTTACCAAAAAGCCACACACACACCAGTTACCGTAAGCCCTTGTGCACACGCCATTTACCGTAAGCCCTTGCACACACACACGCCATTTACGGTAAGCTATAGTGCACATGCCATTTACCGTAAGCCCACGCACACACGCCATTTACCGTGATCCTACGCGCACACGTCAGTTACCGTAAGCCCTTGTGCACGCGCCATTTACCGTAAGCCCTTGCGCACACGCCAGTTACCGTAAGGCCACACACACGCGCCATTTACCGTAAGCCCTTGTGCATACGCCATTTACGGTAAGCTATAGTGCACATGCCATTTACCGTAAGCCCACACATACACGCCATTTACCGTAAGCCCTTGCGCACATGCCAGTTACCTTAAGCCCTTGCGCCCACGCCATTCACCATAAGCCCTTGCGCCCACGCCATTCACCATAAGCCCTTGCACACACACACGCCATTTACGGTAAGCTATGGTGCACGAGCCATTTACTGTAAGCCCTTGCGCACACGCCAGTTACCGTAAGCCCTTGCGCACACGCCAGTTACCGTAAGCCCTTGCGCACACGCCAGTTACCGTAAGCCCTTGCCCACACGCCAGTAAGTGTAAGCCCTTGTGCATACGCCATTTACGGTAAGCTATAGTGCACATGCCATTTACCGTAAGCCCACACATACACGCCATTTACCGTAAGCCCTTGCGCACATGCCAGTTACCTTAAGCCCTTGCGCCCACGCCATTTACCATAAGCCCTTGCACACACACACGCCATTTACGGTAAGCTATGGTGCACACGCCATTTACTGTAAGCCCTTGCGCACACGCCAGTTACCGTAAGGCCACACACACACGCCAGTTACCGTTAGCCCTTGCGCACACGCCAGTTACCGAAAAGCCACACACACACCAGTTACCGTAAGCCCTTGCACACACACGCCATTTACGGTAAGCTATAGTGCACATGCCATTTACCGTAAGCCCACGCACACACGCCATTTACCGTGATCCTACGCGCACACGTCAGTTACCGCAAGCCCTTGTGCACGCGCCATTTACCGTAAGGCCACACACACGCCATTTACCGTAAGCCCTTGCACACACGCCAGTTACCTTAAGCCTTTGCACACACGCCAGTTACCTTAAGCCTTTGCACACACGCTAGTTACCGTAAGACCACACACACACCTCAGTTACCGTAAGCCCTTGCGCACACTCCAGTTACCGTAAGCCCACACACACGCGCCAGTTACCGTAAGCCCTTGTACACTATCGAGTTTGCTTAATATTACTTATTTATACATTGAGCCGTGTGTATCATGTCCACATTATAATAACTGTACACGTGCCATGTGCACATCAGAATAAATGTACGCGTGTCACATCCACATTAAATTACAGGTCACATTAGAAAAGCGTGGACTTCTGTGATTATTCAAACTACGCTTATTGGTATGGATTTAACAAACGCTTGGAAGCAAATATATCTACAATTTTTTAAAATCATCTTCTACAATTATTTTTGGAATCAATAATTTTTCGAAAACATGCCATTTATCGCAAACCCATGCACACCCGCCAGTTACCATAAACTCATGCACACACGCCATTTACTGTAAACCAACACATACACACACACACAAATTACCGTTAGCCCACGCACATGCCAGTTACTGTAAGCCAACGCACAAACACCATTCACCAAAAGCCCTTGCACACACGCCAGTTACCGAAAAGCCACACACACACCAGTTACCGTAAGCCCTTGTGCACACGCCATTTAACGTAAGCCCTTGCACACACACGCCATTTACGGTAAGCTTTAGTGCACATGCCATTTACCGTAAGCCCACGCACACACGCCATTTACCGTGATCCTACGCGCACACGTCAGTTACCGTAAGCCCTTGTGCACACGCCAGTTACCTTAAGCCTTTGCACACACGTTAGTTACCGTAAGGCCACACACACACGTCAGTTACCGTAAGCCCTTGTACACGCGCCATTTACCGTAAGGCCACACAGACGCGCCATTTACCGTAAGCCCTTGCGCACACGCCAGTTACCGTAAGGCCACACACACACACGCCATTTACCGTAAGCCCTTGCGCACACGCCAGTTACCTTAAGCCTTTGCACACACGCTAGTTACCGTAAGGCCACACACACACGTCAGTTACCGTAAGTCCTTGCACACACGACATTTACCGTAAGCCCTTACGCACACGCCATTTACCGTAAGCCCTTGCACACACGCCAGTTACCGTAAGCCCACACACACGCGCCAGTTACCGTAAGCCCTTGCATACTATCCAGTTTGCTAAATTTTACTTATTTATACATTGAGCCGTGTGTATCATGTCCACATTATAATAACTGTACACGTGCCATGTGCACATCAGAATTACTGTACACGTGCCTTGTTCACATAAGAATAACTGTACGCGTGTCATATCCACATTAAATTACATGTCACATAAGAAAAGCGTGGACTTCTGTGATTATTCAAACTACGCTTATTGGTATGGATTTAACAAACGCTTGGAAGCAAATATATCTACAATTTTTTAAAATTATCTTCTACAATTATTTTTGGAATCAATAAATAATCTTTCGCTGCAACAAATTAATTTTCACCGAACCAGTATGGATTGGAGTTTGGATGGTTTTTCAGACAAAATGCACACACCTGATAAATGCTTTCATATGTTTTTTGCACGATAATAAGCACCCCACTCCCTACCCACTCACCCCCGTCGAAAAACACATGTATAACAAATAAGTGTAGACAAATTTAACACCGCAAGCCCATTATGCATTATCCAGTTACCGTAAGCCTATACACACGCCAGTTACCGTAAGCCCACGCACACACGCCAGTTAGTCTAAGCCCTTGCGCGCTATGCAGTTTACTTCATTTTACAAACGCTTGGACGCAAATATCTCCACAATTTTTAACAATTATTTTCTACAATTCTACAAGCCCGCGCACATACGCCATTCACCGTAAGCCCACGCAGATACGCCATTCACCGTAAGCCCACGCACATACGCCATGTACCGTAAGCCCACGCACACATGCGAGTTACTGTAAGCCCACACACACAAACGCCCGTTACCGTAAGCCCGTTCGCACTATGCAGTTTATTGACGAAACCGGTTAATCGCATAGCCGGTTTGCCAAGCCCTGTTATGTGTTTATCCGATATATGCGTTTATCCGGAATACTCTTGCCGTGCCTATTTTTTTTTCATTTGCGGTAGTTTATTAGAGGTGCATCCCCGCCCCTCATCCCCGCATTTAATTTTTCCAACAGAAAAGAAAAATAACGATTGCTTAGGTCTTTTCATTTCGATGTTCTTTCTGCCATTTTGACGAATTAAGCATAACCGACACAGTTTCGAACTATAAATGGTAAAATTTCTTTTTGGCTGCGTATTTAAATGATGACTTCGCGCTCACGGTTATCTGAAGCAACGTGGGGATTAAGGGTTTCAGGCAATTATCAGTGAGAGCTCAGGCAGCGCGGGGATTCGGAGTTGCAGGCCATTACCTAGCGTCAGCTAAGGCAGTGCGGGGATTAAGTAAGATAAAGGTCATTATCTAGTGAGAGCTGAGAGAGTGCGGTGATTAAGAGTTCGAGACTCACTGTTAACAACCGCGGTTGGGGTTGGGGTACATATACACAATGGGTCAAGTAAACAGAAGACAATGCATTAGATAAATGAACGAGGAGGTTCGCTTTAAGTGTGGCACTGTTTGGATAGTCACCCAGAATTCTGCAATTAACCGGTGTACTCCCATTTTAACGTGAAAAAGCTATGCGTTTATCCAGTTTATGCGATTAAGCGGTATGCAATTATCCGGTTATATTTCCAATAGATAACATTGGAAATGGTTTGGGATTTGCGAATAATATGCGGTTAATCGATTTATGCGTTAAACCGGTATGCGATTAAGTGATTTCATCTGTACTTCATTTTACTTATTTATACAATGAGCCGTATGTGTCATGTCCACATTATAATAATTGCACATGTGCCACGTGCAGATCAGAGTAATTGTACACGTACCATGATCTCATTATGATAATTTTACACGTATTATGTGCGCATCAGAATAACTGTACACGTGTCATGTGCACATCAGAATAACTGAACATATATCATGTCCACATAAGAATAACTGTGCATGTGTCATGTGCACACTAGAATAACTGTACACGTGTCATGTTCAAATAAGAATAACCATAAACGCGTCATGTCCACATAAGAATAACTGGACACGTGTAATGTCCACATAAGAATAACTGTACACGTGTCATATCCACATTAAATTACATGTCACATCTGATTATTCAAACTACCTTATTGACATGGATTTAACGAACGCTCGGACTTACGCAAATATCTCTAAAATTGCTTAGCAATTATTTCTTACAATTATTTTTGCAATCAATAAATATTCTTTCATTGCCACAATTTAATTTCTGCCGAATCATAATGGATTGTAGTTTGGATGGTTTTGCGGACAAAACACACACACCTTATACATTTTGCACGATACTCAGCCCCCTCCCCCCCCCCCCCCCACCGCACGTCCACACACACAGTACAACAAATAGGCGTATACAAATGTAACACCGCAAGCCAGCGCACTCTCTCCAATCACCGCAAGTCCTTGTGCATTCTCCAGTTACCGTAAGCCCATGCACATAAATCAGCTACGTAAACCCATGCACACAAACCAGTTATCATAAGCCCGTGCGCATTCTCCAGTTACCGTAAATCATTGCGCATTCTACATTTACCGTAAGCTGATGTACATGCGCCAACTACCGTAAACCATTTCGTACTCTCCAGTTACCTTAAGACGATGCGCATTCTCCAATGACTGTAGGCCATTAATGCGCATTCACCAGTTACCGTAACGCATGCGCATTCTGCAATTACCGTAAGCCATTAATGCGCATTCCCTAATTACCATAAGTCATTGCGCATTCTCTTATTACCGCTAACCATTACGCACTCTCCAATTACTGTAAGCCATTGCGCATTCTCCAAATACCGTAAACCTTTGCGCATTCTCCAGTTATCGTAAGCCCTTGCGCATTCTCCAATCACCGGAAGCCTTTGCGCATTCTCCAGTCACCGTAAGCCATTAATGCGCATTTTGCAATTACCGTAAACCATCGTGCATTTCCAATTACCGCAAACCATTGCGCATTCTCCAATTACCATATAAGCCATTAATGCGCATTCTCCCGTTACCTATTGCGCATTCTCCAATTACCTTAAGCCATTAATGCACATTCCCTAGTTACCGTAAGCAGTTTAAATTGGTTTCATTGTTCCCACATGCAATTTCCACTATTTTTTTTGGTCACCCTCATAAAATAGAAACCCATTCAATAATTGTGGAATTACAGAGCTCTGAAACAGTCTCTGAATGCCATTACTTTTGTCATGAGACGTAATTCAAGACTGCAGCTATTACATCACAAGCGAAACAAAGACGCGTCACCAAACTTTCTACTTGTGTGGGCTTTATTTATATCTCATTTCTATCTCACAGCTTCACGTAAAATCGTATTTCAGTTATAAAATTTTCCAGCAGTTCTCTACAAATATTCTCTTTAACATTCAACCTCACATTATATTTTATTACATAATTTAATGTTTTTTATGCCTGTGTTTTTATGGCGTTCCAATACGACCCGTTGTGTGGTTTGAATCTAAACATTGCCAAATTCTTGCGAGTTAGTCGAGTCATCCGCTCTAAGTTCGCTACCTGGTTGTCTACATGGCGACTGCGAAAATTTCAAGGCTGTCACATCAGAATGAATCTGTATGTCTGTGAAAGTAAAAGACGAGCTTGATTAAATCTGTATGTCTGTGAAAGTAAAAGACGAGCTTGATTAAACAAGACAGGTGACTATCTTTCTGTTTTCCTAAAATTTGGCCTTTTTTTTCTTTTTTTTTCTTTCTTTTTTTTTTTTTGGCTCGACAACACGTCACATATGAGTCTCAAAAATTCCACTATTCAACAAATTTAATAAACTGACATTGAATTTTTGCTTTTTTCTGAAATTTAGCATATGACAGCTTTCGCGATGAGTTTTGATCCGTTTTATGCCCATAAAGTGTTTTTAATGAAGGTACTTTATGGCAACTCGCCTTACTGTCGGTAAGCATCTGCCTCGGGCTCCTCCCAAGTTGCCGCCGGGTGTCGCTGCTCACGTGATTTCCAAATGCTGAAATGCAAACAGAAAACAAAATTCAGCATTCACACCGTTTTTAGCGACGATCCGAAGCATACGGGAGAAAAACAACGGAACAGAGAGAAATCCATGAGTGAAGAGATTTATGCCTGTGTTGGTGCTCATAAGTAACGGTGCGACTAAAACCATCTCTTTTTATATTTTGCTTGACACCGGGTCATTTGTACATCATTTTATAATAAAAGATACTTTTGAAAAGCAAAATAACCTTTTCGTTTCTTCTGCGGGATTCGTCATCTCACCCACCGGAAAAGGACTAATGACAGACAGACAAAACTCACCCAGAGTTGTGCCGTAACTCAATAAGTGTGGCAACTTATCGCCGAGGACGCCTTCATGCAGTGGTCGATCTGTCTGCAACAAAAGCAAAGGCGATATGAATCCAACCAGGCGGCCTCCTCTACATAAGTGAGGAGAGATTCCCCGTTTAACACATAATGTCAGCGGATATTAGTAAATTCAATGAAATTGAAAACTCTACACTGCCTAACACTTTTTTGGTCGATTTAAAAAATAAGACGCTGTTGCACATATACAATATATATATATATATATATATATATATATATGTATATATATATATATATATATTATTAACTGAAAAAACTTTAGGACGCCGGATCGAATAGTTTCAGAAAACGCGTCTGGACAAAATATATCTCAACTAACAACTAACGGACGCCGTCTGCAAATCGATAGGTATATCCCAGCTTACGTATGACGTAAACTGGGTTAAAAAATATATATTTTTGAGAAGTCGTATTTTTGACAATTGTTAACCGATTTAAAAGTAATACAAGGTTGCACAGCTACCATATATACATTTTCACTGCATAAAATTTCAGAATGCTAGATCGAATAGTTTCTCCGTGCTAACAAATTTCCTGAAAAAATCGCCATTTTTGACAAGTCATATTTTTGAGAAGTTTTGGCCGAAGTTGCACATCTACATTATATATATTCCCTGTCTAAAATTTCAGAACGCTAGATCGAATAGCTTGGAAGAACATGTTTGGACAAAATCTATCTCCGTGCAAACAAATTTACATAAAAATACACATTTTTGACAATTTTTGGCCGATTTCAAAAATAATACGACGTTGCACATGTACAATATATATATATATATATATATATATATATATATATATATATATATATATATATATATATATATATATATTGTACTGCGTGCTAACAAATTTCCTGAAAAACAAGTCGCATTTTTGAGGATTTTTGGCTGATTTCAGAAAAAATACGACGTTGCACACCTTCAATACATGTTCTAACCGTATGTCACAGGAAAAAGCTATACCGCAAATACTTTCAGAGATATAGCTCGGACACGAGGGCGAACAAAAGCGGACAGACAGACGGACAGGCAAGCTGAAACCTACATCCGCCACGTTACACGGGGGTAATAATCCAACCAGGCGGCCTCCAGTACAACAATCCAACCACGCTGCCTCCTGTACAATAATCCAACCAGGCTGCCTCCTGTGTAATAATCCAGCCAGGTTGCCTCTTGTACAATAATCCAAACAGGCGACCTCTGTACAATACTCAAACCAGGCGACCTCCTGTGCAATAATCCAGCCAGGCGGCCTCCTGTACAATAATCCACCCAGGCGGCCTCCTGTACAGTAATCAACCCAGGCGGCCTCCTGTGCAATAATCCAACCAGACTGCCTCCTGTGCAATAATCCAACCAGGCGACCTCCTGTGCAATAATCCACCCAGGCGGCCTCCTGTACAATAATCCAACCAGGCGACCTTCTGCGCAACAATCCAGCCAGGCAACCTCTGTACAATAATCAAACCAGGCGACCTCCTGTAGAATAATCCAACCAGGCTGCCTCCTGTGCAATAATCCACCCAGGCTGCCTCCTGTACAATAATCCAACCAGGCTGCTTCTAGTACAATAATCCAACCTGGCGGCCTCCCGTACAATAATACAGCCAGGTTGCCTCTTGTACAATAATCAACTCGGACGGCCACCTGCAGAATTTGGGCTCAATTTAAGTCCAGATCATATCAGAGAAGTTTTGCCAATTTGCCACACGACAAATTGATTGCAGTGGTTCGTGTACGTTACATGCAATCTGAGAGTTCGAATTTTAGAAAATTACCCTACAAGTTACTTTCAGTCTTCCTTCCAGACTCACGTTGGCTGATACAAAAGTACCATTTGAAAAACTGAATCTCCAAAACTTTATAAACCGATATTACGCAATTTTTTAGAGAGTCGAGAAAAAATAATTTTTTAAGAATGTTTTCCTGGTGATTTTTAAATTTAAAAACGCAGGAGACAAAGAACGTATTTTGGAGAATGACTTACACGGTTTGCTGCGCGTTTTGCTAAAAAATTCCAGGACTTGTTGAGATAAATTTTCAAGGTTCACGTTGATTCATATATTCACAACCTTCGAGAGAATTTGGCGAGTGTACTTTTGTACACAGTAAGACCACGCAAAATTGACTAATCATTTCTTGATAGGGAGTGCATTGTCCCTCGGGTCGTGTTCTAATTTTAACTGCATGTTCAATTTCCAGGACTTTCTGGTTAGAGAACTCCAAACTTCCCAGGATTTTCCACATCCTGCTTACAATTCGTCTTAAAAGCTACCATTCTCACCACTGTTTGGCTGATCGCCAAAGGAAAAGTAATTTTTCAAGAGATGACCACCAAGTAAACACTTCTGCAAATTTTGAAAGCAATCCAATCAAACCTGCAGTCAAAGAACTCTGCATCGATAGCCCCCCTCCCCTTCCCCCCCCCCCCCCCCGAAAAAAAGTCTGCCGGCAAACTGGTTAAAATTTTAAAAAAAATGAGATGAAAACAGGTTTTTCCTGTGGACTTTTTTTCTTTTGCTAATTCGGGCCTAGTTTGTTATTTAATTGTTCGCTTAAGAAAGCAAATTTATTTTGTGGGGTTCGACGGCTGGTTTATACACAAAAGTGGCCTACAACAACAGTATGACTAGAACTCAGGCCAAAGAAAAAGGAGGGTGCCTCAAAACCGGCACTCACTGTGACTTCAATGGGCGGCTGCCCCCAGGTGTCCCTCGTGACGTGAACACAATTCTGAAATGTAAAGAAAACTAATATTCGTGCTGTTCACTATTTGAAACGAAACTCTCCTGAGAAACTCTCCTGAAACGCTTTTTTTCAGTCTTCTGAGAACGTTTTTTTATGAGTACGCTTTTTACTGAGTAATTTTTTTAATGAGCACGTTTTCTCCAACCAATGAGTAGATTTTTTTGTAAGTCACTTTTTTATAATCTTGGCACAGCTCAGGGCAAACAAACCCCATTTGCTGAATTTCTGGCTAATAACCACAGTTCATTGCAACAGACGCTAATGACACAACCGGGCTACTAAACAGAATGCTACTAACATTATGTATGGGTCAGAGCCGTTTTGGAGGGGAGGTGGCCGGGATAAACATGTCAAATTTTCTTACCCGGAAACCGAAAAACCTGAGCATGGCTTAGGAACTGACAGCGTTCAAGCTGGAAGGGTTTATACGGTTTTATGTCCATGAAAACTGACACGTGAAAGGATTTTTGGCAACTCACCTTGCTGTTGGTAGGCATCTGCCTCGGGCTCCTCCCAAGTTGCCGCCGGGTGTCGCTGCTCACGTGATTCCCAAATGCTGAAATGCAAACAGAAAATAAAATGCAGCATTGACAATGTTTTTATCGTCGATCCGAATCATACGGGAGGAAAACAACGGAACAGAGGGAAATCCATGAGTGAAGAGATTTATGCCTGTGTTGGTGCTCATATGTAACAGTGCGACTAAAACCATCTCTTTTTATATTTTGCTTGACACCCGGGTCATTTGTACATCATTTTAAAATAAAAGGTGCTTTTGAAAAGCAAAATAACCTTCTGCGGGATTCCCCATCTCACCCACCGGAAAAGGACTAATGACAGACAGACAAGACTTACCCAGAGTTGTGCCGTAACTCAATAAGTGTGGCAACTTATCGCCGAGGACGCCTTCATGCGGTGGTCGATCTGTCTGCAACAAAAGCAAAGGCGATATGAATCTAACCAGGCGGCATCTTCTACATCAGTGAGGCAGGATCCCCTGTGTAACACATGTCACCGGCGGACATAGTACAATAATCCAACCAAACCGCCTCCTGCACAACAGGAGGGACCAGTGTTTTTGTGTCTACCCACTCTGCAATCAGTCACTTTGAACAGAAAACAGAACAAAAAAGTAGCCACATAATGTATTTTGTGCCGAAGCTATAGGTGCGCAAGTTTTCGAGCTTGCAAACATAAATGACGTCATAACTCGTAAATGATGACATCATAGGTACAACGTTGGCATGCAAAAAAAAAAATCCTTGCATAAAAGTAGTCTCATAACGTGTTTTGTGCTGGAGCCCTACGTAAGTTTTCGAGTTATTGAGCTTTCAAACATAAATAACGTAAAAACTCGTAAAAAATGACGTCATAGGTACAACGTTAGCATGTCAAAAAATCCCTGGCTTAAAAGTAGTCCCATGAGCTTTAAAACATATATGCCGCCATATAACTCTTAATGGATGACGTCATAGGCAGAAAAATTAAAATTTCGCAACCGTTCCAAAAAAATAAACGAAAAGCCGTATTTGCAGTGAGCCGGAAGAACTATCTTGGACATTGAAATCGATCTCTCGCCTCAACCATTGTAGGAGGTACACTTTGAACACTTTTTTTGCTTCATGTACATAAGTATGTTTTTTTTTTCAAATTTAAAAAATTTGTAAAAAATAAAAAAAATAATATAATCGATAAAAAATAACTAGAGCAGTGTACATAGCTCACATTGTTCCCACAGCCTCCCCCCCCTCCCCCCACCAGTTAAACACGGCCATCAATAGAAATTTTCCAAGGTCAGCTGGCGCATTTTCCTTGGCCCATTTACAATACAGATCTGTGCTTGTTCCCATAGAAGCTACATACCAAGTTTCTTGAAATCCTTGCAGCAGTTTTAAGTTATCGTGTTACTAAGTTCACACAATACTCAATCAAGATCTGAAATTTTCTTTACTCAATCAAGACCTGAAATTTTCTTAAGTCCAGCTGGTCCATTTTTCTTGGACGAACCTGGCCGATTTACAATACTGATCTGTGTTTGTTCCCATAGAAGCTACATACCATGTTTCATTAAAATCCTTGTACCAGTTTATAAGTTAGCGTGTTAACAAGCTCTTGATGACAGACCGACATACCGAACGACCTGTGGGGAATAAAAAAGTGACATACAGGACCACCAAGGGATGTTTTCTGCCAAAAATCAATTGAATCCGGCAAAAAAAAAATTATTTAGTGCCCAATTCGGGAATCGAACTCACAACCTCTCGATTTAAGATCACCATTACGCCACGGGTATGGTGTCTTCACTCATTTTTGTTGTTTCAAAATTTTGCCAGAAATTTACTCCAATAAAAACCACAAATAGACTGCACACCTCCAATACATATTCTATTACTGTATAGTGAAGATCCGACAGGCCGTCTCTTAATTATGACTCAAAATTAATGAAGCATAAATAAACAATTTCCAAAAATCGCAAAAAATCCATTTTTTCACGAAACAAACAATAGCCCCTCAGTGTTCAAAAACACACAAGTCAAAAATAAAAATGATCCCCAAAAATACATTTTTTAACGAAAATGAAAATAAAATAGCAGAGCATATTTGCACTATATGTGTGTTCTTCTCGCAACGTTTAAGCAAAATCCAACCAACTGTATATATCGCCTGTACATAGTAAAACTTGCAAGAAACTCGCCCCTTAAGTTAAAAAAAATCGCCAAAAATAGGACTTTTAGAAGATCGACAACAAAATAACATGGGTATCATCTGGACATGTGGTCCCAAACACGGATGCAAGTTTTGAGACAATCGGCCCGTTAGAAATCCCTGCAGACAGACAGACGGACACAAAAAATCTATATGTCTCCCTTGGGGCAGACATATAATAATCCATCCAGGCGGCTTCCTGTACAATAATCCAACACGGGGGGGGGGTGGGAGGTGGGGGGGGGTCTCCTGAACAATAGGAGACGGCTTTCTGTCGAATTAGGGCTTAGTCAGATCGGATGCAAAAGTAAGAAAAAAAAACAATTTCGAATAATCTGACACATGATAAACAAATTATTTGCAATGACTTGTTACATGTTACAGGCAATCTCAAGAGACTCTCACCTTGATGGAATCGATGTTCTTTTTTATTACTATCATCCCCTAGCTGAACTTTTTGCCTTCGCATTTGGGATGTAGGAATCAAAAAAACAGCTTACCCCTCAGTCTTCCTTGGCGTGTCCTTCGTGACGTCGTCTTCCTGGTGCAGTCCTCGTTCCAGATGCCGGTGTGGTACGTGCAGAAACGACATGGCGTGAGAGGACAGGAAAGAGGACAGCAACGAAAGGAAAGCGAAGAGCAAAAAAGGGGGAAAACAAGGAAAGACGAGAACGATGATAATATAAAATAAAAATAATAGTATCAAATAATTATGGCCGAAACGGCAGGACTGATTTCATTAGTCAATTGTTCCTTTGTTCGTCCTACTGACCGTAGCGGTGAATACGACATTTGAAATTTAGCTTAATTTACCTTAGTCTCAATCCCAATCGAGCAATGTTTTATTATCAGGTCGTCCCGGACATTACTTACGGAGAGCAGTTTTTACGCCAAACGGAAGCAACGATTTCATATAGTTGGCTCTTCCTTTGTTCTCTCTACTGATCGTTTTGCACTATATGGCATTTAAAATTTACCATTAAGGAGAAAAGTGGCAAAAATGCTAGAGTCTAGAACAGTTTCCGACACATTAACTCCCGACAAGACAATTCCCGCCCCGGAACGTTACCGACTGGGACAATTTCCGACTTTTACAAACAAAATAACAATGCCTCTAAATTTATCAATCAATGTAAGCTAAATTCGACAAATCTGCTAATTTTGCTACATTGCAAGCACTATTTTACTACTTCACAAGTCCTATTATTGTATCTTACAAGACTTTTTTTCTCTTACAGTTCTCCTCTGTATATCAATATGTATAAAATCAAATTACTGTTATTAATTAGTTAATCAATTTATTTATTCATCTATTTTGCCTTACATTACTCATTAATTTACTTTACATTACTCATTAATTTAATTTACATTACTCATTAATTTAATTTTCGTCTAAACAAGAATGTCCAGGGACATTGTGACCAGCCCGACGAAGTCGGCTAGTTTAAAAATCGGACATTGTCCTAGTCGTCAAATATCGGGGTCCTGCTGCCTAAAGTAATACCGGCAAAGTTAAGTACAGATATCATCAAGCTCCTTATGGTTTGGTGAATGAGGAGTATTTTATGAAGTTACATAAACCACACTACCCAAAACATGTCCTTATGTGTGCGCATTCCGGCTCATGTTCCCGGCACGAAGCGAGGGATAAGAGCGAATGTGGAAATATTGCACTAAGGTTTGTGTGACTTATTCGACAAATCACTCTCCTTTCTGCCCTCCCCATGCCCGCCCTCTCCACCCAGCCGCGTCTCTGCTTTCCTCCTCTGGTCCCGCTCCTCATAGGACGTCTCCTGGTGGTGGCGTCTACTGGTAGTGGCGTCTCCTGGTGGTGGCCTCTCCTGGTGGTGGCGTCTCATGGTGGTGGCGTCTACTGGTGGTGGCGTCTACTGGTAGTGGCGTCTCCTGCGCCAAAACCAAATACAAAATTTTAAAGGGAAATCTCCCATAAATTTAATCTGCAACAATTTTATTTTAATACTTTGCATGTGCACCATGTGACACAGTGCTATAATAACAGGATATAAAAATCAATGGTAACCGGGCTTTTACGAGAAATAAAACAGACTAAAACGACTCAGGATTTCTTTCGGTTTGTATTGCTAAGAATATAACAACTTATAGCACAAAATTTAACATTTCAGTTTATACACAATTTGAAAATTCTGATCCTGATTCTAAACATTTCAGTTTATACACAATTTGAAAATTCTGATCCTGATTCTAAATTCACTCACTAGATGGCTCAGAGATAGCTGCATTCCTCTTTAAGGCTGAAAGATTCTAACCCTAGCGTTAGCTTAGATTGTAGTACGAAACTTGTTTTTGGCCGATATTTCCGTCAAATTAAAATAACGAAAAAAGTAACGGTCAGGTGAGTACTAATGAGAGTTATCTTTGAGCAAAAATTTCAAGAGTGAGGCTATTTGGCTGTCTATTTGGCTGTCATTTTAACGAAACAGTTGGTTTTTCGCTGATATTTTTACTAATTTTTCGTGAATCATAAATAAAAGAAGTAGCCAGGAAGGGAGCAATGCCTGCTACCTTATTTGGCATTCAAAAATAGTAGGATATTTCTCTGGCTACAGTCAAAAATTTACAAAAATAAATTGGGTTTTTGCCAATGTTTTCGACAATTTTTGGCAAAAACGCAAGAATGTTCAGGGACATTTTGACCAGTCGAGATCTAGTAAATCATCTAGCAATAGGCTTGCACGATCGCCAAAACGTGGTTGTCATGTTGCTAAACCCGGTTGCTGAAAATTTGTTTAAATTTATACAGGTATCCAGTGAAAATGGTGAGAGAAGCATTTTGAAAAATTGGCCACTAAATATTTTGAAATGCCATCCCCTTCCCCTTTAGTCAGAAAAGTAACTTTCAAAAGAGAACTGCCTAGTGATTTATGAAAAATTTGAATACAATCCGAATAAAGAGATATTTAACCAATTTTCGATTAAATAGATATTTAACCAATTTTCGTTTGGATCGCAAAAAAAAAAAAAAAAAAAAAAAAAAAAAGAAGAAGATTTTCAAGAGAAGAAAGCCTGGTGAAAATTTTTGTAAAATTAGAAGGTAATTAGATAAAAAATGTGGAAGTAAAAAATTTTGAGAAATTGGGTATGAAATTTTTTAAAATGCCCCGTAACTAGAGTCTCAGGGAGAAAGGATCTCCCGTGTAAGGCAAAATATATACAGTAAAACCTCCATTACCGAACGTATAATGAACGATTTATTTCTGTCTGTTATTCCCGCAATCACTTTTTCACCTATTTTAAAAATAATAAGACGATTCAAACTTAATATATTTACATATCTTTTCACTGTGCAAGGTTGCAGGTCCCCTCAACAAATGGTTATAGGCGAAGTGGTGCGGAGAAAACATCACACAATTGCTAAGCCCAGTGTAAATTTTGGCAATTTTCGTCAATTTGTCATTTTCTGAATGAAATTTTCCTTTATGCATGTATAAGACATTGTAAAGCTTACTACTGTTTGCTTTTTTATGTTTTGAACCTAAATTCATTTGGGGCCGGGGATATTATGGCCAGGTGCCTTATAGCCGGGACAAAGCTTAATCAGGCGTTAATTTAGGTTGTCATGTTTTTTAGCTTTGGAACGTTTTGGCCTGAATTCATTTGGGGACCTTACGGCCGGGTTCTTCATGGCCGGGGACCGTATGGCCGTGGTAAAGCTTAATACATCGTTAATTTAAGTAATCATAATTTTTTGGCTTTGGGGAGGTTTTGACTCTAATTTCATTTGTGGACCTTATGGCAGGGGACATAATGCCGGTGTAAAGTTTAATAAAGCGTTAATTTAGGTTATCATACGTTTTTTATCCATGGGGACGTTTTGGCTCTTAACTTATTTGGGGACTTTATGACCGGGGACGTCTTGTCCTGAATTCCACTATGACAAATTTTGCTTTTGGGACGTTTTGGGCCCAAAAGGTTTTCGAAACCTTATGGTCGCCGACATCACGACCGGCTAGTTTATGGCCCTGGTAAAGCTTAATAAAGCATTAATTGAGGTTATCATACATTTGTTTTCCTTCGCGGAGATTTTGGCCGTAAATTTATTTGTGAACCTAATAGCCGGGTACATTAGGGCTGGTTATAAAGCTTAATAAAGCGTTAATTGAGGTTATACGTTTTTTTCATTCGGGACGTTTTGACCCTTAATTCATTTGAAAACATTATGGCTGGAGACTTTATGGCCGGGGAAGTCTTTTACTCGATTCCACTACGACAATGTTTTTGCTACGGGGACATTTTGGCCGAGCCAAATTGTGGGAGATGGAAGTATTTTGAAAACTAGTTAACAGGAAATGAAAAAAAATTTTCCCATTTTAGCCAATTTTTGCACATAGCAAAAATAGCAATTTTTTTTAAAGAGGCCTCCATGAGAACAAAAATTACAAACGAATCTAATTAGAATCGTTGGAGAGTTATTGCATTTTGAAAATTGGCAACCATAAATTAACATCCCCCCCCCCCCACATTTTTCGGAGGATCGCCAAAAAAGCAAATTTTGAAGAGACTCCTAACTAGAGAACAAGCATACAAGATTGGAAAGGAATCTAATCAAAATTGTGGGAGAAGCAACTTGAAAACTGGTAAAGAAAAAAAATTAAGTGCCCCCATTTAGCAAATTTTTTTTTCAAAATGCGTGGGAACCGTGGTGCCCGTTGTATCTGTACTATGTGCCTACGCATTTGGGATTTAAGAAAAAAATCTACAGCTTACATCTCAGTCTTCCTTGGCGCTCACGTTTTGGTGTGTCCTTCGTGACGTTGTCTTCCTGGCGCAGTCCTCATCAGGCAGTCTCCTTCCAGATGTAAGGTGGATAATGCAAAAGCACAATTTGAAAAACTGGATCCCCAAAACTTTATACACAGATATTACGCAAATTTTTTAGAGGTTCGCTGAAAAAAACTTTAAAAAAAAATGTTTATCTGGTGAATTTTAAATGAAGAAACGCATTTTGGAGAATGACTTCCACAGGGATGCTGCGCTTTTTGCTCAACAGAATTCCGGGACTTGAGATAAATCTTCAGCGTTAACGTTGGTTTACATACTCATAACGTTCCAGTGAATGTGAAGGAAAAAATAGTCTACAGCTTCTTCCTTCCTTGACGTTCACGTTTTGGCGTGTCCTTCGTGCCGTCTTCTTCCTGGTGAAGTCCTTATCAGGCAGTCGTCCTTCAGATGCCGGTGTGGGAGGCGCTACGACAAAAACAAATACAACTATTAGGAAGACCGTAAAAAGCACGACGAGTTACAATAGTTTTATGTGAAAACTTGTTCATAAAGCAAGTTGATGCAAGCACAAAACCCTAACCCTGAAACTAGACAGATGGACTTCTCCTCCCAGTTCGGTGAAAAAAAGGTCAATCCCTATACCTACAAGCAAATCAACATCTCTACCTACAAACAAATCAACACCCTCTCTACCTAGAAACAAACCAATACCCACTCTACCTACAAACAATTCAACACCCTCTCTACCTACAAACAAATCAACACCTTCTATACCTACAAACAAATCAACACCCTCTCTACCTACAAACAAATCAACGCTCTTTCTACCTACAAACAAATCAACACCCTCTCCACCTACAAACAAATGTATGCCCTCTCTATCTACAAACAAATCAGCACCCTCTCTACCTACAAATTTACACCCTCTCTACCTACAAACAAATCAACACCCTTTCTACCTAGAAACAAATGTATACCCTCTTTATCAACAATCAAATGAACACCCTTTCTACCTACAAACAAATCAGCACCCTCTCTACCTATAAACAAACCAATACCCACTCTACCTACAAACAAATCAACACCCTCTCTACCTACAAACAAATCAACACCCTCTCTACCTACAAACAAATCAACAGTTTTCTCATACATGGCATAGATTAACATATCGTACTAGCAAGATCTGATCATCGTGGCAACTGCATCTCCTAAAATACAATAAAATCCCGTTCCACTTCAGAAATTGGTTTGGTCTGCCCCTCCCCCTACAACCCACTCACCAATCCCCTCCCCTCCCCGCCACCCCTCTTTTCGATTGAGCACTACTAACCAAGCAAATTTCTGAATGAACGGTAGATGAAAAACAAAGGTATGGAAGAAGGAGTTGGTTGGTGTTTCTGCAGGGTATGCGCCATATTGAGGTTTTGAGCCCTTGGACATCGGGCATAGGCTACCAGGCGCGCGTGGGTCCTGCTCTACTTCCTGCTTGGAATTATTCGGTGCCAGTGCTGAAAATGTGAGCTGCCACCCGGCAGCTAAAAAAATTATTAAACCCCCCTTGTGGCCAGATGCCTCCCTCCTCACGTGACCGATACATGGCAACTGTAAAGTCCAATCCTCCCGTCCTGGTGCATTCATTGGCGAGGAGAAACAGCGAAGACATCCAAATGCGTAGGCCAAATGCTGAGTACGAGTGAAAAAAACGTCAGAAATGACCTGAACACATCAGCAGGGAAGGCACGGGCTGGGTTAGGGGGAACAGAAGCGAGGGGAGAAAACTGTACAACTATGTATATCTATTTACAACATTGTACAGCTATATACAACTATGTTCAACCATATACACCTATGTACAACTATGCACAATTGTGTACAACTATATACATCCATGTACAACTATACAAATAGGCACAACTATGTACAACTATGTGCAACCATGTACAACTATGTACAGCTGTGATAGTGGGAAAAAAAGAGGGAAGAATGAAGAAATAGTATAAGAAGAGTTAGAAAAAAAAAAGAAATTCCGATTAGTCGCCTTTTACGCCATGCACAGAACAGAACGCAGTGGGTGTATTCTTAAGATTCCCCCCACCCCACAGGGGGATGCTCTGCTGTATACAAATATGCACAACTATATACAACCATGTACAACTGTGTACATCTATGCACAACTATGTCTAACTATGCACAACTATGCAAAACCATATACAACTATGTACAAGCATGTACAACTGTATACAAATATGCACAACTATGTACAACTATGCACAACTGTGTACAACTATATACAACCATGCACAACTGTATACAAATATGCAACCATATAAAACTATGTACAAGCATGTACAACAGTACAACTATGCACAACCATGTACAACTATGCACAACTGTGTACAACTATGCACAACTGTATACAACTATGTACAACCATGCACAACAGTATACATATATGCACATCTATGCACAACTATGTATAACTATGTACAACTATGCACAACCATATACAACTATGTACAAGCATGTACAACAGTATACAAATATGCACAACTATGTACAACTATGCACAACTGTGGACAACTATGTACAACCATGCACAACTGTATACATATATGCACATGTATGCACAACTATGTATAACTAGGTACAGCTATACAGAACCATATACAACTGTGTATAAGCATGTACAACAGTATACAAATATGCACAACTATGTACATCTATGCACAACTATGTATAACTATGTACAACTATGCACAACCATATAAAACTATGTACAACTATGCACAGCCATATACAACTATGTACAAGCATGTACAACAGTATACAACTATGCACAACTGTGTACAACTATGTACAACCATGCACAACTGTATACATATATGCACATCTATGCACAACTATGTATAACTATGTACATCTATGCACAACCATATACAACTATGTGCAACCATGTACAACTATGTACAGTTGTGATAGTGGGGAAAAAAGAGGGAAGAATGAAGAAATAGTAAAAGAAGAGTTAGAAAAAAAAAGAAATTCGCATTAGCCGCCTCTTACGCCATGCACGGAACAGAACGCAGTGGGTGTATTCTTAAGATTAAACGAGGCCGATAGGTAATAACGCTTGCTACTCTCACTTGAAATTTCAAGACGGCAAGACCACTTTCCAACAAGAAGTTCAAATTTTACGTACAAATTGGGGTTTTCGAGAAAGTAATAGCAAGATGGGCCCTTATGTAATCTACCTTCTACCTAAATTTGAGAACGTTTCCACCAAAACTCTAGGAGGAGAAACATTTTAAAGAATTTCGCTTTTGGGCTAATATTTCGCGAATCGCCAAATAAAAGTAACAGCAAGGTAGGTACTTATGTCTGCTACCATCATCTCAAATTGCAAGACTTTAAGGCTGAAAACCTAGGAGATACAATTTTTAAACTTAAAGGCCCAACGAGGACTATAACACCAGCCCTTAGCCCCTCCCATTTTCATTATGATTCTGGGCTCAACGAGGCAACATCAGTTTCTCGCGTACTTATTTAGCGTTTTTATTCAACATTTTGAACGATTTTGTTGAGATAAAATGGTCAATGAGTTAACAATTACTTTCTAACCATATAAAAGTATTTTTACGACTGTTTGAAAAGAGTTTACATCAAAATTTAACTTCAATCATATCACAATTTAAAAAACGGCCCAACCTCATCGTAAATTCCACGTGTTTTACGCGACCTAATTCTTGCTTGATTGACGCTGTCAAAACATTGATTCATTGAAGCTCAATGAATAGTAGGTTATAGGGGGGCCACTTTCAACTCCTTTGTCTAAGCTGGACTCACAGTGTGGATACAAATTTGCTGCATAAATTAACTGTTATCTTCAGTTGGTCATTTCGCACATCACACAAAGACATTTATCTTAAGGTTGTAAAATCTATATAAATTAGATTGATGGCTTTCTCCAAGAAAGTGAGAAAAGGGGTGGACTCGGTGCCATGGCTAAAAGCAGCGTTTTCAGTTGGGCCTTTAAAAGCGTACATATACTCATCCTTTCAACGACTGCTACAGCATCTCTTTTTTAGCAGCTGGGGTTAAGAATGTTTTTGAAATGTAACTTGATAAATATGTTTCAAAAGTAAGCATTACTTCTCGAATAACATGCTTATCATTTTTAGTAACATTGGTCTAATTCATCATGTTCCTGAATCTCTTGTACACACGTTAACCGCTTAATTCACATTTGATTTGAATTACATCGTCAGAGACACGATTCCTCTTGTAGCGCGGTGACCAACGAAATTGAAATCGGTTTGAAATGTCATACTACTGTCACTGTCACTACATTTTTCACAGCTCGAACAGTTTAACATCTTTCAGTTTCGAGGAAATTTTTTTATGTGAGTTTTTATTTCTAAAAGAATTGGTAGAATTGGTAAAACATCCCATGGCCTAAAACCGTTCAATCCATTAAAATATGTTATTTAATGAATCTTCGTGCACATTGTGCCATAAAAGCCGTAAAAGCGAAGACATTACAAGATTGAAAGGAGAAACTCACCAATTTTAATAAAATATCGAATTGGTAAAACAGCCCATTAGATAAAACCGTTCAATCCATTAAAATATGTTATTTAATGAATCTTCGTGTACATTGTGCCATAAAACCGTAAAAGCGAAGACATTACAAGATTGAAAGGAGAAACTCACCAATTTCAATAAAATATCGAATTGGTAAAAACATCCCATGGGGAAAAGCCGTTCAATCCATTAAAATATGTTAGTAAATGAATCTTTATGTACATCGTGCCATAAAAGCCGTAAAAACGAAGACATTACAAGTTTGAAAGGAGAAACTCGCCAACTTAAATATAACATCGAAATGGTAAAAAAAAACCCATTGGGTAAAACCGTTCAATCCATTAAAATGTTTCACTGTGTAACGTGCAGGTTCGGCTCTAAAAAGATGCTAGGTTGATATGTTCACAAAGTTTTACCAGACGATGCACAATTGCAATATGTGCTCTGTCGGTGTGTCAGACCGACAGGTTTATAATTCTGAAGATCTACCCTGGACGCCACGAAAATAAAGTTCTAATAGTCGAAAAAATATTGTAATTTTAAAAATTTTTCATGAATCCGAACACAAATACGACATTAAACATCTTCAATATGTACACTATTAACGTGTGAATAATCTGACATATAGTTTCGGAGATTTAGCCCGGACCGCATACGTACAGACGGACAGATAGGCGGAGGGACAAACTCATAACTACATGCCTCTGTTAAACGAGGTATAACTAAAAACTTAAGCTGGAAATTCCTCATGAATGTGCATACACATACTTTCTTTCTACTGAACAAACACAGATTCGATTTATGTTTAAGGCTTGTATTCTGACTGAAATTACCTCACGCTGGAAATAGGAATATAACGTAATCTCATTCATAATTCGTTTGTAAAAGACGGTGATTAATCGTTTTCACTGACGTGAAGAGGGAAAATTTAATTTTCTGCAAAAGGTCTCTAAAATAAATTCTTATGTTCTTGTGAAGTAAAATTTTTAAAAATTCGAGAACTGGATTCAAATTTGATTGTTCATGAAGATGTCAGCAGTTCAGTATCCAAAACCGAATCAAAATTTCAAGCTTTTCCGACTGAGAAACTATTTCAAAATAAAAATATATTTTTCGTTATACTGGAAGTTTCCGCTTCTATTTTTACTTTTCTTCTGTTAAGTTAGCGGGTTACATCGCGTCAATCAATACATCCCAAAGAGGAGTAGAAAACAATATTGTCGTAGTAGTTAATCCAGGTTAGCTAAACCGTGTATATATAATACGTTTCACTGTGTTACGTTCCTGACACCCGACAAATTCAGGTGCAGGTTTCCCTCTTAAAAGATGTTTAACTAATATAGCCCCACAGTGACCTTGAACAACGACACAAGGTCACCAATGCCTGATCAGATGTGGAACATTATATATAAAAGCTACATACCAGGCTTGATTTAAGTACAATTCGCACAACTTGAAATATCGTGCTCACAATCCACTTGATATGGCAAATCCCATAAACTTTTGAAGACACACAATGACCTGAAACATCGACGACCCAAGGCCACCAAAACTTAATCAGCTCTAGAACATTACATATTAAAGCCATATAACATGTTTGTCTGCAATCCGATTGGTAGAACTTGACATGTAATGTTCACAATCAGAGCTTGACGCATAGAATGACGGACGGACCAGTCACAAAACATAATGCTCATAAAAATAAGGTCCAAATTCGATCCTGAGCCCGAATAAGTAATATAAAAGCGCTTAAGATTAAGGTAAAAAGACCTGGACGCTCTTCACTGTTTTGAAAACGGGCCTTAAAGACTTTAAATAAAACGTACCTCGATCACAATGACCTCATCGTATTAAGCACAATATGGCAGCCATTTTGATTTGCAATCAATAAGAAGTCTCGAGAGTTATTTTCAGATGGTACGTATTAAATGTGATGACGATCCTTTGTTTGCAAGATTTGGAAAACTTGGGCTAAATCGTGAAAAAAACAAGCTGTGTTCAGGATTACACAGGGAATATTCCTGACAAAGTTCAAAACAAGTGGATCAGAAATGTAGGAAAAGTAGCATTTTGAAACATTGCTTACACAGACGCACACATAAAAGACGACGGATTCACCACAACTGATGCGTACAGCCCACCGACCATAGTCGGCTGGGATGAAAAAAAGTGTTTTGACAATTTTCAATCTCTTCTACGCGTGCGTGAAATAACAAAAAATGCTATGATTAGTTCTTCAGATACAGCATCGACGAACTTAACGTACATGGACTAAATTATACCAAAACGCGCAGCTTTACCATATTTTACAACACTCATTTTGACCCTTTTATAAATCCGAACAAAGTGCGACGATGCACACCTGCAATATATGTTCTGTCCGTGTGTCAGACAATCCCATTGATAGTTTTAAAGATCTACCCTGGACGCGACCGAAATGAAGTTCTGATAATCGAAAAAAATACTGTAATTTCAACAATTGTTCATGAATCCTCATACAAGTGCGACGTTACACATCTTCAAAATGTGCTCTATCAACGTGTGAACAATCTGAAGTATACTTTCGGAGATTTAGCCCGGACCGCATGCGAACAGACGGACAGATAGGCGGAGGGGCAAGCTCATAACTACATCCCCCTGTTAAACGAGGTATAATTACAAACTTAAGCTGGAAATTCCTCATGAATGTGCATACACATACTTTCTTTCTACTGAACAAACAGCTTTGAATTATGTTTAGGGCTTGGATTCTGATTGAAATTATCTCACGCTGAAAATAGGAATATAACCTGATCTTATTCATACTTCTTATAAATAAATTTTTGTCCAAACCTTTTACTTCATTTTGAAAGTCTTCAGATGTGAAAATGGAAAATTTAACTTTCTGCAAAAGGTCTCCAATATAAATTTTTATCTTCGTGCGAAGGAGAGTTTTAAAAATTCGAGAAACTCGACGACCCAAGGCCACCAAAACTTAATCAGCTCTAGAACATTACATATTAAAGCCATATAACATGTTTGTCTGCAATCCGATTGGTAGAACTTGACATGTAATGTTCACAATCAGAGCTTGACGCATAGAATGACGGACGGACCAGTCACAAAACATAATGCTCATAAAAATAAGGTCCAAATTCGATCCTGAGCCCGAAGAAGTAATATAAAAGCGCTTAAGATTAAGGTAAAAAGACCTGGACGCTCTTCACTGTTTTGAAAACGGGCCTTAAAGACTTTAAATAAAACGTACCTCGATCAAAATGACCTCATCGTATTAAGCACAATATGGCAGCCATTTTGATTTGCAATTAATAAGAAGTCTCGAGAGTTATTTTCAGATGGTACGTATTAAATGTGATGACGATCCTTTGTTTGCAAGATTTGGAAAACTTGGGCTAAATCGTGAAAAAAACAAGCTGTGTTCAGGATTACACAGGGAATATTCCTGACAAAGTTCAAAACAAGTGGATCAGAAATGTAGGAAAAGTAGCATTTTGAAACATTGCTTACACAGACGCACACATAAAAGACGACGGATTCACCACAACTGATGCGTACAGCCCACCGACCATAGTCGGCTGGGATGAAAAAAAGTGTTTTGACAATTTTCAATCTCTTCTACGCGTGCGTGAAATAACAAAAAATGCTATGATTAGTTCTTCAGATACAGCATCGACGAACTTAACGTACATGGACTAAATTATACCAAAACGCGCAGCTTTACCATATTTTACAACACTCATTTTGACCCTTTTATAAATCCGAACAAAGTGCGACGATGCACACCTGCAATATATGTTCTGTCCGTGTGTCAGACAATCCCATTGATAGTTTTAAAGATCTACCCTGGACGCGACCGAAATGAAGTTCTGATAGTAGAAAAAAAATACTGTAATTTCAACAATTGTTCATGAATCCTCATACAAGTGCGACGTTACACATCTTCAAAATGTGCTCTATCAACGTGTGAACAATCTGAAGTATACTTTCGGAGATTTAGCCCGGACCGCATGCGAACAGACGGACAGATAGGCGGAGGGGCAAGCTCATAACTACATCCCCCTGTTAAACGAGGTATAATTACAAACTTAAGCTGGAAATTCCTCATGAATGTGCATACACATACTTTCTTTCTACTGAACAAACAGCTTTGAATTATGTTTAGGGCTTGGATTCTGATTTAAATTATCTCACGCTGAAAATAGGAATATAACCTGATCTTATTCATACTTCTTATAAATAAATTTTTGTCCAAACCTTTTACTTCATTTTGAAAGTCTTCAGATGTGAAAATGGAAAATTTAACTTTCTGCAAAAGGTCTCCAATATAAATTTTTATCTTCGTGCGAAGGAGAGTTTTAAAAATTCGAGAACTGGATTCAAATTTGATTGTTCATGAAAATGTCAGCAGTTCAATATCTATAACCGAATCAAAATTTGGGGCCTTTCCGACTGAGAAACTCTATTTCAAACTGAAAATATATTTTTCGTTATACTGGAAGGTTCCGCTTCTATTTTTACTTTTCTTCTGTTAAGTTAGTGGGTTACATCGCGTCAATCAATACATCCCAAAGAGGAGTAGAAAACAATATTGTCGTAGTAGTTAATCCAGGTTAGCTAAACCGTGTATATATAATACGTTTCACTGTGTTACGTTCCTGACACCCGACAAATTCAGGTGCAGGTTTCCCTAATGTTTAAATAATATAGCCCAACAGTGACCTTGAACAACGACACAAGGTCACCAATGCCTGATCAGATATGGAACATTATATATAAAAGCTACATACCAGGCTTGATTTAAGTACAATTCGCACAACTTGAAATATCGTGCTCACAATCCACTTGATATGGCAAATCCCATAAACTTTTGAAGACACACAATGACCTGAAACATCGACGACCCAAGGCCACCAAAACTTAATCAGCTCTAGAACATTACATATTAAAGCCATATAACATGTTTGTCTGCAATCCGATTGGTAGAACTTGACATGTAATGTTCACAATCAGAGCTTGACGCATAGAATGACGGACGGACCAGTCACAAAACATAATGCTCATAAAAATAAGGCCCAAATTCGATCCTGAGCCCGAATAAGTAATATAAAAGCGCTTAAGATTAAGGTAAAAAGACCTGGAAGTTCTTCACTGTTTTGAAAATGGGCCTTAAAGACTTTGAATAAAACGTACCTCGATCACAATGACCTCATCGTATTAAGCACAATATGGCAGCCATTTTGATTTGCAATCAATAAGAAGTCTCGAGAGTTATTTTCAGATGGTACGTATTAAATGTGATGACGATCCTTTGTTTGCAAGATTTGGAAAACTTGGGCTAAATCGTGAAAAAAAACAAGCTGTGTTCAGGATTACACAGGGAATATTCCTGACAAATTTGAAAACAAGTGGATCAGAAATGTAGGAAAAGTAGCATTTTGAAACATTTCTTACACAGACGCACACATAAAAGACGACGGATTCACCACAACTGATGCGTACAGCTCAAAGACCATAGTGGGCTGGGATGAAAAAAAGTGTTTTGACAATTTTCAATCTCTTATACACGTGCATGAAATTAAAAAAAATCCTATGAATAGTTCTTCAGATACAGCATCGACGAACTTAACGTACATGGACTAAATTATACCAAAACGCGCAGCTTAACCATATTTTACAACACTCATTTTGACCCTTTTATAAATCCGAACAAAGTGCGACGATGCACACCTGCAATATATGTTCTGTCCGTGTGTCAGACAATCCCATTGATAGTTTTAAAGATCTACCCTGGACGCGACCGAAATGAAGTTCTGATAGTCGAAAAAAAATACTGTAATTTTAACAATTGTTCATGAATCCTCATACAAGTACGACGTTACACATCTTCAAAATGTGCTCTATCAACATTTGAACAATCTGAAGTATACTTTCGGGGATTTAGCCCGGACCGCATGCGAACAGACGGACAGATAGGCGGAGGGACAAGCTCATAACTACATCCCCCTGTTAAACGAGGTATAATTACAAACTTAAGCTGGAAATTCCTCATGAATGTGCATACACATAGTTTCTTTCTACTGAACAAACAGATTTGAATTGTGTTTAGGGCTTGGATTCTGATTGAAATTATCTCACGCTGAAAATAGGAATATAACCTGATCTTATTCATACTTCTTACAAATAAATTTTTGTCCAAACCTTTTACTTCAAAGTCTTCAGATGTGAAAATGGAAAATTTAACTTTCTGCAAAAGGTCTCCAATATAAATCTTTATCTTCGACCGAAGGAAAAGTTTTAAAAATTCGAGAACTGCATTCAAATTTGATTGTTCATGAAAATGTCAGCAGTTCAATATCTAAAACCGAATCAAAATTTGGGGCCTTTCCGACTGAGAAACTCTATTTCAAACTGAAAATATATTTTTCGTTATACTGGAAGTTTCCGCTTCTATTTGTACTTTTCTTCTGTTAAGTTAGCGGGTTACATCGCGTCAATCAATACATCCCAAAGAGGAGTAGAAAACAATATTGTCGTAGTAGTTAATCCAGGTTAGCTAAACCGTGTATATATAATACGTTTCACTGTGTTACGTTCCTGACACCCGACAAATTCAGGTGCAGGTTTCCCTAATTTTTAAATAATATAGCCCAACAGTGACCTTGAACAACGACACAAGGTCACCAATGCCTGATCAGATGTGGAACATTATATAAAAAAGCTACATACCAGGCTTGATTTAAATACAATTCGCACAACTTGAAATATCGTGCTCACAATCCACTTGATATGGCAAATCCCATAAACTTTTGAAGACACACAATGACCTGAGACATCGACGACCCAAGGCCACCAAAACTTAAGCAGCTCTAGAACATTACATATTGAAGCCATATAACATGTTTGTCTGCAATCCGATTGGTAGAACTTGACATGTAATGTTCACAATCAGAGCTTGACGCACAGAATGACGGAAGGACCAGTCACAAAACATAATGCTCATAAAAATAAGGCCCAAATTCGATCCTGAGCCCAAAGAAGTAATATAAAAGCGCTTAAGATTAAGGTAAAAAAACTGGAACATCTTCACTGTTTTGAAAATGGGCCTTAAAGACTTTAAATAAAACGTACCTCGATCACAATGACCTCCTCGTATTAAGCACAATATGGCAGCCATTTTGATTTGCAATCAATAAGAAGTCTCGAGAGTTATTTTCAGATGGTACGTATTAAATGTGATGACGATACTTTGTTTGCAAGATTTGGAAAACTTGGGCTAAATCGTGAAAAAAAACAAGCTGCGTTCAGGATTACCCAGGGAGTATTCGTGACAAAGTTCAAAACAAGTGGATCAGAAATGTAGGAAAAGTAGCATTTTGAAACATTGCTTACACAGACGCACACATAAAAGACGACGGATTCACCACAACTGATGCGTACAACCCACCGACCATAGTCGGCTGGGATGTAAAAAAAGTGTTTTGACAATTTTCACTCTCTTATACACGTGCGTGAAATTTAAAAAATCCTATGAATAGTTCTTAACATACAGCATCGACGAACTTAACGTACATGGACTAAATTATACCAAAACGCGCAGCTTTACCATATTTTACAACACTCATTTTGACCCTTTTATAAATCCGAACAAAGTACGACGATGCACACCTGCAATATATGTTCTGTCCGTGTGTCAGACAATCCCATTGATAGTTTTAAAGATCTACCCTGGACGCGACCGAAATGAAGTTCTGATAGTCGAAAAAAATACTGTAAAATTAAGAATTGTTCATGAATCCTCATACAAGTACGACGTTACACATCTTCAAAATGTGCTCTATCAACGTGTGAACAATCTGAAGTATACTTTCGGAGATTTAGCCCGGACCGCATGCGAACAGACGGACAGATAGGCGGAGGGACAAGCTCATAACTACATCCCCCTGTTAAACGAGGTATAATTACAAACTTAAGCTGGAAATTCCTCATGAATGTGCATACACATACTTTCTTTCTACTGAACAAACAGCTTTGAATTATGTTTAGGGCTTGGATTCTGATTGAAATTATCTCACGCTGAAAATAGGAATATAACCTAATCTTATTCATACTTCTTATAAAAAGTTTTTGTCCAAACCTTTTACTTTATTTTGAAAGTCTTCAGATGTGAAAATGGAAAATTTAACTTTCTGCAAAAGGTCTCCAATATAAATTTTTATCTTCGTGCGAAGGAAAATTTTTAAAAATTCGAGAACTGGATTCAAATTTGATTGTTCATGAAAATGTCAGCAGTTCAATATCGAATACCGAATCAAAATTTGGGGTCTTTCCGACTGAAAAACTATTTCAAAATTGAAATGTTTTTCGTTATTCTAAAACTTTCTGCTTCTATTTTTACTTTTCTTGTGTTAGTTATATGACTCGCCTCACGACATGGTCGACCCTTAGCGGGTTACATCATGTGAATCAATACATGTCAAAGAGGAGTAGAAAACAATATTATCACAGCTGTTAATCCAGGTTAGCTAAACCGTGCATACATGTTAAGATGCTTCACTATGTAACGTTCCTGACACCCGACAAAGTCAGGTGCAGGTTTCCCTCTTAAAATATAATTAAGTAACATAGTCCCACGTGACCTTGAACAACGGCGTAAGGTCCCTCAAACCTAATCAGATCTGGAACCTTATATATAAAAGCTACATACCAGATTTGATTTAAATACAATTCGCACAACTTTAAATATCGTGCTCAAAAATCAACTTTTGTGGCAAATCCCATGGAAAATTTTGAAGTCATACAATGATCTACTGAACAAACACAGCTTCGGTTTAACTTTAGGGCTTGGATTCTGACTGAAATTACTTCAAGCTTCAACTTCTGAAAAACGGACATGGTATCCCTGTGACTGGGGCCTGGAAAACAGACACGGTATCCGTGTGATTGGGGTGCTCGGATCACAGAAAGCAGCTGTTTTTCCAACCATTAGTCGAAACAACTGATGAAAACGCCACCCCCACTCACCCCTAACTGGGCTCACCTTACTCAGCCAAATCACTGCTGATCCTTAGGCGAGCGCAAAACAAATTATGAAAGACAAGAATGGACGACACGTTTATAAATATAATGGTCAGGGCACAACGAGCAGTGAAAGTGGAAACGTTTAAACGGTTGCCGAGCAGTCGTGTCTACACGTGAAGGTGAAAACGATTAAACGTTCCCGAGCAGTCGTGTCTACACCTGAAGGTGGAACGTACGTTTAAACAGTTCACGTGCATTCGAGTCTATTCCTGATGATGAAACGTACGTTTAAGCAGGTTGCTGAGCAGTCGAGTACGTGAAGGTGGAACGTACTTTTAAACGATTGCCGAGCAGTTGAGTACGTGCAGGCGGAACGCACGTTTAAACGATTGCCGAGCAGTCGAGAACGAGAAGGTGGAACGTACGTTTAAACGGTTGCCGAGCAGTCGAGCCTTCACGTGAGGGTGGAACGTCCTGAATTAAAAATCAAGCAAAGTCACTGCTCCCCTCCTCCTCCCCTTTCGTATTTCTGAGTTCAACGTAAACTAATAAATTTATCACAGTATTATTTTACAGTATCACAAGCTCCTGCCTATTTCTGAACTAAAATTTCTCGACTAAAACCAAACCATAAGCCTTTTATTTTTTCATAAATTAGAGAATATTAACTGCTGTGCTATTTCTGTACAATCCAAAAGAAACGCACAGATTGTCATATGGCGTCAGGTTGTCATAGGGTGGGCATTCCGACTTGAAGTGGCAAACGAACCAAATTATCCCGTCCAGTAATCAGACTAGAATAACGTTTGTAACAGCCACTTCAACAATCCCATTCGTTCTTTTTACAACTCTTACAGTATCTACTCACTGCAGTTTTTTCTGCACAACGCCGAAGACCATTGTTCACTACAACTTGACATGAATTAGAATGAATAACCAAATTATTTCAAAACGTACTTGAATAAGATAAATAGCATAAAAAGGTCCATGAAAACCAATAAAACTTCCATTAACCATGGCCATATTATAAACAGGTTGTTTCATTTTGCCAGAAACCTACTAAAGGTGCAAACCATTAATATTTTTGCATGTAAACCTTTCAAACCTCGTCATTTTATGTCTTTGTCCAGACGGGTGAATGTTTCGCGCTAAGCTGTGGAAAAATCATTTCTTGGAATATATTGTGTCTGAGCTGCAATCGCGGCATTTAATTACCTATCGAAACGCCACACAAATGAAGAACGTTAACGAAATTTGGCACCGTTCCAAACGTCAACGTTTCGAGCAAGCCGTAAAAAGGAGTTACTTTTCATAGCCTGAAATACAGATCATAACTGTGCTGCGGTATATAACTATTAGAAAAAAATACGATGTGGCAAAATGTAAATTCGATATTGTTGCATTAACATAAATTAATGCAGGGGGGGGGGGGGCGGGGGAGGGGGCAGTAATGAGATAGGCAACGACATACCACATAGACTAGTTCGTCTATTCTATTTTGTGAGTTCGAAGTCATACGAGACGCGATGAAGCACAAACAATACAGAGCTAAGCCAATCGTAGCTCTTGTTGCATCTACATGACTAAGCTGACACAATGACTACTTGAAGACTAAAAAAATCTAATTTGCTGAAGGCATTCTGCAGCATTCATGCTTATAAAAATTGGCGATTTTTCTCCTAAATATATTTCTGTGTTTCTGCCAACAGGAACAGGGCTGCCACGCCCAAAAGAAAAAAAACAGGAGGTAAAATGTGCAAAAAGCAGGATTTTCGATAAAAAGAGAAGGTGTTTGAAATACTTTTGAAAATATTGAACCAACATACACACCATTCGCTCTCTGAAATGTACAAACAACAACATTAATGTGCAAGTATAAAAAAGATATGAGATTAAAGAAAATTGTAAGACTCATAATAAATAAATAAGACAACCAATATTTACTCGTAATTCTTCCATATATTGTTAGGGCGTAAAAGAATTTACATTCTTTATTTGAAATTTAAAGAAAGAAAATAGTTCGTCAATTGGGGCCAAAAACAGGTTTCTGAAAAAAAAACAGAGAAAGTGGCACCCCTGTGAGAAGTAAAATTTTACGCATCCCCCAGCTCCAAATAAAATAAATGTGTCTTAAACCTCGGCCATTTGGAAAATTGAACTATATCAAAGGCGGTCCTTAGTCTACCCTTATAACGAAAAAGCTGGATTCTCTACTTGGTTTATATGTACGCAATAAAACACAGGGTTGCTGCTCTGCACTACTTCCAGTGCAGAGTGGATGCCGAAAGAGCCAAAGTATTGGGTTTGTTTGGTATTTAACGTCCTGTTCAACAGCTACAATGGCTATGGCAGGACAAACTTGCTGAAGAAACACAAAGCAGTGGGCGTACTTTGAAGATCCCCCTTCCCCCAACCCCCAGGGAGACCTAACTATGTGGATAACTACAGATTATACATATTTTTTCTGGATTCGATTAAGACCGAGAGACTCATGAACAACTGTTGCTTCTTGGCCAATTGTCTCGCTCCGCCCACTTGTCATGTGACTCGCTTTCTTCCCGCCATTGCAGTCACAATCCATTGAGGCCTTCTCGTTATGCAATGGAATCTCCGCTTTCCGCAGATTCTCGTTCTGCCGCGGACTTCACGCTTTGCTCGAGATTTCTCTCTTTTGCGGAATGCGCATTTGACGTATACTTCTCTACAGCTTACGGGCTTTTAAGCCGCGCCAGAGGCCTTCAAAGAAGCATTACTTCTCCATGATTAGCGTCAATTCCGTCTCCAAATTTCTCTTGGTTTACGGGTTTTGTTTCTTTGGCCATGAACCTTTTTCCACAGCGGACGGTTTTTTCACGACGCGCCAGGACTGAGGAAAGCATGGCTTCACCCGCGCAACATTCCATTAGGCAATCATATTGACTGATAACTGGGTGATGGCAGGGGAGAAGCTCATCCTCAATTTCGGACAGTACAGAGGTCAGATGACCGTGCGCGGAATGATTTCATGTCCTCAAAGCGAAAGTGGTCCAGATGTCGCACGGACAATGCGGTTTTATATTGCGCATATGCATGTTCTTCCACATTATTACCGACAACTGCAATTCTGGCTCAATGGCTAATGTACGCTTCACTGCCGTTCAGTTTAACAGTTGTTACAATAACAGGCGCTTTGCTATGTTTCCTCCCTTGCAAATTTAGAATCATGGATGCTTAGGTTTAGAAGTTCAATATTAGCTATATTGTACTGTTCGGCTTAATGGCTATTGTAAATTATAGGATCATGTCTTTTGTGGTGTGCACCCCTATGAATATTGCGTATTATAAACTATTGTAACGGATCCTTCAAAACGGGTCTTCTGAAAATAAACAACTGACTTAACTGGGTTTGATGCAGTTCAGCAATAGTCGACTATATGCCGGAAAAAGTCGAAGAGTAAATGGAAATACGAACGAGATTCTTGAAGGAAGTGATTGCTTCGTTTAATTCTAGAATATTTACAAAAAAACTGAATGAAATTTTGCAACGACCCAAGCTTTACACAAATGGCGAACTGCGTCAGCGAAATTTTGCAACGACCCAAGCTTTACACAAATGGCGAACTCCGTCAACGAAATTTTGCAACGATCCACGTTTTACACAAATGGTGAACTGCGTCAGCGAAATTTTGCAACAACCCAAGCTATACACAAATGGCGAACTGCGTCAGCGAAATTTTGCAACGACCCAAGCTTTACACAAATGGCGAACTCCGTCAGCGAAATTTTATAACGATCCACGTTTTACACAAATGGTGAACTGCGTCAGCGAAATTTTGCAACGACCCAAGCTTCACACAAATGGCGAACTGCGTCAGCGAAATTTTGCAACGAACCAAGCTTTACACAAATGGCGAACTGCGTCAGCGAAATTTTGCAACGAACCAAGCTTTACACAAATGGTGAACTGCGTCAACGAAATTTTGCAACGGCCCAAGCTTTACACAAATGGCGAACTGCGTCAGCGAAATTTTGCAACGACCCAAGCTTTACACAAATGGCGAACTCCGTCAGAGAAATTTTATAACGAGTCACGTTTTACACAAATGGTGAACTGCGTCAGCGAAATTTTGCAACGACCCAAGCTACACACAAATGGCGAACTGCGTCAGCGAAATTTTGCAACGAACCAAGCTTTACACAAATGGTGAACTGCGTCAGCGAAATTTTGCAACGAACCAAGCTTTACACAAATGGTGAACTGCGTCAGCGAAATTTTGCAACGGCCCAAGCTTTACACAAATGGCGAACTGCGTCAGCAAAATTTTGCAACGACCCAAGCTTTACACAAATGGCGAACTCCGTCAACGAAATTTTATAACGAGTCACGTTTTACACAAACGGTGAACTGCGTCAGCGAAATTTTGCAACGACCCAAGCTTTACACAAATGGCGAACTCCGTCAGCGAAATTTTGCAACGAACCAAGCTTTACACAAATGGCGAACTGCGTCAGCGAAATTTTGCAACGAACCATGCTTTACACAAATGGCGAACTGCGTCAGCGAAATTTTGCAACGAACCATGCTTTACACAAATGGCGAACTCCGTCAACGAAATTTTGCAACGATCCAAGTTTTACACAAATGGCGAACTGCGTCAGCGAAATTTTGCAACGACCCAAGCTTTACACAAATGGCGAACTCCGTCAACGAAATTTTGTAATGATCCAAGTTTTACACAAATAGTGAACTGCGTCAGCGAAATTTTGCAACGAACCGAAGCTTGACACAAATGGTGAACTCCGTCAACGAAATTTTGTAACGATCCAAGTTTTACACAAATAGTGAACTGCGTCAGCGAAATGTTGTAACAATCCACGCTTTACACAAATGGTGAACTGCGTCAAAGAGATTTTGCAACGATTAAAACGTTACATAAATGACGAACGATAACGAAAGTTTCTATACACAAATATGGAACCGCAATGTGTAGAGATTTTGACATTACACCACTCTGAAAGCGTACTGCAGTAGGTACGCAACAAGTTTATCGCTCCCAGTTTAATGAAACAACCTGTTTAAGCCAGTCCCTTGAACGAATACATGTCATACCTAATGGCTAACAATGTTAACCGCTTCTGTAATGCCCTTCACCAACCCCAATATCAGGCGGGGCGTAATGGCGAGCAAAAAAAAATCTCCACGCTTACTTTTATCATGCATCAAAATGGGAGAGGGGTGTATCAATGGATCTACTGCTGTATTACCTGGATATCATTTGACAACCTGCTGCCACGATTTTTTTAAAGTTACTTAAAATTCCCAGCTCTACAGTACACATCTATTATCACATCTATTGTAGTAATAAATCAACTAAAACAACAAGGTTCTTCTGTTTGTCACAAGGAACCTGTGTAATCAGCAGTTTCATGAAATCATGAAATCCCAGCAATTTCTTATACTGAGTAATTTCTTTGCGTACTTTGGCCCTTTTAAGAAATATTAAACAATTGATGACCTCTTACGATATAGATTCAGCTGTTCCATAGAACTTGATCTGTTGTTAATATCGAAAGACATATTTGGCGTGAGTTCTTGTTCAGTGTTTCGATACAGATTCGGCGTGCTCTTGAACGATTTGATGTCGACAGATTCGGCATTTTATCTACATGTGAAATATTTCGCCAATTTATTGAGAAATGTAGGCTTGAGTGTGATAAACTCACTCAAGTGCTCAAGGAATGTGCATATTTTTCACTCAAACTCACTCAAGTGCTCAAGGAATGTGCATATTTTTCAAGTCCAGCTATGCGGCGGCGGGCAACTAATAAGCTTTTTTAGTTCAAATGAGAAATCGTAAAAATTACTAACCATTTTTTTTCACTCGTGCATATCTGCTTTTTCGAGAACGAATTAAAATTCGGTTTTTGTTAAAATGTCAGTTGTTAAGTACTGGGTAATCTATCGAAATTTTAACATTCTATTAGAACACCAAAAATATCTCGCTTCTTCTATGCCTTAGAATTCTTACTTTCAATAATACCATGCTTCAAATATAATTGGTAGTACTTGAAATACGATCTTCACAAGCCACTAAGCAAGGGAAATTCCACCTAAAATTTCAAGGTCACACAGTGACCTTGAACAACTACAGGTCATTGATTGGCGCTGTCACAAGCAGAAGAATCATGCAAATGAAACATTAGTTTTCTTAATATGCTAATCTGCATTATGATGAGAGTAGAAAAACTGCTTAATAACAATTCACATTCACATGGAGAGCACCATGGCATCAGCTTCATATATGAACAGATTTTGAAAAGCTTTTGTCAAAAGGTGTCAAGCCTTTTGGAAAGTAACAGACACCCACAATCAAAATATTTCGTTTCCAATGGAAATGTGGCATCGTCATGTAAATTTAAGGAGTGATTTATGCTTGTCCCGTTTATCCAGGGATAAAACAAGTAGGTCAGTGAAACTGACTTACTTGAAACTGACTATGTGCCCCGCAGGCGTACAATCAAAGTATCGCATTTCGTTAGGTTGGATTACATCCCTCAGCAATTCGCATCATATTGTTAGGATCCAAAAGACTGTACCAGTTATACCGCTAAACTGATACCCAAATTTAGTACAAAACACCGTTAAGGTGGCAACAGATAACAATACTTAAATCCCTGCACCGCATTCTTCCAACACCAACAGTTGACAGCTTACCGCGATAATACCGAAGATTGCGACTATGCCGTTGTCACAATCATCCATACTAGCTAAACGGCGACGCCAACGCCACTGGTTTCAGTAGGATGCAGGTCTGGAAACAAGTATTGATTTATTGGCCATCACTTGAAGAAAAGCGCACAAAAACTGTACCAGTTATGAAGCTATACTGATACTTACGCCTCGTGCGAAACACCATTATGGTGAGCAACATAGAACCATACTTAATCAATGCATTGCATTCTGCCAACACCAAGAGTTGACGGCTTACCTCGCTAATACTGATGATTGCACCTATGCCGTTGTCACAATCATCGATACCAGCTGAACGGCGACGCCAACGCCACTGGTTTCAGTAGGATGCAGGTCTGGAAACAAGTTTCGATTTAGTAGCCATCATTTGAGGAAAATCCCACAAAAACTGTACCAGTTATGAAGCTAAACTGATACTTACGCCTTGTACGAAACACCATTATGGTGGGCAACATAGATCCATACTTAATCAATGCACTGCATTCTTCTAACACCAACAGTTGACGGCTTACCTCGCTAATACTGATGATTGCAACTATGCCGTTGTCACAATCACCGATACTAGCTGAACGGCGACGCCAACGTCACTGGTTTTAGTAGGAAGCAGGTCTGGAGTCAAGTATTGATTTTTTGGCCATCACTTGCGGAAAAGTGCACAAGAACTGTACCACTTATAAAGCTAAACTGTTACCCATGCTTAGTGCGAAACACCATTATGGTGGACAACGCATAAAAAACTTAAATCCCTGCACTACATTCTTCTTACACCAACAGTTGACGGCTTACCTCCCTAATACTGTTGATTGCAACTATGCCGTTGTCACAATCACCGATACTAGCTGAACGGCGACGCCAACGTCACTGGTTTCAGTAGGATGCAGGTCTGGAATCAAGTACTGATTTTTTGGCCATCTCTTGCGGAAAAGTGCACAAGAACTGTACCACTTACAAAGCTAAACTGTTACCCATGCTTAGTGCGAAACACCATTATGGTGGACAACGCATAAAAAACTTAAATCCCTGCACTACATTCTTCTTACACCAACAGTTGACGGCTTACCTCACTAATACCAATGATTGCGACTATGCCGTTATCACAATCACAGATACCAGCTGAAAGGCGACGCCAGCGCTACTGGTTTAAGTAGAATGTAGGTCTGAAATCAAGTATTGAATTATTGGCCATCACTTAAAGAAAAGTGCACAAAAACTGTACTAGTTATACAGCTCAACTGATAATCACGTCTAGTATTGATGAAAGGCCGCCATTTCCTGAACCTAAGGCATATCCTAAAAAACATCAAATTTCTCGCAAAACCAAACCCTGGATTGCGCCTACGGTTCCATAGTCAATATAAAAGGTCACGAATACTAATGTCAGGACTTATGTCATACAATTATAACAGTAAACTAAATTTTCAAGACAGTATATCTTTGGTCACATTCAAGGCTATTATACACAAAAAGGGTTTGTCTCCAATATCTTCGCCAATTTTGGGCGAATTGCCAAACAGTTAATAGTCACATAGGAACTTATGTCCGATATCTTAAAGGAAAAGTTAAGATAGTAACAAGACCACATTCCTGCGTCAGTTAAGATCTTAAGAAAAATAAAATTGGTTTCTCGCCAAAATTTCTATTATTTTTTTTTGTTACGCCCCCAAACATAATTCCGACTTGATCAATTGTGCTCCCTCCCTTCAATATTTTAAAATGTATCTCGTGGGAAGAAATACGTTTAAGACCATTTTATTTTGATCAATAATTACGCTAAGCACCAAAAAGTAACAGCATCTCAGGCACTAAACCTCGCTACATTTGAAAAAAATTTTATGACAGCTAAGCTTCATAAATTTGTTGAAAGACCGCCATTTTCTTAATCTAAGGCGGATCCTAAAATATCGAATTTCTCTAGGATCCTTAAAAAATATGTCTCTTTAAATTGGTTTGTGGTCAACATTTCCGCCAATTTATGGCTGATGCTTAATGTCCCGTTTTGCGAGAATGGAGACGCACTGCTAACGGAACAAGTGGAAAAAATAACTAATCAAGAAATAGTAAAACAAGAGCTAGAAATAGGCTATGTGACCTTCGACCTTTGAAATTAAATTCCAGATCGCCATTCCGAAAATGAAATCAAATCACTCTCTCCCTTTACCAGGTCTGAGATAACACAGATCACGTGACACAAACGGTGTACCCTCAGAAAATAACGAAGATTTACCAAGAAATGAAGGTAAGTCTTCAGATTACAAAGAAGTGCCTTAAATGGCTTCATGTGGTGTTTCAGCTGGAAAACATGCACAATTAGTTCTATTAGAAATTAATAATAGGCGGATCTGCCCCGTATTTGACCTCACAAAGTGGCTGGTGTCCCAAAATTGGATCAAAATTGCTCTTTCCCTAAGAAAGTCAAAAATAACACGGTTACAATCATCCTTGACCTTGAAACGGAAGTTCAAGTTCACCTCTTAAAAGTGCCAATCTTTGGTGCTAGATTGTGGTCACGTCACCTCAGACTCGAACACCAATGTTCCGAGCATGAAGTTACAACTCGTTTAACATTAGTTTTTTTAATATGCTAATCTGCATTATGCTGAGAGTAGAAAAACTGCTTAATGACAATTCACATTCACATGGAGAGCACCATGGCATCAGCTTCATATATGAACAGATTTTGAAAAGCTTTTGTCAAAAGGTGTCAAGCCTTTTGGAAAGTAACAGACACCCACAATCAAAATATTTCGTTTCCAATGGAAATGTGGCATCGTCATGTAAATTTAAAGAGCGATTTATGCTTGTCCCGTTTATCCAGGGATAAAACAAGTAGGTCAGTGAAACTGACTTACTTGAAACTGACTATATCCCCCGCAGGCGTACAATCAAAGTATCTCATTTCGTTAGGTTGGATTACATTCCTCAGCAATTCGCATCATATTGTTAGGATCCAAAAGACTGTACCAGTTATACCGCTAAACTGATACCCAAGTTTAGTACAAAACACCGTTAAGGTGGCAACAGATAACAATACTTAAATCCCTGCACCGCATTCTTCCAACACCAACAGTTGACAGCTGACCGCGCTAATACCGAAGATTGCGACTATTGCGTTGTCACAATCATCCATACTAGCTAAACGGCGACGCCAACGCCACTGGTTTCAGTAGGATGCAGGTCTGGAAACAAGTATTGATTTATTGGCCATCACTTGAAGAAAAGCGCACAAAAACTGTACCAGTTATGAAGCTAAACTGATACTTACGCCTCGTGCGAAACACCATTATGGTGAGCAACATAGAACCATACTTAATCAATGCACTGCATTCTTCCAACACCAAGAGTTGACGGCTTACCCCGCTAATACTGATGATTGCAACTATGCCGTTGTCACAATCACCGATACTAGCTGAACGGCGACGCCAACGTCACTGGTTTCAGTAGGATGCAGGTCTGGAATCAAGTATTGATTTTTTGGCCATCACTTGCGGAAAAGTGCACAAGAACTGTACCACTTACAAAGCTAAACTGTTACCCATGCTTAGTGCGAAACACCATTATGGTGGACAACGCATAAAAAACTTAAATCCCTGCACTACATTCTTCTTACACCAACAGTTGACGGCTTACCTCACTAATACCAATGATTGCGACTATGCCGTTGTCACAATCACCGATACCAGCTGAACGGCGACGCCAACGTCACTGGTTTAAGTAGAATGTAGGTCTGAAATCAAGTATTGAATTATTGGCCATCACTTAAAGAAAAGTGCACAAAAACTGTACTAGTTATACAGCTCAACTGATAATCACGTCTAGTATTGATGAAAGGCCGCCATTTCCTAAACCTAAGGCATATCCTAAGAAACATCAAATTTCTCGCAAACCCAAACCCTGGATTGCGCCTACGGTTCCATAGTCAATATAAAAGGTCACGAATACTAATGTCAGGACTTACGTCATACAATTATAACAGTAAACAAAATTTTCAAGACAGTATATCTTTGGTCACATTCAATATCTTCGCCAATTTTGGGCGAATTGCCAAACAGTTAATAGTCACACAGGAACTTATGTCCGATATCTTAAAGGAAAAGTTAAGATAGTAACAAGACCATATTCCTGCGTCAGTTAAGATCTTAAGAAAAATAAAATTGGTTTCTCGCCAAAATTTCTATTATTTTTTTTGTTACGCCCCCAAACATAATTCCGACTTGATCAATTGTGCTCCCTCTCTTCAATATTTTAAAATGTATCTCGTGGGAAGAAATACGTTTAAGACCATTTTATTTTGATCAATAATTACGCTAAGCACCAAAAAGTAACAGCATCTTAGACACTAAACCTCGCTACATTTGAAATAAATTTTATGACAGCTAAGCTTCATTCCTGGCTTTTGTTCTTAAATTTGTTGAAAGGCCGCCATTTTCTTAATCTAAGGCGGATCCCAAAATATCGAATTTCTCTAGGATCCTTAAAAGATATGTCTCTTTAAATTGGTTTGTGGTCAACATTTGCGCCAATTTATGGCTGATGCTTAATGTCCCGTTTAGCGAGAATGGAGGTTATATTGGGACGCACTGCTAAAGGAACAAGTGGAAAAACACTAATCAAGAAATAGTAAAACAAGAGCTAGAAATAGGTTGTGTGACCTTCGACCTTTGAAATTAAATTCCAGATCGCCATTCCGAAAATGAAATCAAATCACTCTCCCTTTGCCAGGTCTGAGATAACACAGATCACGTGACACAAACGGTGTAGCGTCAGAAAATAACGAAGATTTACCAAGAAATGAAGGTAAGTCTTCAGATTACGAAGAAGTGCCTTAAATGGCTTCATGTGGTGTTTCAGCTAGAAAACATGCACAATTAGTTCTATTAGAAATTAATAATACGCGGATCTGCCCCGTATTTGACCTCACAAAGTGGCTGGTGTCCCAAAATTGGATCAAAATTGCTCTTTCCCTAAGAAAGTCAAAAATAACACGGTTACCATCATCCTTGACCTTGAAACGAAAGTTCAAGTTCACCTCTTAAAAGTGCCAATCTTTGGTGCTAGATTGTGCTCACGTCACCTCAGACTCGAACACCAATGTTCCGAGCATGAAGTTACAACTCGTTTAACATTAGTTTTCTTAATATGCTAATCTGCATTATGATTTTTTGGCCATCACTTGCGGAAAAGTGCACAAGAACTGTACCACTTATAAAGCTAAACTGTTACCCATGCTTAGTGCGAAACACCATTATGGTGGACAACGCATAAAAAACTTTAATCCCTGCACTACATTCTTCTTACACCAACAGTTGACGACTTACCTCGCTAATACTGATGATTGCAACTATCCCGTTGTCACAATCACCGATACTAGCTGAACGGCGACGCCAACGTCACTGGTTTCAGTAGGATGCAGGTCTGGAATCAAGTACTGATTTTTTGGCCATCACTTGCGGAAAAGTGCACAAGAACTGTACCACTTACAAAGCTAAACTGTTACCCATGCTTAGTGCGAAACACCATTATGGTGGACAACGCATAAAAAACTTAAATCCCTGCACTACATTCTTCTTACACCAACAGTTGGCGGCTTACCTCACTAATACCAATGATTGCGACTGCCGTTGTCACAATCACCGATACCAGCTGAAAGGCGACGCCAATGCCACTGGTTTAAGTAGGATGTAGGTCTGAAATCAAGTATTGAATTATTGGCCATCACTTAAAGAAAAGTGCACAAAAACTGTACTAGTTATACAGCTCAACTGATAATCACGTCTAGTATTGATGAAAGGCCGCCATTTCCTAAACCTAAGGCATATCCTAAGGAACATCAAATTTCTCGCAAACCCAAACCCTGGATTGCGCCTACGGTTCCATAGTCAATATAAAAGGTCACGAATACTAATGTCAGGACTTACGTCATACAATTATAACAGTAAACTAAATTTTCAAGACAGTATATCTTTGGTCACATTCAAGGCTATTATACACAAAAAGGGTTTGTCTCCAATATCTTCGCCAATTTTGGGCGAATTGCCAAACAGTTAATAGTCACATAGGAACTTATGTCCGATATCTTAAAGGAAAAGTTAAGATAGTAACAAGACCATATTCCTGCGTCAGTTAAGATCTTAAGAAAAATAAAATTGGTTTCTCGCCAAATTTCTATTATTTTTTTTGGTTACGCCCCCAAACATAATTCCGACTTGATCAATTGTGCTCCCTCTCTTCAATATTTTAAAATGTATCTCGTGGGAAGAAATACGATTTAGACCATTTTATTTTGATCAATAATTACGCTAAGCACCAAAAAGTAACAGCATCTTAGACACTAAACCTCGCTACATTTGAAATAAATTTTATGACAGCTAAGCTTCATTCCTGGCTTTTGTTCTTAAATTTGTTGAAAGGCCGCCATTTTCTTAATCTAAGGCGGATCCCAAAATATCGAATTTCTCTAGGATCCTTAAAAGATATGTCTCTTTAAATTGGTTTGTGGTCAACATTTGCGCCAATTTATGGCTGATGCTTAATGTCCCGTTTAGCGAGAATGGAGGTTATATTGGGACGCACTGCTAAAGGAACAAGTGGAAAAACACTAATCAGGAAATAGTAAAACAAGAGCTAGAAATAGGCTATATGACCTTCGGCCTTTGAAATTAAATTCCAGATCGCCATTCCGAAAATGAAATCAAATCACTCTCTCCCTTTGCCAGGTCTGAGATAACACAGATCACGTGACACAAACGGTGTAGCGTCAGAAAATAACGCAGATTTACCAAGAAATGAAGGTAAGTCTTCAGATTACGAAGAAGTGCCTTAAATGGCTTCATGTGGTGTTTCAGCTAGAAAACATGCACAATTAGTTCTATTAGAAATTAATAATACGCGGATCTGCCCCGTATTTGACCTCACAAAGTGGCTGGTGTCCCAAAATTGGATCAAAATTGCTCTTTCCCTAAGAAAGTCAAAAATAACACGGTTACCATCATCCTTGACCTTGAAACGAAAGTTCAAGTTCACCTCTTAAAAGTGCCAATCTTTGGTGCTAGATTGTGCTCACGTCACCTCAGACTCGAACACCAATGTTCCGAGCATGAAGTTACAACTCGTTTAACATTAGTTTTCTTAATATGCTAATGTGCATTATGATGAGAGTAGAAAAACTGCTTAATAACAATTCACATTCACATGGAGAGCATCATGGCATCAGCTTCATATATGAACAGATTTTGAAAAGCTTTTGTCGAAAGGTGTCAAGCCTTTTGGAAAGTAACAGACACCCACAAACAAAATAATTCGTTTCCAATGGAAATGTGGCATTGTCATGTAAATTTAAGGAGCGATTTATGCTTGTCCCGTTTATCCAGGGATAAAACAAGTAGGTCAGTGAATCTGACTTACTGAAACTGACTATGTCCCTCGCAGGCGTACAATCAAAGTATCTCATTTCGTTAGGTTGGATTACATCCCTCAGCAATTCGCATCATATTGTTAGGATCCAAAAGACTGTACCAGTTATACCGCTAAGCTGATACCCAAATTTAGTGCAAAACACCGTTAAGGTGGCAACAGATAACAATACTTAAATCCCTGCACCGCATTCTTCCAACACCAACAGTTGACAGCTTACCGCGCTAATACCGAAGATTGCGACTATGCCGTTGTCACAATCATCCATACTAGCTAAACGGCGACGCCAACGCCACTGGTTTCAGTAGGATGCAGGTCTGGAAACAAGTATTGATTTATTGGCCATCACTTGAAGAAAAGCGCACAAAAACTGTACCAGTTATGAAGCTAAACTGATACTTACGCCTCGTGCGAAACACCATTATGGTGAGCAACATAGCACCATACTTAATCATTGCACTGCATTCTTCCAACACCAAGAGTTGACGGCTTACCCCGCTAATACCGATGATTGCACCTATGCCGTTGTCACAATCATCGATACCAGCTGAACGGCGACGCCAACGCCACTGGTTCCAGTAGGATGCAGGTCTGGAAACAAGTTTCGATTTAATGGCCATCATTTAAGGAAAAGCCCACAAAAACTGTACCAGTTATGAAGCTAAACTGATACTTACGCCTTGTACGAAACACCATTATGGTGGGCAACATAGATCCATACTTAATCAATGCACTGCATTCTTCTAACACCAACAGTTGACGGCTTACCTCGCTAATACTGATGATTGCAACTATCCCGTTGTCACAATCACCGATACTAGCTGAACGGCGACGCCAACGTCACTGGTTTTAGTAGGATGCAGGTCTGGAATCAAGTATTGATTTTTTGGCCATCACTTGCGGAAAAGTGCACAAGAACTGTACCACTTATAAAGCTAAACTGTTACCCATGCTTAGTGCGAAACACCATTATGGTGGACAACGCATAAAAAACTTAAATCCCTGCACTACATCTTCTTACACCAACAGTTGACGGCTTACCTCGCTAATACTGATGATTGCAACTATGCCGTTGTCACAATCACCGATACTAGCTGAACGGCGACGCCAACGTCACTGGTTTCAGTAGGATGCAGGTCTGGAATCAAGTACCGATTTTTTGGCCATCACTTGCGGAAAAGTGCACAAGAACTGTACCACTTACAAAGCTAAACTGTTACCCATGCTTAGTGCGAAACACCATTATGGTGGACAACGCATAAAAAACTTAAATCCCTGCACTACATTCTTCTTACACCAACAGTTGGCGGCTTACCTCACTAATACCAATGATTGCGACTATGCCGTTGTCACAATCACCGATACCAGCTGAAAGGCGACGCCCATGCCACTGGTTTAAGTAGGATGTAGGTCTGAAATCAAGTATTGAATTATTGGCCATCACTTAAAGAAAAGTGCACAAAACTGTTCTAGTTACATAGCTCAACTGATAATCACGTCTAGTATTGATGAAAGGCCGCCATTTCCTAAACCTAACTCGTATCCTAAAAAACATCAAATTTCTCGCAAACCCAAACCCTGGATTGCGCCTACGGTTCCATAGTCAATATAAAAGGTCACGAATACTAATGTCAGGACTTACGTCATACAATTATAACAGTAAACTAAATTTTCAAGACAGTATATCTTTGGTCACATTCAAGGCTATTATACACAAAAAGGGTTTGTCTCCAATATCTTCGCCAATTTTGGGCGAATTGCCAAACAGTTAATAGTCACATAGGAACTTATGTCCGATATCTTAAAGGAAAAGTTAAGATAGTAACAAGACCATATTCCTGCGTCAGTTAAGATCTTAAGAAAAATAAAATTGGTTTCTCGCCAAAATTTCTATTATTTTTTTTGTCACGCCCCAAACATAATTCCGACGTGATCAATTGTGCTCCGTCCCTTCAGTATTTTAAAATGTATCTCGTGGGAAGAAATACGATTTAGACCATTTTATTTTGATCAATAATTACGCTAAGGACCAAAAATTAAGAGCATCTTAGGCACTAAACCTCGCTACATTTGAAAAAAATTTTATGACAGCTAAGCTTCATAAATTTGTTGAAAGGCCGCCATTTTCTTAATCTAAGGCGGATCCCAAAATATCGAATTTCTCCAGGATCCTGAGAAGACATGTCTCTTTAAATTGGTTTGTGGTCAACATTTCCGCCAATTTATGGCTGATGCTTAATGTCCCGTTTTGCGAGAATGGAGATTATATTGGGACGCACTGCTAAAGGAACAAGTGGAAAAAAAGCTAATCAAGAAATAGTAAAACAAGAGCTAGAAATAGGCTATGTGACCTTCGACCTTTGAAATTAAATTCCAGATCGCCATTCCGAAAATGAAATCAAATCACTCTCTCCCTTTACCAGGTCTGAGATAACACAGATCACGTGACACAAATGGTGTAGCGTCAGAAAATAACGAAGATTTACCAAGAAATGAAGGTAAGTCTTCAGATTACAAAGAAGTGCCTTAAATGGCTTCATGTGGTGTTTCCGCTGGAAAACATGCACAATTAGTTCTATTAGAAATTAATAATACGCGGATCTGCCCCGTATTTGACCTCACAAAGTGGCTGGTGTCCCAAAATTGGATCAAAATTGCTCTTTCCCTAAGAAAGTCAAAAATAACACGGTTACAATCATCCTTGACCTTGAAACGGAAGTTCAAGTTCACCTCTTAAAAGTGCCAATCTTTGGTGCTAGATTGTGCTCACGTCACCTCAGACTCGAACACCAATGTTCCGAGCATGAAGTTACAACTCGTTTAACATTAGTTTTCTTAATATGCTAATGTGCATTATGATGAGAGTAGAAAAACTGCTTAATAACAATTCACATTCACATGGAGAGCACCATGGCATCAGCTTCATATATGAACAGATTTTGAAAAGCTTTTGTCGAAAGGTGTCAAGCCTTTTGGAAAGTAACAGACACCCACAATCAAAATATTTCGTTTCCAACGGAAATGTGGCATCGTCATGTAAATTTAAGGCGCGATTTATGCTTTCTCTTGCTCAAAATTGCTCTTTCCCTAAGAAAGTCAAAAATAACACGGTTACCATCATCCTTGACCTTGAAACGAAAGTTCAAGTTCACCTCTTAAAAGTGCCGATTTTTGGTGCTAGATTGTGGTCACGTCACCTCAGACTCGAACACCAATGTTCCGAGCATGAAGTTACAACTCGTTTAACTCCAACAGCAGTGTCGTGTAAAAAAAACTGAAGAACCGACAATGTTCCCTTCCACCTCGAAAAAATAGTTCAGAAAAAGATAGAGAAGCTAACCCGGACACACTGGGCACGTAGGTTCGAACACACAACATGTATTTACATACAGATCTAAAAAAGACGTAAAAATACAGGGTTCTTCTGATGTTTAAAGATCCTAGCCACATGCAAGTTAACGTTTAAGCACACTAAAGAACGCGACATATCTCAGAGCATGACTGTAATTTTAAGGATTACATTATGAAATAGTAGAAACTGTGGGTTTGTGTACAAATTCTGAATTTGGGAAACGTTATTTTTTGTGTGGTTGCGACTTAATTCCCATTTTGCGAAATAAAAGAAGTAAACGTTACTCATATATTACAATTTTATCATTCACACAAATCATGAACCATTTTAAGAAACCTACTGCTGCTGATTGAGGACTATTTTTGCACAGCAAATACGTATAAAAATGATTTAATCCGGCATAATTTGTTCTTTTCCCTCGATGACTAAAAGTGACACCGGCTTGGTGGTAGATGTCAGATGCTTTCGTCTGTAAGTGAAGGTTTGTTTGTTTTTTTTTTTTTTGTTTACCGTCCCATCCACAAAACTAGAATGGTTATAATAGGACACACCTGCTAAAGAAACTAGTGGGAAAAAATGATTTAATCCGGCATAATTTGTTCTTTTCCCTCGGTGACTAAAAGTGACACCGGCTTGGTGGTAGATGTCAGATGCTTTCGTCTGTAAGTGAAGGTTTGTTTGTTTTTGTTTTTTTGTTTACCGTCCCATCCACAAAACTAGAATGGTTATAATAGGACGCACTCGCTAAAGAAACAAGTGGGAAAAAAAGAATGAAGAATGAGGAAATAGTTAAAAGTAGAGTTAGAAAGAAATTCCGATTAGCCACCTCTTACGCCTTGCACGGAATAGAACGCAGTGGATGTATTCTTAAGATTCCCCCACCCCGCATGGGGAGTAAATGAAGGTACGGTCGCGACTTAATTCCTATTTTGCGAAGTAAAAGAAGCAAAATGCTACATTACATCCCGTTCCGACTGAATTGATTACTCTCTGCTCTGAACGAGTTCCGAGGAAACAGTTAACGTGACCGTTGACTTTGGAATGAAGGTCAAGTTCAGCACAGAAAAAGTGCCAGCCTGTAGTGCTAGATTCTGAACTGTTTCATAGCACACGAAGCTGTGCCTTATTACCAACTCGCACGTGCTGATATCCTAAGACGAGCTCAAAATTGCTCTTATCTGAAAGGCCTCGTAAATAACACAGGTTACGCCACCTTGAGCATAACAGCATGAAGTTACATTCATGTTTCTCCGTAAACATTGCAGCGTAAAAACAAGAATGTCCAGGGACATTGTAACCAGCCCACATCTCACAAAGCAAGCATCAAACGGCTTGTTCGGTTGCCAAAAAGTGGTACCAGCAGTTTAAAAAGCTTTACTGAAATTTGATGAAAGGCCGCCATTTCCTAAATCTAAGGCATATCCCAAAAAACATCAAAGTTATCGCAAATCCTAACCCTGGATTACGCCTATGGTTCCATGTTCAAAAAATAGGTCAAGAATAGTGATGTCAGAACTTACGTCATACAATTATAACAGTAAACTAAATTTTCAAGACAGTATATCCTTGGTCACAGTCAAGGCTATTATACACAAAAGGATTTGTTTCCAATTTCTTCGCCAATTTTGGGCGAATTGCCAAAGTTAATAGTCACATAGGAACTTATGTTCGATACCTTAAAGAAGTTAAGGTAGTAACAACACCATATTCCTGCGTCAGTTAAGATCTCAAAAAATAAAATCGGTTTCTCGCAAAAATTTCTATTTTTTTGTTACGCCCCCCAACATAATGCCCACTTTGTCAATTGTGCTCCCTTCCTTCATTCAATATTTTAAAATGTATCTCTTGGGAAGAAATACGTTAAGGAACATTTTGATCAATAATTTCGCTAAATCACCAAAAAGTAACAGCATTCTAGGCACTAAATCCCGCTACATTTGAACTAAATTTTATGACAGCTAAGCTTCATTCCTAGCTTTTGTTTACATTTTAATAAAAATGGTTTTTCGCCAATATCTCCGCCAATATTTGGCTACATGGAAAAATAAGTAAGAAATTAAAAATTAATAAAATAATAATCAAATAGTAAGCAAATAGTAGTAATACATAATAGAAACAAAGACACTGTGATCAAACTTTTAAGACGCTTCCACTAGGATCCTTCAAAGATATGTCTTTAAGTTACATTCATGTTTCTCCGAAAACAGAGCAGCGTAAAACAAAACTGTAAAGGGACATTGTAACCAGCCCACATCTCACAAATCAAGCATCAAAATGCTTGTACGGCTGCCAAAAAGTGATAGCAGCAGTTTAGAAACTTAAAGTGTTCAAAGGCCGCCATTTCCTTAATCTAAGGCGGATCCCAAAATATCGAATTTCTCTGGGATCCTTAAAAGATATGTCTCTTTAAATTGGTTTGTGGTCAACATTTCCGCCAATTTATGGCTGATGCTTAATGTCCCGTTTAGCGAGAATGGAGGTTATATTGGGACGCACTGCTAGAGGAACAAGTGGAAAAAAACTAATCAAGAAATACTTAAACAAGAGCTAGAAATAGGCTTTGACCTTCGACCTTTGAAATTAAATTCCAGATCGCCATTCCGAAAATGAAATCAAATCACTCTCTCCCTTTACCAGGTCTGAGATAACACAGATCACGTAACACAAACGGTGTAGCGTCAGAAAATAACGAAGATTTACCAAGAAATGAAGGTAAGTCTTCAGATTACGAAGAAGTGCCTTAAATGGCTTCATGTGGTGTTTCCGCTGGAAAACATGCACAATTAGTTCTATTAGAAATTAATAATAGGCAGATCTGCCCCGTATTTGACCTCACAAAGTGGCTGGTGTCCCAAAATTGGATCAAAATTGCTCTTTCCCTAAGAAAGCAAAAATAACACGGTTACCATCATCCTTGACCTTGAAACGAAAGTTCAAGTTCACCTCTTAAAAGTGCCAATCTTTGGTGCTAGTCACGTCGCCTCAGACTCGAACACCAATGTTCCGAGCATGAAGTTACAACTCGTTTAACTCCAACAGCAGTGTCGTGTAAAAAAAAACTGAAGAACCGACAATGTTCCCTTCCACCTCGAAAAAAGTTTAGAAAAAGATAGAGAAGCTAACCTGGACATACTGGGCACGTAGGTTCGAACACACAACATATATTTACATACAGATCTAAAAAAGACGTAAAAATACAGGGTTCTTCTGATGTTTAAAGATCCTAGCCACATGCAAGTTAACGTTTAAGCACACTAAAGAACGCGACATATCTCAGAGCATGACGGTAATTTTAAGGATTACATTATGAAATAGTAGAAACTGTGGGTTTGTGTACAAATTCTGAATTTGGGAAACGTTATTTTTTTTGTGGTTGCGACTTAATTCCCATTTTGCGAAATAAAAGAAGTAAACGTTACTCATATATTACAATTTTATCATTCACATAAATCATGAACCATTTTAAGAAACCTACTGCTGCTGATTGAGGACTATTTTTGCACAGCAAATACGTATAAAAATGATTTAATCCGGCATAATTTGTTCTTTTCCCGCGGTGACTAAAAGTTACACCGGCTTGGTGGTAGATGTCAGATGCTTTCGTCTGTAAGTGAAGGTTTTTTTTTGTTTTTTTTTGTTTACCGTCCCATCCACAAACTAGAGTGGTTATAATAGGACGCACTTGCTAAAGAAAGAATTTCCGATTAGCCACCTCTTACGCCTTGCACGGAATAGAACGCAGTGGATGTATTCTTAAGATTATCCCACCCCACAGGGGGGAGTAAATAAAGGTACGGTCGCGACTTAATTCCTATTTTGCGAAATAAAAGAAGCAAAATGCTACATTACATTCCGTTCCGACTGAATTGATTACTCTCTGCTCCGAACGAGTTCCGAGGAAACAGTTAACGTGACCTTTGACTTTGGAATGAAGGTCAAGTTCAGCACAGAAAAAGTGCCAGCCTGTAGTGCTAGATTCTGAACTGTTTCATAGCACACGAAGCTGTGCCTTATTACCAACCCGCACGTGCTGATATCCTAAGACGAGCTCAAAATTGCTCTTATCTGAAAGGCCTCGTAAATAACACAGGTTACGCCACCTTGAGCATAACAGCATGAAGTTACATTCATGTTTCTCCGTAAACAGTGCAGCGTAAAAACAAGAATGTCCAGGGACATTGTAACCAGCCCACATCTCACAAAGCAAGCATCAAAAGGCTTGTTCGGTTGCCAAAAAGTGGTAGCAGCAGTTTAAAAAGCTCTACTGAAATTTGATGAAAGGCCGCCATTTCCTAAATCTAAGGCATATCCCAAAAAACATCAAAGTTATCGCAAACCCTAACCCTGGATTACGCCTATGGTTCCATGTTCAAAAAATAGGTCACGAATAGTGATGTCAGGACTTACGTCACACAATTATAACAGTAAACTAAATTTTCACGACAGTATATCCTTGGTCACAGTCAAGGCTATTATACACAAAAGGGTTTGTTTCCAATTTCTTCGCCAATTTTGGGCGAATTGCCAAAGTTAATAGTCACATAGGAACTTATGTTCGATACCTTAAAGAAGTTAAGGTAGTAACAACACCATATTCCTGCGTCAGTTAAGATCTCAAAAAATAAAATCGGTTTCTCGCAAAAATTTCTATTTTTTTGTTACGCCCCCAAACATAATGCCCACTTTGTCAATTGTGCTCCCTTCCTTCATTCAATATTTTAAAATGTATCTCTTGGGAAGAAATACGTTAAGGAACATTTTGATCAATAATTTCGCTAAATCACCAAAAAGTAACAGCATTCTAGGCACTAAATCCCGCTACATTTGAACTAAATTTTATGACAGCTAAGCTTCATTCCTAGCTTTTGTTTACATTTTAATAAAAATGGTTTTTCGCCAATATCTCCGCCAATATTTGGCGACATGGAAAAATAAGTAAGAAATTAAAAATTAATAAAATAATAATCAAATAGTAAGTAAATAGTAGTAATACATAATAGAAACAAAGACACTGTGATCAAACTTTTAAGACGCTTCCACTAGGATCCTTCAAAGATATGTCTTTAAGTTACATTCATGTTTCTCCGAAAACAGAGCAGCGTAAAACAAAACTGTAAAGGGACATTGTAACCAGCCCACATCTCACAAATCAAGCATCAACATGCTTGTACGGCTACCAAAAAGTGATAGCAGCAGTTTAGAAACTTAAAGTGTTCAAAGGCCGCCATTTCCTTAATCTAAGGCGGATCCCAAAATATCGAGTTCCTCTGGGATCCTTAAAAGATATGTCTCTTTAAATTGGTTTGTGGTCAACATTTCCGCCAATTTATGGCTGATGCTTAATGTCCCGTTTAGCGAGAATGGAGGTTATATTGGGACGCACTGCTAAAGGAACAAGTGGAAAAAAACTAATCAAGAAATACTTAAACAAGAGCTAGAAATAGGCTTTGACCTTCGACCTTTGAAATTAAATTCCAGATCGCCATTCCGAAAATGAAATCAAATCACCCTCTCCCTTTACCAGGTCTGAGATAACACAGATCACGTGACACAAACGGTGTAGCGTCAGAAAATAACGAAGATTTACCAAGAAATTAAGGTAAGTCTTCAGATTACGAAGAAGTGCCTTAAATGGCTTCATGTGGTGTTTCCGCTGGAAAACATGCACAATTAGTTCTATTAGAAATTAATAATAGGCAGATCTGCCCCGTATTTGACCTCACAAAGTGGCTGGTGTCCCAAAATTGGATCTAAATTGCTCGTTCCCTAAGAAAGCAAAAATAACATGGTTACCATCATCCTTGACCTTGAAACGAAAGTTCAGGTTCACCTCTTAAAAGTGCCAATCTTTGGTGCTAGTCACGTCGCCTCAGACTCGAACACCAATGTTCCGAGCATGAAGTTACAACACGTTTAACTCCAACAGCAGTGTCGTGTAAAAAAAACTGAAGAACCGACAATGTTCCCTTCCACCTCGAAAAAAGTTCAGAAAAAGATAGAGTAGCTAACCTGGACACACTGGGCACGTAGGTTCGAACACACAACATGTATTTACATACAGATCTAAAAAAGACGTAAAAATACAGGGTTCTTCTGATGTTTAAAGATCCTAGCCACATGCAAGTTAACGTTTAAGCACACTAAAGAACGCGACATATCTCAGAGCATGACGGTAATTTTAAGGATTACATTATGAAATAGTACAAACTATGGGTTTGTGTACAAATTCTGAATTTGGGAAACGTTATTATTTGTGTGGTTGCGACTTAATTCCCATTTTGCGAAATAAAAGAAGTAAACGTTACTCATATATCACAATTTTATCATTCACACAAATCATGAACCATTTTAAGAAACCTACTGCTGCTGATTGAGGACTATTTTTGCACAGCAAATACGTATAAAAATGATTTAATCCGGCATAATTTGTTCTTTTCCCTCGGTGACTAAAAGTGACACCGGCTTGGTGGTAGATGTCAGATGCTTTCGTCTGTAAGTGAAGGTTTGTTTGTTTTTTTTTGTTTTTTTTTTGTTTACCGTCCCATCCACAAACTAGAGTGGTTATAATAGGACGCACTTGCTAAAGAAAGAATTTCCGATTAGCCACCTCTTACGCCTTGCACGGAATAGAACGCAGTGGATGTATTCTTAAGATTATCCCACCCCACAGGGGGGAGTAAATAAAGGTACGGTCGCGACTTAATTCCTATTTTGCGAAGTAAAAGAAGCAAAATGCTACATTACATTCCGTTCCGACTGAATTGATTACTCTCTGCTCCGAACGAGTTCCGAGGAAACAGTTAACGTGACCTTTGACTTTGGAATGAAGGTCAAGTTCAGCACAGAAAAAGTGCCAGCCTGTAGTGCTAGATTCTGAACTGTTTCACAGCACACGAAGCTGTGCCTTATTACCAACCCGCACGTGCTGATATCCTAAGACGAGCTCAAAATTGCTCTTATCTGAAAGGCCTCGTAAATAACACAGGTTACACCACCTTGAGCATAACAGCATGAAGTCACATTCAGGTTTCTCCGTAAACAGTGCAGCGTAAAAACAAGAATGTCCAGGGACATTGTAACCAGCCCACATCTCACAAAGCAAGCATCAAAAGGCTTGTTCGGTTGCCAAAAAGTGGTAGCAGCAGTTTGAAAACCTTTACTGAAATTTGATGAAAGGCCGCCATTTCCTAAATCTAAGGCATATCCCAAAAAAACATCAAATTTATCCCAAACCCTAACCCTGGATTACGCCTATGGTTCCATGTTCAAAAAAAAAAAGGTCACAAATAGTGATGTCAGGACTTACGTCATACAATTATAACAGTAAACTAAATTTTCACGACAGTATATCCTTGGTCACACTCAAGGCTATTATACACAAAAGGGTTTGTCTCCAATGTCTTCGCCAATTTTGGGCGAATTGCCAAAGTTAATAGTCACATAGGAACTTATGTTCGATACCTTAAAGAAGTTAAGGTAGTAACAACACCATATTCCTGCGTCAGTTAAGATCTTAAAAATAAAATTGGTTTCTCGCAAAAATTTCTATTTTTTTTTGTTACTTCCCCAAACATAATGCCCACTTTGTCAATTGTGCTCCCTTCCTTCATTCAATATTTTAAAATGTATCTCTTGGGAAGAAATTCGTTAAAGAAAATTTTGATCAAAAATTTCGCTAAATCATCAAAAAGTAACATCATTCTACGCACTAAATCCCGCTACATTAGAACTAAATTTTATGACAGCTAAGCTTCATTCCTAGCTTTAGTTCACATTTTAATAAAAATGGTTTTTCGCCAATATCTCCGCCAATATTTGGCGACATGAAAAATTAAGTAAGAAATTAAGAATTAATAAAATAATAATCAAATAGTAAGTAGTAAATAGTAGTAATACATAAAAGAAACAAAGACACTGTGATCAAACTTTTAAGACGCTTCCACTAGGATCCTTCAAAGATATGTCTTTAAGTTACATTCATGTTTCTCCGAAAACAGTGCAGCGTAAAAACAAAACTGTAAAGGGACATTGTAACCAGCCCACATCTCACAAATCAAGCATCAAAATGCTTGTACGGCTGCCAAAAAGTGATAGCAGCAGTTTAGAAACTTAAAGTGTTGAAAGGCCGCCATTTCCTTAATCTAAGTCGGATCCCAAAACATGGAATTTCTCTGGGATCCCTAAAAGATATTCTCTTTAAATTGGTTTGTGGTCAACATTTCCGCCAATTTATGGCTGATGCTTTATGTCCCGTTTAGCGAGAATGGAGGTTATATTGGGACGCACTTGCTAAAGAAACAGGTAAAAAAAGAAAGAATCAAGAAATAGTAAAACAAGAGCTAGAAATAGGCTATGTGACCTTCGACCTTTGAAATTAAATTCCAGATCGCCATTCCGAAAATGAAATCAAATCACTCTCTCCCTTTACCAGGTCTGAGATAACACAGATCACGTGACACAAACGGTGTAGCGTCAGAAAATAACGAAGATTTACCAAGAAATGAAGGTAAGTCTTCAGATTACGAAGAAGTGCCTTAAATGGCTTAATGTGGTGTTTCAGCTGGAAAACATGCACAATTAGTTCTATTAGAAATTAATAATACGCAGATCTGCCCCGTATTTGATTTCACAAAGTGGCTGGTGTCCCAAAATTGGATCAAAATCACTCTTTACCGAAGGAAGTCCGGAATAACACGGTTACCATCATCCTAGACCTTGAAACGAAGGTTCAAGTTCACCTCTTAAAAGTCCTTCAGATGTGCTCCGAGCATGAAGTTACAACTGGTGTAACTCCGACAGCAGTGTCGTGTATAAAAACTGAAGAACACGACAATGTTCCCTTCCACCTCGAAAAAATAGTTCAGAAAAAGATAGAGAAGCTAACCTGGAAACACTATGCACGTAGGTTAGAACACACAACATATATTTACTTACAGATCTAAAATAGACATGAAAATACAGGGTTCTTCTGATGTTTAAAGATCCTAGCCACATGCAAGTTAACGTTTAAACACACTAGAGAACGCGATATATCTCAGAACATTACTGTAATTTGAAGGATTGCATTATGAAATAGTAGAAACTGTGGGTTTGTGTACAAATTCTGAATTTGAGAAACGTTATTTTTTGTGTGGTGGCGACTTAATTCTTATTTTACGACATAAAAGAAGTAAACGTCATTCATATATTACAATTTTATCTTTCATACAAATCATGAACCATTGTAAGAAACCTACTGTTGCTGATTGAGGACTATTTTTGCACAGCGTATAGGTATAAAAATGATTTAAACCTGGCATAATTTGCTCTTTTCCCTCGGTGACCAAAAGTGACACCGGCTTGGTGGTAGATGTCAGATGCTTTCGTCTGTAAGTGAAGGTTTGTTTGTTTGTTTTATATGTTTTGCTTAACGCCCCGTTCACAAATTAGGATGGGTATATTAGGACGCACTTGCTAAAGAAACAAGTGGGAAAAAGAAAGAAGAATGAGGAAATAGTTAAAAGAAGAGTTAGAAAAAAAGAAATTCCGATTAGCCGCCTCTTACGCCTTGCACGGAACAGAACGCAGTGGATGTATTCTTAAGATTCCCCCACCCCACAGGGGGGAATAAGTAAAGGTACGGTCGCGACTTAATTCTTATTTTGCGAAGTAAAAGAAGCAAATGCTACATTACAGCCCGTTCCGACTGAATTGATTACTCGCTGCTCTGAACGAGTTCCGAGGAAACAGTTAACGTGACCTTTGACTTTGGAATGAAGGTCAAGTGTCAGCCTGTAGTGCTAGATTCTGAACTGTTTCACAGCACACGAAGCTGCGCCTTATTACCAACCCGCACGTGCTGGTGTCCTAAGACGAGCTCAAAATCGCTCGTATCTGAACGGCCACGTAAATAACACAGGTTACGCCACCTTGAGCATAACAACATGAAGTTACATTCATGTTTCTCCGTAAAGCCTTTACTGAAATTTTATGAAAGGCCGCCTTTTCCTAAACCTAAGGCATATCCCAAAAAACATCAAATTTCTCGCAAACCCTAACCCTGGATTGCGCCTACGGTTCCATAGTCAATATAAAAGGTCACGAATACTAATGTAAGGACTTACGTCATACAATTAGAACAGTAAACTAAATTTTCAAGACAGTATATATTTGGTGACATTCAAGGCTATTATACACAAAAGGGTTTGTCTCCAATATCTTCGCCAATTTTTTGGCGAATTACCAAACAGTTAATAGTTACATAGGAACTTATATCCGATACCTTAAAGAAGTTAAGGTAGTAACAAGACCATATTCCTGCGTCAGTTAAGATCTTAAAAATAAAATTGGTTTCTCGCCAAAATTTCTACTATTTTTTTGTTACGCCCCCAAACACAATGACCACTTGGTCAATTGTGCTCCCTCCCTTCATTCAATATTTTAAAATGTATCTCTTGGGAAGAAATACGTTTAAGAAAATTTCATTTCGATCAATAGTTTCGCTAAATCACCAAAAAGTAACAGCATCCTAGGCATTAAATCCCGCTACATTTGAACTAAATTTTATAACAGCTAAGCTTCATTCCTGGATTTTAATAAGAATGGTTTTTCGCCAATATCTCCGCCAATATTTGGCGACATGGAAAAATAAGTAAGAAATTAAAAATTAATAAAATAATAATCAAATATTAATAAATGGTAGTAATACATAATAGCTAAAAAGACACTAATCAAACTTTTAAGACGCTTCCACTAGATATATTTTCCCACTAGTATCCTTCGAAGATATGTTTTTAAGTTACATTCATGTTTCTCCGAAAACAGTGCAGCGTAAAAACAGGAATGTCCAGGGACTTTTTAACCAGCCCACATCTCACAAATCAAGCATTAAAGACTTGTACGGTTGCCAACAAGTGGTGGCAGCAGTTTGAGACCCTGTTACTTTAATTTGTTGAAATGCAGTCATTTCCTTAATCTAAGGCGGATCCCAAAACATCGAATTTCTCTAGGATCCTTAAAAGATACGTTTCTTTAAATTGGATTGTGGTCAACATTTCCGCCAATTCATGGCTGATGCTTAACGTCCCGTTTAGCGACGATGGAGATTATATTGGGACGCACTTGCTAAAGGAACAAGTGGGAAAAAAGATAGAACGACAACGGTGTAAAAAACTGAGGAATACGACAATGTTCCCTTCCACCTCGAAAAATTGGTTGAGATAAAGACAGAGAAGCTAACCTGGACATACTAGACACGTAGGTTCGAACACACAACACATATTTACATGCAGATCTAAAATAGACGTGAAAATGCAGGGTTGTTCTGATGTTTAAAGAGCCTAGCCACATGCAAATTAACGCTTAAACACATGAAAACTAAACAGAGTAAAGAATGCGACATATCTCGGAATATGACTGCAATTTGAAGGATTACACTATGAAATAGTAGAAACTGCACTTGTGTACAAATTCTGATTTTAGAAAATGTTATTTTTTGTGTGGTTGCGACTTAAATCCCACTTTGCGAAGTAAAAGAACTAAACGTTGTTCATTATATAACAGTACTTATGTCCGCTGCCACCACCCAAAATTTCAAGACATCCAGGCTAAAAACCTAGAAGGAGATACGATTTTTCCAACTTAAAAGCGTAGATACGCACATTCTTGTAACGATTGCTATAGCCCCTACTTCTGAAAGAAGGCTAAAAACAGTCAATTTGACTATTTTTCATAAATTCGAACAAAACTTCGACGTTCTAAAAATAATCAAACCTGCAATAACATACAGTGACCATCCATAAATTACATATGCACCGGGCAAGTGGGGTCGGTGGTAGTTGGATGCGAACTTTAAAGTCAAATTCCATAAAGACATCACAGTTTAGTGCAAACAATTACGGTAGTCTGAAATTTAAGAAAAAATATGCGTACTTTACCGATGGTCCCTAGGGACATGCAACTCAAAATCATAGATTAAGAATAATATTTTTATACAATGGGATAAGATATTGATGAAATTTTTTAAAAAGTATAAAAAAAAGTATTTAAGGATAAAAAAGGATAAAATCGTGCTTTTTTTAAAAAAAAAAGGACAATCCTTTAAAAAAGAATGATGTGGCAACACTGAACTATATACAACTATGTACAACCATGCAAAATGTGATACGATATTGATGAACATTTTTAAAAATTATAAAAAAGCATTTGGGATAAAAAAGGATAAACTTGTGCTTTATTTAAGAAAAGGATGATGTGGCAAAACTGAACTGCATAAAACTATCTACAACCATGAATACTGTTTACAACTATGTACAACCATGTACAACTATGTAAAACTGTGTTCAACTATGTAAAACTATGTACATCTATGTACAACCATGTAGATCTATGTAGAAGTATGCACAACTATGTACAACTGTGTATACAAATATGCACAACTATGCACAGCAATGTACAACTATGTACATCTATTTACAACATTGTACAGCTATATACAACTATGTTCAACCATATACACCTAAGTACAACTATGCACAATTGTGTACAACTATATACATCCATGTACAACCGTATACAAATAGGCACAACTATGTACAACTATGTGCAACCATGTACAACTATGTACAGCTGTGATAGTGGGAAAAAAAGAGGGAAGAATGAAGAAATAGTATAAGAAGAGTTAGAAAAGAAAGAAATTCCGAGTAGTCGCCTCTTACACCATGCACGGAACAGAACGCAGTGGGTGTATTCTTAAGATTCCCCCGACCCCACAATGTGCACTGCTGTATACAAATATGCACAACTATGTACAACCATGTGCAACTATGTACATCTATGCACAACTATGTATGACTATGTACAACTATGCACAACCATATACAACTATGTACAAGCATGTACAACTGTATACAAATATGCACAACTATGTACAACTATACACAACTGTGCACAACTATGTACAACCATGCACAACTATATACATATATGCACAGCTATGTATAACTACCTACAACTATGCACAACCATATACAACTATGTACAAGCATGTACAACAGTATACAAATATGCACAACTATGTACATCTATGTACAACTACGTATAACTATGTACAACTATGCACAACCATATGCAACTATGTACAAGCATGTACAACAGTATACAAATATGCAAAACTATGTACAACTATGCACAACTGTGTACAACTGTACAATCATGCTCAACTGTATACATATATGCACATCTATGCACAACTTTGTATAACTATGTACAACTATGCACAACATATACAAGTATGTACAAGCATGTACAACAGCATAGAAATATGCACACCTATGTACATCTGTGCCCAACCATGTATAACTATGCACAACCATATACAACTATGTACAAGCATGTACAAAAGTATACAAATATGCACAACTATACCAACTGTGTACAACTATGTACAACCATATACAACTATGTACAAGCATGTGCAACAGTATACAAATATGCACAACTATGTACATCTATGCACAACTATGTATAACTATGCACAACCATATACAACTATGTACAAGCATGTACAACTGTATACAAATATGCACAACTATACCAACTGTGTACAACTATGTACAACCATGCACAACTGTATACACACATGCACATCTATGCACAACTATGTATAACTATGTAAAGCTATGTACAACCATATACAACTATGTACAAGCATGTACAACAGTATACAAATATGCACAAGTATGTACAACTATGCACAACCATGCACAGCTGTATACATATATGCACATCTATGCACAACTGTGTATAACTATGTACAACTATGCACAACCATATACAACTATGTACAAGCATGTACAACAGTATACAAATATGCACAACTATGTACAACTATGCACAACTGTGTATAACTATGTACAACCATGCACAACTGTATACATATATGCACATCTATCTCTGTACAACAATGTACAACTATATACAACCATATACAACTGTTTACAACTATGTGCAACCATGTACATCTATGTACAACTATTTACAACTATGTACAACAGGTGCAACCATTCCGCCGACTCCAGTCTGTCCCATGGGCCATCCTGAAATCTGAGGGCTTGGCGCAAGAAGATAATTAATGAAGAAGAGATTAGAAGAAGGCGCTAAATGGAAGACCTTAGGAAGAAAGTGCCAAGTGTCACAATGGCAAATTCTCCAAAAGGTGTTTTCATTTAGTGACTTCTTCAAAGACTTCCCCACTAGGCGTCGTCTTGCTCCAAGTCCCCGAGATGGCCTCGCTGCCCTGCCGAGTGTCCAAGGCCATGTCCGGCATTTCTTCAGCCGCAGTCGGCATTCAGCACGTACGCAAAAGGGTGTCGTCACCATTTCTCCAGCGCCAACTCCTGCACCAGAACGGTCGGAGAGAACTTCACAGCCACCACATACCGGCCACTTATCCGCCCGCGGCACCTGACCACACCCCCCTAAATTCCCTTAAAATCCCTTTGTCCCAAATCACCGCCTATTCCAAGAAATCACCACACCAAAGTAGAGCAAAGGAAAATAGTACAGAAAGGGGGAAAACCTCGGCTCCTTCATTTCATCAATTAGTATTTTGGTTTTTGAATCCCCACACCCAGAAATGTTCCCAAACTGACGCGTTAATTTAGTAGGTCCGAAGTTTTCCAGGAGCTCTTGATCACGGCAGGACATGAACCAAAAATAATCCAAACACTGAAATGGTGAGAAACAAACGAATTGCGAAGAAATAAGCAAATTTTTGCAATCTGAATTTTATTCGGTTCAGAGGTCACGCTGTATTCAAGAGCGTTATTGCCCATTCATTGTCTAGAAATATATCTGCTGCTGACTCGTCCCACCAGGTGCAGAGCTGCAAAAAAAGACAAAATTCTGCTGAAAAAGAAAAAACAATTAGTCTCCCACCTTGGCGCGTTCGAGATCGCTGCGGGAAACATCCTGGCATGTAAACGGTCCTTGACAAAAACAAAGCTTTTTTTCAAGGTTTCTTTTTAAAGTTAAATTATCAGTGAACACATGTTTTTTTTTAAAGATATGTTTATACAACATATGGAAATAGTGGGAATGGGAATAAGCACATTATATATCGTCCAAAAAACATTATGCCTAGAAAAATTAATAAAAATCAAGTCCAGCATATTTTATGCAAAAATTGAAATAAGGGGTCGCATGCATGCATAAATTTAGCAATTCAAAATTTTTTTATAACAACTGAAGAAAAAAATAATAATGTATTTTAGAACATCGACCAAGGCGTTTTTTTCAAAAGTTTAAAGGTCTTTTTTTAAGAAAAATAAAGGTTTGGGATAAAAAAAGATTTTTAAAGGTTTTAAAAGGTTTGTTTACATGCCTGAATACCGGTGCGGTTCGAAGCAATCCTACAAAATAAACTGAAAGGATGAGAAAATGGGCAATAACTTTTACACGAATTACCCGACTTCTTGAGCAGGACCCGTTTCAGTGTCGGACTGTCCGATCAGTATAATCGATAACTTGGGTAAAGCGTGTAGCAGGGACCATCACCAACTGCCCTTCCCACTTCGCTTCGCGAAATGTTCAAGGTACTTGAAGATGATTCCAGCGTGAAGAATGAAAGGAGAATAAAAGTAGAGCGAAGACAATGGTCAAGTCTCTGGTTAAATATGCCAAATCACTCGGAGAACTACTTTTTAAACTCGTGATATTTCGAAAGCAAAGATCTAAGAAGATTTTGCAGAAACTATCGCATTGAATTTGTGTGTCAGAACGAACAAACGCAGCCGTGAAGACAGCAGAATCCAGACCACGAATGCTCGTTGTGACGGACAAACACGAGAAAAAGTAGAAAGTAGGGCCACAGAGAATGGGAGTGAAGTAATCGAACAATACCGGACCAATTCGTGACATCCCACCAAATGTTTTGCCTTCCCGCTACACCCCCACCCCCCGATATATGCTTTTTTAATGTTACGAATGGGCACAGTTTACAATAGCGAAAAAAAACAAACATGTACAAATTAAACCATTACATTCTGAAACATAGATATATATTGTAAAGACATACGGCGAAGCGTTTTATCCCCTCGACGAATATTCACAATATATCAAGCAATCCACTAGAGAACTTTATCATATAACCTAACATTATACAAGGCCTCTACGAAATTGGCTGAAATGTTTTCATCAGCAAGTTGCCTTTTTATATACATAAACACGCGTGTTGCAGACTGATCGAAGAAAAATCCTAATACAAGTTAAGTTTACAAAACCCATAAATTACGCTAACTGTGCGTTTTGAGCCTATCTATGTTCAGACTCATTTCACGGACCGACCGACTCCGGTCCAAGGGGAGGTGCACAACTAGGTTCCATAAGCTTTCAATCCATTTAGGTTTCAGGTTGATCGAAGCAAAACCCTAGGACAAGTTCAGCCTACAAAACGCACAACGGGCGAGAAAAACTTTTCCTCAAAATCACCTTATTTCATCATAGAAACACGTTTCCAGGCATTACCTGAAAGTTCGATTTTGGTCACGCAAGCACCAACAAGTCAATTACTATATCGTCCTCCTGCTAAAATAGACAAGTACACTCTGATCCACCACAGCATGTATTGAGAAAGCAAACACGAATCACAAACAAGGAACTTGCAAACAACAATGACTTATAAACAAGAAAAACAATGAAAACTACAGACCTCCCGGGCAGTCATAAAACTAGAGACCTCCCGGGCGGTCATAGAACCATAAAACAATACTCATCTTTGTCTTGGTCTGTCTTGAAATGCTGTTCTTGTCGAATTGATGGCTACTCGCATCTTCACAGTTGTAAGATTCTTCGCCCTGCAATAATGAACAAAACTTGAATTCAATTTGTTAAAGAATATCATACACGTGGTCACTGAGGCATACATGACCATGCGGGGTTCCTTAGTCCATGAAAAAAAAACAAAAAAATTCTCATTTTCAAGATCAGTGGCTACTTCGCAGTTTTTTTTCACCTCGAATTCACAGGCGACAGATCACTTCATTTATCTTTTGCGTTCAGCTACCCGACCGGGCATCAGACAAAAGGATTTTCAACTTATTACAAAGCCCACCTTGCACTGCTGTTTCAAGGTATGTTGTTCCCTCCAGCCGCGGCCAGCGACAACTGCTCCCCTATAAGTTACAACATTCAGACACCTTTTAAATTTTCTATCACATAAAAAGATCTTATCAAGAAAAGACCTTGTTACAATGAGTGTTCATGACTTTGTTAAGAGTGTTCATGACTTTGTTCCAATGAGTGTTCGTGATTTTTTAAAATGACCCTTAAACAAGGAGTGCTCAGCCTGAAATAACACTACTTTTTTAACCACACGCGGAGTGCAGTTCTGAAGAGAAATTTCCTTTTTGTAAAAAAAAAACAAAAAAAAAACAAAAGAAAAAAAAACGAGGAGCATGAGTATGAGAATGAAAATTACACCCTCCCGCTACCGTATCTCCCGACCTGCACTCCGAGCAGACCACGTCTTGTCTCAAAAATGACTCCCTCGCTTATCTGCGTTTTTTTTTACACTTAATAACATGTGATACCAATTCCCCCTATCTGGAGAGCTCCAACATAGGTCTTTGCAGAAAAAGGAAAATAAATCACAGCCTAGACACTAAAGATCTCACGTGTACAAAATACCACAGCTGTCACAATATTTATCTTCAAAGTTTTGGCTTTCTTTACAATTTCTTTGTAAAAAAAGGAAGGGAAGGCATTGAGAACTTGTCTCGATATGTGGCCTACAAAATACTCGCGATGTTTACAGCTGCAATTACATATTTTTCAAAAAGTTTTTTTTTTTAATTTTGAAGAAAAAAAAGAAACAAGCATGTCCAGGGACATGACCCAGCCGAGTTACCAAACAAGGAAAGAGAGAAAATCTCTGAAACGAATGCTGTCAGGCCAAAAAATGAAGAAGTTTGTTTCTGAACGTACCTTTTCATAATTTTAATATTTTAATACACAAAAATGAGTTTTTCCGGGTAAAAAAAAACAAACAAAAAAATGAAAAAAAACACAAGCACGTCCAGGAATATGGAGAGCAGCTCACGAACGTTCACACGTACTATTGAAAAGATTCAATAAAAAAATCACATAAAGAAAACATAGGCATCAGAGATGCATAGCCCTCAGCCAGCCGAAACATTCGAAACTAGGAAAATAGTAGGTTTGAGGCCGGTCTCAGGCTCATTTCAATCCTTAGCACCGAAAAGAAAAAAGGGTGGCAGTGCTTTAAGATGAACAAAAACAAAAACATTTACCATGAGAAAGTCCAGCTGAGCCACTAGCCTTGGTTGGATATGGCTGATAAGCAATACGAATCTTTAATAGTCCATATACTAGCTATATCTGAAATATCTTGGTAATTGGTATAGATTTGTAGGCTATACAGTGTTCACAAGCCACATGTTACCAAGCCTGTTAATAATAGAAATATGCAAATTTCAAAGTCCAGCTGAGCCACTGTCCTTGGTCGGATATGGCTCATATACCATAGGAATCTTCATTACTCATACACTAGATATATCCGAAATATCTTAGTAATTGGTAAAGCATTGTACGCTAGAGAGTGTTCACAAGTCACATGCTGAGCAAACTTAATAATGGTACAAATAAGAAAATTACAAAGTCCAGCTGAGTCACTGTTCTTGGTAGGATATCGCTCATTAACAATAGGGATCTTCAATGTTCCATACAGTAGCTATGTCTGAAATATCTTAGCAATTGATAAAGAATTGCAGGCTAGAGAGTGTTCACAAGCCCCATGTTAAGCAAACTTGATAATGGTACAAATAAGAAAATTTCAAAGTCCAGCTGAGCCACTGTTCTTGGTCGGTTATGGCTCATTAACAATAGGGATCTTCATTCCTCTATATAATAGCTATATCCGAAATATCTTAGTAATTGGTAAAGAATTGTAGGCTAGAGAGTGTTCACAAGCCACATGTTAAGCAAACTTGATAATGGTACAAATAAGAAAATTTCAAAGTCCAGCTGAGCCACTGTTCTTGGTAGGATATGACTCATTAACAACAGGGATCTTCATTGCTCTATACAGTAGCTATATCCGAAACATCTTAGTAATTGGTAAAGAATTGTAGGCTAGAGAGTGTTCACAAGCAAAATTAATAATGATACAAATAAGAAAATTTCAAAGTCCAGCTGAGCCACTGTCCTTGGTTGGATATGGCTCATTAACAATAGGGATCTTCAATGTTGCATACAGTAGCTATATCCGAAATATCTTAGCAATTGATAAAGAATTGTAGGCTAGAGAGTGTTCACAAGCCACATGTTAAGCAAACTTGATAATGGTACAAATAAGAAAATTTCGAAGTCCAGCTGAGCGACTGTCCTTGGTCAGATAGGACTCAAAAACAATAGGGATCTTTATTAGTCCATATACAAGCTATATTTAAAATATCTAAGCGATTGGCAAAAAATTGTAGGCTGGAGCGTGTTCACAAGGTAAGTGTTAACGGACGGATCGACGGACGGACGGACGGACGGACACGGCCATAGCAATAGCCTTCAGCCAATATTGGCTGAGAGCTAAAAATATCCAAATTCTTATTTACTTGACACTCTTATTTTAAATAATAGGATACCCTTATGTTGGTAGAAGCCTTCTTGTGAAATAATCTGTCGCAAAACTTCAGCAATTCGTCAAAAAAAAAATGACATTTGCAAGATCGAGTTCTGTATGGCAAATGTATAAAGCATTTTGTGGACTTTGACAATGACATGTTCAATGGTTTTTTTATATGCTCCAATCCGTTGCACGAGAACGACCGGACAGCTTTAAGACTGGGTAACTATAGGTTCAAAGCAGTTTCTATACACTGATTTTTTCGTTAATTTTGCTGTGGGCTTACAATGTGCCCTTGTATAGATATTATTTTAAACCCGGGACGACTCTAATTTACCGTATAGACCTTGCAATTATGAACCCCAAACAGGAATTAATGTATTATGAGTGTATATATGCTTCTGTTACAGGCAGAACTGTAAATATGGCTTGCGAAACCTATTTGGCCAATATTTTGGTCAATTTCGAAAAAAAAATAAAATCCCCCATTTAACCAATTTTTGGCGTATGGAAAAAAGAAACAAGCACATTTTCAAGACAGAACTGTCGAGTGAACAATCATTCAAGATTGGAAAGAAATCTGATCAAATTTGTGGAAGAATAAGCATTTTGAAAATTGGCTACTGCTTTTTGAATGCCCCCCCTCCCCCATTTAGCCAATCTTTGGCGAATCGCCAAAAAAGCAACTTTTCAAAAGCGAACGGTCTACTGAACATTTATACAAATTGTGAAGGCAATCCGATGGAAATTGCGGAAGAAAAAGACCTCTGGAAGATTTGCTGCTAACTATTTTTAAAATATCCCCTATTTGGCCATTTTTCGCGGATCGCCAAAAATTTTAAGAGAGGCCTACAAAGTAAACATTCGTATAAAAATTTGAAAGAAATCCAATCCAAATTGTGGGAGTAGAAGCATTTTAAAAATTGGCTGCCAAAAAATTATTAATGCTCCTATTTAGCGAATTTTTGGCAGATCAACAAAAAGTATTTTTTCAAGACAGAACAATCTAGGGCACAATTGTTTAAAATTGGATTGAAATCTGATCGAAATTGTGAGAGAAGAAGCATTTTGAATATGGTTACTAAATATATTTTAAACACCCCCTATTTAGCCAATTTTGGGTGGATCGCCAAGAAAGTAATTTTTCAGAAGAGGCCTGGTAAACATTAATGCAAAATTGGAAGGTAAACATCAAAATTGTGGAAGAAGCATTTTAAAAGTTAAACTGACAACCAAATAAGCCATCATCGAAGGCGCCGACCCAACTGGTCACAACAAGCCGCCATTTTGGCAATTTTTTACCGATTTAAAAAAAAAACAAGACGTTGCACAACTTCTATATATATATATATTCACTTTGCAAGGACAAATCGCGTGGAAATCACCTTAGTCTTACATTAGAGTTATGTAATACATTGGCAAGTTTTGACAAGTCGCCATTTTGGCATTTTTTTACCGATTTAAAAAATAACACAACCTTGCTCAAAGTTGCATGTGCCTAGGCCCTAGAGTAAATAGTTTTGGAGAACTCGCGTGGAAACAAAACAGCATCCAAAGTGTGACACATGGACAGACGGAAGGACGGACGGACTGAGGGCAATCCTATGGACCCCCCCCCCCCCACCCACCCACCATCCTCCCCTTGACTCGCCCAGTTGGGGTCTAAAATTTATAACAGGGTTCGTATAAAGTTGAAACAGCCAATTTCTGGGATTTTTCCTGGATATATATGTATATATGTGTGTTAAACATTAATGGAAACGTCCGGACTGGACAATGGTCCTCGAAAGGACCATTTTCGTCGTTTCCTTTCTGTATATATATATGTATATAGGCATCGACTGCAGAGAGTATACACGCAAATAAAAACACATTTTACTGAATTATTCTATTATTGACCCTATACAAGTCTGTAAAAATTCGGGAGATTTTCAATTTCCAGAGCTTTTTCGTCGTTTTCCAGTAGTGATGTGATCCGTCACTGATGGGTCCGGTTCGGTTTGGTTTCGGTTTTTAAAGAAAAATCCGCGGTTTTTTTCGGTTCGGTTTCATTTTTTTCAGACTATGCAAATATATATAAATAAAAGATATCAGAATTAATTTTCTGTTTTTATTCTAGGACGTGATAAGTAAACACATTGCTTTACCAAAAATGAATTCATCTGAAAGTGTAAAATAATGCTGCGCTAAAATAATTGGCTGAAAAATTCATAGCAGTTAAAAATGGTCCTGAGAAAAACAAAACTAATGTTAATTTAAAACCGAAAATGAACCGCAGTTTTCCATTGAGCGCGGTTCGGTTTAACCGAACCGCCACCTTCACGGTTAGTCGTTCCAAACGGTAAACCGTCACATCACTATTTTCTAGGACTTTTTGCGGCCGTTTTATTTTCCAGGACTTTTTCAGGACTTTGTACGAACCCTGATATAAATGCCTCTTCCTCCATTTAGCCAATTTTTCGTGGATCGCCGAAAAAACGATTTTGCATCAGATAACCATCTGTGGAACAACAAGAAGCATTTTGAAAATTGGCTAACGATAAATAAACAAATGATTCCCATTTGGTCAACTTTCGGTGGATCGCCAAAAGAGTAACTATTCAATTGACCTTTCTGGTCAATATTTTTGCAAGAGTTGAAGAAAATCTGATCAAAATTGTGGGAGAAGAATTATAAATGCCCCCCAATTCGCCCATTTTTGACGGATCGCAAAAAAATACTAATTTTGTGGGAGAAGAATCATTTGGAAAATTGTTTACCGATAACATAAAAAATGCCCTCCACCCCCATCCCTCCATTTGGTCAATGTTCAGCAGACCGCCTAAAAAAACAATGTTTTCAAGTGAGGCCTTCCTGGTAAACATTTTTGCAAAATTGGAAGACAATCCGATCAAAACTCTGGGAGAAAAATCATATTGAAAACAGGCCACCGAAAAAATTATAAATGCCCCCAACTCCGCCAACTGGCGGAACGCCAAAAAAAAAAAAAAAAAAAAAAGAAAACAAAAAAAACAAACAAACAAACAAACAAACAAACAAAAACAACAAGTATGTCAGTAAAACTGACAAAGTCCCCCGCCGGTGTGCCATCACGAGATTTCAATTGCGAGGTCTAAGTTCCCTGGTCGTTTGCAATCATAAAAAATTAATTTTCGACGAAGTCTGTAGGCCCATTTTTTCGGCCAGCGGTAAAATCTATGCCCAGGTGCACAACTACGACTCTTATTCTATGCATGTGCAAGCTTTAAATGAAATCCCTCCAGTAGTTCTTGAGATCTGTCGCGGAAACGACACCCTCTCCAACCATATCAATGTCTGACATTTTCGGATTTTTGACGAAGTCTGTAGGCCAAATTTTCGGCCGAGGGCATAACCTATACCCAGGTGCAAAACTAAAACCTTTATTCTATACACGTGCAAGGTTTAAATGAAATCCCTAAAGTAGTTCTTGAGATCTGCCGCGAAAACGACACCCTATGCCAAATGTTGACGGACAGACGGACGGACCCGAATTCAATAGTAGCCCGCTCCGCGCTACGCGGCGGCGGGGGACTAAAAAATTCAAAAGATAACCGTCTAAGGAACAATCGTTCAAAACTGGAAAGAAATCCGATACAAATTGTGGGAGGAGAAGCATTTTGAAAAATAAATAAACAAACGACCCCCATTTAGTTCATTTTCGATGGATCGCCGAAAAAGACGTTCTCCATTTTTGCAGAATTTGAAGACAATCCGATCATAATTGTAGGAGAAAAAGCATTTTAAAAATCGGCTATCAAAAAATTATAAATGCCCCCCCCCCCTCCCCGCCCTCACTTCGCCAATTTCTGGCGGATCGCCAATAAAGAAAAAAAAGAGATAACCATCTAGGGAACAATGGTTCAAAATTGGGAGGAAATCCATTCGAAAATTGTGGAACAAGGATTGCCGAAAAATGCTAAATTTTTCAAGAGAGGCCTTCCTAGAAAACATTCGTACAAAATTTGAAAGGAATCCGATCAAAACTGAGGGAGAAGGATTTTAAGTAAAAGCTTGCATACGTACGCACGTACATACAGACGACGGATCAAACCTCTACTTATGTCGTAAGATCAGCCCGACGAAGGCTGATCTAAAAATGTTTTATGGTCAAGATTTCGGCCTGTTTCTGGCGAATCGCTAAAAAAGTAATAGCCCAGTAGGTGCTAATGACCGCCACCTTCAACCAAACTTTCAAGACATCCAGACTAAAACCAAAAAGGAGATATAATAATTTTAATTACTGTAAAAATGCATACTCATTATTAGGGCTGATTTCTGTAATTTTTTGTGTCATACACCGCGTGTTCAAACTGGGTATTTGTAGTCAAAGGAATAGCCTTTGAATGTACAATTCTGCAAAATGTTATTAATAAACAAGCAAGTATTTGTGAAACACAAGCAGACCCCAACGTGGATAATTATGAAATGAATGGATAGCTATTACAAGTGCTTTTAGAAATCGGATATACTGAACAAGAATAACTAGAGCAGTGTGCATAGCCCACATATTCCCCACAGGCCCCCATCATTTAAACACGGCCATCAACAGTCAATCAAGAGCTGAAATTTTCCAAGTCCAGCTGGTGCATTTATCTTGAACAAACCTGGCCCATTTTACAATAAAGATCTGTGATTGTTTCCATAAAAGCTACATACCAAGAATCATGAAAATCCTTGCAGGAGTTTTTAAGTTATCGTGTTAACAAGCTGTTGATGACAGACCGACACGCGGTCGATCGCATATATACTCCTTGTAAGGCGGGAACATGGAACCTTCATTTATAGACAACAAACAAGTTAAGTCGCAAATTTCGAAATACTTTGGTGTTAAAGTCGTTGATGGAAAACAAGCAAAAGCTACAGTTGTATGCAAAACGCGTCTAGCAGAAATAAAGATCGGTGGTGACACAAGTAATTTACTTATTCACCTAAACGACACCACGCCCATGTTACATTCAGAATGTTCGAGCGCCACCAGAGAGAAACTGAAAGAAACAAAAGGCAAAGCCGAAAAGAAACCGGTACAACAAACGTTAGAAAACATGCTACAGAGCAAGCTTCCGCCACTCAAATTACAGAGAAGATTGCAACATTCATGTGCCGTATTCGGCGTATTGTTTCATTTTTCCATCGTAGTGATTGCAACATTCATGTGCCGTATTCGGCGTATTGTTTCATTTTTCCATCGCCTCCCAGTGTTTAGAAGAAAAAGCTGCCACGACTATCCGCAGATAACGTCGACATGCTCATTTTCCTTAAAAAGAACATAGTTTAGAAAACTGACTAACATGAACTTCTGGACAGATTAATTTTATTCAATTTCTGTTTTTTTTTCTAGAAATGTGATCATAATGAAACAAGTTCCTTTGTAATTTTCATCGAGGTTTTGTTTGACCTAATTCAACTGATTTATGATTTAAACTTACTTTGATCTCTTTTTGTTATTAAACAATAAAAATAAATTCCGTATGGTTAATAAAGGATAGTCCACTTAAACAGGTGTTTGCTTATTTAGAGTTATTATTAATTGCAAAAAAACCGCGGTTCCCAACCCTACAAACCTATAGGCCCCAATCCGAATGGTTGGGGCCTAAAAAGGCTGACATTACATGTACTGTTGTTTTCTTTCTTTCTCCTACTCATTTGAAAAATCCATAGCACATTTAACATAAATATAAATAACTTTTGAACCGATGCATAGTTGAAAGCGTACATATGCACATACTTTTATAGTGACTTCAATTTGACCTTTCAACCTTTCAACTGAGGCCATTTTTAATGTTTTGTGCATACATGTAGTCAGGTTAAGTCCCCCACCTCCTCATCCTTCAGAAAATATAGCTATACTCACTGTTCACGAATCTTGTAGGTTTGCATCGATCGACAGGGTTTTTTTTTCAGAGAGCGCGTGCCTTGAACGAGTTCCCTCTGCTTGCAGGGGTGCGATGTACCGCCGATTGGAGATGATTATTCGTGGGCTGTGCCGGGCAGATTCATGTGCTGGATAGTTTATCATACATGAGCTGGCTCGTACAGGCTCCTACTGCGCAGATTCGTGAACTCTATAGTCTGTTATTCGTGGGCTGTGTCGCACATGTCTTGTAGATTCACGAACTGTATAGTTCATTATTCAGGAGTATCACACAGGCCATACAAGATTGTAAGGATTCATACTGAGGTGAGTCACGTGATGTGTCGTGATGCCATCAGGTGCTGGACGTGCAAGCTGTTGCGTTGGCAGGCCGCAGATTCAAGAGCGTCAGTGTACAGGTCCAGTTCTGGTCGTGCAGCTTCGTCAATCTCAGTGCCCTGCTGAAAAAAAAAAACATTCGTGAACTTACATGAAACAGTAACATGCAATCTGAGCCGGGCTATCCCAGGGTTGAGATTTCGCGGTCGCCCGGTCGCCCGTGGCGACTAACTTTTGCCTCGGGCAACCAACTTTTCTGAGTTGGTCGCCCGAGTGGCGACTAACTTTTTAAACGGCATATGAAACGGGCCGTATCCGTCCGTCTGTCCTCATCTCTAGTGGTAAGTTTGTACGCGCCATATCTCAGTAACTAATGCAGTTATGTCATTTCTTTCTTGCACAGAGAGAGTACATATATTGGAAGTGTGCATCGCGTGGTTATTTTTTTTTTCACAAAAATTGAAAAATTGCCAGATTTTTGAAATGTTGTAAAAATGTGTGATAACCACTATTTATAGTGTTAAGTTTGTACGTGCCATATTTCAGTAACTAATATAGTGATTCCATACCTTTCTTGCACAGACAGAGTACATATATTGGAGGAGTGCAACGCGTGGTTATTTTTATTTTTGTCGAAAACTGAAAAATTGCCAGATTTTGTAGATGATGTGAAAATGTGCAATTGCCCCTATGTATAGTGGTAAGTCTGTACGCGCTAGATCTCAGTCACTATTAAAGGGATTTTATTTTTCTCTTGCACACAGAGAGAACGTATATCGGAGGTGTGCAGCGTGTGGTTGTTTTTTTTTTTTTGTCGAAAATTGAAAAATTGCCAGATTTTTGAAAAAGTGCAAATGTCAGCTTTGAAATGTGCTCTCATTAGCTATTGATCGATATTGATCGAGAGCAGCAGAGCCTGCAGTTGGATGACTGCTGTTGTATAAGGCTCAAGTTTAACTGGACAGATTTCAACCAAAATTGGTAGGAATGGTGGGCAAGGGCACTTGATCCGATTAGGTTTTGGTGACCTTGGGTCAAAGGTCAAGGTAACTTTTTTAAGGTCACTGAAACTTTTAAATTTTTCTCTTGGGGGACAAAATATCTCAGGTTGTGCGTCATGTGCACGCTGTTGTGGACATATGTCAAGTTCGGCTGGATGGATTACAACTAAAATTGGCAGCTGAGTTGGGAAGCTAAGGATCTTGACCTGATTAGGTTTTGGTGACCTTGGGTCAAAGGTCAAGGTCACTCGAACTGTTTTATTTCAAAAACGGAGGTGCGGCGGGGGACTTAACCAGTTCACTGGTATACTTGTTTTCCGATTATTTTCAGGTAAATACTGCTGATTATTTTAAACACCATTTCGTTGTTGTTTTTTCACGTGAGGCGGGCTAGACAAATTTTGCAAAAATTGCGCCGGGCGACTAACTTTTTAAAGAAAGAAAATTTTACGAAGTCTCAACCCTGCTATCCCACCTCCAGTGTTTCTAAAATACAGTATGCAACTTGCAGTTTTGACAAATAACCAGCTTTTTTTTTTTTTGCTTCAAAGCATTTCATGCGATATAATAATTACAAAACCACACGAACTGGACTGATCGGAAAAATTTGCCCTCAAGCTTGTTGCACTGGGAGCAAGAGCCAAGAACTGCAAATAGTGCGCAAGGCTTAGGGGAGGGTTTTCGGTGAGTCCAAATACGAATGCGTTTTTTATTTCACAATTTCTCGAAAACTGATAATCTTTTATACATTAAATAATTTTCCCGTCACTCAGTTATGTATTTACGGCAACGTGAACCGCATTTTCAATGGTCCGAAGCGAGACGTTTTCGATACTAGAAGAGCTTTTGTTTTATCATTATACATGCACTTTGGTACTCGATATCAAAACGACTAAGTACAGAACATCGGTTGACAATGAGTCGTTCTTGGTGAATAATTATTCCAATGATTAATTCATTGTTGCAAAACAAACACGAGAGTGTACTTTTCATGTGAAATGTGCTTGGAAGTGAGAAAAAAAAACACAATCGCGCCACCAAAAAATGTTTTCTCGTGTTTTCCCGCATACAAGTCTTACAACGGTTTCAATTCCAGGGAACCTTCAGTGGCGTAAACAGATTTTACAATAGTATATATAGGGGGACGCGGATTCGAACCTAGGACCTTGAGATTATTAGAATAACGCTTTAACTAAAAGACCTAGGCTAGCCGTCATTCCTTCAAAAAGGCTAGTTTCTTTCGGCCTCAGGGCTTGCGTTATATTTTACCACTTCAATGAAATAACAAATATTAAATACCTTCACAGGCTTCAGTATTTATTATATATTTTACTAATTCAGCTACAAACAAGAGCAATCGGTAATTGCCATATCCCTCGCCGTGGGTGTAATGAGTAAGGCGGGTGCTGTACCTCGCACTAAAAACATGTAGGTAAAACATCAGTTCTTAAATAAATGAACTACCTAGGAAGAAAATTACCTGAATCAAGTGTCGTTGTAGGAAATGCAGGTTCCGGTGTTTTGCAGCGAATGTGACGGCAGCACACATTATGATCCGGATTTTGGGACATCTAGATATCTTGGTTGTTACGCACACCAAATATGAACCGTATCCGCTCACTAGTTTCGAAGATATCGTCTGGAAACCAAAATACACATTGAGATCCGAATTTTGGGAATCTAAGTACAAATACAGATCCAGATGGGCTTCGATCCGATCAAAACCCCCAAAGGCACATCTAGATGTTTTGGTTGTTACGCATATCAAATATGAACCGGATACGCTCACCAGTTTCGGAGATATCGTCTGGAAACAAAACTGGCGACTGACGTACGGACGGATAGACGGACAGGCAAAGTGCGTTTCTATATTCCCCGCCTCCGGCAGGACGGCGGGGGATAATAAATGCGATTCAATGAATGCGCTTGATAGTATCACAGGAGAGATCTACGCTGATGTTTTTAAATTAATCATTCACACGATTTTTAGATATTTTCCGCACAATTGCAAAAGCATAAATGGAAAATTACGTTCAAAAATTTCAGAACTGTTTATTATTATTTTGCACATGCTTATCAAGAACTCAAAATAAACAAGACAATCCTGTATTGCATATCCCCCCGACAAGCAGTTCTGTGTTCGAGCTTTCGTAATTCAGTGAAACCTTACCCATATACAGAGATAATTTTTATAGAAACGATATAGAAACGCACTGTGTCTGTCAGTCCGTCTGTTCGCCCGTTTCAAAGTTTCAAAGCTGTGCGGAAGGTTAACATAGTGCCCCGGACAAAACACGTCACACGGACTGAGAAGAATAAAAAATTTCCTAAGTTTAGTGGGCCATAATTTTGGCAATTTTCTGCCGAACAGACTAAAACCAAGACATTGGTGATCTACAATACATATTCCTTCACTGTGTGAAGCTTCAAAGTTGTGCGAATAGGGAAAGTTAACAAAGTGACCCGGACAAAACATCCCACACCGGCTGAGAAGAAAAAATTGCCGAAGTTCAGAGGGTCACAGCTTTGGCAATTTTCAGTCATCAAACTGAAACCAAGACGTTTGAAATCTACAATATATACTCAGGGTTTTACCTCAACTTCAAAATCTTTGCGTCCCAGGGACGCCACGCTTTCATATTTTTGCGTCCCCCATGATTTTTTTGCGTCCCCCAATTTGCACTCTGATTGGTTTGTGTCCCCTTATTTGAATAAACACAAAGGGTGTGTGTTTGGGGGGGGGGGTAAGAGGTAACGCGTACAGTTGCAGTTCACACTATCTTGTATTGCCAAGACAAGATAATTCCAAAAGCAATGAATTATCATATAACCAGGCCTGCTTTTCACATTGTTAAACAATCTGGCAGCGTCAAATTGTTCTATGGCTGGTCCTTTCAGTTTAATGAACATTTGACGGTTCAACCGCTCATGGCTTAGTCTGTTTCTGTTTTTATTGCGTTTTAAACCAAACATCTTCTTTCACATGGAACGGACGAAACCGGTATAACAGGGCCAGCTTGCACAGAAACACAAAACCGGGAAACTGAATATGGAATCGTTAAAGAGCATTTTTGCAAAAGCGGGGTTCGAAATTAGCCGGGACCCTGGGTCCTGGGGCTCCATAATTTCTCGTCGGGCCCCACGATTTTCAAGACTTGGGACGCGGCGTCATGCACTATTTTTTTCGGAAAGGCCTATAATAATCGTCAATATAAACGATTTTCACAGAAGAGGAAATAACTGTGTGGGAAGCAATCGGAGTCAAACTATAATAAAAACCATAAAAAAGACAAATTGAAGACTTTGTATTACCGGTATGTGTACGAATAGTTGAGAGAAATAAATTACATTTACAGGGTTCATAGCGATTCTTGAAATCCTGGAAAATCCTGGAATTCGGCAAAATCATTCAAGGATCATGGAAAATCCTGGAATCTGACAAAAAAATCCTTGAAAATCCTGGAATTCCGAATTCGTAATTAATTTTTTTTGCAAATTTATGAATTATACATGTACCTATTTTTCCTGTGTGTGTGCTTTAAAAATATAATGTACACGTAGATAATAGAATGTTTTGGATTAGAAGTACAAATAAAGACATTCTTGAGTTCAAAATGTTTTTGAAGTTCTTGGAAAATTCCCTTAGGATCCTGGAATTTCATTTCAAGATATCCTGGAATTTAACCTGCAAATGTGCTTGATAATCCTGGAATCTGTGTGGTTCTCGCTATGAACCCTGATTTATGGGAATATCGTCATTTTTCTAACATATAGCCTATATCTATCCGGGCCCAGGATTTTCGGCGGGGCCCCAAGAAATTTGGTAAAAATGGTTAATTTCGAGCCCTGCAAAGCCTCAAAGGTCAGCGTTTTTGTAGGACCGTACAAAGTGTTTGAAGCTGTAGATAGTTTTTTCAGTACTAATGCACGAGTGAAGACACATTTTTTATGCGTCCCCAGGGTTCGCGTTGGCGGGGTTTTTGTCCAATTTTTGGGCATTTTTTACGAAATGACTCACTTTTTCGGAACCCACAGAGTCACTGTGACTCACATTTTTAAAATCCATCGAGTCACACCTTGGAAAGAAAACAAATTGTAATAATTAAATTAATTATAATATTTTTTGCAGTGAAAACGTCAGCTCAATGTCAAAATTATACACATCACTTTTTCGTTAGATTAGCTAGATTAGCTAGATTAGCTATGGACCCGTTTAAAACGAATTATTTGTCATTGAAATCGTAATGTTTTACCATTCCAGTATTATTTATAATTGGAATCCCATTTTTTCTGTAGCGCAGTATTTCATTTCGGATTTTTTTCCATCAAATTTTAGCACAGCCATTGCATAATTGAAGGGGTCCATGCATAAACTTGATAACTACTCTTATCAGGAAAATGCACTATTACCACCACGGTATTTCCTGGTCTCTGTTCTATCACATATGTAAGTCTTACACCTCAAAACCGATTAGAAGTGGGCATTTTTTAGGAAAATGCTGTCGGAAAAACCTATGTTTGTCACTAAAATTTCAAACTTTAAAAGCGTTTTTTCTCCACTGCTGATAACTGCAGTTATCAGGGTTATGCATGGACCCCGCCAATTGTGTTCAGAGTAGGCATAACAATTACTTTTGTTTTAAAGCGTTCAAATGTTTCAACGTTAAATAAATAATCAAGTTTAAGATGTGTTCTTATAAGAAAGAGCGCCGTTGGGGAGAGGGGGTATGGGTTGGGTAGGATCGGGGGGAGGGGGTATGGGACGGGACTGGGGATCGGGGGGGGAGGAGAGGGGGTATGGGATGGGTGGGATCAGGGGAGGGGGTATGGGATGGGTGGGGATCGGGGAAGAGAGGGGGTATGGGATGGGTGGGATCGGGGGAGGGGGGATGGGATGGTTGGGGATCGGGGAAGAGAGGGGGCATGGCATGGGTGGGATCGGGGGAGGGGGTATGGGATGGGTGGGGATTGGGGGAGAGGGGGTATGTAATAGGTGGCATTGAGGGAGGGGGTATGGGATGCATGGGTGGGGATCGGCGGGGAGGGGGGTAGAGGTGTCGTTACAGGATGTTGTGACTCAGTTTTCTGGACCCAACTGATTCACACTTTCCTTTTTGACTCACTTTCCTGAGAACCCAGCGCGAACCCTGCGTCCCCTGGGACGCAAGCCCCAAATTTTGTTGCGTCCCGGGCCAATTTTTTTTTGCGACATTGACGCACAAATCCGCGTCCCGTAAATCCCTGTATACTCTATCATTGTGTGAAGTTTCAAAGCTGTCTGACTAAGGCAACAAGTTAAAAAAAAAGTGGCCCAGACAAAGGGGGCCCATCAGGGTTGCGGACGGACGGACAGGAGACCTTTCTATATCCCCGCCAACAGTAGTGCGGCCGGGGGGGATAAAAAAACTTGGTCGAAATGTCGCGGTTGACATTTTTAACACTTGACAAGCCTTTGGCTTGCAAGAGTTATATGAATTTGTGCGAGCAAAATTCGTCCTTTTTTTTTTTCTTCTTGACACTTTTTCCGATTTTTTGTGTCTTCTTCTTCTCTGACACTATGGGCCCTACGACCATGAAACTTGGGACTTATGCAGAGCTTGATCTGAACATGTGCATGTCACTTTTTATTTTCATCTTTGATTTCGTTTTCTTTGTTAAAACGCCATGTGAAAAGAGTGTATTTTTTGCAAGTTAATGCGTAGAATTTAAGCCACATCACACACAGTTGCTCAGTGAGCTTTGTGCGAGCTCTCACTGTGTATGCTAGATCAGTCAATAAAACCTTAAGTCAACAGAAGCTAAACACTACTCGGCTTATAAGACGTATTCAAGCTGTGTTGTTTGCAATGTATTATTCAAGAAATAACCCATTGAAGCCAGTATTTTTGCGTTTTAATTTTTGTCAAGTGTTTAACATTTCGCTAGCGGAATGAGCTTCTAGTTTAACTCTAAAATTGTAAACCTCAGGCTGGTCGAGTTTTATAGTTATAATTTGAAGATTCTGCTGGATTTTCTTTTTATTTTGCGATTTTAGTGATCCGGCCGAGAATGAGAAACGCCTGACTGGTACTGAACAAATATCTACTGCAATCGATCAACATGAAATTATAACCGGTGAAACATCTACTCGTACTTTTTGCAATTAAAAGATTCGGGCATCCACCCCATCCGGTCTAATTTAATTCTTTAAAAAAAAATAAGAATAAAAAAAGACGTACACATATTTAACAACATTTACATGCACAAAATTAACGTTTTTTTCCTAAAAGACGAGAATATTTCATGTGCCACACCTGGGCGTTTAATCCTAGAATCTGAATATCACCCTCACACTTGCCACCACCCGCACAAATATTCCCGAACTCAGGGACGTATGTTTTATCCAGATCCGACATTTTAGCAGAAACACACCTTTTAATTTAATTTCAGTAGTGACACTGGTAAAATTCTAAGGCTCAATCCGTCTTCCTGTTCTTGGTCAATCTATCGAATTCCAAGACTCAAATTTATTCCACTACCGAAAGGAGAATTGATTTGTTTAGTTCAAACTTCCACTTACCGATTATAGGTATAATATTTTTATTTTCAAAAATTTCCTTCCATGTACTGTTTTCAGCCATTTTGGTTTTGGTATACTAATTAAAATGACGAGAAAACGCGCGAATTTTCCGAGGTGTCAGACACTTCTCCTTCCAAGCAATGATTCAATCTTTTCAGTTCAAGGACGTTTTTAAGGCCACACGTATTAGGTTATATGTCGTAGAATTATGGCGCTCGTGTGAAAGTACTGGTCGTGTGCGTGTGCATGTGCCGGCAGGGTGGTGATCGTGAGGGGTGGGGGTAGGTGGGTGCTATAGGGACTGTATGAATGTACATACTTGTCCGGAAGATGGTAGCAGAGGGTAGGGGTGGCTAACTCAATCGATTTTCGCTCTGGTTATGGCAAGTGTGTTGCCTTTCAAAGCCGCACGTGATTTTTTTTTGGGTGGGGGTGGGGGTGGAGTAGTTTGGCTGGAAGGGTACTTTGTCTGAAGAAAAAAAATCCTCCCCTCCCCCAGCCACTCTCCCCCGGCTGGTAAAAATCTGCTGAACTTGAGAAATCGCTTATTTATTATTATTTTTATTATTATTATTATTATTATTATTATTATTATTATTATTATTATTATTATTATTATTATTATTATTATTATTATTATTATTATTATTATTATTATTTGCAGGCTATTTCAAAGACATTGGTGGCGTCTATTTTGAATAAATTCAATTAAAGGAATAAAAAATTGCCTGTACTTTATATTATATTTTTTAGAAACTAATAATAGGAATAAAATAGGATATAAATATTTAAAAAAGGGAATCTTTAAAAAGCAGCAAGATTTCGTTAATCCTCTACTTATTTAAACACTTTGCAGTTTTTTTCTTTGTTTTTTTTTTATGTTTTTTTTTTTTTTTTTTTTTTTTTTTTTTGAACAGATTTTGCAATAAAGACACAACGTTTTTACAGATGTAAATGATCTTAAGTTTTCACCCCTGTGTTAATTAATGATAGGAATATTTTATTTGATCAAGGGTACTATAATAAATTTTATCTTTTTACAGATGTAAATAATCTAAAGTTTTGGCTGCTTGTGAAGACCCACGACTTTAAGCCAATTGGCAATGTTCGCAAGAGCAAATTGCGCGTGCAATATGCTGTTATAAATCAGTGCATTGTGGTACCGTAAAATTTTGTGAACATTCGATATGAGTTCATAATGTTACCGCTAAATTGCTCGCCAGAGCATTTTGAGTGTGCATTATACTTTTTTTAGTGCATTGTAATACCGTGAAATTGGTCAAAAGCATGCATTTTATAGTGCGTTGTGTATGTGAAGATTTTATTCAGCAAAGACTAGACGCCCAAATAGCGTACGGTGGGCGCCCCAAGTAGGTTTAAATTTGGCATTTTGGTTGTATCATTAATGGACGATGTAAAAAGTTTCTCTTAAATGGTTTGCTTTGAACATTATATGTGGGAGTAAGGTTATTTGGTAAAGTAAAAGGAAAGTGAAAGAAATCCAAAAGCTCACCCAGTCATGAAAAAAATGGCTATTAAAGTTCCACTTAATCAAAAATATAGCAATTACTTTTTAATGTAAAATATATTTCACATAAAGCGCTCCAAGAAACGATTTTTTTTTCGCTTTATCTGAAAAGACCTATCCTCTCATCCTCTCTCTCTTTCGCTGTCTCATTGTTATTCCATGAAGGAAGTGACCCTGCTGCCTTGGAAGAGATTGAATTGTACTAGTTGAAAAAAGTTCTTACGTAATGACGTAAGCCACAAGGCTACGCAGCATCGAATACTCGCTTGAGGACATTTCCCTCGTGTCCTTAAAGAAAACGTCTTGAGCCCTAAAGGACAATTCCTCTAGCAATGTTTATCCTTAAGAGTTTTTCCTTTGTGCCTGTTGACTTTTGTCTTAGGTAGTATGAATGGACCTTAATTATTTGCTTGCCATTTATAATATACGTGTTCTGCATCAAATTTAAAAGAGAACAATTAATCATTTAATAATTAATTGGTGTCAATCACTGTTACAAAATACATGCAAGAGAAATTCAAGCCCTATTATTATTATTATTATTATTATTATTATTATTATTATTATTATTATTATTATTATTATTATTATTATTATTATTATTATTATTATTATTATTATTATTATTATTGTTATTATTATTTTTATTATTATTATTATTATTATTATTTATTTATTTATTTATTTATTTATTTATTTATTAACATATGAAACGGTCTGGCCTTAATTGTCTCATTTGCTTACGTATGAGACTGGATTTTAAACAAATCTGTGGCTCCCAAACGTGAAGGACGACTCCGAGAATTCAGTGAACAATTCTGAGAAACAAACAATGCGCTGTGAGGCCTTTGTTGAAACTCAAATTCTGTCAAACTTATTGAAAGCTGGGACATGCTGATGTGCTAGTAACAGAACAAGCAAACAAGCCTTCCCGTGGATTGTCACGCTGCCACGGAAGACAACACCATAGTTGACACTTGACAAGCCTTTGGCTTGCAAGGGCTCAATGAATATCTTTTTTTCTTGACAGTGATCGGATTTCCTGTGTCATCTCCACTGGCACTACGGATCCTAGGGCCACGAAACTTGGGACTTAGCCTTCGATTTTGTTTTCTTGTTTAAAACGCCATGTGAAAAGAGTGTATTTTTGGCAAGTAAACGCGGAGCATTTTATGCCCAGCACGGTATCCGGACATAACGGCGACGGCCAAAACGGCGACGGCCATAACGGAGAAGACCAAAACGGCGACGGCCAAAACGGCGATGGCCAAAACGGCGACAAGTGCAACCCCGGACAAAACGGGGACGGAGTTTTTTTTAAGTTTATGCTTTAAAACGCTTATAAAAAAAAACAAAAAGTAACAACGTTGCCAACACAATTTATTTAACCATCAGAGATAAATAAATTTTAATATAGTGCAGCATTTCTCCCAACGTGCCCTTCCTGCCCTCCCTCACCACCTCCTTCCTATCACCAGTCACTGTCTCAGTAATATGCTCAAGGAATGATTTACTCACTTACCTTTTCTCAGGTAAAACTGAAAATTATTTTCTCAGGTAAAATAAAATTTGATGTTTTCTTTCATTGGTGTGGATTTGTGTATAATAACAGCATTTCACATAACCGATGCAGATAAGGATTAGCTCATTAAGGCGATTAAAACATTGGTCTTTCATTGCTGATAATCCGAAGTCCTTTTAGCGGCGTTTTTATTTTGCCTTTTATTGACATGGATTCACGTGTAATAACGGATTAGTGATCACAGTCGCTAAATACAATAATTGTCTTTCAAAATATACGAATCCGCGACATCTCGCATCTGGACATCTCGCATCTGGACATCTCGCATCCGAATGTAGGAACAGATCCCCCCCCCCCCCGGGCAAGACCCCCCCCCGGACCAGATCCCCTCTTTTTTGGTAGGAACAGACCCCCCCAGGAACAGACCCCCCCCCATTTACATATATATATATATATATATATATATATATATATATATATATATATATATATATATATATATTATGTCCTGAGATATATTTTTTTAAATGTTTTTTTTTTATTTCATATATATGTTTTTCTGTTTTTTACAATTTTCACTTATTATTTATTAGTAATGCAACACCTTTTCATCACGATGAAAACATGTGCCTATGTCCTTTCATCATAATGAAAGGGATGAAAGGATGTATTGATGTTGTTTCATTGCAATTGCAATTTGATAAAACTATTAGCAATAGCACAATTAATGACTGCGAGATCACACAAATAACACAATTACAGAACTCAAATGCAATCAAAACGTCTCTGTCAAAACAATTAACGGAGATTCAATCTGCAGATTAGCGAAACACCCACACCCCGACCCAAGAGCCGGAGATGTATTCAATAGAAAGTGAAAGTGATTCTGGATATCTGCTCGCTGCTCTGTTATCCCCAAAATAACTTGATTTTTTAAAATTTAATTTCACAGAGATACTGAAACATTATTATAATAATAAAAAATGGGGGGGGGGGGTCTGTTCCTACCACTGCAAAAAAGGGGGGGTCTGTTCCGGGGGGGTCTGTTCCGGGGGGGGGTCTGTTCCGTTTACCCTCGCATCCAAATGAAAAAGTGGACATCTCGCATCCGTGATTTTTTGCTTGATTTATCATTGTGTTTTGGCGGTGGGGTGGGAGTAGGTGGTAACCATTTTATTTAGCGCATTTTGACACTGTACTTGTCAGAGAGCCTTTACAGTCAGTCTGGCGACGAACGCATCTCCAGTGAATTCGCCCAGACTTGTTCGTTTTGTTGTTCGTGTATATGAAACCATCGAGACAAAGCTTAGGTTTGCCTCGATGAATTCCATTCTAATTTTACCATTCAATAGCAAAACCCATGATTTTGGACTTCAATGTCTTCCCTTTACATACCGTACCTTAAGGGATGTGGATTCGTGACTACATCTTACCCGCCGCATTTTCGAACCTGTGCACGTTTCCCTTCCAAACCGTGCATCAAAGATAAATTTTTAAAAATTGAAAACATCAGTGGGATTAGTGGATGTGGATTCATTCATAATACTGATCCGCCGCACGTTCATTAAATCCTTCATGCTTTTAAGTGCCTCTTTCGAGGGATTAGCATATGTGGATTCGCGCTGCACCGAACGTTGAAAGTAGGGGAAAAACGGGGGTATGAAAACAGGAAGTGACGTCATAATGACGTCACGTGGTGTTTTCAAACCCCCACGGGGGTTCTAAAACAGTGACGTCATATTGACGTCATATGGTTATCATATGGTTATCATATGGTTACCATATGGTTATCATATAGACGTCATAATGACGTCACGTGGTGTTTTGATAGCCCCACGGGGTTTTTAAAACAGTGACGTCATTTTGACGTGATCTAGACGTGTTATGGACGTGTTATGGAGGTGATATAGAGGTGATATGGAGGTGATATGAACGTCATATGAACGTCATATGAACGTCATATGAACGTCATATGAACGTCATAATGACGTAATATGGAGAGTGGGCGGCCATTCAAACGGGCGGCCATTCAAACAACCATTCAAACGACCATTCAAACGGGCGGCGATTCAAACAACCATTCAAACGGGCAGCCATTCAAACAACCATTCAAACGACCAGTCAAACGGGCAGCCAGACAAAATGACACCCGGTGAAAATGGTTCCCGGACAAAATGACACCCGAGCACCCGAGCACCCGAGCACTTGAGCACCCGAGCACTCGAGCACTTGAGCACCCGAGCACTCGAGCACTCGAGCACTCGAGCACTTGAGCACTTGAGCACTCGAGCACTCGAGCACCCGAGCACTCGAGCACTTGAGCACTTGAGCACCCGGACAGCAAAGGGTTCATAGAGACATGGTTAGAGCTGGCCTGCTGTGTATTTTGACCCATCAATGACGTCACACAGAGCGACTCAAGCTTGCAACCAACTGATGGATAGGCAATCCGAGGCCAGCCGTACAGTAGGTCGACAGGCCCCCCGGGGCCTGCCATCACCAGGTTGGCAAGCCCCCCGGGGCCTGCCAAACATCAGGTTGGTAGGCCCCCCCCCCCCCGGCTCACCAACCCATGAGCCCCCCCCCCCGGCCCAGCAATCTGTCAGCATACACTGTATCTATATGGGTGAGCTAGTCGACAGACCCCCCCCCCCCCCCGGCTCACTGGCCCATGAGCCCTTTTCTCGATCTCTAACCAAGCCATTGCAGCAACAATTAGTAAATGAGCACTCTTTTCCTTAAGGGATGCTGTGTTTTAACCACAGAGAGGTCTCCATGCATTGTGGCCATATACAAGCAACAATCCTTTCTTTAAAGCTTTCTCACTATTCTAACACCTATGGCAACCAAACCAACGGACACCCAGACACACGGACACCCAGACACGGACACCCAGACACACGGACACCCATACATACGTTTTTTTTTAATTTTTATCCCTCTCTCTTTCCACACACACCAAATCACGGCAGCAACTGTTTTTTAGGGCTTTTCTCGTTCTCCAAGCACACACACCATCACTAATGGATTGTCGTGACAGCAATTAAAAATGAGCACTCTTTTTCCTTAAGGAAGAGAGGTGTCTCCATGCATTACGGCCATATACAAGCAACAATCCTTTCTTTAAAGCTTTCTCACTCTTGTAACACCTATGGCAACCAAACCAACGGACACCCAGACACACGGACACCCAGACAGTCCTTTTTTTTTTTTTTTTTTTTTAGTTTTTATCCCTCTTCACCCACATCAAACCAAACCACGGAAACAAGTGTTTTTCAGGGCTTTTCTCGTTCTCCCAGCACACATACCTTCACTAATGGATTGCCGTAGCAGCAATTGGAAGTGACCTAAATAAGAGACGTCATTTCTAACCCAGAGCTCTTCTTTTAACACACACACACCGCGGCGGCTACGTCAGCAAACACAGCCTCTCTTTCACTCTCGAGCGGTGCCCATCTTTTTTGTTATCCATTCTTTATCTTTTGCTCTGTCAATCCACGACAGTCAGACAAACAAACAATGATTTTTTCCCCTCATTTTTTCTTTTGCTCTATCTCTCTCTCTACACATATAAGACCTATGGGAGACGGGGCAAACGGACAATCTTTTTTTTTTTGCTTTCTCACTCGTTTCTTGCCGTAGAAGCAATTAAAACTGGGCAGCCATTGCTGTCTTAATGAAACTATTTTTAACTCAGAGCTCTCTCTCTGCGCATGCACACGCACACAAGGGTGGCTAGACAGTCTTTTGTTGTTTCGATTTTCTCGCTCTCTCTCATTACATATACCAACCACACGCGGCTCAGTTAGCGTTTTCCTTTCTTTAACCATTCTTTTTTACCCAGTCTCTCTCTTTCACTTTTAAACGAGGGTCGTATCCACGGCGGTTACGTCAGCAAACGCAGCCTCTCTTTCACTCTTTCTCGAACGGTGGCCATCTTTTTTATCCACATTTTTTTCTTTTGCTCTGTCAATCCACGACAGTCAGGCAAACAAACAATGATTTTTTTCCCTCATTTTTTCTTTTGCTCTATCTCTCTCTCTACACATATAAGACCTATGGGAGACGGGGTAAACGAGCAATCATTTTTTTTTCTTGCTTTCTCGCTAATAGCTTGCCGTAGAAGCAATTAAAACCGAACAAGCATTGAGATGGGAGCTCTCTGTCCATACACTCTTTTCTTTATTCACCTTTCTCATTCTCCAAACACACATCAGACAGACGGGCAGTCTTTTTTATTTTTTTTTGTTCCCTCTCTCTCTACACATATAGCAATAGCCACAACTGATTCAGCGTTATATTTCTCAAGCCTGGGTATTTTTTTTAACCCAGACAGTGGCTTATTTCTCTCTCTCTCTCTTCACACACATAACACAGCAGACGGTCAGACAGACAGATTTAGCGTTCGATTTCTCAAGCCTGGATATTTTTTACCCAGACAGCAAATTCTTTTTGCTTTCTCAGACAGGCAGACGGACAGATTTAGCGTTTCATTTCTCATGCCAGGGTATTTTTAACCCAGACAGCAATTTGTTTTGCTTTCTCAGACGGGCAGACGGACAGATTTAGCGTTTCATTTCTCATGCCAGGGTATTTTTAACCCAGGCAGCAATTTGTTTAGCTTTTTCAGACGGTCAGACGGACAGATGGAGCTATAAATCAATGATTTATAGTCCTCTTTTTTTTTTTTAGCATTTCCCACACTCTCATTCATACTAAGATTGTCTGATGAAGCGTTTCATTTCGTAATAATGGGAGGGCCGCTAAAAAGCGGCCCTGGAGGGATTTCCGTAGTCTGGTCCTGGTCACTGCCTCTTGTCATCAGTTCTCCTACCGCTGTTGCTGCCTCCCGCCATCGGTTCTCCTGTCGCCGCCACTGGCGCCGCCGCTGACGCCACCGCTGGCACCGCTGCCGCCACCAACCTCGCCACAGCCACACTTCCTCTTATGCGCTGCAACCGCGGACCTGCTCGAGGTGAATCCTTTGCCCTGGACACTACAAAAATAATATTGGGACTTCAAAGCCTCCGGGCATTGCTGCTCATGCATTCTCATTGAATATTCTACCGGATAGCCAAAATGGCAGAATTCACAATATTTAACATTATCCAAAGAGCCCAAGATTTGCATGACCTCCTGGAAATCTGACTCTTTTCTAGAGACATCTTCCACTTTCATCTGAGCAGGTTCGTTGTTGCGGTCAGTGTTTGAAGGTGACTGTATGAGGCTGACTGTATCCGAAATACTGGCGACAGCGATTGTAAGCTCATCGTCAGGAGCTGGTGGCGGACTGTCCGGTCTTGTAACGGTAGCGCTTGGTGCCGCCAGCACCTTCCGGACAGTCACATCAGCTTCCTTTTGATTCACTTTCAACGGGGTCGTCATCGTTGACGCAGCGACTTTGACAGGAGTCGCTCTGGCAGGAGGAGTCTCTGTCATCGTTGCTGCGATCACTCTGGCTGGAGGAGTCTCTGTCATCGTTGTCGCGGTCACTCTGGTCACTCTGGTCACTTCCTGGCAGGGCGGCAGGTCCCTGGACGGCGAACGATGGCGTAGTCGCTTATGGCTCTCCTCCGCCGCCCTGCCAAACCGGTTGAACTGTTCCTCCGGTCTGTTCCTAAGGAAATCCCTCCACTTTCGAAACAGAAAGGTCTGGTACTCAATAAAAATCTCCTCCCAGAGGTTGACATCCTTCGCTGATAGAAAGTAGCGACCCCGAAGCTCATCCGAGAAAAACTCGTCCTTGTACTGCATGATTAAATTTCGATGTGTTCGCTTCAAAGGTTCAAAGCAGACTGACTGACTGCCCCTGGCCAGTCGACCTGAAGCGAGGACCCCCCCCCCCCCCCGGCCCAGCTACCTAGTGAGCCCCCCCCCCCGGCCCAGCTACCTAGTGAGCCCCCCCCCCGGCCCAGCTACCTAGTGAGCCCCCCCCCCCTCCCGGCTACTTTTTACGCCGCTGGCTCACGGCTCACCGTCAGTAGTATAAAAAGGTCGGGTTGACACCACTCTAATCATTGCATTGCCAAACCATCATGGAGACGTCTCGAAACGCAGCAACGGCTAACAACATGGAAATCGATAGCCTTTTTAGCAATGAAACAATGGCTTTTACAGATGCAGTTTTAACTGCAGAGGAGACTGCTGCCTTCCTAAGTACACTAACAGAAGCTGAAAAAGCCTTGGAGGAAGCATTAGGGGCTCCGTCAGCCGTGTCTACAGTACAGCAAACTAGGCCTGAAGAAGTACAGCCAGTACAGCAAGCAATGCCCGATCCCGAGGGATCTGACTACCCGTTCTGGGTTGCCAATGCGCTTGTAAATGGTAGCGCCAAACCACTTAGTACAAAGTTACAGGCTCATCTAGAGCATCTTGAGGAGGAAGAAGTGGTCATGTCAAGCGATGACGACGGTGACGACGACGATGACGACAATGGCGACAATGACGACAATGACGACAGCGACGACGATGAAAAGCAGCTCAAATCTAAATTCGAATTGAGCAAAAGTATTCCTGTTACTGAAGAAGACGTCACGCTGTTGAAACGGAACTTTCAAGCAGTGATTCCTCTGATAGATTGCAACATTTTATGGTGCTTATGTGAAGAAGGCTTTTTCGACCAACACACATACATATACCTAACGGAAGAAGTGAACACTGTCATTCAGCTTATCTACATGCTAGAAGAATGAAACATAGAGCATGTTCCCGCGTCAGAGCCACAGTTCTCCGAAGCCATGACCCGACGTTTCGTTCAACTTATTAGAAGTCTTCATGAGGAACTTTTTAAGACATTATGTCTACCGGCGCCAAAGTGTGTTGACGAGGATCGCGATTCCAAATGTGCAAAGGTTATGCTACATGGCTTCAAGTACCTTGAAGAACGTATTAAGGTGTACGAGATGATGGCCTACCTCTATGAAAAAGGATATTTCACCATGTCAATGCTCTTCCAATGGATAATTGGAAGTCGCAAACGAGGAGATTTTTTAGTGATCGTCATGAGACAATCTCTAACAGACGGTTTACCAACAGCCTTTCTGGATGGTTTCAACGAGATCACTCCGCGATTTTGCAAACATCTCATGAAAACATACATGTAATGTCCATATAAAAGGAGTGAGGTGTCAAGTGCAGTCATCATTCGACGCGCAGCCATGGAGAAGACAAGCAGCTTTAAAATTAGTGCAAACTTAACAATTACTGTGGAGCATGGACAATTTGGATTATTTCTTCGAATCAAACGTGGAGAGAGATGGCTTGCTTTATCACCATCCTTGTGGAAGATTGTGTGTCAGAACTTGACAAGATTACGTGACATTGGCTTCAAACTGTACTTAACGCAAACGAAATGGCTTGAAGTCATTTCATACTTGGACATGCGCTATGTGAGTTTTGTGCAAGCATCACTGTTTGAAGGGAAAGAATACAAGTTTTACATCAACATGAATGATGGTGAATGGGGGACATTGCTTCAGGAAATCCATAGCATAACCTCAACCTTATTGCCATGTACGGAATGTCATGGGAAGAAAACTGCTGTTAAGCTACAAAAGGACAATCGGATGAAAGTGTCAAAGCTATCCAAGAAAAGACTGGCTGAAGTTCAATTGGAGAATATGGATGTGCAAAATCAACTTGGACTTACCTGTGAATATTGTGGTGCTTACGGATATGCTGAGGATTATGATTGTCACTGCCACAAGTACAATTGCAAGTTGTGTGAACCAGACAACTTCTGCAACAAGTGCGGCTCACTAACTGTTTCTGCGGAGTAAGACTGAGAGTCATTTGTTTGCCAACCGTCAAAGTGTGCAGACGTGTTATATGGATATGTGAAAGATGGATGTAGAAACGTGTTTCAAGGACAAGTATGTGGACTACATGATAAGTGAACTGGCGCGTTTTGGATCTATTCAACAACAACTGCAACACTTTGACATTTATTGGGAACTTGCGCATTCCACGTTAAGTGTACCAAACTTACGTGAGGATTTCATCAAAGAGTGTATGTTTTCAAACATTGACGGAGCTGAGGAGTTTGATGTGGAAGCAGCATATCACTTCGCTCGATATGATCCAAGACTGTTTGATGAAGTGAGAGAGTGGTTAATCTACATTGCAGTATAATGACAGACATTACATTGAGACAATATATTGTGCAAAAGACATATTGTGAAGAAATGTTATTAGCTGTAAAAAAGTTTGCATGTTTAGTATGTCCTGATTGTCAAAATGAAGAGTGTTCAGAACATACTTGTCATTCTGCATGTGTCTATACATATTGGAATGAAGCTAAATATTACATTCATTTAGATAAAGTGTTAGATAATGCAAATCAACGCTGTGAAAAATATGGTGTAGATGCTATCACATTTGATGAATTAAGTTGTTGGTTAATGTTCATTGAAGATCAATGGACTCCAATTATTCACACCATTGTATCAATACTTGATTTGTAAGATATGTTGATTGAGCTTTTATAAAATTTAAGATATGTTGATAAAATTTAAGATGTGTTGATAAATGCAAGATATGTTGATAAAATAAAATGCAAGATATGTTAACAAGTGTTGATCATTTATTGTTAACATGTCGACGTGGAAAGACTACTTAACCAATATTTACTTTAAACCTGGTCAACCCGGGGCATTTGCTGGTCCTTACAAACTATATCACATATTAAAAAAACATGATCAACCAGTCACTCATTCACAAGTGAAGAAATGGTTACAGGATCAAGATGCCTTCAGTTTACTACAACCTGTAAAATACAGGTTTAAAAGGCAACGTGTCATTACACGTGGAATTGATGACATGTGGGATATTGATTTAGCTGACATGGGAAACATAGCTTCCTATAATGATGACACCCACTTTTTATTAGTTGTCATTGATGTGTTTTCCAAATATTTGTGGGTGCAGCCAATGCCTAATAAATCACATACCAGCGTCATAGAAGCCTTTCAAAAGATTTTTCATGAAACACAACGAAGACCACGAACTCTAAGGTCAGATAAAGGAACTGAATTTAAAAACAGATGGGTAAAAGCATTTTTGAAGAAGGAGGGAATACATGCCTATACGACAAAGAATGAAACCAAAGCCAACTTTGCTGAGAGAATCATTCGTACTCTAAAGGGAATGATGTATCGATATTTCCTTCATAATCAAACGTATCGATATATGGACATCCTTCCAGACTTAGTGTATAATTATAACCATAGACCTCATGGCTCCCTCCCTAATAAGTATGCTCCTGCAGATATTCGTAAAGACATAGAATCGAAAGTGTGGAAGTATATGTATGTAGACAAATTGAAATTAAAACCAAAGAAGAAGAAAAAACCCTACAAATTTAAAATTGGTGATCAGGTTCGCATTTCTCACATGAAATATGTATTTCAACGGGATTATCATATAAAGTGGACGCAAGAAGTGTTCATTATCACACATCGTTGTAAGAAGCAAGGAATACACTTGTATCGTGTGAAAGACTTTTTGGATGAAGATATTGACGGACATTTTTATGAAGAAGAACTGCAGAAAGTGACAAAAGATATTGAATCAGTCTACAGAATTGAAAAGGTCTTGAAAACACGAAAAAGACGAGGTGTTAAAGAATTATTTGTGAAGTGGTTAGGTTGGCCAAAGAAGTTTAACAGTTGGGTGAAAGAAACAGATATTCGAAAATGAAGCATCCATTCACGTGTTTGGTCTCTGGACCTACAGGCAGTGGTAAAACTTCTCTAGTTAGAGAAATTCTAGAACAAAAGTTAATTAAACCCTCTCCAAAAACAATTTTATGGCTCTATGCAGCAGATCAGCCTTTGTATAAGGGAATGAAAGGTGTGGTATTTTACCAAGGCATTCCAGATAACATTGAAGAGCGTTTTAACCCGAAAAAACCAAACTTACTCATCATTGATGACTTAATGACCAAATGTCATAGTGATGAACGCATGACACGTCTATTTAGTGTTGGCAGCAGTCATCAAAATCTAAGCATTATTTTTATTGTGCATAATTTGTTTCATCATGGTAGAGAAATGCGTAATATTAGTTTGAATACACATTACATCATTCTGTTTAAAAATCCTAGAGACAGTCAACAAATAAGTACATTAGCGCGACAAATGTATCCTGGAAAATCTCAATTTCTCATAGAAGCCTATCAAGATGCTACCAGCAAACCTCACGGCTATTTATTCATTGATTTGAAGCCGAAGACAAATGATCAACTACGTATTCGTACAGGCATTTTACCAAAAGATACACATTACGTATATGTTGATAAGGTGGCGTATGAACAAGAACCAAGTCACTTAACCATTCGCAGCCAAGATGTCTAAACGTATTCAAGCGAATCAACCTTTCCTTCACTTGCTTGCACGCAGCGGGCCTAAACGACGTAAATCCTTACTACAACAAGCTACTAAGGAGGAATTAACTAGCTTGTTTGAAATTTGTTTGAATATATTGCGAGGACATTTACCCTTAAGCTCAAAAAGGTATAAGTTATTCAAGCGTGAACGTCATACCCTACGTACACTGGCAAATAAGAAGATATCACTTCGAAGAAAAAAGAAGTTGGTTAATCAGAAAGGAGGATTTATTGGAGCTATTGCTAAATTTGCATTACCCTTGTTAGCTCAGTTGCTGTTAAAATGAAACATACTTTGAAAATGGTTCTCATTCCTGAATATGAATATAAAATGTTGTTAGAAAAGAAGGGAAAAGATGTTGAAATCAAAACGAAAGTGAATAAACTTTTACGTGGGAAACGAACTCGTGAAAAAGCAATAGAAATGTCTCAAGTGCTTGGACGTCATTTACGAACAATTCAATCACAACAACAACAACGACAAAAGTCTGTTACAGCATCTAATGCAGAAAAATCAGAAAAGTCTCAACAGTTTCTAAACCATTTTCAACCCATTTATCATGTAAAACTAACACAACTTCTGGCAGAACTTAAGAAATATGGTACGAGATGGACAGATAAAAATGAACTTGTTTTAAAAACAGGTACTGTCATTACAAATTCTAACATTATTGATTTGTTGAAAGAAGCATTGGTTGCTACAAAAAGAAAAGAACGACGAGAACCACCGCGTGGTTGGAAGCAGTTTATTGAGGAAATTGTAGACGCTAATATTCCAAAAACTGTTTTTGGCAAAAAGACAACTCGTGAAGATATTACAAAAGAGCAACAACAACGTCAACAAAGATTGTTTCCAGAAGGATGGGAAACTTTTTAACATGGATTAAAGAGCTATGGTGTTGTTGTTGTAAAGAAAATGGAAATAAAAATACCAATCTTGTAAAAATTAGGTGTGTTAGTGCTTGTTGTCAGGGAGAAGTAGTAGATACCAATTTAGATCATGTAGATAGCAATTTAGACAATAATGTAGACAGCAATGTAGAAAGTGAGGATGAACAGTGTCAAACATGAAGTAATGTATATACACATCTAGTCTATCTACATCACATAAACGATTTAGCTGCCATGGAGTCAACAAGTTTTTACATTACTTTACCCAGCAATGCTAGTATGAACTATTATTCCAACAACAAGACTTCGAATTATCAAATTCGTATGCCTCGAACCATCTATCTGAACGGAAAATATGAAGTGGCTTTAGCTGAAATTCAATATCCACATACATGGACAACCATGAGACATGGAATGGACTATTCTATTCAGTATCGACAACAACCACTGAATAATATTGTTCTTGACACAATCAATATTCCTTATGGTTACTACAGATCCATACAAGAGATATGTCAGGCAGTCAATAAAGAAGCAACTAATTCTATGAAAGATGACCTTAAAGAAGCTATTCAGATAAAGTATGATAAAATTAGACGACGTGTTTTTCTATTTCTAAATTACGGCTTTGAAGTGTCATTCTCCACTGGATTAGCTGAGATTTTAGGATTTATCCCAGATCAATGGTATACTGAAACGTGCACAGCTGAACATAAAGCCGATGTGAAACAGGGATTTTATACACTTTATGTGTACTGTAGTATTTGTGAGCCACAAGTTGTTGGTGATTATTATGTTCCTTTGCTACGTTCTGTTGGAATACAAGGACATGATGGAGACATTATCATGAAAACTTATGGAGAACCTCATTATGTTCCTGTAAACACATCCAAATTTGACGTGATAGAAATGAATATTAAGGACGACACAGGCCATAATGTTCCATTTCAAACTGGAAAGGTGATCTGTAAACTTCATTTTCGACCAAAAGCATTATGAAAGCATACACACACAATCCATCTATTTATCGCAACCATTTTCTTCGTCAAGTGGGTGGAGAATTACCAGGATTTAAAGGAGCGCGAATACAATATGGAGATGGTATTGGTTCAATACTGGGATCATTGGCTCGAAAAGCTATTCCACTGCTTAAGACAGGGGCTAAAATCGTTGCACCACATCTTAAAAGGGCTGCAAAAGATATCGCGAAAGATGTTACAGGTCGAGTAGCACAACGTATGTTTGGTGGTGGGTTACGAGGACAAAAGAGACCGAAACGAGCAAAACGTGTCAGAAGGCGAAAGGCAGCTAAACGGATAACATCAAAAAAACATAAGAAAGATATTTTTTAATCATGTCTTTAATTCATAATCATTCTTGTGAATGTAGCCTTTCTCCATTAGAATGGTTTCACATACCACCAACGCAAACTGCTGTAGAAAAAAGTTATAATGTAGACTATCAACCAATGACTACCATTAGAGAGGGTGCTTCAATAGAATTCTACATTCCTGCGAGTACAGAAGAATATCTAGATTTAAAGAACAGTAAACTCCATATTGTATGTCGCATTGTCAAGGCTGATGGAACACTGTGTGGTGTAGATGATAACGTGTCATGTATCAATGATTTGTTTAATGGGTTATGGTCCAATATTGAATTATTTCTAAATGATCGTTTGATATCACATAGTAACAATACCCATGGTTATACTAGCATCATATCTCATCTCATTCATGACTCGGAAGAAAGTCTCCATTCTGAGCGATCTATGCGTCTCATCTTTAAAGATACTGCCGGATCAATGAATACTTATGAGGTGAAAAGACCTAATCATGAAAGATATGTATCAGGTTTTCATGTAAATATTGAAGGTGGTGATATAGCTGAAACAGGAAATAATGGTTTACATAATCGCTATTTGTATACACGTCTAAGCCGTGAGTTTGCGCTTACAGGTGGTTTAAGGGTAGATTTGTTTGAGCAGGATCGTTATCTTCCCAATGGTGTTAGTATGAAATTACGTTTACATAGACAAAAAGATGGATATGTATTAATGGCTGCAAATAATGGTTTTAAAGTAGAAGTGAGAGAAGCGTTTTTAACCATTCGCAAAGTGAGGGTTAGTCCAGGTATTCAGTTGGGACATGCAGATGCATTGATGAAAAGTCCTGCTAAGTTTATTGTTAATAGAAAAGAATGTAAAGTTTTAGCTATTCCAACTGGATTTCAATCTTTTGTGAAAGATAGCATCTTTTTAGGCCAATTACCAAAACGTATTGTCATTGGAATGGTTCATAATGAATCCTTTGCTGAAACAGTATTGAGAAATCCATACAATTTTGAACATTTTAATCTTAACTTTATGCAGCTTTACTCTGATGGTGAACCAGTCCTATCCAAACCTCTCAAGCTTGATATAAGTGAAGGCAAATATCTTGATGCTTTTGAAACTCTTTACAAATCTTTTGACAGATTGGATGGCGAGAAAAGTTCCATTATAAAACGGGAAGATTGGCCTAGAGGTTATTCGTTGTTTTCTTTTGACTTAACACCTGATTATGATGGTGCTGATCATTATGCCCTTATCAAACATGGGAATTTGAGACTAGAAATGAATTTTGCTGGTGCCTTGCAAAATACAGTCAATGTTATAGTGTATGCTGAATTTGATAACATTGTTGAAATAAGTGCAAATCGTAGCATTCAATTCGACTACCAGTCATGAACACGAAGCAGATAGAAGCCATCCTATCCCATGATGCCACGACAAAAGACTTGTTTCAAGGTGTGTTTGCCATGGACCAGTTACCATCTTTACAACGCGGTGCCTATGTCATCAACACAGACGATCATGATGAGCAAAGAGAGCATTGGGTGGCAGTATATTATGACGAAGACCCTGCAGAATATTTTGACTCTTATGGACTTTTACCTATAGACAGTCGTTTGAATAAGTTTTTAAAGTTTAATTTCATTTATAATTCAGTTCCATTACAAACACCGATATCCTCTACATGTGGATTTTATTGTGTGTATTATATAATTCAAAGAGCTCGAGGACATAGTCCTTTTGAAATCATTGATGTATTAAGAAGAAGTGATGGTGATTTTGTTGTAAAGGATTTTGTATATAGACATTATAAACCATTATTTTATTGATGTTGTATTAGTTAAGTTGCATTAGTTAAGTTGTTGGTAATTGTGAATTGTATTATGAATATTGTAAATAAACAAGACAGTTTTATACAACATTCTTTTTTTATTGTGTTATACATTATTTACATTTCACAATTATTTCACATTAAGCTTTTATTTTACAAATACATTCAATACATCAATAAACACATGCCATTCATACCAATCTAAATTAATATATGTATCATAGACATTACATCCACGTTTGTAAATGCTATGAAAACTAGCATAACACTGTCCATTACCAAACTTTATTATTTTAACATCTTTGTGTTCAGACAGTTTCAGTTCATATCCATGATCATTCATGTCAATGTTCATCACCATAACACACATGGGATGCGTCAGTTCAATGGACTTGGTGCCTCGCATGAGTTGCACTCCTTCCTCTTTGAATTCAAGCGTCAGGTTCTTTCCAATCCAATGCTTGTAACAGAGCGTGCCATTCCACTGTGTTGAGGGTGATGTAGTCGTAGCATTTTGTAAGCTCGTCATATTGGCGAAATCGTACAAACACGTCTAAATAGTTCTCAGTCACACGCACTTCTAAATCCTCTGAGAGTTTCAGGAGAAAGCCAGGTATCCTCAGCTTCTCTAGATGGTCTTTCAACACAGATTGTTCGTCAGTTGATAGAATGATATACTTTCCAAAATGTTTTAGCACGATGTCATCATATACGTTTCTCAGATATGAGAATCCATGCGTAATGGGTTCATATTCCGATAAAAAGTCTTCCATGTCGTTCAACAGTCAGATGAACTATGAGCTGTCTCCTTGTCTGCAAAGACGTTTTTTATGCTCGCAAGATGGCGAAGAGTGGATGTTGTATCACTTCTAGGAATCGTAAGACTGCGCGCCAGTTCTTGATATCAAAGAGGATCAAATCTGTATATGGTGTATCTGGCACAACTCCCTTATAATCCTCTGGATAATCCTGTAAAAGATTTCTACAGATTTCTACACGTATGTTAGAATCATATTCAGCCACCGTCACTTCCACTTTATTTTCAAGTCTACGTTTAAACCCAGGTTCAAGTGGTATGTTTTTAAAGTCTTTCCACACTTCAGGTTTAAACCGATGATAACTTCTCTGAGAATCTAGTATCACTTCATTCCTATCATTTACAGTAAGGTAAGCACCACCGTTCAGCATGAGTGCATTCATGTTTTTACCTTGTTATGAGCTACCTTCTTGTCTGCGAAGCCTTTTATCCACTTCTTTCACCTGCTTCTTCAGCATTTTCCATTCAGGTATTGTCAGCAAAATTCCCTTTTTCGTTGGACGGTTTTTTCCAGTCCCCTCATCTCTCAGGTACTTGCGAATGTTTACCACTCCTTCATTGCTTTGTTTCATAATCTTGATATACTTTCCATTTCCTAGAGAAAGCATTCGATCCCACGACTGTGGTGTTGGTGCTGTCTCCACTTTCAATTTCTTGATTGTAGTGGTAGGATTTTTCACTTTTAAGTCTTTAACTGCATCTGCAAGAGTATCCATATCAGTTGTAGATCTCTTACGACATTCACGTTCCATGTTAACACTTCAATGTTCACACCTCAAATAACTCTTCCGTTGGAGGACCTCCCCCTTTTATACCACAGCCTTGTAATGTCCATGCGCTAAGGTGGAATAGCCATCATTCAGCACATATCGCTTGTCGTCATATGGGGAGAGGGCTACTTTCCTCAACTTCTCCGAGAAAAGCTGGTGACTATGACTTCGGATAATGTGTCCTGTAGCCATCGTTTGAGTTTTCTTGAACAAACTGTCTCTATACTGCACATGTTTAATGCGTCTTTGACAAGCTCGAGTGATGCCTTTAGCTGTATGTTTTTCTTTCCCACCGCACAATAAACTGTACATTTTCGGTCTGAGTCCAACAAACTCTTCAATGGGGACGCCGGCCGTCTCATCCTTCATTTTCCCAAGCACTTTTTTGTTCACGTTGGAATGTAGGAAATGATCCGGCGGATAGTCACTTGTGTCGAACAGGTCAGCATCCTGCTGCATATCCTTGTAGATATCTTCCGTTTCTATGTCGTAACATAGACTGTCGGTGTCGCTGAACAATAACTTGGCATTGGGATACTTGACCATGATGTAGTTGTAATGAAAGTTGAACATAAGCACTTTGCTGAGGTCGAGAATGGTGAAACCAACTTGAATGGATTTATCCAGAAGCAAATCCACTTTGCGCAAATGTACCGCGGTCAAATCTTCGTTGAAAATTTTGAATTTGTGGAAAGAAGGTTTGGCTACAAGTTTCTTGAACCGCTTTTCCTTGTGAACAAGTTCAACATTGATTCGCTTTCTCACATTTTCCATGGTTTTGCCAAACACCGAGTTGTTCATCAGTTTGAAGAAGTCTTTCTCAAATGGGTTCTTGGCCAATTTTCTCTTTTCCGTGTTCAAGGCAATGTATTTTGCCAACCATTTGCTCTGTTCAAACATGATGGCGCGATGTACTTTAGTGACTTTCAACCCCAGTGAGACGTACTATTGTAAATTCCTGTAATGAAGTACATATTTCTTCTTGTCAGACAAGTTAGGAATAAGCTTTTCACTGGGTTTGCCTTTCATGTTTAGATCTTCCAGTAGCTTCTGACTGTACTCTGACAATTCTCCAAATTTGACACATTTCCGTTCTGGAGCCACTGGGTAGTAATTATGACGATCATGGATTGAATTTGGATATTCTAAATCCACTTCCAAAATGAATCCAATGTCATCATCTTCATCCACATCCATGAAGTCGAGGGATTCTGGCTCGCTCACCCACATAAATCCTCTTTGTGGCATGCTTTGTGACATGGCCCAGCCATACAAGTTGTTTGCGTCGAGGTACATCAGGTAGTTGTTTGGTATCTCAGAATTGTATTCTGCTACGTAGGGATTATTCGCTTTCGTATACTTGTGTGTGATCACAGATATTCCTCCACGTATGCCTTGCTCAACCATTTGGTACATGTCAATGTCATTGATCAATTCCAACTTCACCTTTGTCACTTTCAACATTGCATCCCACGACAGTCCTGGTGCTGTATAGTAATGAGCAGGATCCAATTCATACGTGTTGAGGCATACTTGACGAAAGTTTTCAAACACGTCAGCTAGTAATAACACATCTGATTTCAGGTACAGGTCGTGGTATTCACCAAATGTTGTACAGTTGAATGTATCCCACACCTTCTGTGCATGCGCATAATCCTCATCGCTAATGTCCTCTTCGCTAAGCTGACTATAAAACTTATCCTTTGATGGTAGCTGTGTTTCAGCAAACTTGGATGGTTCGTCCACGTAATCATAGGGGTACACACCCTTTCTCAGCAGCAAATCTTGTTGATCACTATCGTAATGTGAGAGGTCATGTTGTAGAAGTTATCTTTCCCTTCTGCTGCAAGGTTGGATACCAACTTCTGTAGAGAGGTACTCATGAACTGAAAGCTGTCTGTAAATTTCAGATTGCTCAGGGTGAATGCAATATATTTCTCAATGGTGTTGGGAATGACTGTAATCGTTTCACCTTTGAATTTCCCAATTTCCTCCATGATAAGGTGACTGTCATAGCCTCGCAAATTGTGGAAAAATACGGGAATGATAAAAGAATCTTGATCCCCTTGCTGATCTTTTCTAAGTCGGAATTGTAAGTTGCATTCATTGTGCGCTGCTCCACGATATTTGCCATTGATGTGGTCATGATCTCTCACACGATCTGCTCCTAGAGGTTCATGACAAATGTAGCAATCAGTGGCGTTCTTGAAATTCTCTTTGTCTTCACGAGTCATCACCATTTCCTTTGGTCGCTCTAAACCACGTACAATACGATCGCGTTCATTCACCATATGGTCTAAAAAGACCTTTACGGCATTGTCTCCTCGATACACAACTGGTGCACGTGTGTTGTACTGGCTCACAACCACATAGGCAAAGCTGTTTGGACGATGATGTTGATACTTGTCTCCTTCTTCATGCTTTTGCGTGAAACATTCAAAGTCAGCATAAATCACAAACGGTGCTCGCTGTTGTTTAGCCACATTCTTGAACTTGATGAATGGTTCCTTGGGAAATGATAAACGTTGTGCTCCATTCTTGTCACACACTTCACGATGCTTATCTAAAAGCTCTTGTCGCATAAACCCGTGAAGACAGTTGAAGCAATAAAAATGTGCACACTTATGCTTTGATCGATAAGCCATAAGTCTGCTAAAACTCTTGATGAGGCAGTAATGCCTTGTCTTGTCATTGCTAATCAGAAGTAAGTTGATTTCTCTGACACTGACGTTTCGACGAAGTTGTATTGGAACAACTACATCTTGTTCGTATCCAAACACGTTGATGGCTACATCGTTCTCCTTTTCAAACTTTGGAATGTCAGTAATTGGTGTCGGAAATGTCATACCCTCTACCTTTAATTCCTTCTCAAATGGTTTGTAGTGATTCACGCGATTTGGGTTGTCGTCATGAGGGTGAAGGTAAGCCAATACTGACCATAAGAAACACTTGTTATCATCATTCTTAATGTTTATCACACCCATTGTTTTCTTCACTTTCTTCGGCAGTGGAATAAAACTACTCGCTTCTAGAGGCATCAACGTAGCTGTATGTACTTCAATGTATAGTATGTTATCCAATACCCAGCCAGAGCCTTGTCGCTCATGTTCGTCAAACTTAGTAAATAATTCTTTATAGGCTTCTGGCAAGTCCTGTTCAATATCTGCTGGATTGTATGCTGTATATGTTGGACTGCTGATAAATGCATTATCCACTTGTTCTACCATAACACCTTCAGCATTTGCTGTCAGTTTCTTGAAACGTGCATGCATGACAATGTACCATTTCATTCCATGGTTTAAGGTCTCCAACAAATGTGCCTTGATACGGTTCTCTTGCTGTCGCATTTCAAGCAGTAAATCCGATCCATCCTCGGGCTCAAACCGTTTTTCCTGCGCGTTTTCACCAAGACTAACCCTTCTACCTCTCCCTACTTGTCCTGTCTTTTGTTTCTTTGAAACATGTTCTTGAGACACATTTTCCATCTCAGCTGGTTTACATGCATGTGCCTCAAAAGTATCCATAGATGGAAACTCTTCATTGCATTCCGCACACTGGACTGGACCGTATGGCCAAATGTCATCTTCTTCCATCTTTTCTCTCTTTGCTCCTTTCCCTTCATGTTTCACTAAAGTTTTCATCTCAGCTTTGCATGTATGTGCTTCAAAAGTATCCATAGATGGAAATTCCACATTACATTCCCCACACTGGACTGGACCGTATGGCCAAATGTCATCTTCTTCCATCTTTTCTCTCTTTGCTCCTTTCCCTTCATGTTTCACTAAAGTTTTCATCTCAGCTTTGCATGTATGTGCTTCAAAAGTATCCATAGATGGAAATTCCACATTACATTCCCCACACTGGACTGGACCGTATGGCCAAATGTCATCTTCTTCCATCTTTTGTCTCTTTGCTCCTTTCCCTTCATGTTTCACTAAAGTTTTCATCTCAGCTTTGCATGTATGAGCTTCAAAAGTATCCATAGATGGAAATTCCACATTACATTCCCCACACTGAACTGGACCGTATGGCCAAATGTCATCTTCTTCCATCTTTTGTCTCTTTGCTCCTTTCCCATGCTCTTCACGTTCCATCTTAGCTAGTTGTTGTTACGTCAACTGCTGAAACTGAAATGCTGAAATGTAATCTCAGACATACCCCTTTTATACACATTCATACATAGACAGAATTTGCGTTTTTATTTCACAGCAGGGGATGGCCCTTAAAAGGGCCGAAAGATGTTAGTGAGTTGGCTCTTCACCAACAAGTTGGATTGCCACAGTCGCACTGGTATCTGTAAAACTGTTCCATGGAGAACGGTCGTCGCGAGCACTTGAACGGATGACGGTTATAGTAGCCAAAGTTTTTCAGCGTTGCTCCACACCACCAGCAGTCCGTGCATGGCTCCGGTCCTGGCAATCTCGCAGTAAACTTGTACCAGAGCAGTCCACCGCAAGTTTTGCAGCAGTAATGTCGTGGTGCATTGTGGTGCACCGGGCAGTTGTGTGGTTGACCTGGGTACTCCAACCATACCCAACACTTATAACACTCAGTCGTTAGCGTCACTGCCTTGCCGTTTCGCATCACTGTGATTTTACGACTTGTCGACATCTTGCTGCTTGTGTTGGATAATGTAGCTGTAACCCACCTTTATATACTACTAGCGAACATCCTCGCATTATATGCTGATGGGGGGGGGGTCCTGACTTAATGCAAGTACTTCGTGCTATCCCGGGGGGGGGGGGGTCCTGACTTTAGGTCAACTGCACGGGGGGGGGGGGTCCTGAGTTTAGGTTGGCTAGGGGGGGGTCCTGAGTTTAGCTTGACTAGGGGGGGGGGGTCCTGATTTTAGGGCGACTGCATGGGGGGGGTCCGATCCTGACTTCAGGTGGTATATAACCCAGGCTCATTTCAGTTTGGGCTCACACTCGCTTCCGTCAACATGGAGTGCTTCTTCGGGTTACATGATGCTCGCACCATTGCTGAAGTTAGAGAACTTCACCTGTCTGTCACACAGCCACAGACACCGCCAGAAAGAGTCTACTTCTTCCAGCTGCTGCCAGACCCGGTTCATGGATCCATCATGTGCGTGCCCGTCCTGTACAACCGTCAAGTCACGATTGGAAAGAGGCTCAGAGATATAGAGGCTGGTCACTATGATGAAGCGTTCTTTAGAACGATGATGCTAGGGGAGTCAATACCTTCGCGGATGGAAGAAGAAGAGTACCCGGCCTGGGGGAGATTCTTCCTCCAGCAAGACTTGGATATTTGTCCAGGATGTGGGTGTATGATCTCCCCAGACCGGGTGCTGTCTGAGTGCAACCATCAAATGTGCCTGGTCTGCGCGGCGCACTGGACTCAACTGCTGGCGCTAAATGACCGCTACTCTGTGAGGTGCTTTACCTGCGGCATGCGAGGGGACCACTTTTTGTTCAACGGGCAACAGCTCACACATTGCAGTAGGCCAGTGCAGGACATTGTGACATTCTTTTAAACCGGGACCGGCAGCAGCAGGAGAAAAACTAACATCTCCTGGCTCTTTTAAGAGCCCACCACCGATACTGAAATAAGCGCTAATCGTGTCATGGTGTTAGTATGTATGTGTATGCATGAGAGTGTGGGAAATGCTTAAAAAAAATGGTCACCCGTTTGAATGGTTGTTTGAATGGCCGCCCACTCTCCATATTACGTCATTATGACGTTCATATGACGTTCATATGACGTTCATATGACGTTCATATGACGTTCATATCACCTCCATATCACCTCTATATCACCTCCATAACACGTCCATAACACGTCTAGATCACGTCAAAATGACGTCACTGTTTTAAAAACCCCGTGGGGCTATCAAAACACCACGTGACGTCATTATGACGTCTATATGATAACCATATGGTAACCATATGATAACCATATGATAACCATATGACGTCAATATGACGTTAATATGACGTCAATATGACGTCACTGTTTTAGAACCCCCGTGGGGGTTTGAAAACACCACGTGACGTCATTATGACGTCACTTCCTGTTTTCATACCCCCGTTTTTCCCCTACTGTTGAACTACTCACTATGGCATTCACTGAGTACGAATGTAGGAACAGACCCCCCCCGGGCCAGACCCCCCCCGGACCAGACCCCCCCCCTTTTTTTGGTAGGAACAGACCCCCCCAGGAACAGACCCCCCCCCCCCATTTACATATATATATATATATATATATATAAATATATATAAATATATATATATATATATATATATATATATATATATATATATATATATATATATATATATATATATATATATATATATATTATGTCCTGAGATATATTTTTTTAAATGTTTTTTTTTATTTCATATATATATTTTTCTGTATTTTACAATTTTCACTTATTATTTATTAGTAATGCAACACCTTTTAATTACGATGAAAACATGTGCCAATGTCCTTTCATCATAATGAAAGGGATGAAAGGATGTATTGATGTTGTTTCATTGCAATTGCAATTTGATAAAACTATTAGCAATAGCACAATTAATGACTGTGAGATCACACAAATAACACAATTACAGAACTCAAATGCAATCAAAACCTCTCTGTCAAAACAATTAACGGAGATTCAATCTGCAGATTAGCGAAACACCCACACCCCGACCCAAGAGCCGGAGATGTATTCAATAGAAAGTGAAAGTGATTCTGGATATCTGCTCGCTGCTCTGTTATCCCCAAAATAACTTGATTTTTTTAAATTTAATTTCACAGAGATACTGAAACGTTATTATAATAATAAAAAATGGGGGGGGGGGGGGTCTGTTCCCTACCACTGCAAAAAAGGGGGGGTCTGTTCCGGGGGGGTCCGTTCCGGGGGGGGGGGTCTGTTCCGTTTACCACTGAGTACAAATGTAAGTCTAACTCTTGAATTACTCCGTAAACTGAACTGAGTTTTTTAGTTGATTTACTCAAATAACTTGCGTTTGGGAAACCCCTGTTAATATCGTCAAGCACAAAATCTCGGATGCGAGATGTCCACTTATTCATTTGGATGCGAGATGTCCAGATGCAAGATGTCCAGATGCGAGTTGTCAGATGCGAGATGACCAGATGCGAGATGTCCAGATGCGAGATGTCTGGATACCAAATATACTTATTTACACCCCTCCCCACACACACACGATGGATTATCGTATAATTGCAATTAGGAATATATGAGAAAATAGTGTTAAATTATCCATTTTATTTTGCCCTTAAAATTTAAATATTGGTTCAAATTATACTTGTCTTCAAGTAGAAATGAGTTGATTTATCTGGCATCACTATTCTTTATATTTTGATTTTCGACATTAAATTATTAATCTTCGTCCCCGTTTTGTCCGGGGTTGCACTTGTCGCCGTTTTGGCCATCGCCGTTTTGGCCGTCGCCGTTTTGTCCGGGATTCGCCCAGCACAGAACACACAGTTGCTCAGCTTGCTCAAAAAATAACCCATTGAAGGAAGTACTTTTGCTTGTTAATTTTTGTCAAGTATTTATTATTTGGCCAGCGAAATGAGGTTCTAGTCTAGATTTTTGAATGAGGAACTGAGTTTGTTTTAGAATTTTAAGAGGATAGGTTTATTCTTGTAGATTGTCTTCTCTAAGCTGATAGCTATGGGGATGTCTCACATCAGGTGAAGGTCAATGAAAAAATAATGTTTACGCCATCGCTGTGGAAAAATTTGCGAGAATAGCGATCCCTTCTAAGATTCCTGTGATTATCTTTGTTTAACGGATAAACGGATAAACATCCCGTGAAAATACTCACACTTTGGTACCCAAACAGTCCAGGGGGTGGAATACACAAACGGGGTCACTTTTACATAGGTATCTTCCCCCCCCCACCCCTCCCCCCGATATTTTCCCGCGTTTTGTGCAGAGAGCGGAGACTTTCCCGCGTGCTTTTTTTTTTTTTTTTTTTACAAAACCGGCTAGATAATCCCCCAGTCTCATTTAAAGAAAAGATTACTTACCTGTGCTGCGAGCTTTTTGTATTTTGATAAAGAAATGGTTTGCGCGAGGGGGTTACGGACAAAATGGCAACGGATATAATGGCAGCGGACATAATGGCAAATGACATAATGGCAAGCGGACATAATGGTAACGGACATAGTGGCAAGCGGACATAATGGCAAGCAGACACAATGGCAAAGAGGCAAAGCGGACAAAATTGCATCTTAAGAAAAAAAAAAAGAAATAAAAATGAATAAAAAATGTTCGATTAACCGCACCATAAAGCAACTAGTTTACGATGCATCCGCCTCATGTCAAGGCGGAGGGCGCCTCGAATCTTGCCTGCCGTCTAACTGTCTGGTTATTTGGAATAAAACAAACAAAGGGGGTCCAAAACTACGCTGTTCAAACACTTCGAATGCCCATTTGTGACCGATTACGGAGTAGTATACCCCTGTCTGGTCCCCGTACGGTCTGCAATTTAGATTAAAACAAACAGACGGTATATCCGAAGTTGTAGATGTCATGCACTATGGCTTCGTGAGTGTGGAGGAGATGCAGCACAAGTGACCACCACCCTTACGAATATCGCGCGCGGAGACCAACCACGTAGGCGCATAGGTATCCGGACATAACGGCGACGACCAAAACGGCGACGGCCATAACGGAGAAGACCAAAACGGCGATGGCCAAAACGGCGACGGCCAAAACGGCGACAAGTGCAACCCCGGACAAAACGGCGACGGAGTTTTTTAAGTTTATGCTTTAAAACGCTTATTAAAAAAAAAAAAGTAACAACGTTGCCAACACAGTTTATCTAACCATCAGAGATAAATAAATCTGAACACTGTGTAGCATTTCTCCAAACGTGCCCTTCCTGCCCTCTCTAACCACCTGCTTCCTGTCACCAGTCACTGTCTGAGTAATCTGCTCAAGGAATGATTTACTCACTTACCTGTTCTCGGGTAAAACTGGAAATTATTTTCTCAGGTAAAATAAATTTAATCTTATCTTCACATAACCGATACAAATAAGGATTTGCTCATTGAGGCGATTGAAACATCGGTCTTTCATTGCTGATAATCCGAAGTCCTTTTAAAGGCATTTTTATTTTGCCTTTCATTGATGTGGATTCACGTGCAATAACGGATTAGTGGGCACAGTCGATAAATACAATTGTCTTTCAAAATGCACTTAATCACCCCCCCCCCCACCACACGATGGATTATCGTATATAATTGCGATTAGGAATATATGAGAAAATAAGTGCTAAATTATCTATTTTATTTTGCCTTTAAAATTTAAATATTGGTTCAGATTATACTTATCTTCAAGTAGAAATGAATTGATTTATCTGGCAACACTGTTCTTTGTATTTTGATTTTCAACATTAAATTATTAATCTTCGTCGCCGTTTTGTCCGGGATTGCACTTGTCGCCGTTTTGGCCATCGCCGTTTTGGCCGTCGCCGTTTTGGCCTTCTCCGTTATGGCCGTCGCCGTTCTGGCCATCGCCGTTTGTCCGGGATTCAGGCGCATAAAGCGGGTGTACAGTCAGCTCTAAGTCCGACTTCGGCAGCTATGTGACGACCCCAGAGATGGTAGCAAGACTTGATCAGTTTCTACTTGGAGCAGCACACAACATTCGGTGGAAACCTCAGAGAAATGTTCCAGAGCAGTAAATGAGAACTGTGAACTGATTGGCTAAGTGGCTATCTAAATAGATGCATTACACAAGAATTCAATTATGTTTATTTATGCCATTGGTTTAAACAACAAAAGTTGAAATATTGTCTTTTTTATTGCAGTTGCCGTTATGCCCACTTGCCATTATGTCCGTTGCCATTTTGTCCTACAACCGCGCGAGGAGAGTGGTTAAGCTTTATTATCTTGCTTTGTTTAGAAATGAGTGGGGTTGAGGGGGAGGGTAATTAAGCAATAGTGAGATATTCAAACACGAGCTTTCTCACACAATACTCAGCTGACATCTCCTCAACAGCCAAAACCACAGCATGAGTTGCATCTTTGGGCAAACAAGCGTTTAATTTACAGCTCTTTACTCAATTCACATCTCTACTACAGCCTATAATCTAATGTTGTCTTCAAATTCGATCAAGCATTCGCTGAGCGATTTTCGTCCAGAAACCCGATCCAGACAACACCTTCAGACGGTATCCAGACACCTCGTAACCGGACATCTCGTAACCGGACATCTCGTAACCGACATCTCGTAACCGGACATCTCATAACCGGACATTTCGTAACTTTTGGAGAAATGGGACATCTCGTAACCAGAAAATTTCAATGACGTTTTTTTATATTTTTTTATAAATTTAACTTTTTTGCAAGTACCACTTTTCATGAGTATATCTGACTGGAGAATTTTGTATAATTTTGAGCATGATTTACATTTGGATTATCATCAGTTAAACTACAGATCTGTTGAGATAAAAGATAACCAAATGAATCCACATCATTTGCAAATCATGGCAAGACTAGGACAATTAATTCAGATTAAAATTTAATAACAGATTAGGATAAGAAAATCTATAGATGTAGTAAGATGAAAGCTTGTGAGCTGAATCCACATCATCGCCAAATTGCGGCAAGTAAGGATTAGGATCAGCCCGTCGGATTAAGATTTAAATTTAGTGACTGATCTATATAATATTAGTTTATTGGTGTTGAATTGTCTATAACTTATGTTCGGTTTACTTGCTTGTTTTTTTCACATGTTTAGGTTGTACAAGCTTTGGTAAATAAAGTGAATATTGTGAAAAAGATTGTGTTCTTTTAAATGTAGAAATAACCAGTTTCTCAGCTATAAGATTTCATGCTTTTTTTGTTGGTTACGAGATGTCCCATTTTTCCAAAAGTTACGAGATGTCCGGTTACGAGATGTCCGGTTACGAGATGTCGGTTACGAGATGTCCGGTTACGAGATGTCCGGTTACGAGGTGTCCCGGATTCCCTTCAGACGGTTCTACAGGGGGCGGTCTGATGGCGAACTCTTTTCGCAGGCTGCTGACCAATGGCGCTCTGTGCTAACTGTGCTAAAACAACAGCTTTTAATCCACATGAATAGCGCCAGCAACATAAACTGAAAGGGGGGGGGACTCTCTGGGACAAAACGCAGGAAAATCTCCAGGCATATCAAAATAGGCGGGATATCTCCACGCGGGAAACTCTCCGCTTCCATGACAACTGGTGAGAATGGGTACTTGACTGGGTACTTGACAACCGCAAGTAAGCAGGTACAGTCCATTCGTACTCAATTCAGTACCATTCTTGTGAATAAAAATTGCCGTTTGATGTGAAAAAGAAAATAAAAGTTGCAATTAATAAGAGCGCCAGCGGAAAAGAAACGTTTCACGTGTTTAGGCCAAATGTTTTTAAATCAAACTATAAATGAAGTTTTTTTAAATCCTTATTTTACATGAAAGAGAAGTTTTTCCCCGTTAACTGGTGCACTGACGCACTTAATGTGTCCCTGCCAATACCCTCTTTTATATTCCGTGTCATTGGATTGTGATAATGTTGAAATGTGTATGGTTAAAAAAATCATACAAGGTATTGTTAAACCCCTCACGCACCTTTGTAATGTATCCTTTCAAACGGGCACTTTCCCGGACAGAATGAAGATTGCAAAAATTGTTCCTTTGTTTAAATCTGGCAACTGTTCATTGTTCACAAATTATAGGCCCGTTTCACTGCCACCTCAAATCTCCAAAATACTTGAGAAATTGTTTCACTTGCGTCTCATGAAATATATTGAATCCAATAATTTATTCTCTGCTAGTCAATATGGGTTTAGAAATAAAAGGTCAACGTCATTAGCATTAGTCGATTTAACTGAGGAAATTACTGAAGCTATTGATAATAAGAAAGTTACTATTGGTGTTTTTATTGATCTGAAAAAAGCTTTTGACACAATTAATCATGAATTACTATTGAAAAAGCTGCATTATTATGGTGTTAGAGGGCTATCCAATAAGTGGATTTCTAGTTACCTGACAGGCAGGAAACAATTTGTAAAATTTAATGATTCTGATTCTGATATGTTACCAATCACTTGTGGTGTACCTCAAGGATCTATTTTAGGCCCACTCCTATTTGTTTTATACATCAATGACTTAGGAAATGTCTCAAATATTCTGAAGTTTGTGCTTTTTGCTGATGACACGAACTTGTTCCTATCTGGTAATAATATTGTGGAAATCTGTGAATCTATGAATGTAGAACTAGAGAATATAAATATGTGGTTTAAACTCAACAAACTGTCGCTCAACGTGTTAAAGACAAATTATATGGTTTTTACAAATAAGCCTTCTTTTGAAAATTTTACCCTAAAAATTGATGAATATGAAATAGACAGAGTGTATGTAACCAAGTTCTTAGGTGTTCTGGTTGACAGTAGGCTGACTTGGTCCAATCATATTTTGAATATCAAACAAAAACTCTCGAAATGTACTGGTGTTATATATAAATGTAGAGACATTTTAGATGTTGGTGCGCTACGCACATTATACTGTTCTCTCTTCCTACCGTATATCTCTTACTGTGTTGAAGTGTGGGGTACTGCTTATAAATGTGCAACCAAATGCATCTCTTTACTCCAGAAAAAAATAGTTAGAATTATTTGCAAAGTTAACAAATACGATCCCACAAATTCTCTGTTTCTTTATTTAAAGTTATTAAAGTTTTATGATTTAGTTGATTTTAGAGTGTCTACTGTAATGTATAAAGCTTATTTGGGTGACTTGCCCGAAAATATTCAATGCAAAGTAGCTATTAGAGACGCTAACTCGAAATACTCATTAAGAAGCAGTGGGAAATTTAAGACCAAGTATACAAGAACGTCCTTAAAAGGTCGTTGTGTATGTATTTATGGTATCGCTGTTTTTAATACTTTACCGGATGATGTCAAAAGTGCAAAAAACTTCTGCATGTTCAAAAAATTGTACAAGAAAAATGTCTTTCTTCAGTATGAAAACAGTCTTTAATAACGACTAGTAAAGGTACCTGTATTAGTTCCAAGACGGCTTACGCTTAACTAGAATGGGTGAGGTTTGTTCTAAATGTGGTAGTTCCAGTGCTTTTTTCGATGCTATCATGAGGTAAATTTGGGTTCAGTCTAATGGCGATTTCGTTCTATAAGCATTTGCTTACTGAAATCGCCTTTTCCTCTGTTCAGAAATTTCTATGTAATATTATGATTCATGTATATGTATATATATATATTTGCTCAGCTCTGTATTCAGATGAATAAATCAAATCAAATCAAAATCAAATCAAATCAAATCATTCCGAATACATGACGAAATTTTTCACACAACAACCAAAGAAAGTGACACCTGAGAGCGCGGAATTGTTATAAACAAGCCGTTGTAAAAAAATTAGTGAACTGAAAAAAAAACAACAAAAGTCGTGGTCACTTCTAGGTCCTACCCAACACAACGATCTCAAACGGTTAATTGAAAAAAATAGGGCACGCATACTTTGTGTCATTTTGTCCGTCAACGGTGGTATTAAAAGAATTGCTATTTCAAAGCCTTTGCATTGTCTGTATTTGACACCTGAGAGCGCGGAATTGTTATAAACAAGCCGTTGTAAAAAAATTAGTGAACTGAAAAAAAACAACAAAAGTCGCGGTCACTTCTAGGTCCTACCCAACACAACGATCTCAAACGGTTTTAAACTTTAAGATTCCAACAATGAACACTCAATTTGAAATCGCAGAACTTGCCTTTAAGGTGTTAACTGTGATCAAAAACGACAAGAAACAAAACAACATTTTTTTTTCAAAGCATCAAGTTTGAATAACAATACCGTGAGAATTAATCGCTGACAATGGAAAGGATAAAAAAAACAGTTAAAAACTTAAAACAAGTCGAAACTTTCACAAGAAACAGCGCTCGGTTCCACGGTAAAAAGATAGGAACGGATAACACCTACATGACGGCAGTCTACTGCATACCATCACATGACACGCAGCTTTGCCAATAACCAAAAACGGAAGCAGTTAACGCTACGTAAAGTGAAAATCATTTAAGCGCCATGTTTTAGTGTTATCGGTGTCTTTTAACAGATCAAGTGTGACAGAATTCTATGGAACGAACTGTTATTTAGACATACCGCTTAATTTGAACATGCTTTTAGTAGTGTCGGTTTAACGAGGCTTTATTGCACTGTAATAACGCTTTTGAAAAAAAAATGAAACAATGAAGGATTCCGCTTCGATATGAGCAGTAAAAAAAAATAAATAATAGCATTCTTAACACTAAACGGGCAAAAAAAACAACAGAATTAGCAATTAGGTTTTTAAAAATACAGACAATGCAAAGGCTTTGAAATAGCAATTCTTTTAATACCACCGTTGACGGACAAAATGACACAAAGGATGCGTGCCCTATTTTTTTCAATTATACGGGAAAGTGTAATTACTTTTGCTATGATGTATTCCTGATCCGGAGTATATCCTCATTCCGGAGTTCCACCTTTCAATTGATTCATATCCGTATCAAGGCAATGTTCACTTGTGAACACGAATTACAGCGTTACAATATGTCCTAAACTGTCAAAAGTCCTGCCACCAATCGTTCACCGCTAAATGTCCCACGCCAAAAGTCCTAGACTCATAGAGCGATTTCAATTTAATTTTCGGACTTTGAAGGTTCATGGTTGAGTGATCTATGTCTTTCGAAAACCTGGGGAGACCGAACTTCAACCCAAATACAGTCTACTCTCGATGTAACGCCACAGTTTGTTCCAGGCAAATTATGGCGTTATCGAAAAGGCGTTACTTCGAATGAAACACAATATTTGAATTTTTTCGTATTGTTTGCACAAATATTGATAAACAGCTTAGTTTTACTGCATTTAAAAGCAAATTTTATAAAATTTTCAACTTATTTATATAACATATTTTCAGTTCAATTTTTTATCCAGTTAAATTCAGGTTTTTTTAGAATATGTACTGTAAAATGGTTCAGTCGGTATATTTATTTTAACTTGAATTTTCATTTATCAATTACAGAGTCTTTTTCGCTTTTACTTGAAAAAGTCAAGGATAGATTTTTGCTTGGCTGTCTGTACAGACATTTTTTTCTATGACCTGCTCTAATTCCCACTTGCAAACTTCGTTTGCAAATGGGAATAAGTTTGTAGTTTTTCTCGAAATTTCTGCCGTTTTTTCTCCTTTTTTTTTATCTTTTTTTATCGTCACGGAGGTTTCCAGAAAACTCCTCCTACGCTATTTGACGTAGGATGATAAAATTTGGCACAGTGATAGAGGGTGACGAGATGTCGTCAAATCCGCAAAATTTTTTGACCTTGACCTTGAAGGTCAAGGTCAAATTGAGGTCAAAATTTTTCTGACCTCAAAGTGGTTTCCAGAAAACTCCTCCTACAGGGTTTGTCGTAAAAAGACGGCACGTGGCAGAGAAATAGAGGGTAATCCGTAATCCGTAAAATTTTTTGACCTTGCACCTCAGAGGTCAAGGTCAAATTGAGGTCAAAAGATTTTTCGAAACACCTATTAATCACGAAAAGTGGCCATAAAGGTGCTCAAATCCCACTGTGAATGCATAAAACGTACCCAGTAGAGGGTAAACTTTCATCAATAACCTTGACCTTGAGGGTTAACGTCAAAGGTCACGTGATTTCAAGCGACCTTAACGACAGGCCGACTCATCTCGGAAACGGTGAGAGATAGAGCGATTTTGAGCTCATTTTCGACCCTTTGGGCCTTAACAACGGTACATAAGAGGTACCTCGGTGACCTTGACCTTCTGGGTCACGGTCAAGGTCAAAAACCGGAAGTTGACTATTATCTCGAAAACGGTTAGAGATAGAGCGATTTTGAGCTAATTTTCGACCCTTTGGGCCTTAACAACGGTGGATAAGGGGTACCTCGGTGACCTTGACCTTCTGGGTCACGGTCAAGGTCAAAAACCGGAAGTTGACTATTATCTCGAAAACGGTTAGAGATAGAGCGATTTTGAGCTCATTTTCGACAATTTGGGCCTAAACAACGTTACATAAGAGGTACCTCGGTGACCTTGACCTTCTGAGTCACGGTCAAGGTCAAAAACCGGAAGTTGACTATTATCTCGAAAACGGTTAGTGATAGAGCGATTTTGAGCTCATTTTCGACCCGTTGGGCCTAAAGACGGCACATAAGAGGTGCCTCGGTGACCTTGACCTTCTGGGTCACGGTCAAGGTCAAAAACCGGAAGTTGACTATTATCTCGAAAACGGTTAGAGATAGAGCGATTTTGAGCTCATCTTCGACCCTTTGGCCCCAAACAACGTTACATAAGAGATACCTCGGTGATCTTGACCTCCTCCATCATGGTCAAGGTCAAAAACTGCAAGTTGGCCAGTATCTCAAAAACGGTTAGAAAACTGAATTAGATTTTTTGTGCCCAAATGAGGTTACATTATATTCACTTCGATGGCCTCGTTCAAGATAATAATCCGGAAGCTGACAATTATTTTGAAACACTGAAAAATGTGTCTTTGACCAAATATGTTGTGTCTCTGCCCTTGCAAGTGGGTACTTTTTCGCTACGTGTAGCGAAATTCGGTCTAGTTTCAAACAAGCGTTAATGTCGTCAACGGACGATTTTTGCGACCCTAAATAACGCAAAACACTTCGAATTTACTTCGAAAGCAGTCGGAGGTTTATCTGCAGGCAATTCTGTGTTGTCGTCATTGGCATCATATTCGGTTTCGGATGTATCCTCCCCACGCACAGTTGTCAAAATATCTTCGTCCTTCATATCCTGAAATGTATCCACGCCTTCGTCGGCAATGATGAATTGTTCAGCACACAAAATTGAGTCTTGTTCGATACCATATCGGTTTGCGAACTGATCGATCAGAGTAGGCAGGTCGTTTGATCGCTGATCAAAGGTGTTGTGAGTTGCTCGTCGTTATATGGTGATTTTTGCACCAAGCCTGTATGGACAAAACAGTTTTGAATCGTCTGGATTCTGACATTATCCCATGCTATTTTCGTAAATCGTATAGCATCCTTAAGCTCAATTGTTGGAGTTTGATCCTCGTCCATCATATCCACAATGGCGACATTCGATAGGTTTTCTTTTACGCCATGTCCCGGTGCGTTATCCAGTAGCAACAGAATTTTCCTGCCCTTCAATTTCATTGCGTTGTTCAGTTTTTCTATCCAGGCTAAGAAAACGGCACCTGTCATCCACGCTTTTTTGTTAAAATCGTAGTCAACGTATAGCTTTGGATCGAAATGTTTGAAAGATCGAGGCTTTGCAGATTTGCCAATCACCAATGGTCGAAATTTATACGATCCGTAGGCATTCGTGCACAGCGCTACGGTTATCCTATCTTTTGCACGCTTGGCACCAACTGTTTTGTCGTTTTTCGTAAGAGATTTATCCGGCAAAAGTCTTTAAAAGAGACCTGTCTCATCCATGTCATAAATGTCTGATAATTCATAATCCTTTATGATATTAATTGCTTTTTCACGACCGTCAGAAATTAGGGTTTTACAAACTTCGGCGCCCTCTCCACTTATTACGCGGTTTGCTATTCCAAATCGACTTTTAAACCTCTGGAGCCAGCCATCTGAGTACAGAAAATCTGTAATCGAAAGTTCAGTGCCAAATCTTTTTGCTTTTTCCGTCAAAATTATATCAGTTATAGGCAAATTTTTGCTCTTGCGTTTGAAAACCAAAGAAAAAGACTGTCTTCCAGTTCTTTTGCCAAGCGCAACTTTTTCCTAGACGCAGAGCAATTTTTTCCTTCAGAGATCCAGTTGCCCTTTTTATTCACTATGTCACCAACTGTCCTGCGTTTTATTTCACTATCCCATAGTAAAGAAAAATGATTTGCTATTTCATGATGCGTTTTACTAGAGTTTTTTTTCTGCATATTCCAAAATTTGCACCTTTGTTTGTAATCAAATTGAAATCGCTTTCTTTTCGGGATGCTTCCACCGTTGTCTTTGATAAAATCCTGTATACGAAGCCTTTGTGTTTATGTAAACACTGTACTGCAATCCCTGCTGGTCAAGTGTGCACTCCATCGCAATAAAAGCATTTGAATATTTGATGCAATCGATTATCAGACAAGCAAAATCACTGAAATTTCCCCCCGAGCAAAATGCATGGCGGTACAAAGGGAGTAAAATGAAATAAAAATGCATTTTGGAACCGCAAAATGCCTGGCGAATTTGGCGGTACTTCGGGAGTATTAGATAAGGAAAAAAGGGGACTGGGGAGTTTATGGCGTTAGCGCGAGTTTTGCGTTACTTCGAATGGCGTTACGTCGGGAGCAGACTGTACCAGTTACACGAGTAGTAAGTTCGTGAACGATTTGACCATGACCGTGGTTTTCGTGCTTCATTAGTAGATAGTTCGGTACGAAGTAGTGAAATTCAATTTAGTTTTTATTATGTGACCACAGAACCCCTTTTGCATACATATTGTACGACTGGCCCATAGTTAGAGTTTGGAAATTGCTGGTCCCTGTTTCATTAAATGCAGTTTTTCCTTCAGTTTTTTTTATAAAATGCACTAAACTCATTCTTTCTCCAGTTACAAATGTAAAGACAAATATATGTTTCAGTGTGTCTTTACTTTCAAGGTAAGTATACTTACACTAGTGTAAGTATACTTACACTGAAAATTAGGCGTTAAAAAATTAAAGCTACCCTGAAATGAATGTTAATCATGGAGACGAGCAAATACTGACCACCAACAGTGTTTTCAACTTTTATTTTATTTCTATATCACGGGTTATATTACAACATATAACATCTTGCAATAGCAATTAACTCATCAAAGTTCTAATCAATGTTCATGTTAAACTTCACATCATATTAAAGATCGTGAATAACGTTTTATTCGATATGAACTCTACCATTATTAACAAAACATTCACAAAAGTAACAGATGCTTTTCATCAATATAACATAGTTTAAAATCTCATTCAATCGCAATTAACTAAGCCCTCCTGTAATTACTTTTACAATCTTAACATCTTATTCAGTTGCAATTATTCAATTGCTTTTGCAATAATTTTTGTTACCACATGTCAGAAGTGAAGGGAACCGGACAAAATACCACCGGACATAATACCACCGGGAAAAATACCACCGGACATAATACCACCAAGGAAATGAAAACTAGGACAAAATATCTCCAACGATATCTTTTTATTATACAGCGTAACAAGTTCAGAAGCTCAGATAAAACGCAAAGCGGAGACGGCTTAGGGATTATACAAATCAGATGCAGTAGGTCGCAAAGAATAAGAACAAATGCTCCGTTATGTCATTACTGATAAGAGATTGCCATAGCGTGAGACTTCCTGCATATAAATAGGGCACTAAAGTGAGTAGAATTTAAACCAATATCAACAGCAATAAACCACGGCAATAAACTAACTAGGATCTACGAAAAAGAACAGTTACAGTAAAAAAGAATGTCCTTAGTGAATATAACTTTACGTTTGTTTTAGTTACATTCAGTTATAAATAGCTCCGGTGATCAGAGAAAGAAATAAAAGATTGTGGTGTTATTTTTGTCCTAGTTTTCATTTCCTTGATGGTTTTATGTCCGAGGTATTATGCCCGATGGTATTATGTCCAGTGGTATTATGTCCGCTGGTATTTTGTCCTACACTCGACTTGAATGGCAGCGCGAGTTACACATCACATTTTGCTTTGTAGCATTTACAACGCTTTGTTCTACAGCATTTGCTACCTGCACAATTACATTTAACGAAACCTTGCCCACCACATTTTGATTCATACTTGACCGCTTCAGTCATAAGTGACACATTTACAGGTCAGATATAAGTCGGTTTCGCTGAGTAGGATATGCTTGCACAGGTCAAAGTGATTTCTGGTGTATTTTCCTCTCAATATACCACCTCTGTCTGCTATGACGGGGAACCATTCGTTCAGCGCTGTTGCAACACCCTTTCGCTTTAAAGGAATTTGTTGTTGCCTGAGCAGCACTGGAGATATTGGTTGGTCATCGCCAGGACCGTCACCGCCGATGTCAGTACCGTCACCGCCGTTGTCAGGACCGTCACCGCCGTTGTCAGGAACGCCAACGCCGTCGTCAGGACCATTCCATTCATTGTAAAGTTATCACAAGCTAGTTATTTACATTAAATGCCTTCAATGAATCTTCAATTGCAATTATTTACTTGCGATTTAATAATTAAAGACTGTAGTACAAAATTCAATAACAATTGCAATGTGCTTTCAATAGGTGTTTTGCTACAATAAAAAACCTGTGATGTGATAATTGCAGATTATGTTTTATTACCTTTCATGTATAATTGCAATTTACAGTAACATGCCTTCAGTGGGTGTTTAGTTAGAATAAACTAATGTGATAATTACAGCATATGTCCCGACCGTTCAAGTATAACTGCAATTTAAAAGCACTATTGGTGGGGATTTGCTCATCACGGTGTATAACATTCATTTCAGGGTATCTTTAATTTTTTCACGCCTAATTTTCAGTGTAAGTCAGTATCCTTACCCTGACCATCGTTACCCTGAAATATAATATATATATATATATATATATATATATATATATATATATATATATATATATATATATATGTTACAGCGGATCTGTCAAATCAGCGACTTTACAAAGCCGCTGAAATCTTCAGCGGCTTTGTAAAGTCGCTGGTTCACTTAGCGGCTTTGCGAAGCCGCTGGTTTTGGAGCTCCGAAATTTGACAATTCCGCTGAAATGATTTAAGTAGAAATGGCATTGGAATATATCTATGAAATGACTATTTGCACACCATTTTTTTATCGTTTCACCAATATTAACAATAAATGAAAGTATGAGAGAAATTATTCATTCTTTTAATAGATGACACATACTAATACATGTCATTCACACACCATTTAATGGTTATTTCGACAAGATTAGAAACTGTTTGTAATTGTACTAAATTGTCCGTTCTTTTGAGAGACAGTACACATAATTTAAATTCAATTAAAACCAAGGATGTCTTTATTCCACAATCACAGGATATCAGCGAAGTTATAATTGCAATTTTACCACAATACAGATAGCAGTTATGTTGTAGCAAACTGAACAGCCTGACATAAAATAAGTATTTGATCCTTTATATAAATCGTATGCAAGAAAAACGACAGTTGCAATTTCGTTGTTCCAGTAATTTTGCAAAGAAACTCATCACAAAGAAGGGATCTGTTCTTTGGTGTTCTATTAAGGAAACCAACATTTCACTAGCTTTGGTTTCTCATATTGGCAGGTGGCGTTCTAATGCTATTGATAAATATTTTCGCGTACCGTCTTTCACAGTGTGATTGCCCGTTTGTCTGTGGGGTTCTTCTGTGGGGATTTCAATTTGTTTGACCCCCAGACAAATTTTGGATCAGTGAATTATATTTTTTCTTTCTTATAAATATGTGTGATGTAATTCTTCTTTATTGTTTTACATTTATCAATTATTGATGTTACGTAATTGGATTGATGTTACGTAATTGTACTGATGTTGCGTAATTGTATTGATGTTAAATAATTGTAAATATATTAATTAAACATTGGCGGTACGAGAAATTTATAAAAATCCCACCTGCGTGTTTATTTTCGTGTTCACAGGACGGCTTGAAATCATAAATTGCCGTTTAGGTCCGCCCACTGACCTAGACGGATTTATGAATAAGCCGTCCCTCTGATTTGATTGGTCTAAAATTATCTGTACTCAATGAGGGTAGCTGTTAAGCATTCAGCAACCTCATTCATTTTACTCTCCTCGCGTGTAACACATTTTATATAATTAAGCTAAGAAATAAATTTGTTTAAATCCCTCCTCCGCCCCATCGCCTCCATATATTGTTTTGTTACGGTGGGGGATTTCAATTTGTTTGACCCCCAGACAAATTTTGGATCAGTGAATTATATTTTTTCTTTCTTATAAATATGTGTGATGTAATTCTTCTTTATTGTTTTACATCTATCAATTATTGATGTTACGTAATTGGATTGATGTTACGTAATTGTACTGATGTTGCGTAATTGTATTGATGTTAAATAATTGTAAATATATTAATTAAACATTGGCGGTACAAGAAATTTATAAAAATCCCACCTGCGTGTTTATTTTCGTGTTCACAGGACGGCTTGAAATCATAAATAACTTTTCAACCCCGGTAATGGTAATTGTATTTTTATCACCCAACAACTTCCAAGTTATGAGAATTAAAAAATTGGATAATGATTTCAGCAAATCAGATAAGTATGGAGCGATGTTCTATAAAAAAAAAGCATGAAATCTACCAAATCGGCAAAAATCAAATAAGTGAAAAACAATAAGCAACAAAAAATTATTGAGGCAAAGCAGTCAGTTGCAAAAACACAACATCAATATCACTTGCTTCGGAAATACGATGTTACTTTTTGGTGAAGTACAGAAAGTGATCAGAAAAAACATCAGATTCGGAAGAACCCACTTTATGTAAAATTTGTATGACACCATGAAGCAAGCCCAAAGTTAAATTTATATTTTAATGATAAATTACAAATAGTGAATGATATAGTATGAATTGATTGTCAAGTTTATGCACTGCGTTCAATAATAAATGTTGAAAAGAAAGTCCTTTAGTTGTACTTTTAAAACTAGCATCTAATTCTATAATTCCAGCCACAATAGGAGAACTATTCCCTTGCTCTTTCTACTTGATCATTTCAGCGGAATTGACAAATTTTCGAGCTCCAAAATCAGTGACTTTGCAAAACCGCTGATAATTCCAGCGGATTTGCAAATCCGCTAAGTAAACCAGCGACTTTACAAAGCCGCTGAAAATTTCAGCGGCTTTGTAAAGTCGCTGATTTGACAGATCCGCTGTAACATATGTATATATATATAAACGTTTGTTCCAGCGTTGTTATTGATCTGACGACCGCTGGTCCAATGATGTGAGTAATAACTAAAGCTCTGCATTCCATCTTTATTCATATAAGATAGTCGGTATACCACAACTGACAGCTTTTAGTTGTTTACTACTTCACACAAGGGAAAAATGAGCAGCTTTCTCTAACTGTTGTTGCTATTTTGGGTTTAAAATGGCAGGATTATTTATTTTTTGCACAATGGAAGCTCAAAGTTTCACTGGAGTTATTGTGTTAATATGCATGGCAAAAGTTTTTCAAATAAAATCGAAGGGTTTTGGACGTGGAGGATGGCCAAGCTTGAGCAGGAGGGCTTGGCAACAGATATGTGCGTGCGTCTAATCTCACAAAAAGCCACATAGTAAACTCTATTCTCAGTGATCACTTTTCACCCGTCACCGTGCGTGTTGTTATGAGTATGTGCTTATTAACGCTTGTAAATAAACTTTTCAAGCGTATTTGCTTTTACTCGGTGTGGAAAGTTGCAGATTTTCAATCCTTTAGTTTATTGATAGCGTACGACTCGGTAAGGTGCTTCCGTATGTCTCCTTTTGTTCGCCAAAACCTTTTCACGCGAACTCCTCTAAGACGGCTAGGGATAGGAAGACCAAATTTAGCAGAGACATAGCATAGCATGTCTAGTTGGTTCAGCTGATTTTTTTTAGAAATTCTTTAACATTTTATAGGCAAAAATGGACATTGAAATTTAAAATTTGAAAAACCTTGTCACGCGAACTCCTCTGAGACGGCTGGGGCTAGGACGACCAAATTTGACAGAAACATAATGTGAGATGTGTTGTTAGTCCAGCAGAATTTTTATAAAAATTCATTAACATTTATTATGCAAAAAATGGACATTGAAATCTTGCCATTTACGCCCGTTATAAGTCAGACAAACGGTTTGATTCCGCAGTTAAAGGAACTGTTATGCTATGTATATTTTTGGCCCTTTGGGCCTAAAAGATGACATGTAAGAGGTACCTCGGTGACCTTGGCCTCCTCGACCATGGCCAAAGTAAAAACCCCGAAGTGGGCCAATATCTCGAAAACGGTTAGAGATAGAGCGATTTTGAGCTTATTTTCGACCCTTTGGGCATAAAAGACAATATTTAACAGGTACCTCAGTGATCTTGACTTCCTCAGCCATGGTCAAAGTGGGCCATTATTTCGAAAATAATTAGAGACCCTTTGAACCTAAAATGCGTTCTGTAAGAGGTACCAAGATTACCTTTGCCACTTCGGTCATGGTCAATGTCGAAAACCGGAAGTTCAAAAAACGGCTAGAGGTAGTGCGATTTTAAGCTTATTTTGACTGCTTTGGCCTAAAAGAGAAGATGTAAGTAAATAGGTACCTTGGTGACCTTGACCTCCTCGTTCTTGGTCAATTCTGAATTTTACGAGTTTAGAATCGTATTTTTTGTGGCTCCAAGTGTAATTTTTGCTATGCGGTAGCGAAACAGTCTAGTTTTTCCCTTTTTTGTTAGTTTCTTTTCCATTCTTTTTTATTTCAAAGTTGATTATCTCGAAAACGGCTGGACCTAGAGATTTCTAGCAAAATACGTTATGAGACTACTTTTTGGCAAAGGACATCGTGGTAACGTCATTTCTAACGGATGACGTCATTTTTCGTTTCGTTTTTCTGGTCGGTTTTAAAGGGGGATTTTGATACACAATATGCGGACAGCTTAGTTTCGGTGACCTTGATCAAAAGGTCACGTTGGAGTCAAAAACCGGAAGTTTAGAGTGTTTTCATACGTTTGTTTCGTCACTCGGTGACGAAATTGGTTTTTTGTTAGGTTTTGGTGGAGTAGGCCTGCTATAGTTTTCGGGAATTCGGGAATTCGTTGTTAAAAACATATCTCCTAGTCCATATCTTGAAAATTGGTATAACGATAGTTAAGGTCAAGGGGAAAATACTTTTTCAAGTTTTGACATTCAAATATTTGGTCATGCAGCCGGCGTGGTGACATTACCCTTAGCAAAGTTTTATGTTTCTAAGCTTTCATGTGATTGTATTGTGCTCCTTCTATTACTTGGTAATGAAAGTTTCTTTTCGCGTTTAGCCGTTTTATGCCGGTTTCTACACAATTGCGCTGAAACGTCGAGGGCTAGGAAAATGAAACCTGACACAATTATAGGTCATAAACTTGATCCTAAAGATAATTTTTTACCTAAGACGTAATCATTGCTGTGGTGTTGTCATGAAACATGTTTTAGCGATTCGGGAATTCTGCACAGTTTGTTAAAACATATCTCCTAGTCCATATCTTGAAAATTGGTATGACGATAGTTAAGGTTAAGGAGAAAATACTTTTTCAAGTTTTTTACATTCAAATATTTGGTCATGCAGCCGGCATGGTGACATTACCCTTAGCAAAGTTCTATGTTCCTAAGCTTTCATGTGATTGTATTGTGCTCCTTCTATTACTTGGTAATGAAAGTTTCTTTTCGCGTTTAGCCGTTTTATGCCGGTTTCTACACAATTGCGCTGAAACGTCGAGGGCTAGGAAAATGAAACCTGACACAATTATAGGTCATAAACTTGATCCTAAAGATAATTTTTTACCTAAGACGTAATCATTGCTGTGGTGTTGTCATGAAACATGTTTTATTTGAGCGATTCGGGAATTCTGCACAGTTTGTTAAAACATATCTCCTAGTCCATATCTTGAAAATTGGTATGACGATAGTTAAGGTTAAGGGGAAAATACTTTTTCAAGTTTTTAACATTCAAATATTTGGTCATGCAGCCGGCATGGTGACATTACCCTTAGCAAAGTTCTATGTTCCTAAGCTTTCATGTGATTGTATTGTGCTCCTTCTATTACTTGATAATGAAAGTTTCTTTTCGCGTTTAGCCGTTTTATGCCGGTTTCTACACAATTGCGCTGAAACGTCGAGGGCTAGGAAAATGAAACCTGACACAATTATAGGTCATAAACTTGATCCTAAAGATAATTTTTTACCTAAGACGTAATCATTGCTGTGGTGTTGTCATGAAACATGTTTGAGCGATTCGGGAATTCTGCACAGTTTGTTAAAACATATCTCCTAGTCCATATCTTGAAAATTGGTATGACGATAGTTAAGGTTAAGGAGAAAATACTTTTTCAAGTTTTTTACATTCAAATATTTGGTCATGCAGCCGGCATGGTGACATTACCCTTAGCAAAGTTCTATGTTCCTAAGCTTTCATGTGATTGTATTGTGCTCCTTCTATTACTTGGTAATGAAAGTTTCTTTTCGCGTTTAGCCGTTTTATGCCGGTTTCTACACAATTGCGCTGAAACGTCGAGGGCTAGGAAAATGAAACCTGACACAATTATAGGTCATAAACTTGATCCTAAGGATAATTTTTTACCTAAGACGTAATCATTGCTGTGGTGTTGTCATGAAACATGTTATGAAACGAAATTTTAAGAAAAGAAAAGAATCAAGAATTTTGGCAAATGCCAGGTCATCAAACATTTCCAAAACAAGAAAAAAAGAAAAAAGAGGAAATTATAGAAAACAAAAGAAAACAAATATAAAACTTCCAACATGTCAATAATTTTCAAATAAAAAAAATAAAAGTGGAATTGTTCAAGCAAATATTCTTACGTGCTATATATCAATATCACCAGCCATACTCGCAGTTCTGTGTATTACCAAAAATAGACACGATATAGCACAGTACACTGAGATGTACTGAGGGTCATTGGCCTGTTTTGTTTGCATATCACTGCTGTCCGTCTGCCGTATGCTCAGTATGTGTATGGGTGGATGGTATTCGAAACTTGCCAGGGTATTTATCTGAAATTCACATCAATTTAAAATTTTCTGTATTAGAACTAATTTTCTGTATTAGAGCAAATTAACAAAATTAACAAAAGGCGATAAATGACGTCATAGTAGAAGAGGTATATTACTAAAATTAGTTTCATAATATATTATGCTCCAAAGCTTTATGTGCAAACGAGATAGTAAGTTTTAAGAATGTCATAAAAGATTGACTATATCCCCCAATTCTTCTCTTGAATCAGATTTACATTGTCAACAATGAATACGTTAAGTTTCATTCGCCTGACTTCGGTCATTTCTTCGGACAGGCGTGAAATCAAGTAAAAAAGAAAGCTGAAAATGAAAAAGGGGAATTTCTTGGGAATGAAATCCTAAGTGTGAACAAGAGGCAATTTTGCAGTACTTTAAAAGACCGTGACTCCTTGGTACTTTTGTGCAAATGAACTATCCACAGCGTCGTGATACTAAGGCAACGAAGTAGTAGACTTTGAGACTGGATACACAACATATATCGAAAATGGTAGCTACCCATAAACATATTGATAGCGAATCTCAAAATAAAATGAATATTTGTGTATAACATTCATTGTCTATTTCATGTAAATTGCAGTTTTATTTGCAATTTAGGATTGGTCAATAACAAAGCTTCAACATTTCTTATATCTTTGAAGTTATAATGTCTCATTTGGTATATCCATTCGAACTTCATCCTGTATTAAAAATTTGACATAGACACTTTTACAAAACTTCTTCTACAATTGCATGGATTAAAGTGTAAAGATGTTCAAAGATTGAGAATTTTAATGTAATTGACATAAAACAGGCTTAAAATGGAAAATAGCAAAACCAACATTCACAGTCATTTTCTAAATATAACATTTTAACTGATCCTTACGCAAAAAGCTATTAACTATCTGACAAACAAATTTTAATCCCTTCAAAAACAGTCACTGTAATAACTTCCTTTTCTTGTATGGCATACGAAATATAAACCCATACAAGATAAAAGTTATAACAAGCACACACGCCCTTTAAAACTATCAACATCACAGGCACTGAGTTATAAAAATTAAACATCAATCTTTAAGCACAAGAAATTACGTGCATAATATAAGTGTAAAATCTCAATCACAAGCAACAAATAAATACATTTTCTACATTGTAGTAATTCAATTACAGTGACATTTATTTGTGAAGTACTGAACAATAACAGTCAATGTTTGTAATTAAGTGACAATACAAAGACATATTCTTGCACTGAGTAGCCACTTACTTATCAGTGGAAACAACTTTAAAAAATTAAGAAGATACTAAGGTGCTTCCTAAGTGGCTGCTACGTTTTCACCTTCAAAAACGTCAATATAAGGTTGTCACAAAATGTATGCAAACAAATACACAAAAACCTCATGAGTACGGAAGCTTGTTTCCCACGCAAAACAAACCATCGTAAAGAGCACAGTAGCAACCTAGAATTTAAGATGGCTGTTATTGTGTCCTTGAAAATGGGGACGATGTCAAAAGCAAATTAACATCACTTACACGCTATGGTAGGTCATCTATATACCAAATACCATGGGAAACGGACTTTCAGGGTGGGAGTAAAAGCCTCCGATTGACAGACGGACGGTCGACACCTAAACCTATAGTCCCCCTCTTATAGGCTAAAAAAAGTTCAAAATTAAATAATCATGTTCGTTTATCTTACTAATTATGTCAATTCTTTAAATAATATTTACCCTACTTGCAAATGAACTAAATATTTAAGAACGACTTTCTGGATTAAAACGTAATTTTAATCGCTTTACATAAATCTTGGCATTCTGCTACTTTTGATCTATTTACAATGTACTTCTTACAGTACTGTTTTTAAATAAAACAATACTAATACAAGAAACACATGTTGTGGGTTTTATAAACTGATACAAAGCATTAGAGCAATATCTTCCTTTATTTTTCAGAAGAATCAGTCCTTTGGGTTAGCTTTATTGACCCAAGGCTTTAGGCTGTTTTGAAGTGTAAATATGATTCGCTCTTTGTCTTTGTAACATGTATAAATGTAACAGATTTTTGTCTTTGTCACATATATGCCATAACATATTATTTCTTTTCTATAAGCAAAAAACTAGAATATTAAAAAAATAAACAATTTTACCTGGCAAAAAAATTGCAACTGGTCTAACATAAAAGCCTTATAATTTACGTAGCCAAACATTCATTTATTTAAATATAACATCCCAACTGGAAATGTAATGTTACAAATGTATGAGCAACAACATCAAAGGACTTTATGGCTAGCTTTGACGCTACAGTTGTTACAACTTAAAGTTTTGACACTAACACTTCACTTGTTACATATCTAAGACTCTGAGGCATACATTATGTATGTAACTTGGATGAAATACTAGGTCTTTGTCATAAAAGAGACTCTGCCATGTTAAGTTTAAGCAGTAACGAGAAAATTTAACAAATGAACATTTTTTTTACCTGGCACAAAAATGTTCTAGTTGTTAAATAGATCCATTCATGCAAATCCTAAAATCGTCCTTACTTTTAAAACTATTTACAGTTTGCTGTTATAATTTTTATTTGCAAACAAGAAGTATACATAAGTAAGGATAAGAATAATGCTACTTTTTAGATATAATAAAACGTACAACCAAAGCAACGCACATGGTCTGGCAGATAAAGCTAGTAAGTGAACTTGTCCTTTCATAAACAATTATTGAAATAGATCCCGGACGGGTAGTATTCTACAAGAACAGCAACGCCCAATCCACAATCATCTGGCATTTATTCATTAAGCCATGGATAAACTAAAGTATATATGCTGGATAAAGAAGAAATATTTATGAATACAAATAAAAATATACATTTCATATGTAACAAGAATCCTTCCTCACCATGCCGAAATACTGAAATAATTAAGGTGGAGTAGGGTCAACAGTCGTGATTTTTGTCAGATATTTATGAGTTAAAGGATAAGAATAATGCTACTTTTTAGATATAATAAAACGTACAAACAAAGCAACGCATGCACATGGTCTGGCAGATAAAGCTTGTAAGTGAACTTGTCCTTTCATAAACAATTATTGAAATAGATCCCGGACGGGTAGTATTCTACAAGAACAGCAATGCCCAATCCACAATCATCTGGCATTTATTCATTAAGCCATGGATAAACTAAAGTATATATGCTGGATAAAGAAAAAATATTTATGAATATAAATAAACATATACATTTCATATGTAACAAGAATCCTTCCTCACCTTGCCGAAATACTGAAATAATTAAGGTGGAGTAGGGTCAACAGTCGTGATTTTTGTCAGATATTTATGAGTTACACTTATTAGCTGTGACTGTTAAGAAGTTTCCCCTACACGTCTTCGCAACATAAAATTAAAAAAAAAACATTACAATAAAAAAAGAATTACAATAAAAATTAATTTACAGATTTGTTGGTATACGAAGCACACTAACTTCATTCAAGGAATTAATGTATCATGCGTTATGTTCAGTAGCTTTCAGCATAAGTGATGCCGCGTGTTTAGCAAGACTTCATAATCTACCGCACAACCAAAAGCGATTTTAAATGAGACCAAACATAAATATTATGCAAATGGCAGCAGTCACGTTGCGCTTGATATATATTTCAACAATATGCCAACTTGTCCTATTTGCTGATGAGTAGAAAAACATGATTAACAATGATAATAACGGGTACTTGAAAACTGGTATCAAGGTCTCATGAATATTCGATATTAGTCTTTCCACACTCCAATGCTATATTGTTGCTATGGTAAAGGTTCATATATATCAACAATAAAACAGAATGTTCATGAAATGTACGCTTGAAACGAAAAAATGTGTGTATGTTTGGGTCAGAAAAATAATGTCAGAATACACATATAAAAACTAGGCTCGATTGTATCCAATCATACTTACCTGTGGAAAATTTACAACGCACACAACAAATCAAAAAGTGAAACGCTTTGAAAGAAAAAATATTCATAAGTTCATGAGTATTCTGCCACCCATGTACAATAAAACAATACTGGCAATATGCACACGTACAAGTAGATATATGGTTAAGATCTGAGGATGACACTATTTATAATGCTATTTTGATGCCTATGTGTGTCTTCTGTATTGGAGCAAGACAATTGTTGGTCATTTTTAATTTTCTCGACGGAGTCTTGTAACTGCACGCCAAGTGATTTAACAGTGCACAGTGTTGATTGATCGCTTGAAGGCTTTGTCATTGATAAGGGAGGATGACCAGTGGTAGATAATGTCATTGACTGGTCATTTGTAAATTCCGTTCCCACCATAGGTAAACTAGCACTTAGTGATTTTGTCCAGACATCCCAATGCTGACTTCTGTTCTTTGCTGTAATAAAGTTTTCTAAACTGCAAGACCTAGTCTGTATTATATTTCACAAACTATTTTAGTTTCGTCATTTAACTTTTGACATATTTAAAATATTTAACAAGCTGCTCATTACATTCTTGATTTTTATCACAATATTCTTAATTAAATTTAAACATCAACGACTAGTTTGATCAATTTTGTTCATTATTAACTACACTAACACACTATTATTGCAATCCATTATCCGTGAACCTACCAGCCAAACTGTGCGTTTGTGTAGGTTTTGCCTGCCGTATTTCACTACAATATTCCGCTGTTGTTCCCGGACACTCCTGTACAATATAATAACGAAGAATAAATTGACCACCTGTCCTCCTTTCTACTTATCAGTAATGAAATATTAACATTTGTAATGGGTTTATTGCAATTTTTCCAAGAAAAAAATTACTGTTAGGGTGGAATTGATATATACATGAACAAACAGAAACCAAACAATAACATAGAACATGTTTTACCAAATATAACTATAATAATGTAAAATATTTACTCACCATTCGTCGGTTGCAAACAGTAAACTCGTCGCACCGCCGAACAATTTCACTGGCTAATTCAAATGCTTTGTAAACAACATTTGAATAGTTAATGTGCTGTGTTTTGGTAAACTGTAATGTATCTGAGCATAGCATTTGTTCTGGTGGACCAATCAGTTGTCTGAGGTCTTCAGATATTTTGTGGCACTTTGCCTCTATAAGGACTTGATGTTGTGCAAGTTCGTATGACGCGTCTTTGAAGAGCTTTACTGATTTCAAAGCCTTATCAACTGCCTGCAACATATAAGAAGTATAACGTTAAAATCGCCAAATGTTTCTAAACTGCAAGGAAACGGTAAAAATACTAAATACATTACAATTGTGGAACTTAAAAATCCATACTTGGTAGCATTTGAAACATGCCCATGCACAGGGTGCGCTGTAGCCGTGGTCACCTGTATCCCTTGAAAAAGCTCTTAGATCCTCTTTAACTGCTTTAATCCAAAGTCGGGCTAGAGCTGGCTGTGGATTTGGATTGATCCAACTCTGAGCATTCCCTTGTGACTGGCACCTGTAATTTTAATTCAGGATTGAAAATGTTGCATATAACTTTATTAATATATAATGCTGTTTGGTCACTGGAATATTAATGCTTAATTTTTATCCATGTCTATCCATGATTTTACTGCTTTGTAGCCTGAAAAATGAACATGCAATTAAAACTGTCGTGAAATAATTAATTTTATTGAAAACTAAGCAGTTTTATCCAAATCTTTAACGTCTATGATCTGGTTTCCTGTTTAGAAACAAACTAGATCTTTCAATTGATTATTCTGTGTTATTTTGGACTGTCAATAAGAGGACCCCACCTGTATTGTGACTGCAATACGTTACAATCAATATTTCGGCAAGTTTTCATACTTTCTTTATTTTCTCCATCTCGATTTAAAATCCTTTGTAAGATATTCTTTAACCAGTTTTCCTCAGTTTTAGATTTGTCTGTTCCCGTAAAAGTAAAGAGGGCATTTTCTGCAAAACAAATACCAAACAGAATGTAAACTTAAAAGAAGCCAAATTTAGACATTTATACTTACGACGCTACCACTACAACTAAAGTTATAATAAAAACTAACAAAAGATAAACTGCTGGATACAATTACTTATTCACTGCTTCATCCTTGATAACGCTAATTAAAAAAGGATAGAAAAAGTTACCTTCAGAGAAGGGAACCCTTTTCATTTCCAATATTCTGCCCATCTCTTGGTGAAGAAATTCTGTGGCTAGTGCTACAAAGTCGCGATACTTCACTATAGGATCCGAGTGAAAATATAGCACAAGACGTTTGAAAACAATTTTGAGATCATCACCAACCACTGAATTGTTTCTTAGTATTCTCTTTATGTAACTCCGTGCGTTATGTAAAGAATCAATAATCTATGTTCTATATCTGGTTCAGGTTTCGTCACCAATTGATTATGCTGCTTGATTCTGTACAATCCTGCAAACGATACTTCCCGTATGCGACCATGTCCCAAGTAAACCGTATAAGTGCCCATGACCTCCTCAATATTTACACTTTGAATCTGCGCAAAGATAAAAACAGGTTTGTAGTCTCCATCCCTGATATTGTCGTAGCTCAGAAGTGGATCGCAAATCTCTAGCGCTACTGTTTCATCTACATTCAAGCTTTCAAAACCGACTTCAAGCATGCATATATATTCCTGTGGTACATACATCCCTAAGATAGATACAGTGTTCAAAGCCTTAGTTTCTCCATATCGTGCTACATTCATTTCATCCAACAAATGATGCATGTCGGACTTGTCAGTAAGAAGCAATGTTGATAAATAAAGTGACACATCTGGTGAATCACGGCATGATACTGATTTTGCGAGAATCACACTAAATATACTTTTATTTACTTTCGGTGTCACGTAAACAATCACGGCCTCAGAATCTGTGTGTGTCTCAATAAAAATAGTTTTTGACTTGTCGCTACCTTGGACTCTAGCTCGATGCTGGACCAGATAAGTATGTATGCGAAGCAATCCAACACATCGAATTGTGCTGAGCTCCTGCATCAGGTCTGAAATAGCTTGTTCGTCCTGTGTTTCCTTTGCTGAAAGAGTTGCGCTATTTTTTTTCAATCTCAGTAGGCAATTGTAAAATTCACGCGATTGAAGAAGATCCTGCAGAACTATGGCAGCGGGAACATCTGTAATGGTTCCTATACATGTCTCATCAATTTTTTCACACATGAATGAGGACAATAAACTGGGTCTGACTTTTGCAGTAAATTTTTTTATTATTTTCAATGCCACGTGTACTTGAAGCTTTCGTCCAAAGTTTCCCTTATCTAATGGGTAGAGTTGTTTTTGGTGCGTTGCTACTCCTCGATTTAAAAGAATAATGTCATCAACGAAACACAAATCACTTGATTTCTCTATAGTTACTTTATCACTAAGAAGAAAGAGTTCATGTATTTGAACTTTGCTGGATTCCTCGAATAGAACGAACATCATTTTCGTGGACAGTAAAGCTACGCGTTGGTTGTTTTCATCAAGTGTTTTGCCTCGTGATGTATTATGCAGGTCGGTCAGAATAGCTCCAAGTTGGTTTATAGTTGGTTCTTCTGTTGTTCCACATTCTTTCAGAAATTTTGCTACACAGACGTATGAGTCTGGTATAACACAAAGTGTCGGAATCAAGTCATGCCATTCCTTATCTATGCTGCGTACGATCTGGTTGGCTCTGTAAAAACGACCATTATCTGAAAGAACAATTTTAATTTGTTCTAATTGTGTTTTATCACTGGCAGATAACTGAAGTTGGCTCAAGTAAGTGAGAGCCTTTACCAATATTCTTTGCATACTGTGGATTATATTCCAACCTGCATTCTCCAAGGACCATTTCCAGTTGGAACCAAGGTTCTGCATATTTAACAAGACGTACCTTGTCTGAGGTTTACTGAATATCATTTCATATTGATTTAATACTCTAGCTGGTGGAACAGCCCAGGGCTCCAGTACTGGTAACACCGTCCATATCAGTTTTTCATGATTATGTGTTGTGCAGCCTTTTAGTGCTGTTAGATCTGTAGTCTGAACAGGCTCACATAATTGTTTTAGACTGGATGCCGACTGGTGTCTTGGCACAAAAGGTATGCCACTCAATGTGGACAAAAATGCCTTGTTATTGTATCTCTCTCTTTCGTACACCCCTTTAAGTAGCACCTTTGATTTATCTGTCGCTTCATCCAGGTTTGTTACATCTGCAATTTGCATTGCATAGGAAATATAAATGCCATTAGTAACTTCATGAATATGCCTATGGATATCACTAGCTCTCATATTTTGTATATGAGGCTATATATGGTTGATATATGCTTCAAGAAACGTACCCACATCCAACAAACTTGTGAAGTTCTTCTAGAGACGAGTGAGGATTTATGAACAAAATTCCTTTGACATGTAGTGACTCGATACCTTGCCTATCGACACTATAAGGCAATGTAACGACTGTATGTACATCTAAGCGTATAACGTTGTTATCACACGCATGGTATAACGGTAATTGCCGGAGTAAACTTCTAATATCTCTAATGTTTTCTAAACGTTCTAAACGTTGTGCGAAGTATCTCAAAATAGATTTAGCTTCAGTCGGAGTGATAAATTTGTCTAGGGAGTTATAGAGCTGCAACTCTCGCACTAACGACATTAGCAGACGATCGGGAGTATCGAGCTGTACAACTAGATGCATTAATATTCTGCCCATATGTCCTGTACCATCCATGTCCCTTGGTGGGACAACTACTCGCGGTAAAGGTAGTTTGTCCAAAGCAGATAATTCATAGTACTGAGTGAACAACTGACTTGATTTGCTCAGTTTAGTCAGGTAGGTCTTGTTGTTAATAAGCGTAGGGACAATACACCAATCCTGGAGTGAAGTGAGCTTATTAGCGTCAAAACTTGGTTTTGAAACATGAAAGTGGAGAAAATCATAAAGCTTAATCAACCTCTCCCAAAATCTCTTTCCTCGTAATTTGATGCTTTCTGAGCAGTATTCTCTGGCATTTAAATGCAGTGGCAAGAGTCCCGCCAGATCACTGACGTCCATATGTTTGATGAATGGGGAAAATTTGTTTGCGATATCTTTGCAGTTGCATTCGTCTTCCGCGTGGTATTTATCGTGCAAAAATAGTTCTTTTGCTTCTGGAATTAAACTTGCAAAGCAAGACACTAAAATTGGCTTTTCATCTTGTTTAAACTCTCTGACCATAATATCTCTTGAAAGTAAAAGAGGAGCTCCCTCCAGCTGCTCCTGTTTGATTTCCCCTCGAGTTACGTATTCAACCACAACCAGTACCCCGTCATCAGTTACAAACGGTGATTGGCTCACATGCACTGGCTCCAGAAATATACCACTTTCGGCCTTGTACCTCTTCAGGTGTAACAACACTGCTTCTGGCGTAACGAACTTAATACTTTCATCTTCTCGAATGGCACTGCTTGGCTCTGTTTCTCTGTTTTCACCACTAGCTACAGGCTGTTTTGGCACGTATTTGCCTCGTTGTAGTGCTTCGTTTATGATTTCCTTTAAAGCTATTGGCATACAAGTCAGTGGAAACCTGAAATTTAGAAGTACGTTCTGCAAGCCTGCACTCCCATTCCAAAAATAGACAGGATTTTTGTTGTCTGATATACACCTCCATGTTACTCTAACAGTTTCTCCTCTGGGATGCTCTGATAAATCTTTCCGTGTTGCTTGTCTCTCTAGAACTGGTATGAGGTGGACATTTGATTTTGCAAAGTTTAAGAAGAAACTAGTTTGTAAACATTGCAGTATCTGTCGCACTTCAGCCAACCGCTTCTGTGGAAATGCAGCAACATATGTATTCAGTGCTTCTTCAATATCTTCATATTGCATGTAGACTGTAGGTATCCTATTCTTCAAGGCCAACAGCACAGACACGTAAGCTTTAGATACAACTCTCTCAAAGATTAACTGATTCCATTCTGTTCTAAATGATAACGCGTTTGACTCTGGTATATGTCATGGCGGCTTTCACTATCAAGTATAAACTGGCCATTCACATGAACAGGTAAGTAACTGAGCTGTGGCAGTGTTAGAAAACAGTACAAACCACAGTTTCTTTTTTGTAAAGGCCCTGGTTGGTTCTTGAAAGTGTTCCCTTCATTACATGTTTTTGTTTCTGTGGCGACTTAATTTGTTAACATGTTTCCTTCTTGGTTCGTTTCGTTAGAAACCGCCTGGGCATAAGGCATGTCTTGTTTTGTGTTAGAACTAAGAAGATATGCCACTCCTCCTCTTGGAAGCAGACCAGCGGCGCTTTTGATATATTGCTTTCTCACTTCTTCCTCAACATCATTCGGGTCATCGAATCCAAATCGTTGGCTCATTTAGTCCATGTGTAAATTTTATCGTCATTTCATAAACGCAATCGACACTTGCTATCTCGTCAAAGTTGAATGGTAACTTCTCTTTCCTGCAATATTTCAGTCTGTTTGCTGACTCTGATATGGCCTCCGTGCCATAAATTAACTGCATCTTTCCTTGTGCTGTAATTTTTGACAGAGTGATTTTTTAACTTGTGAAAGGAAAAGTAAATTAGACGAGATATCCTCTATGAATTTGTCAAATAACTTTAAAATGTCCTCCACGGTTAGTTCATTTTGACTGAATATCGATGTTTCTGCTACAGCCTTAGTTCGCAATGGAAATCTAAACAATGTGTATTCTTGAACCATAAACTCGTCAATTTCATAGCACTTGAAAACATCACTGAATGTCTGTTTCAGTTTTTCATCCAGTTTAAACATTCGTCCAGGAAACAGCTTGCTTGCTCCCGGACAGTATCGACATTGTGGATCAAAGACACACAGGCGTTCGCCTATGTCATCACCTCTTGTTACAAAAGTCGGCGTGTCTGTGAGGTGATACACGCAGTTAAACCCAATTCCATATTTTCCCGTTTGTATAGGGTCGTCATCTTTGCTTCCTTCTCCTAATCTTTAAATCCCCTCAATGTCTTGTTCAGTGAATTGACTGTTATTAAATAAAAATAAAGCAGGGCCTTGTACATGTTCCCACGATTTTTCAAAGATACGTTTTTTATCGTGTTTTCTTTCATCTAATACAAAGTGTATTTCACTTGCACCGGCATCATCTGCATTTTGAAGCAGCTCTTTCAATATTTCCCAATCACAGGGATAAGATTCCAGTATTCTATTAATTCGATTGGTAAGTTTTTCATTTTGGCCAAAGGACAGACCATACATGTAGTCTTCTAACATTGTAACTTGAAGTGTACTTACACCTAATATTCTAGCATCTTGAACGGAAATCCTTAAGCTGCACATCTCAGAAGAAACAGCATCGGGCATCCACTCTGCGGTATTTATACTTAGTCGCGTGCTTTCCACCAGCATTTCCGCTTGAATAAAAATGTAGATAGGCCCTTGTTCTATGATCTGTGCATTTTTGGCTTTCTGTTCTTCTAAGGTAATTGCTAAACCGTGAATGAGACCATATATTGGGTCTTGTTTTTCACTTGGTACTGCAATGTCTTGGTAAGTTTCATGGCAAGTTTTCAAAGCGGACATGTAGTCGCATGCTGAAAATTTTTCTGCAAGCTTGACAATCGCCATTAATTTTGGAAACTTTCTGTAAAGGAAAGCGGGAACCTCGTAGAGATCTGGTGCACAGTTATACGGACATCGTTTGGCACATATGTTTGTGGTCGCTATTGCTGAGAACGTCTGTAACCAAATGAAAGGACGATTCTCTACTGACTGATAAATATCATCTGAGTCTTGCACATTGTCCTCACACCACTGATAACACTTGAGCATGACGTCACTAACGCAATCCGTATCACCATGCGACATGGCTTCATTCACTACAACCGATGTGATGTCAATCTGGTCAAGAATTGTTGAAAATTTAATACTATTAATTAGCGATAGCTTTTGAAACACTGTCTTCATTTCTGGCAAAAATGTTGGTACCGGCATAACTGAGCCAAGAAATGAATGATCATTAAAACACCAAACTTTGGATAACGCTAACAAATTTGCATGCAGATTTCCGTTCCATGGTAACACCCAGTTGCTTGGTTTGGTCTTTTTTGGAATAAAAGCAATAGCTAAAATTTCGTGTTTTAGCTTCTCTAGATCTTTGCCATCCATACGGTCTATCAGTCGTAAAAGGCAACGGCTTCTCACCACAGCTTTGTCCATTGGTAGCTGCTGTACGGAAAGGGCTCGGTCTATCACCTCACGATTAGTCAACATGTCAACGTTTCCGCACTGATAAGAGGCATTGTAAAGAATCCTTCATCTTCGTCAAACAAGGTCGCTATGTCGCTACATGGATCCACGACTTGCTGCGGCTGCTTGAAATGGCATCTTTTATCTCGAGCTTTAACAGGAATGCACTGAAAGCCTTGAAAAATATTCTTCATATCCTCAGCAAAGTAATCCATTCCAAAGAGAAGAACTGTCATTCCGTCGTCATAGAACAGAATTTGAATATTTGGCAAAAATATATTCTTATACATGTACTCAATAGTCATGAAGTGATCAGTAAGTGACCCAGTCAAAAGACATTCTTCTAGTGTCTTATATACTTTTATGGGCAAATTTACAAATGAATCGTCACCTTTGTTTGAATTTAAAAGTTATTTGCATATTCTGCTGAAGACTGCACTCTGCGAACTCTCCTGTGCAGTTCTGTCTAATGTTTTAAAAGACTTGTTGTCTATCCATGACGCTCCACTTGGTAAAATTGCGTTTCCTGGTTTACAAAATATATCAAATGTAAAGGCTTTCATGAGATCGTGCAGACTCGAGCTCGCACCACTTACTGATTCTTCTCTACTTATGTACAGCTCAAAGATGTGCTGTTGGAGATGCTTTTAATCAAACACATTTTGTTGGATTGTAGCATCTTTGAGCATGCCTATATAGGCTTTACATACAGCATCCTCCATGAGATATTTATTCCACAGTGCACTTTCATTTTCCTTATCGCTGCACTCATTCTCGTGTAAGTGTGTACGGCTATTTGTAATTGCAAAGTATCCATTCACGTGTACCGGTAGACCATTTCTAATCGGTAATGGGAGAAAACAGAATAACCGACCTTCTTTCTTGCCCAGTGCGAAAATCATGTATTTGTTTTTGTTTAATTGTACTCTTGCTGCTACACCACCTACGGGTACTAAATCCTGCCTTTCTTTTGCAAAAGCTGCTTACGGTGCAGATCCTATGCTATTATATATGAGCCAATCGCTATGCTCACTGCATATTTCTGTCTGGTAACTTTTCACAATCTCTACACTTAAAATGTAGCCATTAGTACCATCATCATTTTTACATTCACCCATATGTTTCGCCAAATGAAGTGTTTCATCTTGTTGCTTTGTCGACAACGCCATGCTCCTCAATGCATGTGTGACATTTCTCTCTATTTTAAGCCACTCTTTCGGGGTTGGTTTCTGAGTAATATCATTGGCTAATGTATAAACAGTAACCCTTTTTCACGTTTTGAGTGAATAGCAATAGAGTATGCGCCGCTTCAGTGAGAATATCAAACAGTGAAAGCACTTCTTCTTCGGTATAGGTCTTTTTCGACAGAGCACTCTCAAATGCTTGGTCTTCTGTACGAAGCGGAAATCTAAAAAGTGTTCCCGGAAATTCTTTTTCCATGTTCCAGTCGAATAGACCTATAAATGGTTTAAACTGGTCTTTGAACTTTTGCATTCTTTTAGAGTGCTTGTGTAGGTTCAGTCTGATCCCTGGTTTGGATTTGTTGATAATGCATTTTTCCAAATATTTTACATGAGGAACGAAAAAGACAACGTTGCCTCTGCTGGCAAAACTAGGCACATCTGTGAGATGATAGACAGCGTTGAAACCTAGACCGAAGCGGCCAATTTTGGTTGACTGATGCTCTTTGGTCGCACCACTCAATTTTACAATGTTCTCGTAGTCTTCATCTGTAAAAACAGAATTGTTGTATGACCATATGGCTGGTCCGTGCATGCTTTGCATTTTTTCATCTAGCAAAATCAGAGGTTGTTGTGTAAAATTCCGCCTGTCGTAAATAAATGCTACCTCTGTTGCTCCAGCATCATCGGCATTTTGTATGAGTTCTTTCAAAACAGCTGATCCATCTTTGTACTCTGCTAGAATGCCATGGATTCTTCTTGTCAATGATTCTGTTTGCCCAAAAGATATTTCATCTGCATCTATGTAGCGGCTCATGAAATTAGGTATTTTAAGAACTTTAGCTGTTGCTTCAGAAATGTCAGAATGTAAGACGAATAGTTCATCAGTTTCATCCATGTGTTCCTGGTACACCTTGCAATTTGAATCAAGATAAGTACATTGTGTAGATGGCTTTAGTTGGAGTCCACTCTTTTGTGTTTGTGTTGGAACTAGTAAGTCATCCAGTACTTCTGCATTGTCTTTGTCGTTCTGAAGCACATGTGTGATGTGTTGTACAATTGCTAACACTATCTTGTGATCTCTTGCGCATTCTTCTGTGCTGTGTTCTTTTACAGTATGTGCTTCATTTATATTGTGCAATATCTGTTTAACACCAACAGTGTTTGGAATCCTACACAAGGTCACCATATTGGAGTACTTTTTCCATTCTGGTAACACATAGAAGTGAGGCGATACATCAATAGGTAAGTTAAATTCCAGCATAATATTTGCGTGACTTACAAACGAATCACCTGACCATATCCAATCGCCAATTTCAGTGACATTGCCTATATTTTCTTCGCACAAATTTTTGTCAAGGAAGCCGTAGATTTCCTTGAGCATTTCTGAATGCGACTCAGCAACATCCTTATGCTCTTTTAAACATTTGAAATGTTCAATTACAACCTCTACAGTTGGGTCTTTGTTCCAATTGAAAATGGACTCCAGCACAGGGTAAGTATGATACTTAATAGCTGATTGGCTCCCAGTCAACATCGCCCTGGTCGATATCATTGCTGGTGCTGCAAGAATTATCTGGTAGTTTTTCCATGTTATGTTTTCTTTGTAAGCATGGGGACGTTTCTTGTGTACGGGGATTATTTCTAAATTACTGATGCAGTCCTTTAGCTGTAATTGCGTCTCATTAACACTCAAGGTATGTTGTAAAAGTTCTTTATTATCACTGATGAATGTTGCTAGTGAATTAGCCATTTGTACATGATGTTCTAGACTGCTCTTTGAAGCTTCATTTTCGTGAATAACTATGGCCAGTTCATATAACTGTTTTGCTGTTATATCACGGCTTCCACAAATTCCAAGCTGCTTTAACCTGGCTAGCATGATTTCAGATTGAAAAGTTCTCGCTGGATAGGAAATAATGTCAGAAGTACTGAACAGTCCTTGCACCTTTTCATCACGTGGATCAAATAAACCCCTTGGGCGCTTTAAACAGTTATGAGTTGATGGAATGCAGTGTAGCTTCCTCATTGTATCTCCAAATTGCACGCTCTTTATATGATGATCAAAGTTGTCCATAATGTGCTCGATCATTTTGCCTTTCTCTGTCTCTGTATAGTCATCAAACGAAGGTAAAAACTGTCGAAGGTAAAGTTCAGTTTCATCAATGCAATTGATACCTATTGATATAGCAAAGGTCTTTTCGGCGTCATCGGAAAAACGCACAATCTTGACGTTCTTTGGTAGTGGCACCGGTAAACTGTGACTCAGATAAGCGCCTTCGCACACATCTTGGGCACACAACCAATTTGATTGTTTTTCTTCCTGAGAAGGAAACGCTTCAAATAATGGAAGAGTTCTGAGTAAATCACGATGCTCTGACGAATCCACACCACTGAAGAGGAAAGATAACAGTTTCCTGCTTTCTCGATCTAGGCTTTCGCCAATCTTTTGCTTTAGATTGACAACTTTGCTAAGTGCATGAAGAAGACCAGTTGGATCTTGATTGGCAACGTATTTATGGAGCGCAAAAGGAGTTTCAGACACAACAACACAGCCAATTTTTGCTGCAATCTGCAGTATCTGCAGAACAGTTTCTGACTTTTGAAGCGGTTCGTAAATGAACGGAGTTGTTTTGTTTAGGCAATGTAATATGCTGCCAGATGTAAGTATGGGCAAATCATAGTATTCTTCAATTGATATTTCATCTCGGTGCCGTTCAATAAATCTCCAGATTTTGTTGCACCACCACTGATCCAGTTGAAATTCCTTGCCGTTGCACACCAGTTTGTCTACATATTTTACCGACTGTTTGACTTCTGAGAACATTGTTCTGACCATGTTCGGGATATCCCCTCTTTCTATAACTTTCACCGAAGTTTCTCCTGAAAATCATAATTTGATTCAATAAGAATTGCAAATCTATTAAATTTGGTGTTACTTTATTCTGTACAAGGATGCAAACTGTATGGTACTTAGATTTTGCAGTAAACCATGTGCTATCTGTAAACCAAATAATACAACTGAAAACCATTCATCACGTCCTATTAAGTTTAATATACAAACCTGATCTGGCAATTTTAGCTAATGTCGTGTAGTATTCATCAGTATTTGGTAATACGGTATGAAACTGGTGCCCCAGCCCTGGAAGTAGTTCCGTGAGGTCTACACCGCAATCACCGGAATCCAGGAAACAGCCCTCAACAAAGTCAACCAGTTCGCCATATCTGGAGAGGCACCAGACTTGTGTCTACTTTGAGTTATCTGTAGTACCGAGTCATTGGAGACTGAAGCGTAAGCAGAGCAGAAATGGAACAGGTTTTTAAGGCTGGTAAGTTCTCCTAGTTTTTCAAAATGATCCGGCCACGATTGCTTTTTTTTCTCGGAAAAATATGGTCGATTTTTTTTATTTTGCTCTGAAATTTTAGATCCATCCGAGCGCTTTATGAGAGTTGAGTAAGCGAACCAGGGGATGAGAAACATGGTTATTTTGTGATCGCCTCATATACCAAAAAGATGCTTTATTAAAAAGGAAAGTGGTTGCTGTCTGTGAGCAGGATCTGACCGCTCCCTAAAGAACGATAAAAACAGTTCGCTTTGAGACAACTCAGGATAGGAAAGACGATTGGGTGAGGCAAGGCCTCCCCCCCCCCCCCCGCCCCCTCAATTCAAAGGCAGGTCTTATCTCTTTCGTGGATCCTCCAAACGAGTGAACAATGAAAGGAATTTGATTTCATGAATTGATATATCTGCTGAATAACATTTCACAACTAGAACCTCATTTCGCTAGCGAAATGTTAAACACTTAACAAAAATTAAAGGGAAATGCTAGTATCTCTGCGCCATCTAGCGACCGAAATACGCATTACATTGAATATTGCTGCTTTTCAATCCATGTTTACACAGTATAAATAACTACTAAATCCATCTAGATCGAAAAATTCTTTTCAAAGACAAATAGAGTCGTGTCCAGAAATGGTCTGTATTGATAATGTGTTTCTAGAAGGGCCTGTGTTGATATAATGTCCATTGAAATCATATTACATTTTTTTTTACCATTTATCCCTTGAGTCAATGGGATTTTGCCAAAAAGATTGTATAATTCTCTTATTGATACGGTGACATATATTTTTTTATTTGCTTAAAACATTTTGTATGACGTGTTCTCCAGACAGGGAAAAATGAGGCAATTGTCAATTGTGATTTTTGTGAGAGTTTGCATTTTGATTGAAATTTCTCGGTTTTCCCAATGGTTTCCATAGTAAAAGTACGCGACCTTTCAGTGTCTGTATTTCTCTTATAACATCGGTGACCCCCCTTTTTCTTTTCAGTTTTTGAATGTTTACCTTCAAAGCATTAAACTGTGAAAGTATGAAGGAAATTTCAATTGTAGATGAGATACCCGCATTTCCCTTTAAAACGCAAAAATCCTTCCTTCAGTGGGTTATTTCTTGAATAATATATTGCAAACAACACAGCATGAATACATCTTATAAGCCAAGCAGTCTTTAGTTTTTTTTTTGACTTGATGTTTTATTGACTGATCAGGCATACGCCGTGTTATCTATTTACGCAGTGAGAGCTCGCACAAAGCTGAGCAACTGTGTGTTCTGTGATGTACGTTAAATGCACCGCATTTACTTAAAAAAATACACTCTTTTTACATTGCGTTTTAAACAAGAAAACGAAATCGAAGGTGAAAATAAAAAGTGTCATGCATACGTTCATATCAAGTTCTGCCAAAGTCCCGTAGTGCCAGTGGAGGAGATGACAGAAGAAATCCGATCACTGTCAAGAAAAAAAAAAAGATACCAACGTCTGATCGCATAAATTCATATACCCCTTGCAAGCCAAAGGCTTGTCAAGTGTTAAATATTTTTGTATTTACACAGGTATAAATGCTACAGCGCACGTTCCCATTGCCCTAGCTTCGTAGAAACGAGGCATTCATGAATTCATTTTACCTGCATGTCTTCGTCAATATGACATTGAGTAAACTAACCCGTTTCTCCAACAGTTTTAGCGGCTTCAGGTGCACCAGATCAGCTGAATGCTTGGACATGTAGGTGACTATTTCTCTTCTTTCTCCTGTAGATAGTTCCGACTTTATGTCTAGCCCAGTAACGTACCTGTTCAGAATTTCAGCATTTATCTGCAACAAAAACGGCAATATGGCAACGTGGCTTTAAACACTTATAAATTAATATTTTCTGTTTGGTAAATTTTAACCATTAGGCAACACAAACTGTCCAAAATTTTCCCAAATTCTTAATTTCACTTCAAGAATTATAGATGCTCCCTGTGCATGCGAATATAATGTGTTTCGTTGCCCATGCTTTACTGTAATCTATCCAGGCCGCACTTTTCTCTGTAAAGTAGATGTCTTTTGTTTTGACTTGAGCATAAAATGACTCTGTCATATTCTCCCAGTGCGCATGCAGATTTCTTGGGTTTGGGAATAGTTGATAGATATGTTTTGGATCGTATTTCTGTGAGTGAGAAGTGCAGTGCTCCACCATTGTCGTCAGGGCGTTGCGTAGCGTTTCCTTCACCAGGCCTTTGTTCCACTTTAATTCATTGGACAAAATGTCGTCTTTTTGATCGTCCGATGCCCATTTCAGATATCTCCTGTAACACAAGCCGAGTTGTCTATGTTCTCTTGTTAGATACTCCTATTTGGACACATATACTTTCGGCACGCGCTCAAAAAAATCTTTCGTTTGGATCTGTTTAAAATTAAGTGTTAGTATTTTGAAGAAGGTTCTCTACAACAGCGCAAACTTTGTTGATGGCCGGTCAAAAATGGCCAAAATGCCGACAATTGAACGTTTACAGAGCTGGTGTAAATAAAAGCGAAAACTAATATCAAAAGCGCAAGGCTCCTCTTCTATTAATAGATACAATTTGAAATTAAGGTTGGGCATTCTGAGAATTTCCAATACGGCTCTTCTACCAGGGTTTTATATTTTTGACAAAAGTATTTTGAAATTGAAATTATTTAAATTTTATTTCAAATTTGGACTTTGGGATTTTCATAATATGATTTATAAGGTTGGTAAAAACTATTTTTTAACTAAGTCTTCGTGACATTTCGTAGGACTGGGTTTTAAGTTAAATATGCCCATTTTGTAAGTGTCCACCTGCAAGGATTATAGTTTTGTAACGTATCTGCAGAAATTTGTCAAAAATATTGGGACTTGAACAGAGCTTGAAATGGCTGATTTTTTTTCCAGCTTAAGCCTCTCAGACGGTCAGTGATACGGTTTTAAATTTGGCATTAACGATACCTTTGGTCGTTGTTACTTTATGACAACCTGTTAAGAATTCCTGATATAAATATATTACTATAAAACCTCTTTATAAAAATAAGGCAAAAAACTGTTGATCCGATGAGGTATAAATTAGTTTCCTAACACTGGCCTATTTTTCTTGATGTACATCCAAAGGCAAATACAAAACGTGCTTTTTTAACAATTTTAAAGTTCCGGTAGCTTTGAAACTGCAGGTCATGTGGGTGATCATTTACTTTTTTTTAAAACTGCTGTGTTGATTTCACTTCAGTATCCTGTGGAAGATGCCATTGAAAATATAAAATTGTGATTTTAAAAAGGGTTTGCTGCCAAATAACTTATTATATGCCTATTGTATACCAGCCGAAATGCTCCTGTATATATTCATTTATTTTTCCGAGTTTATTTCTGTCTGTTCTAATCCTTTTCATCATGGAATACGTTCAGACGATTGAATTATTAAATACTGAAAACTCAAAGTGGCGGTCCACAACAGTTTTAATGTGAGGCGATATTTCGTGCTACACACAAAAAATGTAAATACCAACCTGTTTTGTTCCACAGAAAAACATCCATGAACATGAAAATATAAGCCAGTGGGACTTTTTCTTTCGGTCGGTAACGGTAGAAAACAGAAAATCTGTCCTGTTGGTAAATCTGTATCTTCTAAAGGAAGACCTATCCCAACCCGTGGCAGAGTTTTTGACTGTTCTTCCTCGAAGATTTCCTGCAGTGAACTTCCTGGACCTCCTTCACAATACTGAGTCAGTAGCCAAGATTTCCTGGATGATTCACCATGTTGATCCGTTTCTTTGGTTACCAAGGGAAATGTTACATGACAAGGGGCTCGTCTAGATTCCCGAACGGATTGCAGTGAATCTGGATCGATTTCTACGGCGTATGTTAAATACGGTTCACTATCTAGGCTATCCTTGGTATATGTCTTTATTTTTTCTATGCCGCTTAAAAATAGCAGGCAGTGATGTGCCTCACGTTGGAACGTTTCGAATAAATTCTGAATCTTCTCTTCCGTATAAAGAGTGTGTGATATCGGTGATGCCTGGTAGCGGAGAGGAAATCGGAAAAGGGACCCCTTGAAGTGCGGCTGGAGGTGCGGTGTGTTAAACAGCTTGTGTAAAAATGGCTCGTATTGGTGGGGTATCGATTGCAGCTCCGGACTCGTCAGATCCCAAGCGTGAAATGGCGTCTTAAATTCTGCTTTTGATGGGTCCAAAAATACCAAGACTCCTCCTGATAGTATTCCAACCAGATCTAAAATGAAATTGGAGTAGAAGAAAAAAATTAGTTTACTAACACATAAATAGCATCACGTTGTTTTCCGACCCGAACGAATGAAAATGTAAAAAAAAAACAGGATGTAGTTGCGAATACAACTTTTTAGAACGGTACAATCATTGGATATTGTCGTTTGAAACTAGGATTCCAGAAATGAAGTTACTTTTCCCCATCATTTCTGCATTGTCCATAGTTACACAGTACGCAAAAATGTGTTCATTTCCAAAAAAAAAAAAAAAACATTTCCGGCAACACATCATCAAAAACAAACGCTCCACGCATCACAACGCCACGTTTAGAGGGTAGAAATTTACAAGCGGGGTCCGCGTTTATCTAAACAGGGTATACTTCTCAAGCTTGGCACTCCGAGTTTAGGGATCGTTTTAAGTAGTCACACATGGTAACCAGTTGACATGTGAATGCCCCCTCCCCCGCGGATGGGCAGAGAAGGAAAGGGAGGACAGGGTGGGGTGATGAAGGAGGAAGGGAGGGGAGGGAGGGAGGGAGGGAAAAAGAAAATCGGGAGGGGAATTGGCTGAGGAGGAAGGAAACAAAAGTATTTATTTACATATTCACATATTTTGTCAGAGCATGCCCAAGTTTTGGGACAACAAAAAGAGTTTTTCCTGCCCTTATTCAAGTGGTGTCGTGGGGAGGGGTTGGGCGGTACACAAAAACATCCAATAATGGCATACCAGTCATATGGAATACAGATTTGAAACCCAGTCCGAATCTTCCGACTCGCATTGGATCATTCCTTTTATTGCTCCGTTGTATTGCCTTCATCCCGACTCAGTCTTCTGCTTTGAACTCAGCATCATTGAATGCATATAGCGCCGGACCCTGCAGTCAACAAGTCAGTGCCTGGGTGGGGATGGGCGGTGGGGGTACTTCGTATGAAATGTTTTACCATACGTGTCCAAAAAAAAAAAACGCGGAGAAAGGGGGGGTTAATTGTGAGGCCAGATGCGGTCCGAGCGCAGTGCCGATTTCGTTAAAAAGGATGTAATTTTCATTAAGTACTCCGCATTTCCCACAAAAAAGGTTATTTCGGAATTTTTCTCCGCGTTTGGTTAAATAAGGGGGTGTTATTTCAAAATAAGAATCCCGATTTTAGTACATAAGTGCCCTCCCCCCTCAACATTTTCTGAAATTTGCTTTCACTGATCTCACGAATATCTTCCTGTTCTGTCTGAACTGACAAAATTTCACCTGCCTTAAGTACTCTGCGTTTCGTAGAAAAAGGGTGAGGGTTGTTTCGGAATTTGTCTCCGCGTTTGATTAAATAAGAGGGTGTTATTTCAAAATCAGCACTACACATTTAGGGATTGTTTTGAATGGTCATGGACACGCATGGTAACCAATTGGTATGTGAGTGACCCCAAAACATTTTTCTGAAATTTGCTTTCACTGATTGGCGAGTGCTGATATAATTTCACCTGCCATGTCAAATTGGTGAGTGTTAAAGCTTATCCCTGCGACAACATGGAAACCTACTGGAACGCCTCAATGGCGCCAGTTTCAAACACACATTCTATAGATAAGTTCTACACAGTCGTTTAAATTGAATTATATAAATTTGAAACGGTACCAGATGATTTCAGGATATTCGTCTGGTTCGAATTTAGGGTCCATAACACAGTATGTCTAGTTTTTGGTCTATCTGATCCCAGGGCAGGGATAATCATTTCACGATTCACAGGAAGAGACAATCAAGAAGATTAAATCAGAGGAACCGATGAATCCCAGTCTTCGGAAAAAAGAGGAGAAAATGCCGTGGACACAAACGAACAATTTGCTAGTCTGGTGCAGTAGTTTTTAAAAAGAAATTACATGGGGAAAATGTTAAACGGCAAACCTACTGATGAGCCTGTCACAGCTCTCTCTCTCTCTCTCTCTCTCTCTCTCTCTCTCTCTCTCTCTCTCTCTCTCTCTCTCTCTCTCTCTCTCTCTCTCTCTCTCTCCACCCCACCCCAACACCCGTCCAGAAAGCAAATGATCTTATGACATTTTCTCTGCCTATTTAACCGTTATCTTGTTTCCCCGGAATATGACATAATTCCCTGATCCGTTCTAAAACCTGGAATGCAGATAAACCCAAATTGGCAAACCTACAGTTTGCTGTTAGTTTGGTTACCTCGCATTTTTTATTTATTTTATTTGCAGTTTTTTTCATAGATCTGTCCTTTTAGTACCTTTTATGAAAATTATAACAAAACTAATAAAACTTTCAAACTCATTAATAAATATTCGCGCATCAATATATCCTAAACACTATAAGAGCGGGAAAGATATCCGGGTTTAAAGATATCCTAGGACACCTGCAATGTATAGTGTATTCATATTTTAATGATTTAAAAGAAAGTAAAATCATAGCAGTACGTAATCGAAGTGATACATTTGGAAAACTAGAAAAGAACCCGTTTCTCAAAGGTGCAATGTTAACTACTTGACCAAAACAATAACATTATTAAAATCACATTCTTCCTTCAAGTAGAATTTTAAAAAGGTTTCAGCCCGATTTCGGTTTGCTCTTCCTTTATAGGCAAGACAATTTTTTTTAGATTTCGAAATCTTTCTGAGAATTTTTTTTTTGCCAGTTCGAAAACTTTCCATAAACACACACACACACACACACACACACACACACACACACACACACACACACACACACACACACACACACACACACACACACACACACACACACACACACACACACACACACACACACACACACACACACACACACACACCCTCACTCACTCACACACACACATGCACGCACACATTCACACACACCCTCATATACACATCCCCTAACACAAAACACCCTCACCGTCACACAAGACGGTGGTCATTGTGACCTTGAAATTGGGTCAATGTCAAAACAAACCCCTACCCACAACTTTAGGCTATTAAATATTGTTGGAAACGAATTATCAGGGTGAGAGCAACTACCTGCGGCGAATGGTCGGACAGACAGACGGACCACCAAAACTTTAGTACAGCTCCTGTTTCTAGAGCTCCGGGTGGGAGCTAACAAGCCATTGTACAAAACACAACTCCGGCCGGAATTGAAAATTGAAGATGTGGGTCTTTGTGACACTGAAATACGGTCAAGGCCACAATAAAAAAATAACATGCACTAAGTCACAATTACATGTCATTTATATACCAAATATCGCAGCAGCGGATTGTCAGGATGGGACTAACAGCCAGTGATGGACAGACGGACGGACAGGCAGACGGACAGCATCCAACATGGGCTACTTTGTTTCCGTTTTGCATTGTGCCTATTCTACCTTGGAGTGGCTGCCATTTTCGTAATTTGGGTACAGTTATAAAACCGATAGCACCCCCCATAACTGGGATTTCAGTGGCACTCATTCATTCTGAAATAAATTTTTTGGTCATTTTTTTTTTACTTTTTTGACGGAGATGCTTTAAGATCAAATCAGGTCAGATTTCCTAAGTGCCGTATAAAAACATGTAGACGATGTGAAATAATGGTTTTGTTTCAAGCATCCCCGTTAAAAATAATAGAGGTTAACCTGCATTTATTGGCCACTGTGCCACGTTTTTGCCTTTTTGTGAAATTTAAACATTTAAAAATAAGGGATTTGTTTTTTTTTAATTTTGCCATTGTATTTTTTATACCGGGCAATAGCACGATGGCAAAATTCGGACTGACACAGTTGGACTGTTTCGTAACCAAGGGCGTCGTCATGAAATGCATGTTCGATTTCTTTTACAATTTTGTTTGTAAAATTTTCCTGTCGTGTGCAAAATAGCGCCTTACTTTTAATATTTATGATCTTAATTTGGCTCATGCAATGCCAGACTCTACATTGGTTACACACAATCTTCCCGCTTTGTTGCAAAACGCAAGACCACTCGAGATCAAAACTAGCACTTTGAATCGGTGCTCTTTATTCACTGTCCAGTCGTATGAAGGAGCGATATATGATGAGTGTTTTTGATGGCATGTATACTTTGCTGCGTTCCCCAACTTGTGCATGTGATCAAAGTATCCAGATCTGCATTGAATGTGTAGTAAACCAGACCGAATTTCGCTACACGTGGCGAAATAGCACCAGCTTGCAGGGCAGAGATACAACATATTTGGTCAAAGACACATTTTTCAGTGCTTCGACATAATTGTCAGCTTCCGGATTATTATCTTGAACGAGGCCATCGAAGTGAATATAATGTAACCTCAGTTGGGCACAAATAAATCAAATTCGGTTTTCTAACCGTTTTTGAGATACTGGTCAACTTACAGTTTTTGACCTTGACCATGATGGAGGAGGTCAAGGTCACCGAGGTACCTCTTAAATAACGTCTTTTAGGCCCAAAGGGTCGGCAATAAGCTGAAAATCGCTCTATCTCTAACCGTTTTCGAGATAGTAGTCAACTTCCGGTTTTTGACCTTGACCATGACGGAGGAGGTTAAGGTCACCGAGGTACCTCTTCTTTCAGGTCTTTTAGGCCCAAGGGGTCGGAAATAAGCTCAAAAATCGCTCTATCTCTAACCGTTTTCGAGATAATGAACAATTTTTCTTGAAGGGATTTCAATTTTAATTTTCAAAAGTCACATGACCTTGACCTTGACACTGAATGTTGAGATTCCATCCATAATGTTACTGCCTACTGACACCGTACACGTGTTGAAGCAAGGATTTGAGCGCTATTTCAAACATTTTTTCGTGATGGAATAGGTTTTTGAAAAAATATTTTGACATCAATTTGAGCTTGACCTTGAAGGTCAAGGTAAAAAAAATTTTGCTGATTTCACGACAACTCATTACCCTCTATGTCTCTGCCAAATGCCGTCTTTCTACTACAAACCGTATAGGAGCAGTTTTCTGGAAACCACTTTGAGGTAAAAAAAAACTTTGACCTCAATTAGACCTTGACCTTCAAGGTCAAGGTAAAAAAAATTTGCGGATTTCACGACACCTCGTTACCCTCTATCTATTTCATCGTCCTACGTCAAATAGCATAGGGGGAGTTTTCTGGAAACCTCCGTGACGGAAAAAGAAAAAAAAAGGAAGGAATAAACAGCCAGAATTCTTGGCAAAGCATACCCATTTGCAAACAATGTTTGCAAGTGGGAAATCATATGTCAAATATGGCAAAACATGTTATATGAGAAGTTTTCAAACCAGTTCATTGCAGTTCTATTTCAAACCAGGTAGAACTAAATAATTTTCGAACTCTTCAAGCTCGGGCCAGGCGGGGGATAAAGCATTTGTTGATCTTCCTGAAATTAAATGTGGGGGTACTATCCAAACTGGCAGGCGAGAAATAGTTATTGCTGGAAGAAACGCCAAAAACTACCCTGAGGACTTTCTTGTGCCGTTTGTCATTGTGCCGTTTGCTAAATGTTACTTAAAACTGTCATGTGCATTCGATGTACCCAGAAAATACTGCAGCGTTGCTCAATATTGGATAGGCGTTACGAAAAAGCTGCAGATAGGGGTGGAAACAATGTTGTCTACATTGCATAAATGTCTGGAGAGCAACGTCACGCATCAGGAAAATAACCAAACAGACTGGCCATTTAGAACGTGGCAATCATAAGATGTCATTCTCACCCCTCCGTCAAAGTCAATATGAATAAATATTTTCGACAGTAAGGGGAAACTAGCCGCCCCATTCAAGCTTGTGCCAAAGCCATTGTTTAGGCGTCGGAGAAAGTTGGGTTGATGTTGAGACCAAGATTCTATTCAGCTTGTGCCAAAAGACTCTAATTAGACGATGATCTCGGATCGCGAAGAATCACAACCATTTTTATGACTTTGTAGGTCTAGCAGACGTCCTAACGTGAAATCAACGTTAACTCGACGTCAGAATCTTTACCGGGTAGATCTCTCAAGATACCTTATAATATTTAGTTAAATATACATCCGATTAGTTAAGAGATATTTTATTAAAATTGAATATCTGAAATCTTTAAATATACCTATATATAACTCTACCTTTTCAGGGTGGAAAGAGGACATCTTTGCAAAAATAGAATATTTTTGTAAATAATTATTTTATACAGAGTAGAAACTAAATCCATACAAAGTAAAATGGAAATCCATCATAAAACTATAATTTCTATTCGCGGGGTGAATTTTATCTGAGTTTACTGTAATGGTTTATTTCAAAGCTAATGCCAAAGAAAATTCAACATTACTATTATTTTTTGGTAACTGAGAGTTTCAGCCTGATAGGATACTCTTACATATTCCGCGTCACCCCTCAGCGAAATTTTCAATATCCGCGTTTGGTTAAAAACGGATATTTGTTTTTCAAAATTGGCAATCTGCGATTAGAGGTATTTTAAAATACTATAGATATGCATTGAAAGCAATTTGACCGCGAGTGTCCCCCTCCCCTCCCCCGGGCAAGAGTTGAGGGCATTGTGGCTTTTAATTCGGTCACAGGCAGATCATTAAATTCTTTTGCCTGTGAAAACATCCCAGCAGGGACGGACGGCGGGAGGGAAGGAAGCGTAGCATTCTATACATCGCTCCCGCAACAAATAATCCAGGGCAAAGTTCATATTACGAATTCACCCTTTATAACTCCGTATTGGGGTGGAGTCCGAAGATGATGTCAAAAATGGTTTCTTATAGAACACAGGTCATGTGTCCTATGGCCTTGAAAATCTAGGCCAAAACTCAGATCAGAAGGCTACTCTTTGTGTAACTCGGTATATAGGGGTGGGATTCGAAAATGAAGTCAAAATCGCACTGCTTCTGATGGCTTCCGAAATAACACAGATCGTCTATCCTATCACCTTGAAAATTTAGGTCACCTCTCAGATTAAAAAAGGTCAAAAAGCTTTCCTTAGTGCTTTCCTAGATAGCACTGGTCACGTGACTTTTTCGTCGTCACGACCCAGTGCACAAGGTGATTTTTTTTATACCACCAGGCATGTGGGTTGGAAATCGAAAAGATGGTCGGACTAGTTCCATCTCTGTTTCCGAGTCAACTCTAAATATTTACATGTAAACTGAACCCAATATATAAAAAACATTTCATTGTAGATGTAGACAAGAGCTTAGTAAGTCACGGTTAAACGGTGAACACCGTATATTCGCAACTCGGGATTTCTGACAACCGAATACACTGTTTTGAATCTTTGAAGCTTCTATCAAAATTAGAGTGTTTTCTGAGCAAAGAATTGGCCCTAAATATAATATATTCTGTCAATAAATTGACAGAGTGCTTATTGTGTGACCGAAAAACTGCTGATGTTATACCATTCAATTCATAATTAAGACTTGTTCGTCAATTATTTCCTCAAACATTAAAATACATCGCAAATATAAACAAGTTATCAGTGAAACTGATGAATGTCCCCCGCCACGAACTATCTCGTTGGAGAGGAAAAATAATGCGACGTCTCACAACTTCAATATATATATATTTACTGTAGCAACCATCAAAAGCCAGGGTTGAAATAGTGGCTGAGATATCGCATGCACTAATTTGTGCTTTCAAGTGTCGCCAGACAGACAGGCGGGCGGACGAACGGACGGACCCGAATACTATAGTGCCCCGCTCCGCGCTACGCGACGACGTGGGGCTTGCTAATAAGAAGCGATTACAAATCAAAGGTACGGTCGACAGGGCTGTTCCTCACATACCACTGATTATTGAAAAAATGTAGGATAAGATTTATAAAGTGACTGCCAGTTCACAGGGTCCCCATTTCGAATCCATTCTGCTTCAATTTATATGAGCTTGTACCTGAAACGCTCACTAACCCTTAACTTAAGGAACACTCCTGACTTATGTATAAGAAATCATATGACCGAGGCGAAAAAATTCAAAGACGTCCAATCTGATAACAGATCTGATAAGCACACTAAAAAAACAATGGGCAAATCACCAACCATGTTTTAAGATTCGTGAAGTACAGACCTCATACGCTGCGAGACCCTCGCTGAAGAGTTTGTTCGGATCTGTCCTATACGTGCTTCTATCATACAAAAATACCACTTCTGTAGCGCCGGCGTCTTCTGCATTCTGGATCAGTTCCTGAAATAGGGAAGTATTTGGCATTGCTTTTGTTCCGCGTGTTTACTTGTTTAGATATATCGATTAACTGAACAGGAAGCTTGTTAGAATCATACACATATTCAACTTCAGTATCTGGTTGTCATCTGGATATTGGTTGAGTATTCCTTCTAGGTACTCAATCAACGGAGGTAGCTCAAAGTCACCGCTGATTTCTTCTGCAGTGCTCAGTTGTCTCTCCTGAAATAAAACATACAATCTCTCAAGGGTTTGCTTGTATTTTAGCGATGCTTACTAACAAACAAAAATTGACGTCTCAGGCACGCCTAATTGATGTCGTGACGTTACTATTACATCCAAACTGTTAAAAAATTTGGGCCGGCGATGATTTTGTCTTGTTTTGTTTTGTTTTATTTTATTTTTTTATTTGTTATTTTTTTGTCTGTCGAAAATCTAGACCCGATCTGGGCTGCTGTTTATTTATATTCATATTTAAAAATATCAACGATTCGGCTATTTTGTCCAAATGCTTTTCTCTCTCCCCCCCCCCCCACCCCCAATTGTTTTTGTCTTTCGTTTTGTTTATTGTTTGTTTGATTTTTTCCTTTGCAAAATACGGTTTAATGGTTTTATAAAGCGTCGAAATAACGTAAGATTGAATCTTCAATCTATAAGTTGCCGCTTTGAAGTGTTGGAGTGGAATTTATGAGCATGCGAACACCCACTTTTCAACGGAACTGTATGGCAAATTGTGTAGCTGTATGGCCGGCATCACATTAATGTCAACCACCCCTGCATATTGAGGTTAAAAGGGGCGATTTTGCCTTCATTAGGTTAAAAAAGCGCTCTTTTTTTTCAAACTTGGCACTGTGTATTTTGTAAGGCATGGACGCACATTGTAATAGATATGCAGGTGCATGATAGCACTGCAATTACATTTTGACGTCATATGGCGTCACGTGTTGTCTGGTATACGTCAACTAAAATAGCAACCGCCAGTCCCGCCTGAAACAAAATCAAGTTTGAAGCTGATCCGACCTGTCGTTCGACAATATCCACAACGCGTCTTGACATCATATGGCGTCATGCGACGCTATACACACCGAATAGAATATTATTTGTCGGACTCACCAAAAGCATTACCCTGCCAAGTTTGAAGTTTCGTTCTGCATTTTCGCGTTTTGAGGTTATTTGACGTCACGCATAGTTCAGTCAAGTGTAAAACAATTGACGGACAGACCCACGGTATAAGCTCACAAGTTTGGAACTGATCCGACGCTTGATTCGAAAGTTATCGTGTTAACAAAATCAAGTGTCTACAACAGCCGCACACACAACACACATACACACTCACACACACACACACACACACACTCTCTCTCTCTCTCTCTCTCTCTCTCTCTCTCTCTCTCTCTCTCTCTCTCTCTCTCTCTCTCTCTCTCTCTCGAGTTTAGCTGTTGAAATATAAAAAGATGTCAGCGTTTACTTTTAAAAAGATGGTTTTATCAGGCTTGACACTCCACGTTTAGAGCCCCCCCCCCCCCCCGCGCCCATTTTTCGGGAAACGGGGAGTACCGAATAATCAAATTAGATTAGTTTTTCGTAAGTTGCAAATAAAGACATATATTAACGTTACTGGTACTTCCATTGCCCAGCTCCTTAATCTTATCTTTTCTGAGGTTGGAATTTAAAAACAAAATAGTGCAAGAGATTACTCCGAAAAGAAGATCCACTCGCCACCGAGACATTTTATTTCTTGATTTTCACTCAAGTTTGAGCATATGCCGTAAATCGTTTCAGAAGATATTTTGATATTTTGAAGTGTGGAACTTTTTTTTTTTTGAAAGGAAGGAAGAAAATGTTTATTGGATGCTTGTGAGGGTTTTTTTTTTGGAAAAAAAAGCTTACATGAGTTCAAGGCGACGACACCATAAAGTGCCTATTGGAAGGTAAGGTTCCTTTTTTTAAAGCATTTCCCACACTCTCTCTTCCCGCAAACATATACCAACACCAGGGCAGAGGGTTTCATTTCATAAGCCCCAACCCCCATAGGTATGTTAACTCCCCGCCAGATGGAGGGCATTTTTTTCTCTGTCTCCATACGCATACACGCACATAACAACAACATGACAAAAAAAGTTAACGATTGATACAACAGCAATGGCAGCCATTTCAGTAAGTGGTTTTGCTGTATGCAGATTTGTAACATGTCGCCATTTTAACTGTGTAAAAAGTGAAAAGTGGGATAACTTTCGTTATAGTTGACCGATTTGCATACCGATTATACTGTTTGATTCAGTTTCATGTAAAGTTTTGTTATAAAGTAGTCATAGGCTATTTGCACCGGTGGCTGTATGCATAATGTGACATGCCGCCATTTTAACTTTGCAAAAAGTGAAACAATTTAATAACTTTCGCTATAGTTGACGGATTTGCATGAAAATTTTACCGTTTGATTCGGTTTTATATCTAGTTTTAACATTATAGCTATTAACATCGGTGGCTGTATGCATAATGTGACATGCCGCTATTTTAACTTTGTAAAAAGTGAAAAAGTGTGATAACTTTCGCTATAGTTGGTTGATTTGCAAGAAACTTTCACTGTTTGGTTCAGTTTTATATCTAGTTTTGTTATAATGTAGTCATGGGCTATTTGAGCAGCTGGCTGTATGCATTTTTGTAACATGCCGCCATTTCAACTTTGTAAAAAGTGGAAAAGTGTGATCACTTTCGTTATGGTTGATCGATTTGAATGAAAATTTCACCATTGAATTCAGTGTGATGTCTTAGTTTATACTAGTTTGCATCGATGGTTATTGGAATGGCGCGCGCCCACCATTCAAACATGTGTTTGAATTATTTTTTTAGGAACATATTACGTCAAACTATTGTTCAACAAGTTGTTTAACTATTGTACAACAATTGTTCAACAAGCTGTTGTTCAACATGTTCAACATGTTGTTGAACAAGTTGAACATTATCAACATGTTCAACATGCTGTTTAACAAGTTGCTGTTCAACATGTTGTAGTTCAAGCAAAAAAAAACAAGACATATGTTGAATAGTTTTATTAATACACTTAAATACACACAGCTTAAATCTATAACAATATTATAACATTTGTTGATTTACAAAGTCTTCATTATAAAGTTTAGTCAAATAAGTCTATTTTTCTTCATCTGCTTCACTCTGTTCACTGTCATCCATATCACTTTCTTCGTCGCTGCTTTCATCTTCCTCCTCCTCATCTAGAAGCTCTTCAAAGAATGCATCGTTTCTTCTTATAGCCGCCTTTAGTGCCTTTGAATAATGTAACTCGTCAAAAATGCCAAACTTGTTAAAACTGCTGAAAGTTTTAACAAGTTTGGCATTTTTGACGAGTTACACACCATTTTTTTGATTACATCTAAGTAGCATAAAAGGAAGAGTGAGACATGCATTTCATCCATATCAAACAGCAATGAATTCTGCTGAGTAAGTTTTTTGGGGGATAAAGCGCGCGCCTGTTCGAATGACGTCATTATGATGTCATAATGACGTCATGATGACGTCATAAAGGCGTCATGACGTTAGACTTCCCTAAGCAGCATAACCCTAACCCTAGGCGTAGACAACATGTTGAACAACATATTGAACATGTTGAACTGGTTGAACATGTTGTTCAATATGTTCTTCAACATGTTGTTCAACAAGTTGAACATGTTCAACATGTTGTTCAACAAGTTGTATATAAGGCTATGTTTAAAGGCTTTTTCATCATTTGAAAAGTGTATGTTGAACCGAAAGGATGTATAAATGCAACATTTGTTTGAAATCTTACAATTGGCCACAAAGTCTGAAAAGGCACTTAAAGGATGCTCACACTTCAGAGGAAGAAGAATAGGACATAGATATGGAAATTCCTGTAAAACCACCTATCACTGAAACTTTAGATGAGGCTTCTATGGAAAGTCAAAACGTCAACATGACTGAAAAGAATGCACATGCTTGTACAGAATGTGGTGCGTTATACAACAGTCAAGAAACTTTGTTCAAATATATGGAACATTGTGGTGAGGGTGATGATGACAGCAGCTCTGTGAGTCAGAAACAGACTCTGAAAGTGAGTCAGAAACAGACTCTGTTTGGTATGATATGGTTCAAGAAGTCTACGATGAATATGATACCAAATTTCAAGAAAAGGTTTCAGAATATGAAGAACAAGGGCTTGAAGATGCACGTGAAATAGCAAGTGATGACTTTCGAGCCATTTATAAGCGTCGACTTAAACAACTGCTTATGAAATATACCCAACGTCTAGAACAAAACGAACATTATCAAACCATTTTAGAAGACTTTAATTACTTTGTTGATGAAAAACATTACGAGTATTCAAAGGCACTAAAGGCGGCTATAAGAAGAAACGATGCATTCTTTGAAGAGCTTCTAGATGAGGAGGAGGAAGATGAAAGCAGCGACGAAGAAAGTGATATGGATGACAGTGAACAGAGTGAAGCAGATGAAGAAAAATAGACTTATTTGACTAAACTTTATAATAAAGACTTTGTAAATCAACAAATGTTATAATATTGTTATAGATTTAAGCTGTGTGTATTTAAGTGTATTAATAAAACTATTCAACATATGTCTTGTTTTTTTTTTGCTTGAACTACAAAATGTTGAACAACACTTGTTAAACAGCATTATTACATCCCAACTGTTAAAAAATTTGGACCGGCGATGATTTTGTCTTGTTTTGTTTTGTTTTATTTTATTTTTTTATTTGTTATTTTTTTGTCTGTCGAAAATCTAGACCCGATCTGGGCTGCTGTTTATTTATATTCATATTTAAAAATATCAACGATTCGGCTATTTTGTCCAAATGCTTTTCTCTCCCCCCCCCCACCCCCAATTGTTTTTGTCTTTCGTTTTGTTTATTGTTTGTTTGATTTTTTCCTTTGCAAAATACGGTTTAATGGTTTTATAAAGCGTCGAAATAACGTAAGATTGAATCTTCAATCTATAAGTTGCCGCTTTGAAGTATTGGAGTGGAATTTATGAGCATGCGAACACCCACTTTTCAACGGAACTGTATGGCAAATTGTGTAGCTTTATGACCGGCGTCACATTAATGTCAACCACCCCTGCATATTGAGGTTAAAAGGGGCGATTTTGCCTTCATTTGGTTAAAAAAGCGCTCTTATTTTTCAAACTTGGCACTGTGTATTTTGTAAGGCATGGACGCACATTGTAATAGATATGCAGGTGCATGATAGCACTGCAATTACATTTTGACGTCATATGGCGTCACGTGTTGTCTGGTATACGTCAACTAAAATAGCAACCGCCAGTCCCGCCTGAAACAAAATCAAGTTTGAAGCTGATCCGACCTGTCGTTCGACAATATCCACAACGCGTCTTGACATCATATGGCGTCATGCGACGCTATACACACCGAATAGAATATTATTTGTCGGACTCACCAAAAGCATTACCCTGCCAAGTTTGAAGTTTCGTTCTGCATTTTCGCGTTTTGAGGTTATTTGACGTCACGCATAGTTCAGTCAAGTGTAAAACAATTGACGGACAGACCCACGGTATAAGCTCACAAATTTGGAACTGATCCGACGCTTGATTCGAAAGTTATCGTGTTAACAAAATCAAGTGTCTACAACAGACGCACACACAACACACATACACACTCACACACACACACTCACTCTCTCTCTCTCTCTCTCTCTCCCTCGCTTTCGAGTTTAGCTGTTGAAATATAAAAAGATGTCAGCGTTTACTTTTAAAAAGATGGTTTTATCAGGCTTGACACTCCACGTTTAGAGCCGCCCCCCGCCCATTTTTCGGGAAACGGGGAGTACCGAATAATCAAATTAGATTAGTTTTTCGTAAGTTGCAAATAAAGGCATATATTAACGTTACTGGTACTTCCATTGCCCAGCTCCTTAATCTTATCTTTTCTAAGGTGGGAATTTAAAAACAAAATAGTGCAAGAGATCACTCCGGAAAGAAGATCCACTCGCCAACGAGACATTTTATTTCTTGATTTTCACTCAAGTTTGAGCATATGCCGTAAATCGTTTCAGAAGATATTTTGATTCCTGACGGAGCATTGGTTATCCACTCGTCCGCCATGCTATGTATTAAAAATAGCCAGAAAGAGATTGCAAGAGAGAAACAATAATACGCATCTTACCTCCATGTCTGTTGTCAAGCCAAGCCAATCCTGGTGTGCTTCTGTAAAAACAGGTTTATATAACCCATCGTGTTGCTCCGTGTTTAACACGGGATATTATAAGGTAACCTTAGTCCACAGTCTCACTGCTTTTACTATCACGAAGCGGTTTCAATTTTCTGTTTTTAAAATGGCCTCATAATTTGCTTAGAAACCGGGACACGTGGTGTTCAGGTAAAGTCACATTATATAATTATTATGCAAGGTGCAGCTATTGATAAATGTGTTAACGGGAAGTGCATAAGCGAAGGCACTCACACTGCTCGTTTAAAAGAGCTAAACAAAACGCGTTATGGTATCGAACTGGCTGCATGCTTTAAATGCGGGTCGGTTTCTAAAAATGATGTCAACTACTAAAACATCTAAGAATATTTAAACTTTATACTTATTTATTCCGAAAAGCGCGCCTGATATCACTGGTAACTGTATTAGCCCACTTCGTAGGTTTTAGAGCTCAAAAATGTATTAAGTAGGATAGAAACGACAGTTCTGGCCCACTTTGTGACGTCATACTGTCTGGACCGGAAGTGACGTCATACTGTCTGGACCGGAAGTGACGTCATACTCTCTGGACCGGAAGTGACGTCATTCTGTCTGTCTGTTTTTGGCGTTATTCTATCTGCTTCAGTTTTTGGATGGAGCGCGCGTGTGTTGGGATGACGTCATGATGAAGGGTAAACTTCACAGCAGAGTGTGCGTAAACGAACCGTCATTTTGTTTTCGTAATTTGATTTGAAATAACGGACCTCCGTTGAAGTGTGGAACTTTTTTTGTTTTTTGAAAAGAAGGAAGAAAATGTTTATTGGATGCTTGTGAGGGATTTTTTTTGGAAAAAAAAGCTTACATGAGTTCAAGGCGACGACACCATAAAGTGCCTATTGGAAGGTAAGGTTCCTTTTTTTAAAGCATTTCCCACACTCTCTCTCCCCGCAAACATATACCAACACCAGGGCAGAGGGTTTCATTTCATAAGCCCCAACCCCCATAGGTATGTTAACTCCCCGCCAGATGGAGGGCATTTTTTTCTCTGTCTCCATACGCATACACGCACATAACAACAACATGACAAAAAAAGTTAACGATTGATACAACAGCAATGGCAGCCATTTCAGTAAGTGGTTTTGCTGCATGCAGATTTGTAACATGTCGCCATTTTAACTGTGTAAAAAGTGAAAAGTGGGATAACTTTCGTTATAGTTGACCGATTTGCATACCGATTATACTGTTTGATTCAGTTTCATGTAAAGTTTTGTTATAAAGTAGTCATAGGCTATTTGCACCGGTGGCTGTATGCATAATGTGACATGCCGCCATTTTAACTTTGCAAAAAGTGAAACAATTTAATAACTTTCGCTATAGTTGACGGATTTGCATGAAAATTTTACCGTTTGATTCGGTTTTATATCTAGTTAAAACATTATAGCTCACCATCGGTGGCTGTATGCATAATGTGACATGCCGCTATTTTAACTTTGTAAAAAGTGAAAAAGTGTGATAACTTTCGCTATAGTTGGTTGATTTGCAAGAAACTTTCACTGTTTGGTTCAGTTTTATATCTAGTTTTGTTATAATGTAGTCATGGGCTATTTGAGCAGCTGGCTGTATGCATTTTTGTAACATGCCGCCATTTCAACTTTGTAAAAAGTGGAAAATTGTGATCACTTTCGTTATGGTTGATCGATTTGAATGAAAATTTCACCATTGAATTCAGTGTGATGTCTTAGTTTATACTAGTTTGCATCGATGGTTATTGGAATGGCGCGCGCCCACCATTCAAACATGTGTTTGAATTATTTTTTTAGGAACATATTACGTCAAACTATTGTTCAACAAGTTGTTTAACTATTGTACAACAATTGTTCAACAAGCTGTTAAAAAATTTGGGCCGGCGATGATTTTGTCTTGTTTTGTTTTGTTTTATTTTATTTTTTATTTGTTAATTTTTATTTGCCTGTCGAAAATCAGACCCGATCAGGGCTGCTGTTTATTGATATTCATATTTAAAAATATCAACGATTCGGCTATTTTGTCCAAATGCTTTCCCCCCCCCCCCACCCCCAATTGTTTTTGTCTTTCGTTTTGTTTATTGTTTGTTTGATTTTTTTCTTTGCAAAATACGGTTTAATGGTTTTATAAAGCGTCGAAATAACGTAAGACTTGAATCTTCAATCTATAAGTTGCCGCTTTGAACTGTGGGAGTGGATTTTATGAGCATGCGAACACCCACTTTTCAACGGAACTGTATGGCAAATTGTGTAGCTGTATGACCGACGTCACATTAATGGCAACCACCCCTGCATATTGAGGTTAAAAGGGGCGATTTTGCCTTCATTTGGTTAAGAAAGCGCTCTTTTTTTCAAACTTGGCACTGTGTATTTTGTAAGGCATGGACGCACATTGAATTAGATATGCAGGTGCATGATAGCACTGCAATTACATTTTGACGTCATATGGCGTCACGTGTTGTCTGGTATACGTCAACTAAAATAGCAACCGCCAGTCCCGCCTGAAACAAAATCAAGTTTGAAGCTGATCCGACCTGTCGTTCGACAATATCCACAACGCGTCTTGACATCATATGACGTCATGCGACGCTATACACACCGAATAGAATATTATTTGTCGGACTCACCAAAAGCATTACCCTGCCAAGTTTGAAGTTTCGTTCTGCATTTTCGCGTTTTGAGGTTATTTGACGTCACGCATAGTTCAGTCAAGTATAAAACAATTGACGGACAGACCCACGGTATAAGCTCACAAGTTTGGAACTGATCCGACGCTTGATTCGAAAGTTATCGTGTTAACAAAATCAAGTGTCTACAACAGACGCACACACAACACACATACACACTCACACACACACACTCACTCTCTCTCTCTCTCTCTCTCTCTCTCTCTCCCTCGCTTTCGAGTTTAGCTGTTGAAATATAAAAAGATGTCAGCGTTTACTTTTAAAAAGATGGTTTTATCAGGCTTGACACTCCACGTTTAGAGCCGCCCCCCGCCCATTTTTCGGGAAACGGGGAGTACCGAATAATCAAATTAGATTAGTTTTTCGTAAGTTGCAAATAAAGACATATATTAACGTTACTGGTACTTCCATTGCCCAGCTCCTTAATCTTATCTTTTCTAAGGTGGGAATTTAAAAACAAAATAGTGCAAGAGATCACTCCGGAAAGAAGATCCACTCGCCAACGAGACATTTTATTTCTTGATTTTCACTCAAGTTTGAGCATATGCCGTAAATCGTTTCAGAAGATATTTTGATTCCTGACGGAGCATTGGTTATCCACTCGTCCGCCATGCTATGTATTAAAAATAGCCAGAAAGAGATTGCAAGAGAGAAACAATAATACGCATCTTACCTCCATGTCTGTTGTCAAGCCAAGCCAATCCTGGTGTGCTTCTGTAAAAACAGGTTTATATAACCCATCGTGTTGCTCCGTGTTTAACACGGGATATTATAAGGTAACCATAGTCCACAGTCTCACTGCTTTTACTATCACGAAGCGGTTTCAATTTTCTGTTTTTAAAATGGCCTCATTATTTGCTTAGAAACCGGGACACGTGGTGTTCAGGTAAAGTCACATTATATAATTATTATGCAAGGTGCAGCTATTGATAAATGTGTTAACGTGAAGTGCATAAGCGAAGGCACTCACACTGCTCGTTTAAAAGAGCTAAACAAAACGCATTATGGTATCGAACTGGCTGCATGCTTTAAATGCGGGTCGGTTTCTAAAAGTGATGTCAACTACTAAAACATCTAAGAATATTTAAACTTTATACTTATTTATTCCGAAAAGCGCGCCTGATATCACTGGTAACTGTATTAGCCCACTTCGTAGGTTTTAGTGCTCAAAAATGTATTAAGTAGGATAGAAACGACAGTTCTGGCCCACTTTGTGACGTCATACTGTCTGAACCGGAAGTGACGTCATACTGTCTGGACCTGAAGTGACGTCATTCTGTCTGTCTGTTTTTGACGTCATTCTATCTGCTTCAGTTTTTGGATGGAGCGCGCGCGTGTAAGGATGACGTCATGATGAAGGGTAAACGTCACAGCAGAGTGTGCGTAAACGAAACGTCATTTTGTTTTCGTAATTTGATTTGAAATAACGGACTTCCGTTGAAGTGTGGAACTTTTTTTTTTGAAAAGAAGGAAGAAAATGTTTATTGGATGCTTGTGAGGGGTTTTTTTTTGGAAAAAAAGCTTACATGAGTTCAAGGCGACGACACCATAAAGTGCCTATTGGAAGGTAAGATTCTTTTTTAAAAGCATTTCCCACTATCTCTCTCCCCGCAAACATATACCAACACCAGGGCAGAGGGTTTCATTTCATAAGCCCCAACCCCCATAGGTATGTTAACTCCCCGCCAGATGGAGGGCATTTTTTCTCTGTCTCCATACACATACACGCACATAACAACAACATGACCAAAAAAGTTAACGATTGATACAACAGCGATGGCAGGCATTTCAGTAAGTGGTTTTGCTGTATGCATATTTGTAACATGTCGCCATTTTAACTGTGTAAAAAGTGAAAAAGTGGGATAACTTTCGTTATAGTTGACCGATTTGCATGAAAATTTTACTGTTTGATTCAGTTTCATGTAAAGTTTTGTTATAAAGTAGTCATAGGCTATTTGCACCGGTAGCTGTATGCATAATGTGACATGCCGCCATTTCAACTGTGTAAAAAGTGAAAAACTGAAATAACTTTCGCTATGGTTGGTAGATTTGCATGAAAATTTCATTGTTTGATTCAGTTTCATGTAGCGTTTGGTTATAAAGTAGTCACAGGCTATTTGCACCGGTGACCGCATGCATAATGTGACATGCCGCCATTTTAAATTTGCAAAAAGTGAAACAATTTAATAACTTTCGCTATAGTTGACGGATTTGCATGAAAATTTTACCGTTTGATTCGGTTTTATATCTAGTTTTAACATTATAGCTATTTGCACCGGTGGCTGTATGCATAATGTGACATGCCGCCATTTTAGCTGTGTAAAAAGTGAAAAAGTGGGATAACTTAAGCTATAGTTGATCGATTTGCATGAAAATTTTACCGTTTGATTCGGTTTTATATCTAGTTTTAACATTGAGTAGTCATAGGCTATTTGCACCGGTGGCGGTGGCTGTATGCATAATGTGGCATACTGCCATTTTAACTTTGTAATAAGTGAAAAAAAGAGATAACTTCCGTCATAATTAACCGATTTGCATGAAAATTTTACCGTTTGATTCAGTTTTATATCTAGTTTTAACATTATAGCTATTTACACTGGTGGCTGTATGCATATTGCGACATGCCGCCATTTTAACTTTGCAAAAAGTGAAACAATGAAATAACTTTCGCTATAGCTGGTCGATTTGAATGAAAATTTCACTGTTTGATTCAGTTTTATGTAAAATTTTAACATTCAGTGGTCACAGGCTATTTAAACCGGTGGCTGTATGCATAATGTGACATGCCGCTATTTTAACTTTGTAAAAAGTGAAAAAGTGTGATAACTTTCGCTATAGTTGGTTGATTTGCAAGAAACTTTCACTATTTGGTTCAGTTTTATACCTAGTTTTGTTATAATGTAGTCATGGGTTATTTTAGCAGCTGGCTGTATGCATTTTTGTAACATGCCGCCATTTTAACTTTGTAAAAATTGGAAAAGTGTGATCACTTTCGTTATGGTTGATCGATTTGAATGAAAATTTCACCATTGAATTCAGTGTGATGTCTTAGTTTATACTAGTTTGCATCGATGGTTATTGGAATGGCGCGCGCCCACCATTCAAACATGTGTTTGAATTATTTTTTAGGAACATATTACGTCAAACTATTGTTCAACAAGTTGTTTTACTATTGTACAACAACTGTTCAACAAGCTGTTGTTCAACATGTTCAACATGTTATTGAACAAATTGAACATGTTGAACATATTCAACATGTTGTTGAACATGTTCAACATGTTGTTTAACATGTTGTTCAACATGCTCTTTAACAAGTTGTTGTTCAACATGTTGTAGTACAAGCAAAAAAAAACAAGACATATGTTGAATAGTTTTATTAATACACTTAAATACACACAGCTTAAATCTATACCAATATTATAACATTTGTTGATTTACAAAGTCTTTATTATAAAGTTTAGTCAAATAAGTCTATTTTTCTTCATCTGCTTCACTCTGTTCACTGTCATCCATATCACTTTCTTCGTCGCTTCTTTCATCTTCCTCCTCCTCATCTAGAAGCTCTTCAAAGAATGCATCGTTTCTTCTTATAGCCGCCTTTAGTGCCTTTGAATAATGTAACTCGTCAAAAATGCCAAACTTCTGACGTTAAATCTTAAATCTGCTGAAAGTTTTAACAAGTTTGGCATTTTTGACGAGTTACACACCATTTTTTTGATTACATCTAAGTAGCATAAAAGGAAGAGTGAGACATGCATTTCATCCATATCAAACAGCAATGAATTCTGCTGAGTCAGTTTTTTGGGGGATAAAGCGCGCGCCTGTTCGAATGACGTCATTATGATGTCATAATGACGTCATGATGACGTCATAAAGGCGTCATGACGTTAGACTTCCCTAAGCAGCATAACCCTAACCCTAGGCGTAGACAACATGTTCAACAACATATTGAACATGTTGAACTGGTTGAACATGTTGTTCAATATGTTCTTCAACATGTTGTTCAACAAGTTGAACATGTTCAACATGTTGTTCAACAAGTTGTATATAAGGCTATGTTTAAAGGCTTTTTCATCATTTGAAAAGTGTATGTTGAACCGAGAGGATGTATAAATGCAACATTTGTTTGAAATCTTACAATTGGCCACAAAGTCTGAAAAGGCACTTAAAGGATGCTCACACTTCAGAGGAAGAAGAATAGGACATAGATATGGAAATTCCTGTAAAACCACCTATCACTGAAACTTTAGATGAGGCTTCTATGGAAAGTCAAAGCGTCAACATGACTGAAAAGAATGCACATGCTTGTACAGAATGTGGTGCGTTATACAACAGTCAAGAAACTTTGTTCAAACATATGGAACATTGTGGTGAGGGTGATGATGACAGCAGCTCTGTGAGTCAGAAACAGACTCTGAAAGTGAGTCAGAAACAGACTCTGTTTGGTATGATATGGTTCAAGAAGTCTACAATGAATATGATACCAAATTTCAAGAAAAGGTTTCAGAATATGAAGAACAAGGGCTTGAAGATGCACGTGAAATAGCAAGTGATGACTTTCGAGCCATTTATAAGCGTCGACTTAAACAACTGTTTATGAAATATACCCAACGTCTAGAACAAAACGAACATTATCAATCCATTTTAGAAGACTTTAATTACTTTGTTGATGAAAAACATTACGAGTATTCAAAGGCACTAAAGGCGGCTATAAGAAGAAACGATGCATTCTTTGAAGAGCTTCTAGATGAGGAGGAGGAAGATGAAAGCAGCGACGAAGAAAGTGATATGGATGACAGTGAACAGAGTGAAGCAGATGAAAAAAAATAGACTTATTTGACTAAACTTTATAATAAAGACTTTGTAAATCAACAAATGTTATAATATTGTTATAGATTTAAGCTGTGTGTATTTAAGTGTATTAATAAAACTATTCAACATATGTCTTGTTTTTTTTTTTTGCTTGAACTACAAAATGTTGAACAACACTTGTTAAACAGCATTATTACATCCCAACTGTTAAAAAATTTGGACCGGCGATGATTTTGTCTTGTTTTGTTTTGTTTTATTTTATTTTTTTATTTGTTATTTTTTTGTCTGTCGAAAATCTAGACCCGATCTGGGCTGCTGTTTATTTATATTCATATTTAAAAATATCAACGATTCGGCTATTTTGTCCAAATGCTTTTCTCTCTCCCCCCCCCCCACCCCCAATTGTTTTTGTCTTTCGTTTTGTTTATTGTTTGTTTGATTTTTTCCTTTGCAAAATACGGTTTAATGGTTTTATAAAGCGTCGAAATAACGTAAGATTGAATCTTCAGTCTATAAGTTGCCGCTTTGAAGTGTTGGAGTGGATTTTATGAGCATGCGAACACCCACTTTTCAACGGAACTGTATGGCAAATTGTGCAGCTGTATGACCGGCGTCACATTAATGTCAACCACCCCTGCATATTGAGGTTAAAAGGGGCGATTTTGCCTTCATTTGGTTAAAAAAGCGCTCTTTTCTCAAACTTGGCACTGTGTATTTTGTAAGGCATGGACGCACATTGCAATAGATATGCAGGTGCATGATAGCACTGCAATTACATTTTGACGTCATATGGCGTCACGTGTTGTCTGGTATACGTCAACTAAAATAGCAACCGCCAGTCCTGCCTGAAACAAAATCAAGTTTGAAGCTGATCCGACCTGTCGCTCGACAATATCCACAACGCGTCTTGACATCATATGACGTCATGCGACGCTATACACACCGAATAGAATATTATTTGTCGGACTCACCAAAAGCATTACCCTGCCAAGTTTGAAGTTTCGTTCTGCATTTTCGCGTTTTGAGGTTATTTGACGTCACGCATAGTTCAGTCAGGTGTAAAACAATTGACGGACAGACCCACGGTATAAGTCCACAAGTTTGGAACTGATCCGACGCTTGATTCGAAAGTTATCTTGTTAACAAAATCAAGTGTCTACAACAGACGCACACACAACACACATACACACTCACACACACACACACTCACTCTCTCCCTCTCTCTCTCTCTCTCTCTCTCTCTCTCTCTCTCTCTCTCTCTCTCTCTCTCTCTCTCTCTCTCTCCCTCGGTTTCGAGTTTTGGTGTTGAAATATAAAAAGATGTCAGCGTTTACTTTTAAAAAGATGGTTTTATCAGGCTTGACACTCTACGTTTAGAGCCGCCCCCGCCCATTTTTCGGGAAACGGGGAGTACCGAATAATCAAATTAGATTAGTTTTTCGTAAGTTGCAAATAAAGACATATATTAACGTTACTGGTACTTCCATTGCCCAGCTCCTTAATCTTATCTTTTCTAAGGTGAGAATTTAAAAACAAAATAGTGCAAGAGATCACTCCGGAAAGAAGATCCACTCGCCAACGAGACATTTTATTTCTTGATTTTCACTCAAGTTTGAGCATATGCCGTAAATCGTTTCAGAAGATATTTTGATTCCTGACGGAGCATTGGTTATCCACTCGTCCGCCATGCTATGTATTAAAAATAGCCAGAAAGAGATTGCAAGAGAGAAACAATAATACGCATCTTACCTCCATGTCTGTTGTCAAGCCAAGCCAATCCTGGTGTGCTTAACACGGGATATTATAAGGTAACCTTAGTCCACAGTCTCACTGCTTTTACTATCACGAAGCGGTTTCAATTTTCTGTTTTTAAAATGGCCTCATTATTTGCTTAGAAACCGGGACACGTGGTGTTCAGGTAAAGTCACATTATATAATTATTATGCAAGGTGCAGCTATTGATAAATGTGTTAACGGGAAGTGCATAAGCGAAGGCACTCACACTGCTCGTTTAAAAGAGCTAAACAAAACGCGTTATGGTATCGAACTGGCTGCATGCTTTAAATGCGGGTCGGTTTCTAAAAATGATGTCAACTACTAAAACATCTAAGAATATTTAAACTTTATACTTATTTATTCCGAAAAGCGCGCCTGATATCACTGGTAACTGTATTAGCCCACTTCGTAGGTTTTAGTGCTCAAAAATGTATTAAGTAGGATAGAAACGACAGTTCTGGCCCACTTTGTGACGTCATACTGTCTGGACCGGAAGTGACGTCATACTGTCTGGACCTGAAGTGACGTCATTCTGTCTGTCTGTTTTTGACGTCATTCTATCTGCTTCAGTTTTTGGATGGAGCGCGCGCGTGTTGGGATGACGTCATGATGAAGGGTAAACGTCACAGCAGAGTGTGCGTAAACAAAACGTCATTTTGTTTTCGTAATTTGATTTGAAATAACGGACTTCCGTTGAAGTGTGGAGCTTTTTTTTTGAAAAGAAGGAAGAAAATGTTTATTGGATGCTTGTGAGGGGGTTTTTTTTTGGAAAAAAAGTTTACATGAGTTCAAGGCGACGACACCATAAAGTGCCTATTGGAAGGTAAGGTTCTTTTTTAAAAGCATTTCCCACACTCTCTCTCCCCGCAAACATATACCAACACCAGGGCAGAGGGTTTCATTTCATAAGCCCCCCTCATAGGTATGTTAACTCCCCGCCAGATGGAGGACATTTTTTCTCTGTCTCCATACACATACACGCACATAACAACAACATGACAAAAAAAGTTAACGATTGATACAACAACAATGGCAGTCATTTCAGTAAGTGGTTTTGCTGTATGCATATTTGTAACATGTCGCCATTTTAACTGTGTAAAAAGTGAAAAAGTGGGATAACTTTCGTTATAGTTGACCGATTTGCATGAAAATTTTACTGTTTGATTCAGTTTCATGTAAAGTTTTGTTATAAAGTAGTCATAGGCTATTTGCACCGGTGGCTGTATGCATAATGTGACATGCCGCCATTTTAATTTTGTAAAAAGTGAAAAAGTTGGATAACTTCCGCTATAGTTGACGGATTTGCATAAAAATTTCACTATTTGATTCAGTTTTATGTAAAGTTTTAACATTAAGTAGTTATAGGCTATTTGCACCGGTGGCTGTATGCATAATTTGACATGCCGCCATTTTAACTTTGTAAAAAGTGAAAAAGTGTGATAACTTTCGCTATAGTTGGTTGATTTGCATGAAACTTTCACTGTGTGGTTCAGTTTTATATCTAGTTTTGTTATAATGTAGTCATGGGCTATTTGCGCAGCTGGCTGTATGCATTTTTGTAACATGCCGCCATTTTAACTTTGTAAAAAGTGGAAAAGTGTGATCACTTTCGTTATGGTTGATCGATTTGAATGAAAATTTCACCATTGAATTCAGTGTGATGACTTAGTTTATACTAGTTGGCATTGATGGTTATTGGAATGGCGCGCGCCCACCATTCAAACATGTGTTTGAATTATTTTTTTAGGAACATATTACGTCAAACTATCGTTCAACAAGTTGTTTTACTATTGTACAACAATTGTTCAACAAGCTGTTGTTCAACATGTTGTTGAACAAGTTGAACATGTTCAACATGTTCAATATGTTGTTGAACATGTTCAACATGTTCAACATATTCAACATGTTGTTTAACATGTTGTTCAACATATTGCAGTTCAAGCAAAAAAAAAACAAGACATATGTTGAATAGTTTTATTAATACACTTAAAAACACACAGCTTAAATCTATACCAATATTATAACAAGCTCTTCAAAGAATGCATCGTTTCTTCTTATAGCCGTCTTTAGTGCCTTTGAATAATGTAACTCGTCAAAAATGCCAAACTTGTTAAAACTGCTGAAAGTTTTAACAAGTTTGGCATTTTTGACGAGTTACACACCATTTTTTTGATTACATCTAAGTAGCATAAAAGGAAGAGTGAGACATGCATTTCATCCATATCAAACAGCAATGAATTCTGCTGAGTCAGTTTTTTGGGGGATAAAGCGCGCGCCTGTTCGAATGACGTCATTATGACTTCATAATGACGTCATGATGACGTCATAAAGGCGTGATGACGTTAGACTTCTCTAAGCAGCATAACCCTAACCCTAGGCGTAGACAACATGTTGAACAACATATTGAACATGTTGAACTGGTTGAACATGTTGTTCAATATGTTCTTCAACATGTTGTTCAACAAGTTGAACATGTTCAACATGTTGTTCAACAAGTTGAACATGTTCAACATGTTGTTCAAGAAGTTGTATATAAGGCTATGTTTAAAGGCTTTTTCATCATTTGAAAAGTGTATGTTGAACCGAAAGGATGTATAAATGCAACATTTGTTTAAAATCTTACAATTGGCCACAAAGTATGAAAAGGCACTTAAAGGATGCTCACACTTCAGAGGAAGAAGAATAGGACATAGATATGGAAATTCCTGTAAAACTACCTATCACTGAAACTTTAGATGAGGCTTCTATGGAAAGTCAAAGCGTCAACATGACTGAAAAGAATGCACATGCTTGTACAGAATGTGGTGCGTTATACAACAGTCAAGAAACTTTGTTCAAACATATGGAAAATTGTGGTGAGGGTGATGATGACAGCAGCTCTGTGAGTCAGAAACAGACTCTGAAAGTGAGTCAGAAACAGACTCTGTTTGGTATGATATGGTTCAAGAAGTCTACGATGAATATGATACCAAATTTCAAGAAAAGGTTTCAGAATATGAAGAACAAGGGCTTGAAGATGCACGTGAAATAACAAGTGATGACTTTCGAGCCATTTATAAGCGTCGACTTAAACAACTGTTTATGAAATATACCCAACGTCTAGAACAAAACGAACATTATCAAACCATTTTAGAAGACTTTAATTACTTTGTTGATGAAAAACATTACGAGTATTCAAAGGCACTAAAGGCGGCTATAAGAAGAAACGATGCATTCTTTGAAGAGCTTCTAGATGAGGAGGAGGAAGATGAAAGCAGCGACGAAGAAAGTGATATGGATGACAGTGAACAGAGTGAAGCAGATGAGGAAAAATAGACTTATTTGACTAAACTTTATAATAAAGACTTTGTAAATCAACAAATGTTATAATATTGTTATAGATTTAAGCTGTGTGTATTTAAGTGTATTAATAAAACTATTCAACATATGTCTTGTTTTTTTTTTGCTTGAACTACAAAATGTTGAACAACACTTGTTAAACAGCATTATTACATCCCAACTGTTAAAAAATTTGGACCGGCGATGATTTTGTCTTGTTTTGTTTTGTTTTATTTTATTTTTTTATTTGTTATTTTTTTGTCTGTCGAAAATCTAGACCCGATCTGGGCTGCTGTTTATTTATATTCATATTAAAAAATATCAACGATTCGGCTATTTTGTCCAAATGCTTTTCTCTCCCCCCCTCCACCCCCAATTGTTTTTGTCTTTCGTTTTGTTTATTGTTTGTTTGTTTTTTTCTTTGCAAAATACGGTTTAATGGTTTTATAAAGCATCGAAATAATGTAAGACTTGAATCTTCAATCTATAAGTTGCCGCTTTGAAGGGTTGGAGTGGATTTTATGAGCATGCGAACACCCACTTTTCAACGGAACTGTATGGCAAATTGTGTAGCTGTATGACCGGCGTCACATTAATGTCAACCACCCCTGCATATTGAGGTTAAAAGGGGCGATTTTGCCTTCATTTGGTTAAAAAAGCGCTCTTTTCTCAAACTTGGCACTGTGTATTTTGTAAGGCATGGACGCACATTGCAATAGATATGCAGGTGCATGATAGCACTGCAATTACATTTTGACGTCATATGGCGTCACGTGTTGTCTGGTATACGTCAACTAAAATAGCAACCGCCAGTCCTGCCTGAAACAAAATCAAGTTTGAAGCTGATCCGACCTGTCGTTCGACAATATCCACAACGCGTCTTGACATCATATGACGTCATGCGACGCTATACACACCGAATAGAATATTATTTGTCGGACTCACCAAAAGCATTACCCTGCCAAGTTTGAAGTTTCGTTCTGCATTTTCGCGTTTTGAGGTTATTTGACGTCACGCATAGTTCAGTCAAGTGTAAAACAATTGACGGACAGACCCACGGTATAAGCCCACAAGTTTGGAACTGATCCGACGCTTGATTCGAAAGTTATCTTGTTAACAAAATCAAGTGTCTACAACAGACGCACACACAACACACATACACACTCACACACACACACACTCACTCTCTCTCTCTCTCTCTCTCTCTCTCTCTCTCTCTCTCTCTCTCTCCCTCGGTTTCGAGTTTTGGTGTTGAAATATAAAAAGATGTCAGCGTTTACTTTTAAAAAGATGGTTTTATCAGGCTTGACACTCCACGTTTAGAGCCGCCCCCGCCCATTTTTCGGGAAACGGGGAGTACCGAATAATCAAATTAGATTAGTTTTTCGTAAGTTGCAAATAAAGACATATATTAACGTTACTGGTACTTCCATTGCCCAGCTCCTTAATCTTATCTTTTCTAAGGTGGGAATTTAAAAACAAAATAGTGCAAGAGATCACTCCGGAAAGAAGATCCACTCGCCAACGAGACATTTTATTTCTTGATTTTCACTCAAGTTTGAGCATATGCCGTAAATCGTTTCAGAAGATATTTTGATTCCTGACGGAGCATTGGTTATCCACTCGTCCGCCATGCTATGTATTAAAAATAGCCAGAAAGAGATTGCAAGAGAGAAACAATAATACGCATCTTACCTCCATGTCTGTTGTCAAGCCAAGCCAATCCTGGTGTGCTTCTGTAAAAACAGGTTTATATAACCCATCGTGTTGCTCCGTGTTTAACACGGGATATTATAAGGTAACCATAGTCCACAGTCTCACTGCTTTTACTATCACGAAGCGGTTTCAATTTTCTGTTTTTAAAATGGCCTCATTATTTGCTTAGAAACCGGGACACGTGGTGTTCAGGTAAAGTCACATTATATAATTATTATGCAAGGTAAGCTATTGATAAATGTGTTAACGTGAAGTGCATAAGCGAAGGCACTCACACTGCTCGTTTAAAAGAGCTAAACAAAACGCGTTATGGTATCGAACTGGCTGCATGCTTTAAATGCGGGTCGGTTTCTAAAAGTGATGTCAACTACTAAAACATCTAAGAATATTTAAACTTCATACTTATTTATTCCGAAAAGCGCGCCTGATATCACTGATAACTGTATTAGCCCACTTCGTAGGTTTTAGTGCTCAAAAATGTATTAAGTAGGATAGAAACGACAGTTCTGGCCCATTTTGTGACGTCATACTGTCTGGAGCGGAAGTGACGTCATACTGTCTGGACCTGAAGTGACGTCATTCTGTCTGTCTGCTTTTGACGTCATTCTATCTGCTTCAGTTTTTGGATGGAGCGCGCGCGTGTTGGGATGACGTCATGATGAAGGGTAAACGTCACAGCAGAGTGTGCGTAAACGAAACGTCATTTTGTTTTCGTAATTTGATTTGAAACAACGGACTTCCGTTGAAGTGTGGAACTTTTTTTTTTGAAAAGAAGGAAGAAAATGTTTATTGGATGCTTGTGAGGGGTTTTTTTTTTGGAAAAAAAGCTTACATGAGTTCAAGGCGACGACACCATAAAGTGCCTATTGGAAGGTAAGGTTCCTTTTTTTAAAGCATTTCCCACACTCTCTCTCCCCGCAAACATATACCAACACCAGGGCAGAGGGTTTCATTTCATAAGCCCCCCTCATAGGTATGTTAACTCCCCGCCAGATGGAGGGCATTTTTTCTCTGTCTCCATACACATACACGCACATAACAACAACATGACAAAAAAAGTTAACGATTGATACAACAACAATGGCAGTCATTTCAGTAAGTGGTTTTGCTGTATGCATATTTGTAACATGTCGCCATTTTAACTGTGTAAAAAGTGAAAAAGTGGGATAACTTTCGTTATAGTTGACCGATTTGCATGAAAATTTTACTGTTTGATTCAGTTTCATGTAAAGTTTTGTTATAAAGTAGTCATAGGCTATTTGCACTGGTGGCTGTATGCATAATGTGACATGCCGCCATTTTAACTGTGTAAAAAGTGAAAAAGTTGGATAACTTAAGCTTTAGTTGATCGATTTGCATGAAAATTTTACCATTTGATTCGGTTTTATATCTAGTTTTAACATTGAGTAGTCATAGGCTATTTGCACCGGTGGCTGTATGCATAATGTGGCATACTGCCATTTTAACTTTGTAATAAGTGAAAAAAATGAGATAACTTCCGTCATAATTAACCGATTTGCATGAAAATTTTACCGTTTGATTCAGTTTTATATCTAGTTTTAACATTATAGCTATTTACACTGGTGGCTCTATGCATATTGCGACATGCCGCCATTTTAACTTTGCAAAAAGTGAAACAATGAAATAACTTTCGCTATAGCTGGTCGATTTGAATGAAAATTTCACTGTTTGATTCAGTTTTATGTAAAATTTTAACATTCAGTGGTCACAGGCTATTTACGTCGGTGGCTGTATGCATAATGTGACATGCCGCCATTTTAATTTTGTAAAAAGTGAAAAAGTGGGATAACTTCCGCTATAATTGACGGATTTGCATAAAAATTTCACTATTTGATTCAGTTTTATGTAAAGTTTTAACATTAAGTAGTTATAGGCTATTTGCACCGGTAGCTGTATGCATAATTTGACATGCCGCTATTTTAACTTTGTAAAAAGTGAAAATGTGTGATAACTTTCGCTATAGTTGGTTGATTTGCATGAAACTTTCACTGTGTGGTTCAGTTTTATATCTAGTTTTGTTATAATGTAGTCATGGGCTATTTGCGCAGCTGGCTGTATGCATTTTTGTAACATGCCGCCATTTTAACTTTGTAAAAAGTGGAAAAGTGTGATCACTTTCGTTATGGTTGATCGATTTGAATGAAAATTTCACCATTGAATTCAGTGTGATGACTTAGTTTATACTAGTTTGCATCGATGGTTATTGGAATGGCGCGCGCCCACCATTCAACCATGTGTTTGAATTATTTTTTTAGGAACATATTACGTCAAACTATCGTTCAACAAGTTGTTTTACTATTGTACAACAATTGTTCAACAAGCTGTTGTTCAACATGTTGTTGAACAAGTTGAACATGTTCAACATGTTCAACAAGTTGTTGAACATGTTCAACATGTTCAACATATTCAACATGTTGTTTAACATGTTGTTCAACATATTGTAGTTCAAGCAAAAAAAAAACAAGACATATGTTGAATAGTTTTATTAATACACTTAAAAACACACATCTTAAATCTATACCAATATTATAACAAGTTCTTCAAAGAATGCATCGTTTCTTCTTATAGCCGCCTTTAGTGCCTTTGAATAATGTAACTCGTCAAAATTGCCAAACTTGTTAAAACTGCTGAAAGTTTTAACAAGTTTGGCATTTTTGACGAGTTACACACCATTTTTTTGATTACATCTAAGTAGCATAAAAGGAAGAGTGAGACATGCATTTCATCCATATCAAACAGCAATGAATTCTGCTGAGTCAGTTTTTTGGGGGATAAAGCGCGCGCCTGTTCGAATGACGTCATTATGACTTCATAATGACGTCATGATGACGTCATAAAGGCGTGATGACGTTAGACTTCTCTAAGCAGCATAACCCTAACCCTAGGCGTAGACAACATGTTGAACAACATATTGAACATGTTGAACTGGTTGAACATGTTGTTCAATATGTTCTTCAACATGTTGTTCAACAAGTTGAACATGTTCAACATGTTGTTCAACAAGTTGAACATGTTCAACATGTTTTTCAAGAAGTTGTATATAAGGCTATGTTTAAAGGCTTTTTCATCATTTGAAAAGTGTATGTCGAACCCAAAGGATGTATAAATGCAAAATTTGTTTAAAATCTTACAATTGGCCACAAAGTCTGAAAAGGCACTTAAAGGCACTTAAAGAACACCCACTTTTCAACGGAACTGTATGGCAAATTGTGTAGCTGTATGACCGGCGTCACATTAATGTCAACCACCCCTGCATATTGAGGTTAAAAGGGGCGATTTTGCCTTCACTTGGTTAAAAAAGCGCTCTTTTCTCAAACTTGGCACTGTGTATTTTGTAAGGCATGGACGCACATTGCAATAGATATGCAGGTGCATGATAGCACTGCAATTACATTTTGACGTCATATGCCGTCACGTGTTGTCTGGTATACGTCGACTAAAATAGCAACCGCCAGTCCTGCCTGAAACAAAATCAAGTTTGAAGCTGATCCGGCCTGTCGTTCGACAATATCCACAACGCGTCTTGACATCATATGACGTCATGCGACGCTATACACACCGAATAGAATATTATTTGTCGGACTCACCAAAAGCATTACCCTGCCAAGTTTGAAGTTTCGTTCTGCATTTTCGCGTTTTGAGGTTATTTGACGTCACGCATAGTTCAGTCAAGTGTAAAACAATTGACGGACAGACCCACGGTATAAGCCCACAAGTTTGGAACTGATCCGACGCTTGATTCGAAAGTTATCTTGTTAACAAAATCAAGTGTCTACAACAGACGCACACACAACACACATACACACTCACACACACACACACTCACTCTCTCTCTCTCTCTCTCTCTCTCTCTCTCTCTCTCTCTCTCTCTCTCTCTCTCTCCCTCGGTTTCGAGTTTTGGTGTTGAAATATAAAAAGATGTCAGCGTTTACTTTTAAAAAGATGGTTTTATCAGGCTTGACACTCCACGTTTAGAGCCGCCCCCGCCCATTTTTCGGGAAACGGGGAGTACCGAATAATCAAATTAGATTAGTTTTTCGTAAGTTGCAAATAAAGACATATATTAACGTTACTGGTACTTCCATTGCCCAGCTCCTTAATCTTATCTTTTCTAAGGTGGGAATTTAAAAACAAAATAGTGCAAGAGATCACTCCGGAAAGAAGATCCACTCGCCAACGAGACATTTTATTTCTTGATTTTCACTCAAGTTTGAGCATATGCCGTTTATCGTTTCAGAAGATATTTTGATTCCTGACGGAGCATTGGTTATCCACTCGTCCGCCATGCTATGTATTAAAAATAGCCAGAAAGAGATTGCAAGAGAGAAACAATAATACGCATCTTACCTCCATGTCTGTTGTCAAGCCAAGCCAATCCTGGTGTGCTTCTGTAAAAACAGGTTTATATAACCCATCGTGTTGCTCCGTGTTTAACACGGGATATTATAAGGTAACCATAGTCCACAGTCTCACTGCTTTTACTATCACGAAGCGGTTTCAATTTTCTGTTTTTAAAATGGCCTCATTATTTGCTTAGAAACCGGGACACGTGGTGTTCAGGTAAAGTCACATTATATAATTATTATGCAAGGTAAGCTATTGATAAATGTGTTAACGTGAAGTGCATAAGCGAAGGCACTCACACTGCTCGTTTAAAAGAGCTAAACAAACGCGTTATGGTATCGAACTGGCTGCATGCTTTAAATGCGGGTCGGTTTCTAAAAGTGATGTCAACTACTAAAACATCTAAGAATATTTAAACTTTATACTTATTTATTCCGAAAAGCGCGCCTGATATCACTGATAACTGTATTAGCCCACTTCGTAGGTTTTAGTGCTCAAAAATGTATTAAGTAGGATAGAAACGACAGTTCTGGCCCACTTTGTGACGTCATACTGTCTGGAGCGGAAGTGACGTCATACTGTCTGGACCTGAAGTGACGTCATTCTGTCTGTCTGTTTTTGACGTCATTCTATCTGCTTCAGTTTTTGGATGGAGCGCGCGCGTGTTGGGATGACGTCATGATGAAGGGTAAACGTCACAGCAGAGTGTGCGTAAACGAAACGTCATTTTGTTTTCGTAATTTGATTTGAAACAACGGACTTCCGTTGAAGTGTGGAACTTTTTTTTTTGAAAAGAAGGAAGAAAATGTTTATTGGATGCTTGTGAGGGGTTTTTTTTTTTGGAAAAAAAGCTTACATGAGTTCAAGGCGACGACACCATAAAGTGCCTATTGGAAGGTAAGGTTCCTTTTTTTAAAGCATTTCCCACACTCTCTCTCCCCGCAAACATATACCAACACCAGGGCAGAGGGTTTCATTTCATAAGCCCCCCTCATAGGTATGTTAACTCCCCGCCAGATGGAGGGCATTTTTTCTCTGTCTCCATACACATACACGCACATAACAACAACATGACAAAAAAAGTTAACGATTGATACAACAACAATGGCAGTCATTTCAGTAAGTGGTTTTGCTGTATGCATATTTGTAACATGTCGCCATTTTAACTGTGTAAAAAGTGAAAAAGTGGGATAACTTTCGTTATAGCTGACCGATTTGCATGAAAATTTTACTGTTTGATTCAGTTTCATGTAAAGTTTTGTTATAAAGTAGTCATAGGCTATTTGCACTGGTGGCTGTATGCATAATGTGACATACCGCCATTTTAACTGTGTAAAAAGTGAAAAAGTTGGATAACTTAAGCTATAGTTGATCGATTTGCATGAAAATTTTACCATTTGATTCGGTTTTATATCTAGTTTTAACATTGAGTAGTCATAGGCTATTTGCACCGGTGGCTGTATGCATAATGTGGCATACTGCCATTTTAACTTTGTAATAAGTGAAAAAAATGAGATAACTTCCGTCATAATTAACCGATTTGCATGAAAATTTTACCGTTTGATTCAGTTTTATATCTAGTTTTAACATTATAGCTATTTACACCGGTGGCTGTATGCATATTGCGACATGCCGCCATTTTAACTTTGCAAAAAGTGAAACAATGAAATAACTTTCGCTATAGCTGGTCGATTTGAATGAAAATTTCACTGTTTGATTCAGTTTTATGTAAAATTTTAACATTCAGTGGTCACAGGCTATTTACGTCGGTGGCTGTATGCATAATGTGACATGCCGCCATTTTAATTTTGTAAAAAGTGAAAAAGTGGGATAACTTCCGCTATAATTGACGGATTTGCATAAAAATTTCACTATTTGATTCAGTTTTATGTAAAGTTTTAACATTAAGTAGTTATAGGCTATTTGCACCGGTGGCTGTATGCATAATTTGACATGCCGCTATTTTAACTTTGTAAAAAGTGAAAAAGTGTGATAACTTTCGCTATAGTTGGTTGATTTGCATGAAACTTTCACTGTGTGGTTCAGTTTTATATCTAGTTTTGTTATAATGTAGTCATGGGCTATTTGCGCAGCTGGCTGTATGCATTTTTGTAACATGCCGCCATTTTAACTTTGTAAAAAGTGGAAAAGTGTGATCACTTTCGTTATGGTTGATCGATTTGAATGAAAATTTCACCATTGAATTCAGTGTGATGACTTAGTTTATACTAGTTTGCATCGATGGTTATTGGAATGGCGCGCGCCCACCATTCAAACATGTGTTTGAATTATTTTTTTAGGAACATATTACGTCAAACTATCGTTCAACAAGTTGTTTTACTATTGTACAACAATTGTTCAACAAGCTGTTGTTCAACATGTTGTTGAACAAGTTGAACATGTTCAACATATTCAACATGTTGTTTAACATGTTGTTCAACATATTGTAGTTCAAGCAAAAAAAAAACAAGACATATGTTGAATAGTTTTATTAATACACTTAAAAACACACATCTTAAATCTATACCAATATTATAACAAGTTCTTCAAAGAATGCATCGTTTCTTCTTATAGCCGCCTTTAGTGCCTTTGAATAATGTAACTCGTCAAAAATGCCAAACTTGTTAAAACTGCTGAAAGTTTTAACAAGTTTGGCATTTTTGACGAGTTACACACCATTTTTTTGATTACATCTAAGTAGCATAAAAGGAAGAGTGAGACATGCATTTCATCCATATCAAACAGCAATGAATTCTGCTGAGTCAGTTTTTTGGGGGATAAAGCGCGCGCCTGTTCGAATGACGTCATTATGACTTCATAATGACGTCATGATGACGTCATAAAGGCGTCATGACGTTAGACTTCTCTAAGCAGCATAACCCTAACCCTAGGCGTAGACAACATGTTGAACAACATATTGAACATGTTGAACTGGTTGAACATGTTGTTCAATATGTTCTTCAACATGTTGTTCAACAAGTTGAACATGTTCAACATGTTGTTCAAGAAGTTGTATATAAGGCTATGTTTAAAGGCTTTTTCATCATTTGAAAAGTGTATGTTGAACCCAAAGGATGTATAAATGCAACATTTGTTTGAAATCTTACAATTGGCCACAAAGTCTGAAAAGGCACTTAAAGGATGCTCACACTTCAGAGGAAGAAGAATAGGACATAGATATGGAAATTCCTGTAAAACTACCTATCACTGAAACTTTAGATGAGGCTTCTATGGAAAGTCAAAGCGTCAACATGACTGAAAAGAATGCACATGCTTGTACAGAATGTGGTGCGTTACACAACAGTCAAGAAACTTTGTTCAAACATATGGAACATTGTGGTGAGGGTGATGATGACAGCAGCTCTGTGAGTCAGAATCAGACTCTGAAAGTGAGTCAGAAACAGACTCTGTTTGGTATGATATGGTTCAAGAAGTCTACGATGAATATGATACCAAATTTCAAGAAAAGGTTTCAGAATATGAAGAACAAGGGCTTGAAGATGCACGTGAAATAGCAAGTGATGACTTTCGAGCCATTTATAAGCGTCGACTTAAACAACTGCTTATGAAATATACCCAACGTCTAGAACAAAACGAACATTATCAATCCATTTTAGAAGACTTTAATTACTTTGTTGATGAAAAACATTACGAGTATTCAAAGGCACTAAAGGCGGCTATAAGAAGAAACGATGCATTCTTTGAAGAGCTTCTAGATGAGGAGGAGGAAGATGAAAGCAGCGACGAAGAAAGTGATATGGATGACAGTGAACAGAGTGAAGCAGATGAAGAAAAATAGACTTATTTGACTAAACTTTATAATAAAGACTTTGTAAATCAACAAATGTTATAATATTGTTATAGATTTAAGCTGTGTGTATTTAAGTGTATTAAAAAAACTATTCAACATATGTCTTGTTTTTTTTTTGCTTGAACTACAACATGTTGAACAACAACTTGTTAAACAGCATGTTGAACAACATGTTAAACAACATGTTGAATATGTTGAACATGTTGAACATGTGCAACAACATGTTAAACATGTTGAACATGTTAAACTTGTTCAAAAACATGTTGAACATGTTGAACAACAGCTTGTTGAACAATTGTTGTACAATAGTTAAACAACTTGTTGAACAATAGTTTGACGTACTATGTTCCTAAAAAAATAATTCAAACACATGTTTGAATGGTGGGTGGGCGCGATTCCAATAACCATCGATGCAAACTAGTATAAACTAAGACATCACACTGAATTCAATGGTGAAATTTTCATTCAAATCGATCAACCATAACGAAAGTGATCACACTTTTCCACTTTTTACAAAGTTAAAATGGCGGCATGTTACAAAAATGCATACAGCCAGCTGCTCAAATAGCCCATTACTATATTATAACAAAACTAGATATAAAACTGAACCACACAGTGAAAGTTTCATGCAAATCAACCAACTATAGCGAAAGTTATCACACTTTTTCACTTTTTACAAAGTTAAAATAGCGGCATGTCAAATTATGCATACAGCCACCGGTGCAAATAGCCTATAACTACTTAATGTTAAAACTTTACATAAAACTTAATCAAATAGTGAAATTTTTATGCAAATCCGTCAATTATAGCGGAAGTTATCCCACTTTTTCACTTTTTACAAAATTAAAATGGCGGCATGTCACATTATGCATACAGCCACCGGTGTAAATAGCCTGTGACCACTAAATGTTAAAATTTTACATAAAACTGAATCAAACAGTGAAACTTTCATTCAAATCGACCAACTATAGCGAAAGTTATTTCATTGTTTCACTTTTTGCAAAGTTAAAATGGCGGCATGTCGCAATATGCATACAGCCACCGGTGTAAATAGCTATAATGTTAAAACTAGATATAAAACTGAATCAAACGGTAAAATTTTCATGCAAATCGGTTAATTATGACGGAAGTTATCTCATTTTTTCACTTTTTACAAAGTTAAAATGGCAGTATGCCACATTATGCACACAGCCACCGGTGCAAATAGCCTATGACTACTCAATATTAAAACTAGATATAAAACCGAATCAAATGGTAAAATTTTCATGCAAATCGATCAACTATAGCTTAAGTTATCCCACTTTTCACTTTTTACACAGTTAGAATGGCGGCATGTCACATTATGCATACAGCCACCAGTGCAAATAGCCTATGACTACTTTATAACAAAACTTTACATGAAACTGAATCAAACAGTAAAATTTTCATGCAAATCGGTCAACTATAACGAAAGCAATCCCACTTTTTCATTTTTTACACAGTAAAAATGGCGACATGTTACAAATATGCATACAGCAAAACCACTTACTGAAATGGCTGCCATTGTTGTTGTATCAATCGTTAACTTTTTTTGTCATGTTGTTGTTATGTGCGTGTATGCGTATGGAGACAGAGAAAAAATGCCCTCTATCTGGCGGGGGGTTAACATGCCTATGAGGGGGGGGGCTTATGAAATGAAACCCTCTGCCCTGGTGTTGGTATATGTTCGCCGGGAGAGAGATTGTGGGAAATGCTTTAAAAGAAAAGAACCTTACCTTCCAATAGGCACTTTATGGTGTCGTAGCCTTGAACTCATGTAAGCTTTTTTTTCAAAAAAAAAAACACCCTCACAAGCATCCAATAAACATTTTCTTCCTTCCTTTCAAAAAAAAGAGTTCCACACTTCAACGGAAGTCCGTTATTTCAAATCAAATTACGAAAACATAATGACGTTTTGTTTACGCACACTCTGCTGTGACGTTTACCCTTCATCATGACGTCATCCCAACACGGCGCACTCCATCCAAAAACTGAAGCAGATAGAATGACGTCAAAAACAGACAGACAGAATGACGTCACTTCCGATCCAGACAGTATGACGTCACTTCCGGTCCAGACAGTATGACGTCACAAAGTGGGCCAGAACTGTCGTTTTTATCCTACTGTATTATTCAAATATTTTAATATTTGAATTATATCCTGATATAGTAGTGAATTGGTTGTGCACATCAATTTTAATCAATGTGAAGTTTTCCCAAGAAAACATTGCGGCGAAAAAAAGTTTATTAAACTTGTTCATTTTTCCTGAAAACAGTGCAGGATACAGCAGGGACTTTCAGGATATACCTTCACATCTGGAAAATAATGGCCTAAATTGAAATCGGTTTGCATTATATGTGACCCTTGTGTGTCTCTTGCACAATTTTTTTCTTAATTATTACTCTTCGGCATTGAGTTTTCTTGTATCTTTATGCCTTGTACACAGTAAAGTATATAGCGATATTTTAGGGTTTTTGTCAGGCGATTTGTAGTAACTGTACTCATCAATTCCCAGGAACAATTGGACAAGACATAACAATAGATAACCTGGGTGTCTTTAGTTCAAGATTTTGGATAAAAAAAACAACTGGCAAAGTTTAATAGCGTTAGCATTAGGAAATCACTTTTAATGACTAATGTGACTGCAGTGCTGAATGTACTAAATAAACGGCTGACACTAGTGGCCAAGTAAACTATAATGGCGTTTATGATATTTTCTGCGCATGACATGCTTTCGTTTTCTGTGTATTTATTTTATCGGGAAATATGCAATGTTATCGAGTAACCCTTGGCCCTTAGCCCAAGATATTGTCAAGTGATTTCTATACATGGTATGGCGATAAGGCGGCATGACGATTGGGTGATTGTGTGCAAGTTATGAACAGAACTCAGGATTCTGCAGTAAATTATATTTTATGATTTCAAGCCGTCCTGTGAACACAAAAATAAACACGCAGGTGGGATTTTTATAAATTTCTTGTACCGCCAATGTTTAATTAATATATTTACAATTACTTAACATCAACACTATTACGTAACGTCAATACAATTACGTAACATCAATACAATTACGTAACATCAATAACGGATAGATGTACAACAATAAAGAAGAATTACATCACACATATTTATGAGAAAGAAAAAATAGAATTCACTGATCCAAAATTTGTCTGAGGGTCAAACAAATTGAAATCCCCACAGAAAGAACCCCACAGACAAACGGGATATCACACTGTGAAAGACGGTACGCGAAAATATTTATCAATAGCATTAGAACGCCACCTACCAATATGAGAAATGCGTGTTTTATTTAAACCTTTTTGGAGGCAATATGTAGGGGCACCTATTCGAAAGGAATGTGAAGTATAACCCTTACATGTACCAAGGGAGAGCATTAATGCCGATTTCAGAACGGTATTAAAAAGGATGGAGAAATAGGCTTTCCGCTTTTTAAAACAAAGAGAGAATCAACTTTCTGTGTACGAAGTTTTAAATAATTTGGCATCGCTTCAACAGGGCAAAAGGGACCAGGGGAAGAGGGTATATGTAAATCAAATTCTCTACCCTTACTATGCTTAAATTGTTCAAAGTGGATCCTTAAACCGACTGGTTTTCCTTCCTTTTAATTTTAATGTTATTAGCCAATAACAAATTTGGATTCTTGGCAGATGTGGGAGTGAATTCACCAACACGAAGAAAGGCATGAAATGCTAATAAAAATAAGGATTTAAATAAAGTAAGATTATAATATTCTAAATATAATAACTACATATAATAACTAAATGCATGGTCAATTTACATTTTGTTGTTTGATTATTTATAATGGACACAAGAGCCAAGTTGTCTGTGTGTAAAACCCCCTTTTTTTGTTTTTCAGTTTCTGTGAAAACAGGTGAATTGAAGAGAAAATTAAAAAACATAAGAACCATTGCTCCAGGATGAAATTTTGAGCTGCTTGGCCTTCTTATTGAGAGTCACAAAGCCACTGTGTGAAACATTAAGGCTAATGTCTTGTTCATCCGGGCTCAGCAACTCAACTAACGAAACGTACTGATCACGCTTAATTTTTTCAAGAAGGTTCCTGGAGACATGTAGATGCAGAGTACTGGAGGCTGAATTGAGAGGCTCACCTTCAAGGGATCGTCCGCATCCCGAAATAAAACTTCCAGGTCCTCGTCTTTGGTCTTCCTGATTTAATGTTTCCCGATTTGTGACCGGCGTTTGTGTCGAAATGGCCTCCTGTATAGCTTGGGCGATTACTGGTTTGGGCTGCTGGACGACTTCCTGGACAATGTCATCTTTTTTTTGTCTTCTTGGAGGAAGCAGCAGGTGCCTTAGATGCCTTTCGTTTTGGAGCCATATCTAAAGACAAGACAGGAAGAGGCGAAAAAAGTGTAAAATTGCTAAATAACTTAAGATAAACCTTAAGCAAATTTTTGTTTAAATAACATGATGCAAATATTGTTAATTTAATAACGAAATAGTGAAAAAATGAAGTTTCAGTAAAAAGTTAGGAAGTCATGCTTGGAGTTCAAAGTACATATTAAGATTGATTATGAAATCCAAACCGAGTCCCATTATTATTATTATTATTATTGTTATTATTATTATTATTATTATTATTATTATTATTATTATTATTATTATTATTATTATTATTATTATTATTATTATTATTATTATCATTATTATTATTATTATTATTATTATAATTACTTAATCGATGTAATTATAATGATGTAAGTAAAAGTAATAATAGGGAATCTAGTTTGGAGTTCTAGGTAATAAAATAAATAAATATGAAGTCCAAACTGAGTCCCGATATTTATAAAAATATTAATTGTTTGGTAATAAAAAATCTAAAATTCCGGTTTGGAACGAATAAATTAAATTAAATGCCCAAAGGGAGTTTCATTACATCAAAAAGATGTAAAATTTGTAAAATTACTCACTAGCGTTCAGCTGGAATTCTCCTGGTTCACAAATTATCCAAGGATTGCACGGAGCGTTAGGTAGATATCCTGGGTTATTGAAAAATAGTTACTTTAGTAACAGATCTTGTGATGACACAACAGAATCCTAATGACGACATAGAAGAATCCAATTTAAAACGTCACAGCAACACCTATACGAATATTCTTCCCAGTTTTAAGAAAAACACTTAAAATATCAGCAGTAATGTTTAAAGCGTCCCAGATGTATCCAGAATATAATATATAAGAACAAAAAAAACTAACAGAGATATTCCAACAAAATTTACACAAATTTATTTCTTAGCTTAATTATATAACATGTGTTACACGCGAGGAGGGTGACATGAATGATTTTGCTGAATGCTTAAGAGCTACCCTCATTGAGAACAGATAATTTTAAGACCAATCAAATCAGAGGGACGGCTTATTCATAAATCCGTCTAGGTCAGTTTGCGGACCTAAACGGCAATATATCCATAATACTTATCACTGGGGACTACCTGTTCCCTCTCTCCACTTTCGTTTTGTTTGGGTCGGTGATCAGGACAAGCAACCCGTCATGCTACCTCTCCCCCTATGATTGTGGTAAAAACCTTTTCGCAATTCATAATTCCTCTGAGGAAGATTCAGCGAATAATTTATCCAAACGCTCAGAAGGTTTTTTTCTGTTAACTTCCATTTCCAGAGATTTGTAAAGGGTGAAAGAGAACGGCGCGTTATTTCGGGCATTACGGCAATGTTATTTCAGGTGTAAGTATCTGAGAAATTAAAAAAAGGTTTTTAAATCCCAAAATATCTGAATAATCATTGAGATTCTGAGTGCACATTTGCATGCACTTTAACAACACTATTATGCTGTATATTATTAGTATTCAGCACTTTTAGCACGAAGGCGGTATCCACCCTTAGTTTCACTTGTATGAAACCATTTTCGTGTTAGGGTGTATCTATGAAAAGCTAGCACAAATCTAGATCACGCTCTAGGTCACACCGTTTACATTCGGGTAATAGGAGCAGTAAATCTAACAGATTTCATAGATCTCAATTTTGGGATAGGAAATCTCACAAATCATACAAATCCAAGCGTCCTCGCAGAGCGTCATCGCCTTCTACAGGCAGCAGATCTTCAATGTCGAAACTGTCTAACAAATTCCACTCTCGCTCTAATTAATTCAGGGCACAGTATTTGGTTTATGCAGATGGCTCAAGACAGGGATTATAAATCACTATTTTGTATGGTCCTGGATCGGCTTCCTCGTGATCTCGGGATAAAGAAGAATTTCAACATTTACCTGAAATAGTGAGAAGACAAACCTGGCCACGTTCTGGAGACGAATGTGTTAACCAGTTTTCCTTTGCGGCCTCTGAAATTAATGGTTGTATAGCAAAAGATGATACAGTTTGCTAATAGTGGCACTGGCATCACTAGGCCCAATTCACTCAATGGTGAGAATTTTTCTGATGGTGAAATGAAGGACTAAAAAAGAAGAAAAAGTGAAGTAGGTATTCTTATAAGGCATCAATCTAAAATGTTAAAGAAGGAATTTGTAATTTCGGATGAACACAATGAGAATTTACATCTCCAGTTTTTTTCTCGACCAAAAAGTTCAGATGGATTGCGCATAAAACTAAATATAAAGGAATTCAATAACTTAATCGAAAAAAGACATTTCAAAATGCAAACCTTAAACTCTTCAATTCAACTAATGGCACGAAGTGCTTTCATGCAAAGCGACAGTTTTCTTACGGATCCAAATTTTCAAAACTTTTCCAAGATGTCATTTTATGGCAATGGTTGGTTTAAATGCCGGTTTTGTTCTAAATCTGGAAGGATTCCGTTTTGATACCAAGCCAAAGATTGGTGTATTTAGGTTTTATATTAAACACGATTGACATGACAGTATGAGTAACATCAGAAAAAAGTCTGAAAATGACAGAAATTATTGTTCATGTTTTGGGACAACATGAGATAGGTTTTGAAACACTGGCAAAACTTGTGGGCAAATCTGTCTCTGCATGTCCTAGTGTGAAATACGCCAGTTGCGTTATCGAGACTTGACATAGAGAAAAGGACACTTTGTGTAAATTTAGATGTATGCATATTTGAGATACTGGCCTAGTGCTAAAACATTAGAAGAAATTCATCCTCCAAATCAGTTTACATTGAAAATACTATCTTTAAAATTGGTTGTTATTGGCATTACTGACAGCACAGAGAACTCAGGGATTGCATATGCTACAGGCCAAGTTCTAACTTTTGTAAATTCAGGTGTACAGGTAGATCTGTCTGGGATATTGAGGCTGTCAAGATCTGGACGCCATTTAGATCCATGTTTCTTATGAATTTCGTGAGAATCACAGGCCGTGTTCAGTAATATATTTGAATCATTATATTTGTCAAACTAAGTATTTAAGGTGTCTAAAGTGTTTGTTTATTGTACAAAGAACCGTCCAAATCTATATCTAAAGATACTCGATCCAGATGGTTTTGCACGCCTCTTTATATGTGCGGTGCTGATGTTAGTGTTTTAAACCGGAGGAGTACAGGGAGACTTCGAGCAGTAAAGTCGTTCAGTTTGCCCCAGTCTAAATATTAGCACTTCATGGTGGTCAAACACGTTTCCAAATTTGCTATGCAAGATGTATTAAGACAAGTTGTGATGAATTAATTTAACACTTGAGAAGCCTTTGGCTTGCAAGAGTTATATGAATTTGTGCGAGCAGCCGTTCGTCCTTTTTTTCTTCTTGACAGTTTTTTCCGATTTTTTGTGTCTTCGTCTTCTCTGACACTATGGGCCCTAGGACCATTAAACTTGGGACTTATGAAGAACTTGATCTGAACGTGTGCATGTCACTTTTTATTTCCTCTTCGATTTCGTTTTATTTGTTAAAACGCCATGTGAAAAGGATGTATTTTTGCAAGAAAATCAGTGCATTTAACGTACATCACATAACACAGCTGCTGAGCTTTATGCGGGCTCTTACTGCGTAAATAGATAACAAGGCGTATGATTGATCAGTCAATAAAACCTTAAGCCAACAAAAACCAAACACTACTCGGATTATACGACGTATTCAAGCTGTGTTGCTTGCAATATATTATTCAAGAAACAACCCATTGAAGGAAGTATCTTTGCGTTTTAATTTTTGTCAAGTGTTTTAGCATTTCGCTAGCGAAACAAGGTTTTAGTTTGTATTTATTTTTCAGTATTGAATATTTTGTTCATGATAAATTTGTTTTATTTTGATCAGTGATGATGATGGTCGTTGAATGATGTTTGTCTCTGTTGTTAGTTAAGGTTTATTAGCCAAATAGCTGAAATGATGTGTAAATTTTTAGGGAATATTGTTCTTGGTTAACAAACCTGTTTAAATGAATTCGTGTTACAGTCTTCTGGCTCCCAAATCCCGAAATAGAAGAATTAGCAGAGTGCTTCTTCAGGAAGATGGCAGACATGCCCTCCCTCCCATGCGCTACTTAGAGGCGCAGTTATTGTGACAGGACATAGTTTAAGTTAAATAAATGAGTAGTTGGAAAACGACAGTTTTGGAACAGGAAGTGACGTCGTAATGACGTCATACGATTTTCCAGAACTGACATGACAGTTTTGGAACAGATGGCGATTGATAGAGCGCGCGCCCGTGTCAATGACGTCATCATGACGTTATCATGACGTTATCATAACGCCATAATGACGTTATGAGTCATGACATCATACTAAGACTCTGCTAAGCAACATAACTCTAAGTCCTGTCACTCGTCGTGACGTCATCAGTCTCGTGACCTGTCAATCATCATCAGTCACTGACCTGTCAATCATCAGTCATGTGACCCTAACCCTTTATGAGGAATGTTTTCCGAACATTAACCTTACGTCCCGCGTGGCTCACTTGGTAGAGTATGGGACTCGTAAGCGGACCCATGGTCGGCAGGTTGGTGGATCGATCCCGCCCTCGGGCAACACTTTCACCTTCTGTATATCATACCTTCAGACACCCCCTTAGGCTATAATGCATACATTCATCACGCACTCATTCATAGCGCACATTTGTCATACACGTTCCTCACGTACTCATTCATAATGTACTCATTCAAAGTACTCATTCAGAATACACATTCACAATGCACTCTATGGTTTAAGGTTAGGCTGCCCATACCGGGGCTCGAACCACCAACCTTCCGGGCATGGGTCTGACCAGGAGTCCCACGCTCTACCAACTGAGCTATTCCTGACTGAACAAGAATGTATTGTAAAAACATGCCATATAAGGCTATAATGCACACATTCATGTCTGGTCCAAAAACCCCCATGCTATACTAGTGGGAAAATGGTGGTTCTAGACCAACGTTAACAAATGTAATTTTTGAAAAACATATGATGTGTAAAATAAGTTTTAGCATTTTCCCATGCTACTTATTCGAATGTTCTGTAGTTATAGTAGTGGGAAAATGGTGGTTCTAGACCAACTTAAACAAATTTAATTTTGAAAACATATGATGTATGTTTGACATAAGATATGTTTTTTTTTGTTTTTTTTTTTTGGTGAGAAGTGCACTCCATTGAAACATGTATTCGAATGGGAAGCCCCATTCAAAGACGTGTTCGAATGCCGAGTCCCATTCGAAACACGTGTTCGAATTATTTTTGGAACATATTACGTCGTGGTATTGTTCAACAATTTTTTGAACAAGTTCAACAATTGTTCAACAAGTTGTTCAACATGTTAAACATGTTAAGCAGTCGCCCCCCCCCCCAGGACCCAAGCACAATTTTTATTAACCTATCAAAATGCATTTTTACATGTTTTGAAGGTCAAAAATTACCAAAATGGCAAAATGTTTTCTTGAAAGGCCGAATGGCCGTGTTGCTTGCTATTAGCTTAGACCGTCATTAAAAGTAGTCCAGAGTAAAGCTATTGTTTTTTTTTTTTTGTTTTTTTTTTTTTTTTTTTTTTATGCTAACAATCACAAATCGACAAATGTAGAATTGCAAGAAATTTGACATTTTAGCTTAAAATTTAGGAGTGCCATGCAACTGCTACATGCTCAGGTTTTAAAGACCGTCATTGAATGCGGGACACGGTAAAACCACTGTTTGCGAAATAAATTGTTATTTCCCACCTAATTATGTATTTTTGCATGCTTTGAAGAAAAAAATCACAAAAGTGACAAATTGGGAAACTTTTAGGAACGTAGAATTTATAGCAATTACTGAACGGCAGGAATCCCAACAAAACCAGATGCTACATGCAGCTGACTCTGCCTTTAAAGGGCCGTCATTTGCAGTAGCTGCGGTTTTAATTAATCTGGTGGAACACATTTGGACATTTTTTAAAGGGGGTGTACAAGACAAATGTAGCCGGACAACCGCCGCCTGGACAACTGCTGCTGACCGATAACTGTTGTTGGCCAATAACTGCTGCTGACCGATAGCTGCTGCTGACCGACAACTGCTGCTGACCGATAATTGCTGCTGACCGATGGCTGGTGCTGACTGATAGCTGCTGCTGACCGATAGCTGCTGCTGACCGATAACTGCTGCTGACCGATAACTGCTGCTGACCGATAGCTGCTGCTGACCGATAATTGCTGCTGACCGATAATTGCTGCTGACCGATGGCTGTTCCTGACCGATAACTGCTGCTGACCGATAGCTGCTGCTGACCGATAACTGCTGCTGACCGATAACTGCTGCTGACCGATAGCTGCTGCTGACCAATAACTGCTACTGACCGATAACTGCTGCTCACCGATAGCTGCTGCTGACTGATAGCTGCTGCTGACCGATAGCTGCTGCTGACCCATAGCTGCTGCTGACCGAAAGCTGCTGCTGACCGATAGCTGCTGCTGACCGATAACTGCTGCTGATCGATAGCTGCTGCTGACCGATAACTGCTGCTGACCAATAGCTGCTGCTGACCGATAGCTGCTGCTGACCGATAACTGCTGCTGACCGATAACTGCTGCTGACCGATAGCTGCTGCTGACCGATAACTGCTGCTGACCGATAGCTGCTGCTGACCGACAACTGCTGCTGACCGATAACTGCTGCTGACCGATAGCAGCTACTGATCGATAACTGCTGTTGACCGATGGCTGGTGCTGATCGATGGCTGGTGCTGACCGATAACGGCTGCTGACTGATAGCTGCTGCTGACCGATAACTGTTGCTGACCGATAACTGCTGCTGACCGATGGCTGCTGCTGACCGATAACTGCTGCTGACTGATAGCTGCTGCTGACCGATAGCTGCTGCTGACCGACAACTGCTGCTGACCGAGGGCTCCTGCTGACCGATAATTGCTGCTGACCGATAGCTGATGCTGACCGATAACTGCTGCTGACCGATAAATGCTGCTGACCGATAGCTGCTGCTGATCGATAACTGCTGCTGACCGATAGCTGCTGCTGACCGATAGCTGCTGCTGACCGATAACTGCTGTTTACCGATGGCTGGTGCTGATCGATGGCTGGTGCTGACCGATAACTGCTGCTGACTGATAGCTGCTGCTGACCGATTACTGCTGCTGACCGATAACTGCTGCTAACCGATGGCTGCTGCTGACCGATAACTGCTGCTGATCAATAGCTGCTGCTGACCGATAACTGCTGCTGACCGATAATTGCTGCTGAACGATGGCTGCTGCTGACCGATAGCTGCGGCTGACCGATAACTGCTGCTGACCGATAGCTGCTGCTGACCGATAGCTGCTGCTGACCGACAACTGCTGCTGACCGATAGCTGCTGCTGACTGATAGCTGCTGCTGACCGATAACTGCTGTTGACCGTTGGCTGGTGCTGATCGATGGCTGGTGCTGACCGATAACTGCTGCTGACCGTTGGCTGGTGCTGATCGATGGCTGGTGCTGACCGATAACTGCTGCTGACTGATAGCTGCTGCTGACCGATAACTGCTGCTGACCGATGCCTGCTGCTCACCGATAACTGCTGCTGATCGATAGCTGCTGCTGACCGATAACTGCTGCTGACCGATAATTGCTGCTGACCTATAGCTGCTGCTGACCGACGGCTGATGCTAACCGATAAATGCTGCTGACCGATAACTGCTGCTGACCGACGGCTGATGCTAACCGATAAATGCTGCTGACCGATAGCTGCTGCTGATCGATAGCTGCTGCTGACCGATGGCTGCTGCTGACCGATGGCTGCTGCTGACCGATGGCTGCTGCTGACCGATAACTGCTGCTGACCGATAGATGCTGCTAACCGATAAATGCTGCTGACCGATAACTGCTGCTGACTGATAACTGCTGCTGACCGATGGCTGCTGCTGACCGATAACTGCTGCTGACCGATAACTGCTGCTGACCGATAACTGCTGCTGACCGATAACTGCTGCTGACCGATAGCTGCTGCTGACCGATAACTGCTGCTGACCGATAGCTGCTGCTGACCGACGGCTGATGCTAACCGATAAATGCTACTGACCGATAACTGCTGCTGACCGATAGCTGCTTCTGACTGATAGCTGCTGCTGTCTGTCTTAACAACCACCGAAGCTTGCACCTGTATAATCCATCACAGGCCGGAGTCAAGAAATTAATCAACGAACATTATTCAGGCTTCTTTGGATTATCATCAATTGCATCTTTTGCTGTTTTTTAATCCATCACACAGTTGTGAATTAGGTTTTAACTGCATTTAACTGAATCACAATATACCCTGCCCCTGCAGCATAATCCACTACAAGTTGTTGACAATAGAAAAAAGAAACATCAGAATCCATTACAACTTGTTGACAATAGAAAAAGAAACATCAGAGACCGGAGAGAACACAACATTGAGAACGTGTACTGCAAGTTTAAATTACTAAATAAAAATTGCAATAAATCAGTTTTATTTTTTGTTAGTTTTTTTTCATTCGCGGGATATGTCCTAGGTCGGGAAAAGTCCTCCGCGGGAAAAGTCCCCGCGGGAAGAGTCCCCGCGGAAATGTCCTGTTTCCTGATCTCGTGTAATTATGAATGAAATACAGTAGCCCAGTAAACATTCTACGGTCCAACCAACGTCACATTGAGGTTACGTCGTCCATTCGATCTAACCACAACGTCAACTGTGCTTATACTTTTGTTGTGATTGGTCGCAACCACAGATAAACGTCTTCTCAACGTCCACAAGGTTGAATAGATGTTGAGTATACAACGTTGTTTAGACTTTCGACTGCAACAAAAACGCAACTATCTCTGCTCTCTAATCAACGTCTTTGATGCAACGTTGGACAGACATAGGAAAACCAAACTTTGGATTGACGTCGGACACCGAACTAAATACAACCTCCTAGTGCTACCCCCTTGTGGTAGCCGTGAAAAGTCAGTTCAAAAAGAGACAAAGAGTACGTAACATGTGAGAATTTTAACCAACTGAAGAAAAATATTAATGGAAGTCGACTTCATACGTTGTTCTGCCTGACCGGATGGCTCAAGGGTGGGGGTACTGTGACTGAGGGGGGACCACACCATTCTGATGGCTGTAGCGATGGTAATTTCAGATTAATATTTTCCCGGTGTCTGGAGATAAACGTTGTTTCCACTTCCATAAACACCCAAAACCCGACGTTGGGTGCGACGTCTCTACAACGTTGACATGTTTTGGGCCAGCAGTTATCCACCAGCGGCACTTGCCCACCGGCGGCTGTCCTAGACCCGTTTTTAGTGGCTTAAAATGACATGGAATTGTAGCCAGGCTTGTAAAACACAGAAAAAAAAATCACATACAACTCAGGCGTGATTAAGCATTAAGATCAAGGCTGATTTAGCCACGCATTGGATGTAATCCACAGAAAACTGTATGGGTGCATTTTACAAGAACCCATCATTTATGCCACTACTGTATAATGTACCCAAGTGAATAAAAAAGCATTGCGAACTTACAAGCTTGAGAAGTACGAAGGCGCATTAGACGAAAGTCGATTACACAGTTTCAGAAAGTGTATCGAAAGCTCACTATTCCGATAGTGGTAAAGAAACATGATTTAGCATTTGTTGCTTCTGCCTGATGCTATGTATTACGGCTGGCAAATTTAGAAAATAATCGGTGTCGGTTACCGTGGGTTTTGTCAGTCGGTGACAGCGGTCAGTGCCATTTGAGGTGTGAATCCAGTAAAAGCATTATGTATGCTGGGGGAGAAGCGTGATTTCTGTCTCCGCTTCGAAAATTTTGCACATAGATACCCCTCCCCCCCCCCCCTCAACAATTATATCTATATTTACAAAACAGTAACATGTTCACACCGATGGAGCTATTCAGAAACTATCTGGATCGGATCGTCAACCCTTTTTCGCTGTGTGGGAGGAGGGGCTGAAATAATGACTGAAAGGAAGCTTGTAATAAAATTGTCGCAAATGGCTTGAAAGTTACAGCTTTTTTTGGCAGCGGGCTTGGATGAGAAAATTTAGCGACATGCCAACCCCACTGCCGGTATGAGCTTTCTCCGAGTCTAGGCCCAACCCCCCCCCCCGACTAAAACCCCCCGACGGCCTAAACCCCCCCCCCCCCCCCCGATCCAAAACTCCCCCGTTCTCAAAGAAAATGTGTAATGATAATTTGTTCTGGTGCCTCTTTTTGCACTCGTACGAAACATAGCCATTTGCTAGATTTTTTTGCTTTACGTAGAAATGCCCTTGGTACAATATCTTTGGATTCCCTTTAGCAGATGTGATGTATTCCATGATGGTAGCATGATTTTTCACAGCAATCTGGGTCACTAAATTGCCCATTCAAGTGAATCACAATGGATATAAGTCACATCTACCGCAAGAAAAATTGTAATTCGTAAACTCGACTGATCTCGCAACCGGAATATGAATTGCAATTTTTAATGTGTACACACTCATCAATCGTAAGAGCAATTGCAATTGTAGTGATGATCAATTCCTTCAGTGGTTCGGAAATTGCAATTTTAAACGCCGTGTGGTCTCTTCAATGGACATTTGAAGTGTAATTAACAACGTGGATGTATCGCAATTACAAAATATAAAATAGACCTGAGAACCGAGCGGTTTTGGGTCGGAGGGGTTTAGGCCGCCGGGGGGTTTTAGTCGGGGGGGTTTTGACGGGGGGTTAGGGCCGGGGGGGGGGTTCGGTCGGGGGGCTTTGGGCCTGTTCCCGCTCTCTCCCGCTTCCTCAACTAACAGTTATTATATGTCAGTCTGCCATTGTTTATTTCACTTGGAAACTTCGTTTCCAATGGGGAACAAGTTTGTAGTTATTTTGGAAGCTTAGGCCCTTTTTCAGTTTTTTATATCTTTTTTCTTTTGAATTGTTTCCAGAAAAAACCCACATGCATTATTTGGTGTTGGCAGACGAAATCTGGTGAACGTACTACTTTTCATAATGGTTTCAAGGAAACTCCTCCTAGGCTGTGAATCGGAGGCACTTGAAATCTGGTGCTAATAAAGATAGTAATAGTATGGGATGCCGTTTTAACATTTAATGCTTATTTTTGATATCAAAATGTTATTAAAGATATCAATGAATCAATGTGGATCTCATTAATTTATATTTTGCTATCAATAATTGAATTTTAGATGGCAAAAATTTATTTTTGAGATTTTTAAATTTTTAAAAAATTTTAAAAATTAAAAAATCTTAAGGGAGACAAAGATTTATATAAAATGTAATGATTCTTCAATTAAATTTTGGAGATGAATTGTTGATATCAATAATAGCAACACAATTTTTGATCTCAAGAATTGCTTCTTTTTTGTACAGTAAAAAATTAAAAGAAAGACAAGAATCAGTCATTAAATCATTCACAGATGTGTGAGGCAGAATTTTTATAGAAAAAATAGACTGATATTTTGATTTCAAAAATCAATTTTTGAGGTCCAAAAATCATTTTCAGATTTCAAAATACAAATTAAAAAGGTCTCAGTTTAAAAATGATGGTATCTGAAATATATTCTTGATATCAATAAATGGAAAATAAATTATTGAGGTCAAAATTGATATTTTGCTATCAAATATTTCAATTTTGCAATCAAGAATTGAAGTTTTGATATAAAAAATCGATTTTAGATATCAGTAATCATTTTCATATCAATAAATATTTCTTGATATCTCTAAGTATTTATTGATATCAAGAATTATTTTTTGAGATCAAGAATGCAGTTAGAGATATCGATAATATAATTACAGATAGCAAAAATTAATTCTTGATATCAAAATATGAATTTTTAGATCAAAAATTAATTCTTGAATCAAAAATCAATTTTGAGATTAAAAATTAATTCTTGGCATCAATATTTCCATAATAAATGTTAAATTGGCATTCCTTAATACAAGGTTTCACTGAAACCGCAAATGTGTTCGAGCGTGATAAGAATATCAAACCGAGATCTCACGAAAAGTTGTCAGAAAAAAGGCTCAGATCTCAATTTAAGCATAAATGTTTCGAGTAAGGAGTAACCTCGCAACCTAAATCTTGACCTCGAGGGTCAAAATCAAAGATCACGTAACCTTGTTTAGCGTTAACAATGGGATGACTTATCCGGAAAACCGCTAGGGATGACGATTTTCAACTTATTTTAGTTCCTTTAGGCCTAAAAGATATTGCATAAGAGGTATCTCGGTAACCTTGACTCCGGTCCTAATGTAACACATACATTTTCTCTTGCGGTTTTTCCAAATGTGCCGGTCTAGTTCAGTTCATTTATTCCCACTTGCAAACTTCGTTTGCAAATGGGAATAAGTTTGTAGTTTTTCTCGAAATTTCTGCCCTTTTTTTCCTTTTTTTTCTCTTTTTTTTCCGTCACGGAGGTTTCCAGAAAACTCCTCCTACGCTATTTAACGTAGGACGATAAAATTTGGCACAGTGATAGAGGGTGACAAGATGTCGTCAAATCCGCAAAATTTTTTGACCTTGACCTTGAAGGCCTTAATAACGTTACATAAGAGGTACCTCGGTGACCTTGACCTTCTGGGTCACGGTCAAGGCCAAAAACCGACAGTTGACTATTATCTGGAAAACGGTTAGAGATAGAGCGATTTTGAGCTCATTTTCGACCCTTTGGGCCTAAACAACGTTACATAAGAGGTACCTTGGTGACCTTGACCTTCTGAGTCACGGTCAAGGTCAAAAACCGGAAGTTGACTATTGTCTCGAAAACGGTTAGAGATAGAGCGATTTTGAGCTCATTTTCGACCCTTTGGACACTATATGTGGGTAATTCTTGCCAAGTTTCAGCCTAATCCAACAAATTCTTTCGGAGATATAGCAACAATATGGTAAAAAAAGTTAAAAATCAAAAATTAAAAAATTCGCCAAAAATACATTTTCAGCGGAAATGAAACAAGTAGGTGTTTGTGAAACACAAGCAGGCCCCAACCGCCCCCCAAATTCATAGGGATATAAAGCGATGACGGACGGACAGACGGAAACCCCAAACCTATAGGCCCCAATCCGAAGGGTTGGGGCCTTATAAATGCAATGATAAGCTTATTAGATGTTTTATGGTTTTGGACAGGTTTGAACGTTTTGGTCAGTTTTAGACGTTTTTACATGGTTAAGAACCAGTTTTAGACCATGTCCTGTCCAAAATACTCTTTCGACGATCCAAAACCCAACACTGCTGAGAAGTATCCTTTCGACCTAGGTGAAACTCCAAAAACTGAGCAAACAGTGGTTTGGCAACTGAATAGTCATTGTTGTTGCAGGCGATAATAGGGTATTCTATGTCCTGAATAAGAAAACATTTATTTTTCTTAGTAAAAAACCGTTGTTTGACCATAAATAGTGTGCTTCGTAATGTATATTGCGCAATTTATGCGACTCACCCTTCGCAAAATAGCGTCATTGGCAAGAGTCGTGCGCCGACCTTTGACAATTGACATCATTGCCAGTTCTATTATCGAAACTATGACTCTTGCTTGTCAAAGAAAGACCGTAAGAGTCATCTAGAACTATTTTGAAAAGCCCTTGCCGTCTTCCTACGACAGAAGAGTCCTAGGTCCTACAAAAGAACATGCCATTGATGTTAATTTTGCCAAACTCGGAAAAAGCTAGCTCCAAGAAGTGGCCCGCTGCTGAAGTTCGACGAACCGCTTAAAATCTTCGCTATATAATGATATGCAAGTCAACTGCACTCACTTTGTGGCACCGCTCTGGTGATCTCCCGCAATAATTAACATATGTTTGTATATAAGGAGATAGTTTATTACGTGAAAAAGTAACAATAATTTTTGCAATTATCCACCAAAAAACTTTTAAACCAACAATTCAAAAAGAATGGAAGAAAATAAAAAAATTAATTATTATGGGTGTACAAAATACATTTATATCTATTCTGCACCTATCAACTATTTTTGGTATATACTTTACCGATAATCTATAACCCAATTATGTAAATTTTTGGTCGCGTGACTTTGGTCATATGATATTTAAAGACCGGAATGTAAACAAAAATTTGACAGGTGAGTGCGGAAGCTAGCTTTTCTGCACTTAAATAAAGAAATAAAAGATATGCACGTAGCTCTGACAAACAGAGATACGATGTTATTTTAGTCAGGGCTGGCTCGAAGCTAAGTAAAGTCATAGCTGACTCGGCGCTGAGAAAAAGCCTGCCTGTTCGAACCTCGTTGTCCTGGAGCATGCGAGAAAAGATCCAGAGCCTCGGAAGTTGATATGAATGGCCATTTCTACATAAAACTTAGTTCCAAGAAGCGGTACTCTACAGAGTTTCAAAGCCTCGCTATAAAACGATAAGCAAGTCAACAGCTCGCTCTGAGGCACACCTGTGTGCGATTCAACGACCCATAAGTTCAGGGTGCAACATAAGCAAAATTTTTTACTCGCCAGCTTGGCGAGTAGATTTTTTTACTCGCCAAATGCAATTTCTACTCGCCAGCTTGGCGAGTAACTTGTTTTACTGGCCAAAAAAAAACTTCATGCCATGTATAATAAAATGTAGAATTAATTTAATTAACGTTTTATTTCGCATCTTAAATACAAAGTTATTCTTTTCACATTTGTTCTTGTTTATCACAAGGCGAAAAGTCATAAAAATTCGAGTTCATTATTCAGTGTCGGCGTCGTTCTCGAATTGACTTGGCACAGTGGCTTCTTTCGGCATTCGTCTCTTCGCCGACTTAAGCCAAAATCCGACTGCCCCTTTTGGATCGAATACTGAAATCTCTTTACTAAGAAGGGGAATAGTCAATCTGTCGCCAAGATTTTCTGATTTCATTCTCGCCCTAAACTTTGTTTTTGTCCTTTTCATTAATGAGAAGCCGCGTTCATTCTCGGCGCTACTTGCAGGCAAGGACAAAACCAGGAAAATAGCATGAAATTTCTACTCGCCAGCTTGGCGAGTAACTTTTTTTCTACTCACCATCACAATTTTTACTCGCCACTGGCGAGTTGGCGAGTACTTATGTTGCACCCTGTAAGTTTTTACTGGCATTTACTAAAGGCCCTAAAAGAACAACGGTAATGATATACAAGTTCTGTGTTACGCTTTCTTTAAAAGAAAGTAACACGGAAATAACTACAATTCTCCTGCAACAATTGACATTTGTTTGTATACAGGGAGCGTACTTTATTACGTGAAAGAGAAACAATAATTTTTGCAATTATCCACCAAAAAATTTTTGAATTGATATTTCAAAAGGAACGTAAAAAATAAAACGTCAAATATTGTAGGTGTACAAAATAAATTTATACGTAATTCTGCATCTATCAACTATTTAATATGTATTTTACAAATAAACTATAACCTCTTTATTTAAATTTTCGGTCCCTTGACTTTGGTCACGTGACATTTAAAGGTCAGAATGTAAACAAACATTTGACGGGTAGGTGGGGAAGCTAACTTTTCTGCACTTTTATGAACAAATAAAAGATATACAGCTCACTAAAAACTGTACCTGTTTTACAAAAAGGGCATATTGGACAACTTTCTGTAGGTAGTTCAATAATAGGGGTTGGTATGCAGGATTCGTGCCTCAGAAAATATGAAATTGACCCCTATTAGTGGAGCAATAGAAGACTTCGTAGCTCTGACAGAGAGATGTTTGATGTTATACAAGTCAGAGCTACCCGGAGCTACGCTGGGACTACTTATACGTACTCGTAGGCACTTGGTAGTAGCGTCAGTCTGTAACCTCCTGTTTAAGACTTGTATAAACGCTAGCGTTGTTTTAGGTTTACCTTATTTCTATTATCGCCTCAAGCTTGTGCATAAGCTGCCCTGTGTCAGTTTCGCTGGCCATTTCTATTTCTTTCGTCGTCGTCGGGGTACGCTTTCAGAGCAAAGATCTACACGTTTCTATACAGATTCTCTCCACCTAGTAAGGTTTTGTGCCAATTTTTTTGCTTGTGAGATTGAGTAGATTCCTTTATTTTGTAAATCACGTTTTATCGTTGACAGGTACTTTTTTTGTCTTCCTGGATGTCTTTTTACTGTTTCAGTTGCTTTCTCGTCGTCGTCGTCGGGATACGCTTTCAGAGCAAAGCTCTATACGTTTCTATGCATAATCTCTCCACCCAGTACGGTTTTGTGCTAGTTTTTGGGCTCGTGGTATTGAGTAGATCCCTTTATTTTGTAGATCGCGTTTTATCGTTGACAGATATGTTGTTTTTTTGTCTCTCTGGAGGTCTTTTTACTGTTTCAGTTGCTTCTTTAAGAGCTCTACTTGCTGGTGTAGTTTCAGGCAATCTACAGACGTGTCCAAAGAAATTCCAGCGACGTTTTCTGATTATAATTGACCATGGTATTTGGTTTGTCTTTTTATACAGTTCTTCGTTACTAATCCAGTTTCCAGCGCTATATCTGATTGATAATGTAGTTCTTAGAAGTTTGCGGTGAAAAATATCTATTTCTTGTTCTTGGCATTTAGTGAGACCCCATACTTCACTGTTGTATAGGAAGATTGATTCGATTAATGCGTTGAAAACTCGGATCTTGACATGTAGATTTAGTTGTTTCGAGATTAATACAGTTTTCAACTTATTAAAAGCATTATTAGCTAGTGTTTTTCTTCTTTTTATATCTTCTTCCGTTCCAAGTAAACTGCCCACTAGTTTACAGCTTTTCCACTCAGTGCTACCGCCTTTACAAACAGTGTATTTTTCTGTTTTACTGTCATTTATTTGAAGATTTCTGTTTTCAGTTGCTTTCTCCGTCTTTTAAAGCGCCTTTCCGGAAGTTTAGATCTATAATGTAAATGTTCAGGGCCGTTTCAGGACCAGAGCCGTTTTAAAACGGCGCCGGTGCCATTTTGGGACCGTCCGCAATTCGGCACCAGCGCCGTTTTAGGACCATTATTACCTTTCATCTGTCCTGGCCAATCAAATTACATTAGCCATTGTTTTACTCATAGAATGTCCAATAAAATTGTGTTTTTACTGATTTGCTCAACAATTTTACTCAAGTCTACTCATAATCACCTAAAATGGGTGAATATAAGGGCTTCACTAGTTTCGATCTACAGATACTTAAAAAGCTATTAACATGCGGTAAAATGGATAAATTTAAAGAAAAATGTCACGAAAAAATAAAAGAACTTGAAACCTCAAAAACGTCCAAAGTTATCAGTCGTGAGAAATATGACAGGGTAGTAAAAGTACTTAAGAATGAGGAAACAGACAAACGTGTCAAGTCTCGAATTAAGTCAAAGGGCTACAGACTGGTAACAATTCCAGACTTGGGACTAGTTGATGTTTTAGTAAAACCTGAAAAACCCGAGGATAAGTCAGAGTCAGAAAAGAAGGAGAAGACTCTTGTCAGTTGAACTTTAACAATCCGAAAGAACATTTGAAACAGTGTTTAGAGAATGGTTCTATTTCAAGTTTTCCAAGCGAAATTTGTTTGAGACAAAACACGATTCTAGCCAAAGTAAACATAAATGTACACTGCACTTGCAGAATGGTGGACGATGGTTCCTTAATGGTAAACTGCGACAAATGTCACAGCTGGTTTCATGGTGTTTGTGTCAGTTACGATGAGATGCAAGCAGAAGAGAATTGGTTTTGCAATAATTGTTAAACTGTTTGGTATCAAATTGCAATTAAGAATACATTTTCCTTTAAATTATCATCTGACGCGAATTGGTAATTTAGAATTGTAATTGTAATTCAATCGAAAACTGAATTGTAATTAATAAATGCAAGTTTCTCTGCATGTAGCTGTTTGATACAGAATTGTAATTAAAACGTGACTTTTGAGTTCTAATAAGTATTGTAAATAGTTGATTTTTTACTGGGGGAAATATATATATAAGAAAAAACAAAAAGGATCTAAGCGGTTTCGAACTCCAGACTTTGTGTTCACGTGCCTGCATGCTGACCTCTACTCCACGGGCATTAGTGGGCTGATGGAGAAACAAAAATGTATTTAAATATTATTTTCTTGGGTACTCTTTTTTTCATGTATTTTTAATAAATTAATTTAGCAATTAGTTTTAACTGACTAGTGTGTTTTTAGTTAATTGATTAGTTAATTATAATTCTTTAATTTCACTAACTGTTAGTAAAGTAAAAGAGCAATTGAAATTATATCGGACCTGGAGGGACTCGAACACACGACCAGCAGTATACAAGACAAACCCTCTAGCGACAGAGCTATATAGGCTTCTGTATTTGGAGTTGCTGAAGTACAGTTTTAGTAAATCGTTACACACTTATTCAGAATGTGTCACTCGGAGCATGCAGATTTAACTTTTCATGTATTTTACTGAATCGATTATTATTATAAGATGTTTATAGTTTTATTTGAGATTTCAATTCTTGTGTCCTAAATAATGAGCAATGTACTGAGTAGTGGTTCCAGAACTCATAGTAGCTATTGTAAGAGTACTAGTGTGACAGTAGAATTTGAGTAAACGTTAAGAAAAAGTAAAGTCTCCCCTTTTATTTCTTGTTAAAACTGAATCTTAGTTTTTAAAATGCGCCTCAAAATGACCCAAACGGTCCCAACACTCAAAACGGCTAGGCCATTTTAGGACCACCGTCGGTCCCAAAACGGCGCTAGCGCCGTTTTAAAACGGCCCCGGTGCCGTCTTAAAACGGCGCCGGTCCTAAAACGGCGCGTAACATAAACATCCGAAATGAATATCTGTAAATATTGCTGCGAAATTCGACTACGTTACAGGCACATTTACCGTTGTTATAAACCAGCTGCCCTCTCATGGGATCTATCTGTTATATTTAAGCACAGAACGGATGGATATTTTAAAAGTAGTTTTTATATTTTATGAGCACTATTTTAGAGGAATCCAAAGTGGGTCTGCTAATTAAAATGGTGTTATACACAACAGATCGATCAATTGAAGAGGTTGGCTGTTGTACTTCAACGGTATATCGACATGTTATATATATGAGGAGGAGTATTTATTTACACGCTTAAACAAAAGACAATATATATGTTACAGGGTATCTTTAATTTCAGGGTAAGTATACTTACACTAGTGTATACTTACTTATAATTTCAGGGTAAGTATACTTACACTAGTGTATACTTACACTGAAAATTAGGCGTGAAAAAATTAAAGATACCCTGAAATGAATGCTAAACATGTGATGAGCAAATTCCCACCAATAGTGCTTTTAAATTGCAATTGTACTTAAACGGTCGGGACATGTGCTGTTATTATCACATCACAGGTGGTTTTTGTAACTAAACACCCATTGAAGGCACGTTACTTTAAATTGCAATTATACATGAAAGGTCCTCACCTGATCTGTAATTATCAAATCACAGGTATTTTATTGTAACAAAACACCTATTGAAGGCACATTGCATTGAATTTTGTACTATAGTCTTTCATTATTAAATCACAAGTAAATAATTGCAATTGAGGATTCACTGAAGGCATTTAATTTAAATAACTAGCTTGTGATGAATTTGCAATGAATGGAACCGGAGTTGAACTTTTCGTTCCCTTCCCTGTAGAACTATAGAACAAAGCGTTGTAAATGCTGCAAAGCAAATGTGATGTGTAACTCGAGCTGCCATTCAAGTCTGACATGTTGTAACAAAAATTAGTTGCAAAAGCAATTGACTAATTTCAGCTGAATAAGATGTTAAGATTGTAAAAGTAATTACAGGAGAGCTTAGTTAATTGCACTTGAATGAGATGTTAAACAATGTTATATTGATGAAAAGCATCTAATACTTTTGTGAATATTTTGTTAATAACTATTTGAAAAAGACTGAGAGAAATGAATGGTTTGACAATTCAGTTATTTACTACCATTTACTCCAGTTTTTGCCAAACTTCAAAGTTCCGTCATTTCGGCAGGTTTTGGCGAACCGCGAAAAAAATAATACCCTGGTAGGCGAACCCCTAGGGAACATCCCTGCGTAACATCTAAATGATTGCTGTGAAACTGTAGGAGGAGTAGCATTTTAAAAATGGGTCAAAACAGGCTCAAAAAGTGCCGCCATTTTGTCAGTTTTTCGTCAATCGTCAAAAAAAAGTAATAGCCAGGTGGGGGACCACTCAGCGAACGTTTCTGCGTAATATCAAAAGTATTGAAGGAGTAGCATTTTAAAGTAAAAGTTTAACATACGCACATACGCACACACATCCAAACCCCCTATAGTGATACGACTAACCCAGTTCGACAAAGTCGACTTGGTTAATAAAAGTTGACAAAACACTCTAGGTGGTCAATATTTGCTCATCTCCATGGTTAACATTCATTTCAGGGTATCTTTAATTTTTTCACGCCTAATTTTCAGTGTAAGTATACTTACACTGAAAATTTTTAGTGTAAGTATACTTACCCTGACCATGTCAGGGCAAGTATGCTTACACTGGTGTAAGTATACTTACCCTGAAATTAAAGATACCCTGTAATATATATATATATATATATATATATATATATATATATATATATATATATATATATATATATATATATATATATATATATATATATATATATATATATATATATATATATATATATATATATATATATTGTCTTTTGTTTAAGCGTGTAAATAAATACTCCTCCTCACATTAACCTTTCATTAAAAGTCAAACTGCTTCAATTAGAAACCGAACCGAACCGAACTTATATCGAACTAAACTAAACATACTCTACTTCCTAAACCAAAAATAACCAGGGCAAAATCTTTCAATTAGAAACAAATACAAATTCGAGTCGAAAGAAAGAGAAACGCAATGGGATACTTTCAAACTATTATTATTTAACCTGAGTACGAATAAACATTTATCGATTATCTTGGTTATGAAAATCGAGCCGTACCATATTTCATTGTGCCTAAAAATACTGCATTGATTTGAAAAAAAACACGGTGTCTTTGTAGTGTTTTGAATAGCAGTGGCGTTTTCACATCCATACACCGATTTGGTTAGATTTGGTGCTATAACGCACAGGGTTCGGTGGTATTAAATCGGCATACCGGTCCCGCAGTTTACTTGATATAGCAGATTTAGATAGCAACTGCAAAATACAAGTACTCAGCAACAATGATGTATTGAAATTTACAATGACGGAAGATTACTTTTGGAATACCAAAAAATTATTTTATAAACATAGTCAACAGAGCTCATTCTTATGCTTAATTATTCTTTTGCAACTAGCGTTTAAAAATTTTGTAACTTAAATTGATGTGTGACCCTAAAAATCTTGTATTGGTTTACTCTCAGCAGACATTTATCTTGGCTAAATACGCTAAAATTTACAACACTTTAACATCTACTTCATTACTTAATTATTGTAATTTTCGATAAACACTTTAAAATATGCTTTCCATGAGAAACAAAGCACAGATACAAAGAGAAAGGGTTATCTTGAATTGGTGTTGAACAGGTTTTGTTTTAAGATGGTTGACTTTCTTTTCTGTGACCGCATGTCAAAAGATCAAAATACGAGAAAGTTTGCATTTCATGTTTGCTTCTGCTACTACTTGTTTAAAAAACAATGAATTTCAACCGTCATCGGTGACCTAAATTGTTAGGTCATTAAATTAATGTAAAACATTGGGGTCATTTTCGATACACCAGACCTTTTAACATGTGGTAAAGCACAAACAACTGCGGCAGAGCAAGGGTTTAGACGAAAACTTTTTTCATAAAGTTGGGTATGAATGCACTTTTTTCCTTGTAGTCTCAAGCATGCCCTCAGTCAGCGATACATATTCGGAACCAGGTTTTGCAGTTACCGTGTTAATGTGTTAAATGTGTTGAGATGCGGTATTTTGCAGTCTTATATAGTCATCTTTGAAACAACCTACAGAATTATCACATAAAATTGCTGTATTATTGCCTTTTCTATCCGTTCATATTATTATATAACAGAAACAAATAATGCTGGTGTTATTTTTATTACATTAAAGCACTTGCTAAAAGACTTGGCGCTTTCTTCTTCGATGATCTGCAAGTGCTTTGAAACTGCTCTCATAAATGTCTCAAAAGTAATTACCTGGGTCGATGGACGGGTACTGACATGCCATCTAATTACCATGTGTGCCCATGACTTTTTAAACTGACTCCAGATACGGAATGCTAATTTTGATAAAAATTCCCCATTTTATGCAAACGCAAAGTTCCGCAAGAATCCAACTTTTTGGTTTGGAAAACCAGTTGGAAGGTGCAAATTGGCTTCTAATCTAGTTTATTTAACCAATATAGGATTAATTAATTTATCACATTTTCTTTTCTGTATAAAATTCGATGGAAATTTTGTACTTGTAACTTCGGTCTAGTGGTCACGGAAAGTGTACCTCTTAGTCTCCTCAAGAAGCTACAGGATCGAGAATGGTCAAATGGTTCCCAGCACACATCGTCTTTATGGTCGATTTTGCTTAAGCTTACACTGAATACGACAAGATCTGTTTTGTACGAGCAAATTCAGTATTACTCGTCTTTACTCAGGCAGAACGAGATGTTTTATTGTTATTCTGGGATTTGCCATAAGCTTTTTCTTTGCCACATTCCCGTAATAGTAACGTCCTTCGACCTTCAACAGACGCTCTTCGGACAGTATACGGTACCCCACAATCTTCGGGTAGTGGTCGCTATGGTTCAAGGCTGACGGTTCATGGTTACCATGGTGCCGTACCGGACGACCCGTGACGGCAATTAATGGGAAATTACGCCAAAAAGCCTCTCCTTTTGCATAGAATCGTCTAAGTTTGCTTCTGAAAGCAATTTACGATGATTTCGCGACACTTAATCACAAATAAAGGTTGAAGTGATGTTACAAGTGCTTAATGTGAGTAAACTATGTTTACAAGTAGCACTTTGTTTCGCGGTCTTTTTCTGCTTGCTCTTCAGATATGACAGAAGCCAGTCTGCGACCGCATCCCAAGGACAGACTCTCATCTAGTTTTTTACTCTGCGAGGAGTCTCTAACCTATCCAGAACCTGCCAGCACCTGACACACAGAGACTGGAAAGCTATTTATCAAAACAGAGCCAAGAACGATTACAGAAGAGGCAAAGGCAACGCTCTCTCCTCCTCCTCCTCATTCATAACTAAAGAATTTGTGGAAGATACCATGAGGAAAGTGAACTTGATCATACTAAGTCAAGTATCAACACTGGTCCGAATTATTACTGGAGCTGAGTCGTACGGGGCGATGTCTCACAAACAGTTTAAGAAGGCAAAGACAGGGAAAACTCTTTCGGAAACCGTTGCGGAATTTGATATCACGGAAAGGGAAGAACGCCCGGCCCTACACAAGGCAGATTCCAGCAAATCCTTACCCGAATAAAACACCAAACGTCAATTCCCTACCGAGCAGGTGACAGTTAAACATACAGTCTGAGGATCCAGCTTTTTCACATCAGCGGGGCAACTAGGCATTCCTACTTAGGTGGAGCTGTCCCTAGCTACACAGGTACTAATCCTATCCAGCGACGCAATGAATCTTTTGGCCTTTTTATCGTTGCAATCCCAGTTACAGCGTTAGGTAAAATAATTGCAACAGAAGGTCCAGGGTCAAGAGGCAATCCTGCAAACCAAGGAGGGCAAAAAGTCACCACGGTTTCGCACTATCCCCTCCACCAAGTCAGTCAACTTCTACCCCTTGCTCCTCTGATTGCGAGAGCCGTGTCAAGTGCCGGAGAGAAATGTGGTAGTTAGCGAAGAGGAATCATCGGGTCTTCTCCCATTGCTGCAGGAATCTGTACTGAATCTGGTGTCGATCTAATGGTATCTGGTGTCGATCTCCGTGGTATCTATCCTATCCAATAAGGAGCATGAAATTTTATATTAGGGGAAGTAAACACATGCTAGGATACCTGCCAAAGTTGACAGAGCATTGTTTCCTAGCGGAAAGGTGGGATTTATCTATAGCCCACGTACATACTACATTGGAACGGCAACAGAAAATTTTCTAAGCCATCTTAGATTTACAAGTGGATAAAAGTAAGTTTGCAAGCCATGTATTCGCTGCTAGGTCTTTTGGTGGCGACGGAAAAGACAATCCCTTTGGGTCGTCTACATTGCAAACCTTTCCAGAGGCAAGCAAAGTTGGTATTACTTCAAGTCAAGAAAGATCAGTAAAACCAAAAGGAGGCTATCACAAGCTTCCTTAGCTCACCTAATCTGGCGGTGTGACCAAGTCATGAAAGGGTGCGTTCCTTTTCACCTTTCTCCCTCACAGATAGAAATTCAAACAGACGCCTCTCAGGTCGGTTGGGGAATTCATTGTCAGGGTTGAATGTTTAAAGGCAAATGACCCCTTCCTCTACACAGGTATCACATCAAGTGGTTAGAACTCCCAGTAGTCTTGATAGCATGAAGCAAACTATCCACACAACTCAGAGACAAGAATGTGGTAGTACTTCTAGACAACTCCACAGCAGTGGCGTACCTAACAGGCAGAGACGGATCAGGTCACACCTGCTGTTGACTCTAAAGTCTATAGTCTATTAAAACTTTCCAGATTCTGTCATTTGTTGCCAAAATCGGATTATAATCACATCTTGTCACCTGACAGAGACACTCAATGTGTTGTCCGACCTGGCCTCCAGAGCATGCAAAGTTACCCACACCGAGTGGTGTCTAGCCCGATCGTTCTTCTATGGGATAGTGCATCAATTCCCATGGGGCCCCTTGCACTGAATTTCTTCTCCTATTCATGACGGTTCAACTTCCCAGGTTTGTCGCCCCTTGCTCGGACCGAACAGCCTGGGCAGTAGGCCCTTTCAATTGCCCTTGAAGAAATTTACCTCTTTCACTCTCAAGGAACCCTTCATTAGGTGTTGCAAAGGATAATCGAGCTGAATCTACCAACTCTCCTACTAGTAACCCTGTGGTCCCCAGAAATCCCGCAGTTCACTGTAATGTAGTCACTGTAAGGTAGTCAAATCAATTCCGATCAAATGCCGCGAGGAACTGCCATCTCATCTACACTGGCAATATTTGCATCCCTCCTCCCAATTAGTGAATTATTGAAAAGGGTTTTCCAGGCAAGAAGTGGGGAAAATGGTGAGGAGTCATAAAAAAGTCCACACCCAAGGCTTACAGAACGCAGTGAAACAAATTTGCCTTTTCGTACTGTAAGTCTAAATTTGACATATCCGGCAGACTGCCTGGATTACCTTTTAGCAGAAGGTAAACTAAGGGTCCAAAGAGGCCTACAACGGTGCCATTAGTTCCAGACTTAAGGCATCAACGGACTATGACTCAAGGGAAGATATAGCCTTGCAACAATTAGTTACACATTTCAAGGTCAGTTCCCCTCCCACTAACTGCAACGTAGCACAATGGAACGTCTCACTAATTTTACTATATTTGCTTCAGGGAAGATGGTATCTCTGCTAAAAATGCCACGATAAGATTTAGCATCCTGCTCGTCTCAGCCTTTGGCAAGCTGAGAAGCAAAATCTATGCCTCAGACAGACAATAGAAAAGAGAACTATGAATAGTGTTTGTTATGCTGAGAACCGGTTTAGTGGAAAGACCCATATTGCCACTCAGGGCATGGACACCTTCCAACACATAGGTCTCCGAACTTTATCATCAGAACAGGTTACTGAAGGTCTGGTCTCTCTGTGTCAAGTCAAAGCGCTTCATCAATATCTGAGGAGCCCAAGGCATATAGATAAGAACATAAGAAAGCTCTCATTACTTCCTTTATACCCAAATACAACAAGGACTTTTCATACTATCCTAATTACATAAAAGGGGTAATCTTAGCGGTTTATGAAGAAGCATGGACCGACACTTGTCGTTGCACTAAATGCAAAATCAAAGGGTATCACGTTCGTCAATTTACAAAGTGGCTCAGAGTCTCTTCGTTGAGTTACAAACTTGCTTCTTGCTTCTTGCTTGCTTGAGTCCCTATAAGGCATCACTCTGATAAACTTAAAACAGGGTGCTGAGCTTCACCGAGTTCTTTTATTGGGTACTACCTTACAGAGTTCTCTCAAACCTTCTGGTCTCCATTCAGCAAAGAAGGTCGTTACAAACTTTTTTAAAGCATTTTTCAATGATATGGGGCAATTTAGTATTTTTAGTTCTTGATTATATTATATGTGTCCTAGAGACTGTTTTATCATGGCACGATCACCCTGAACCGTCTCATCACATTCTACCTCTTCCTGGAAGGTCCAGTGCTAAAGAAAGGGACATCCCAGCTATTCCCACATGACCGTGTCAGCTGCATTGGTGATGAGTCATAACAAGGACGTTCCATAGTGTCCGTGCCAGCGGCAACTATAATACAATAATTGCCCCATATCATTGAAAAAAATGACACTTAAGTGAATTTTATCACTATTTCAGTTCACTTTCAACCGGTTTCTGAATTGAACGAGCGTCTTGTCGTATTTTACGGGTTCTGTGGGAAAAATCCGTCGCCTGAATTACTTTTTAGTTAAAAGTGATGAAGTTTAGTGCTAACATGGCAGCTCAGTTTATCTGTAATGGTCACACTAGTTTTGTGAATGCTTCAGAGCCAGCTGCTAGTTTTTGTGTAGATCTTTTGATTTAAGATCTACAATATTTTATTATTTGATAATCTATATAGCTTGAGTGTTCGAGCTCGGAATCCAGTGGGATGCAGGTGGGAGATGGTTGAAGACACTCAGAGCCCGTCGGTTTGTTAGCCTGTTTGTAATAAACTTCTTAACTCTTTGCTAAGTAAATCATATTATTTTTGTTCCTTAATATCTCTTGGCGACTCAGAGCTGTTTCTCCATCCATCTTTTTGGAAGTATTGAGCAAAAATGTCCAGGGACATTGTGACAAGCCGAGATGTAGTGAATCAAGTATCAATAGGCTGGCGTGGTTGCCAAAACGTGACAGTCAAACTAATTATTGAAAATTTTTCAAAAGCCGGCATTTCCCTAATTTCTCTCAGAAAAGTTAAGTTCAAAAAGCCCTATAGTTGGACTATGTCTAATAATGAAACTGACTAAAATTACTTCCCGAAGAACTATTTTGAAGATCCGCAAAAAAACAGAATGTTTAAAGAAAACATCACATGAAGAATAATATTCTAAAAGCTCGAATAAACCAATCAAACTGCGGCAAGCAACGCGTTTTGGAAAACAAAAAGATTTAAAATGCCACCAATTAGTCAATGTTCACAGAATCGTCAAAAACACCGATTTTTGAAATAGAAACATCTCCGGAACGTTCACATAAAAATTTTAAAGGAATTCGGTGAAATTTGTGCGATAATAAGCAATATGAAAGTTGGCTACTAATTTTTTTAAATGCCTCCCATTCAGACAATTTCTGGTGGATAACCACAAAAGCAAATTTTCAAGACAAGACCGCCTAGTAAACATTTATGCAAAATTTGAAGGCAATCTATTAAAAATGTGGAAAAAAAAATGTTGACTACCAAAACTTAAAAAATGCATAATTTGATGGCAATTCGATCAAACTTGTAGGATTCGAAGAATTTAAAAAATTGATTATCAAAAAATTATAAATGTTCCTATTTGACCACTTCTTAGCAGATCGACAAAAACATCCTCAAGAGAGAACAATCTAGAGAATAATCGCTCAAAATTGGAAAGAAATCTGATCAAAATTGTGGGAAAAGAAGCAAATTAAAAATTGGCTACTAAATATTTTTATTTGGCCCCCATTCAGCGCATTTTTTCAAGAGAAAACGGACTATTGAGCCTTTATGCAAAACTTGAAGGCAATCCGATCAAACTTGCCGAAAACTGGCTACCAAAAATATTTAAAATGCCACCCTACTTGACTAAATTTTGAAGAATCGCCAAAAAATTTTCAAAAGAAGCCTACCCAGTACAAATTCGTACAAAATGTAAAGGTCATCTGATCAAAATTGGAGAATCACCAATAATGTAACATTTCTTCTTTTTTCTTGCACCCTCTACGGGTGTGATAAAACCAGCCTGACAAAGTCCGCTGATGTAAAGAGAAGGAGAACTTAATTGTGAGTTTTTCGCCTTGATGTTAACTCCAGTTCTCCTTCGCCTTTGTCCTTGCAACAGACTCCTACGGATTATAGTGTAATTCTCGGTTACTTTTGCTTACTTCAGAATGGCAAGCTCCCCTGCTCCGGACTTAAGTTCCAACTAAAAGTAGAGATAAGCGAATTCGAAGCCTTTGCGAAGCAAAACTGTCGTTTTATTTGTTCAACGAGGTTTTTATGAGTAAACGCGTAATTCGTCTTCTCCATTTTTACCTGTTCTTGCACTCATAATCCCACAAGAAGCCTTGTGAGTTTGTAACCACCTGGAGAGCTTAAAGGCAATGCCCCATGTCATCAGTGATGTGATACTAAATGATTCTCTCACTCGGTTGATTGTTTGGTGAATGGCGAAATCGTCGTCGTCGTCGGCATCCGACCGTCTGCATGAGACAATAGACATCTGCAGAATTCTGCTGGAGGCAATTGCATCTCCTCTTCTCTCTTTTCGGCACTGCTTTATAAGCGCAGACAAGTTGGAAGGTTAGCTCGTTTAAGAACTTCTTGGTTAGACATTTTGTCTTTCCAACTGATGCTAAACAGGTGGCGCAGGCAGCGGACATGAAAACTATTTAGCCTCTGTTACTGGTAGGTGTAACTGGTCCATGTTTCGCTGCTCTATAGAAGCGTACTGAGAATGTATGCCTGGTAGATGGTCACATCTGTCTTGGTTGTGAGTTTCGGGTTCCTCCATGCACGTTTAGTGAGTCTGCCGAAGGCTGTAGCTGTCTTGCCGATTCAGAAGTTGATTTCTTCGTCTAGGACTACACGCTCAGTTGTGGTTAAACCCAGATGACAGAATCTGCTCACAGTCTATAGAGGAGTGTTGTTTAGGGTTATCACTGGCGGATTCTCGACCCTTTGTGCCATGACAGCTGTTTTCTTCACACTGATTGTGAGGGAAAATTTCTCACAAGCATCTTGCATCTTGTCTATTAGGGCCTGTAGCTTTGCATCACTGTGGGCTACTACGGCAGCATCGTCAGCAAGCAGCAGTTCTTTGATAGACACTTTGCGCCGTTTTGTTTTGGCTTGTAGACGTCGCAGGTTGAACAGCTTCCCGTCGGACCAAGAGAAAAAGATGCAGATTAGCGTGTCTGCTCAAACACACCCTTGCTTCACACCTCTTTTTATCTCGAAGCTGGAAGACCTTGAGTCGTCAAAGTTGACAGTACTTCTCATGTTTTCATGGAAGAATTTGACTAGATTGAGTAGGCGTGGAGAACAGCCAATTTTCTCAAGGTTGGCATATAAGCCAGACCTTCTCATGGTATCAAAAGCTTTTGTCAGTTCGACGAATGCAATGTGCAGCGGTTTGTGCTTTTCTTGACATTTCTCGTGTGGCTGTCTCAATGAGAATACCATATCGATCGTTCACCTTTCCGATCAAAAACCACATTGTGCTTTGGGATATACTCTGTCGGCCAGCTTCTGTAGACCTCACAAGGCCACTCTTGCGTACAGTTTGCCTGTAATGCTGAGTAACGAAATGCCTCCATAGTTGTTGCAGTCAGCTTTGTCTCCTATGTTTTATACAGTGTGTAGATATTGACGTCACGCATGTCCTGCGGTAGTGGGCGTTCTCGCCAGCACTTGACCAGGAGGTTATGAAAGATCGGTACCAGACCAGTTTTGCAGCACTTGAGCATTTCAGCCGGTATACCGTCGTTCCCCGGAGCCTTGCCACAGCGCAAAAAATCAAGCGCTTTGCTGAGTTCATCAACGGTTGGCTCGGCATCAAGCTCAGTCATGGCTGGGAGTTGTGGTATGTCGTTGATTGCTGCCTGTGCAACTTCAGTCTCGTCTGAGTGGAGTTCGAGATAGTGTTCGACCACCGTTCCATTTGTTTGGTCTTGTCCGTGATGATGTCACCCTCTTTGGTGTTGGGGGTGCTACCTTTTTCACAGACGGTCCGACTGCTTGTTTTATACCGTTGTACATATCCCGTATGTTGCCAGTTTCTGACATTTTTGAATACCTTCGCAGAGAGTAGTCCATTATTGGTTTGCATAGGGCCTTGCCTTTGGACTTCACTTCTGGCAGCTTGCAAATCTTGGTGGATGGCGGGATAAGACTATACTAATTGATGCAAAAGAATTGTTTTTATTGCGTAGAAAGTGAAGAACTCGAATTACGCTTTTACTCGTAAAAGCTCGTTTGACGCAATGAAGCGACAGAAATTTTGCCACAAGTGAGCTGGGGCTAAAACTGATCGATATCGGGATTCCCTTTGTTGTGAGGTGCTCTTGAAAAGTGAGCCTATGGGCTGTTTCTATAGCATTTTTGTGAATCGTATTAACTCCTTTATCTGATGTCATTAAAAGTATTATTTAATTCATTTCAAAGTTCCTGTTATTTTGCACTAGACCAGGCTGACTGCATCTTTATTAGGGTGAGAACAATCCGAACACATCGTAATTAGGATGCGAACAATTGCATATATGAATAATTCGAGTGCATCGTAGTCCGGTTATGAAAAATACGGGTGTATCGTAAACAGTCTGCGAACAATCTGATTGTATCGCAATCAGCATACAAAAAATATGAGTGTATCGTAATCAGGATGCGATCAATACCAGTGTATAGTAATCAGAATGCCAAACATACGAATGTTTCGTACTCAGGATACGAACAATCCAAGTGTATCGTCTATGTCTTTGTCGGGGTGAGAAAACCGCAAACTTTAATATTCGCACGTCTCCATATCATAAAGTTTCTAACATGGTTACAATTTTTGAACTAGAGCGGCCAGTACACCCAAAAGATAAGAGTACAGGCTTACATCACACACTCTCAATCGATATCTACTTAGCAAAAACAAATGCCTCCAAAACTAAACCCATAATTCCCCTTCCAAAACAAAATATCCTTTTTTAATTACTGAAATAAAATATTCATTTCTACAAACATAATAATAATTCATTGTAACAAAAATCAAAATAAACAATACAGATCGTGGCCTAATCACGTGATATATGAAAAGTTGACAGAACCGTCCGACTGACGCAAGGAATACCCATATAAAATTTGAAGTCGATAGGACTTTCTGTTATCGAGATATTTTGTACAAAAGATCTTATTCATAATTTATACATATTTTACGTGATGACGTCATACGTCGCATTCGTTCGTTCTACTCACGAACAAAATTTGCAAAATCTTTCGGATGGGCTTCAGAACAGCTACTGACCATGTAGGCTTTGCAGGGTGGTGAAATAAAATATCAATGACATTGTTTAAACAGATTTTTATAGTTTGTAGAATAAAAAACTAGAAAACTACAACACTTGTTTTTCATCATATTTGTGCCTGAGTGCTTTTAACTTCCACTTTCCATCCGCTTTCTTCGCAGGTTTAAAAAATATTGATTGAGAAGTATCAAGCCAATTGTAATTAATAATGGACAATTATTAAAATGGTTACTGGCTTCAGAAAATATTAAAATATTTTCGCTATTTTCTAACATATAAAATATTGCAATATAGCAAGTTAACTGAATGGGTGCCCCAGAAGAGCTTACCTTACGTTTTCGCGCTTTAGGTTTTCAAACTTTTCCCAGTAAATATTCGAGCCGGATTTTCTGCATTTCCTCCCTTTGAACAAGATCCGTAATTATGGTTCTTACAGCTTCTAGTCGCTTTTTGAAATTATTTCTTAACTATAACCTATTTCTCAAAGGCGAAATATCAAGTACTTGGCCAAAATACAATATTTATAAAACACTTTTTCCCTTCTAGTAGAATTCTTAAAATTTTTCAGCCTGATTTTGGTTTTCTTTTCCTTTGCAGATAGAGCCACTGTTTTCAAATTCCAAAATCTTTCTAAAAAACGTTTTTGCCAGTTTGAAACCTTTTTAGAAAACAAAACAAACAAAAAAAACATAACTTTGCTACTTATTTTAGGAATCGGCATCCCCTTACCTCCTTAACCCCAACCAAGACTTGTGCGTAGCTGAGGTTGATGATTTATATGAATGTTCCGTCTATTTATAATGACCAGGCAAAATTTTTCTTATAAAACCGACACATGTATTTCACCTTTTTTCAGGGTATATTGCGTATAGAACTATAGCACATTCATTTATGCAACGCTCAGTGTAGTTGTTTGTATTGTGTAAATACTGCTGCAGGATTTTCGCGTTGTCTTTTTTTATTTTGTTTCATTTTGTTTTGTTTTTATTTGTTCGATTGTTTGTTTGTTTTTTGTTTTTGTTTTTTTTTTTTGCTTCGCGTTTGATCTGGAAAATAATTGTTTTTATTTTCATGATCAAAAAGTGAAAACAAAAAGTGAGGTGCACCACTTCATATCAAATACCACATATGTGCGAAATTTGGTTGTATGTTTGGTCAGAAAAAAATGACGAAATGACGGACCAGTAGAAAGTAACAAAAAGTCCGAAATACTGGCCCTGTACTACTTAAATCTATTTCTGTACAAATTTTGACCTGGCAAGTGTTAAATATTGCAAATGGTTGGTTTGCTGATTTTTACCTGACATTGTAAGAACCGACTGGAGGGAGACTTTCTAATATTTCAACTCAATTTCTACGTTACGGCGATGCCGAATTCATCACAAAACAGTGCAGGTGATTCCCAAACAGACCTGATGATACAACACCGGACTTATCTTTTCATAACGCAGGCCATTCACACAGAACACTCACAACACTATCCCACAAACTCCTACTGATTTGATGTGTATTAATAATAACAAGTTTGATCTGTTCTTAACCCTTTTCTTAACCCTTTTAAGACTCTACCCCTACCCTTATTAATAGATGCCTTATTCGCACACGCCTTCATGCAATATTATATCCAAGCCAGGAACTTTTTAACTAAAGAAAACAATTACAGCATCATAAAGCACTTGTCCTGGCATTCCAGGCATGTCCGTGCTATTTACGAGACTCACACACTAAGAGCTCACACATAAATAGCTCAATACTCTTCATAAAGATTAAATATCACTGGCTGGCTTTTTGCCGATAACAGTCAAATTTTTTGGTGTCACGTTCGCTTTTTTTCACAGCTTATTTCTGCTTTGATACACCACCCATACGTCTAAGGTGCCCGTACGACCATGTGTCCCGGTATATTGTTCCGTTCTGTCGTAATTTGGAGATGTCACTTTGAATTTTACATATCTTCTTGAATGTCTTTTGTTTCAGATAAGATCCAATTGATCAATCGTGATCATGTGGTTTTTCAGTTTTAAATGTGTTATACCCGTCGCTCATGCCTTTGACTAAGAAATCCAGCAATGCTTCCCAAGCCGACTTCGCTTCCGCTGTGAACTTTTGAGCGAGAATTTCTTCCCACGTGAGTAAAATGGATTCCATGAAAAGATTGAAATTATGAACACTAAACCAATCCCCGTGCCTGGTATGGAACCGTCCAAGATTTCGGAGTATGGGTATGACAGTTGTATGCAAGTTGTCTAAATTCACCACGTGACTTTCGATTATTTGAACAAACCGACACGCATGCGCGATGAAGTCCTTGTTTTTCAGTAAGGCTTCTCCGTGAACATTGCGGAAAGGAAAGTAAGACTTCGCTGCGGGATGCTTTTCAAAAATGTGAAGAAATATCCGTTTCCCAAGCTGTTCCTTGTTTGTCCGCAATAAAACAGCCCAAGTTTCACGGATAAGACGCTTTTCTTCCTCTGTTAAAACCTGATTTTCGTCGACAGTTATCGTCACTATTTGGCGCTCCCCGTTCTTCGCAGGACTCCTTTCTTTGACGTTCTTAAATGCGGGACTGTTCTGACCAGTAGACGCTGTACAGCCCATCTTTTCGCGCACGGTCTACGCACTGCACATAACCTCCGACTGAGTACGAAACAGTTTCTTTTTCAACCAGGAACTTAAACAGTTTTCATCAAACGAGTTTGTTCTAAACCCATAACGTTTTTTGATGAGAAAAATTTACATGAACAAATCACAAAAAGCAATCGTGTTCTACCCAGGAATCGTTACATCAAAAATACAATCGCTATCCACTCGCTATTTAATGACACCCTGATTTTTTTTAATGTGTAATTTATTTTGCTTGTTAAATTCGCCGATGCTGCCTAAGCTACGTTTGAGCAAAGCTCCATCGCACAGAAATACAGCTGTGTGATTCACTTTTATAGCATCACTCCGCTTGTTATTGGGCCCCAGCATTGCGAGCATTTGTGTTCCTCTCTCTGCGTTCATTCTTGCTACAATTGTCTCTTGAACAATATGCTTCTTCAACTCCCGGGGGAGGGGGCACTTAGGTAACAATTGGTTACCATGCGTATCCATGACTTTTTAAAACGACCCCTAAACGTGGAGAGCTAGGCTGGAACCAGTATTTCCTTTTTTAACCAAACGCAGAGTGCAGTTATGAAAGAACCCCTCCTCCCTCTTTTGTGGGTAACGCTGAGTATTTAAAAATAAGTTTCTCTTTTTAACGAAATTGGCACTCTGCGCGGACCGCGTCTGACCTCAAAATTACACTCCTTTCTCGGCGATTTTTTGGGCACACATGGTAACACATGGTAACACATATGATACCAAGTGCCCCCCCCCCCCCTAGGCTTCAGTACTGTTTGATATATCATCTTGGACAACACTACTACGTGATGCTTGTGATGTCAGCGTAAACAAACTCATTAGTCGGTACATACTCGGACTAGTGTCCTGGCTACAAATCAAAAATACGTGACCAGCTTAATTGGTACTTTAATAAGAAAACAAATTATTGCTCATCTCTTGATACAGTGATGCAATGGAAACAATGGACACAAGGATCCGGAATGCATCGAATCATGAAACGCTACAAATTTAATTTTATTTGATTGACCTTTGCATATTCAGGTTTTTTCAGATAAACAGAATCTAAGCACCAGGTCCAGAACAGACAAAAGTAAAATTTTCTCAGGCTCTGCGCAATGTATAAAATAATGCTAATGTCCCTCCACCAAATTGTTGAACTTAGACTGGTATTTACCGGTTGCGAAGTAAATCGATTTTTGTAAATTTCACATTATCCGGAAGAACACAAATCCAGATCCACCGTTCTCTGGTCGTCTAGTCTCTCCCATCCTCTGGATATGCTTTTCTCAGTCCAGGCCATCTGGGAGATGTAGTTTGGGAAATCCTCGAGCCAAAAGAAGAAATAGAAAGAAAATAAACGGTCAACAGAATTGCGAAAAAACTATATAATGAGCTATGAATTACCGAATGGGAAATATAAAATTAGTCCTTAAAGTAGGACATGATAAAAGGATTCTGCTCCTGTTTATCTCGGACGCTTTTGGTTTCATTCTGTTTCCAATCAGAGGTGGTTTATTGGAGTCAAACGGCCTCACAATTTATCTGAGCTGTGTCGTAAAGGGCAAGATTCTCTCCCCCCTGTTGCTGTGCAGTATCTGCCTTAAATTCTTATTAAGTCATCCCTTGCAGCTGACAGTTTTCCTTATGTCACAGCGGACACTCATGTTTAGCCTCGGCTGTTGAATATAACATGCAATATCTCCACTGGCCAACAAGATCTCAAACAAATGTCATTTAGTTAATGGCTTTATTACACTAAAAGGCTTTCCGCAACCTGTCTTGGTTTTTTATTCAAACCCAAGTGAACTTCACGCGTTGAAGGTAACAGAAGGAATATATCGAACATCTGAAGATATCTCAATGAAGTGCAATTAAGTTACTGGTGTGAAAGATAAGTATATCAGAAGTTCTTAACCAAATGCCTGCCACAGGTTACAACTTAGTTTAAATTCCAACAGGCTTAAAAGTTTCAGTTTTCACAGCATTTTTTTTCTCGACCAAAAAACAAACTCTTTGTTTGTCCAGATTTTAAACATGCGTCGACAAACAGACATTCATTATCCCTACAATTCAAAGGTTTCCAGATTATAGACACTTTGTAGAGTGTAGATGTGGTGCCTTGTTCATAGCAAATCGAGTTTCTGTCAGTTACTCGGATATGGAATTAGGGAATCCTGTTAACCCATTATAAAAGACTTCCCGGAAATTCATTCCAAATTAATTAAGTCACATATATTGGCAGGCGTGATCGCAATCCAGCATTATGGTGGCTGACGTTAAACTTGGCTAAAGGCTCTTCTTGATGAAGAAAAAGACTTGCACAATAGACTTAGATGGTGGATATTATTTTATTGAATTGTTAGTGTGTTTATGACTCTGTTTTCTTCCGGTTTGGGTTAGTTATTACACACACACACGTCGTGATTTCGCATGCCGAATGCACATAAACCCCAGGGGGGGTATCACTTGGTATCTCATGTGTTATCATGCGTGTCCAAAAAAAAAAAAAATGCGGAGAAAGGGAGGTGATTTTTTGGCGAGGAGTGCCAATTTCGTTAAAAGGGGGGATATTTCTCATTCAGTACTCTGCGTTTCCTACAAAAGAAGAGGGGGGGGGCTATTTCAGAATTTCACTCCGCGTTTGGCTAGGAAAGGAGTATTATTTCAAAATTAGCACTCCGCATTTACGGGTTGTTTTAAAAAGTCGCAGTCACGCATGACAACCAGTTGGTAGTTGAGTGCCCCCCCCCCCCCGAAACATAAACCAATACGCTTATTGAGGGAATACGCTTATTGAAGGAAACTAATATTTTGTAACTAAGGACAATGACGTAATCCATTTTTTTCATGACATGACATTATCTATTTTTCCTTTTTTTCTTTGCACAGAAAGAATTTTTTCATAACTCATAAGTCTTAAAAGTCTGGGTTGAATTTCTAGAATATGGATGACCTCTCGGTTCAGATCTTACTCCTCTGACACCTACTGGTGTCAGTTCTGATTACAATCGTATCTCTGCTGCCACTGATCATGGTGATGAAGACATCAAAACTGATATTGGTGTTAATGCCCTGCTCCCTTTACAAAGCCACCTTTGGAAAATATTCAAAAGATATGCGTTTAGTAGTGAATCTGTCATTTAACCTACGTCCAATGTTTCCGTCAACGGTTTAATTTCTCAAAAAGACTTATTTTGAGACAGAGTCAGGTTTGCATTGCCCTGTGCTGAAACTCTGGCCGAATTCGTGACAAAAAAGGTAGAAAATGCCCGATATAAAACTGGTCTTAAAATGACGCACAAACAGATAAGTCTGTCTCCAAATGCCTGGATATTCACAGGAATATCTTATCTCCATCTACAACCACTATTACTTTTCTCGGGATTTTGCTCATTTCCAAGATTTTACTATGGTAATACCCACTGAAAAAAAAGAAGAAGTCTACCAACAGAACTGAAAGAATGGCAAGTGAAGCCACACGTTAGCTTCCAAACGCCAGGTACAGTTACTCATACGAGAAATGCAACATCCCTCTATGTGCATTCGAGGCGGATGGACAACTTCAACACGTTGCGATCTTCGTAAGATTCCCATTTGGATGCGCAGTTGAAACTGGATCCCGAATTTCACAAAGATTTAGACTGATTTTATTACTGCACGGATGACTCTCCCAGTGTCTCAATAACGAAGGAATTTAAAGGGAGTAAACCGAACGCTGTAATTTCGTGTGGCAATTGTCTTAAAGGTGCCGGTAATGTTAACTGGGACAAAAACAGTTCTTTAAGTTACAATTTCCAATGTCCCTAGCACCAAAATTGCTTGGTAAAAGAACAAAAGCCACGCATGATAATCACATCATTTCCGTCGCAGTTAACACTGGAAAAAGTAAGGATGTGAAACTGCACCGATGTCTGAGAGAACTGCTCTGTCTATGTCCTTTGTATTCGTTTAGTAGCAGTGCGTTTACATAGCTAAAGGAGAACAGTCTCCCGGATTTAACATCCAGGTGGCATGACAAAATGCCAAAAGTTCGTTTCTGGCTTTAGCTAACAAATTAGGTGCCGACCCAGGTCCAGATGTCAATTATGTTTTTGCATTTCTCTCACACTTGATAATTCGCAGAGACGTTTTTCCTTTATTTTGTTACATAAAATATGTTTTACAAAATTTTCAGACAGAGCAGTTCTACTAAACACACGCTTACAATATGCACAAGGTACATATCACAACCGCATGACTTAACTAAGGGCATATTTGCTGTTCACACTGTATGCCAAAATTTTTTTCAGTTATCGCACAAAATTTACGACGATATGTTGTATTTTTAGCCAAGTCATGTATTGCGTTTCAGAAAATATTGAATTATATTGGAGGTTTACTTATTCATATTTCTCAGCTAATTTAGACGTTGCGACAGTGCTGGAAGATTCTTTCGTTAAACTTATTTTAAGGAGACTAAAATATCCTGAACAAACAAAGTTACCCGTTGCTAAGTTTCTTACTTCGATTTTTTTTTTAAATTCTCTGCACGTGATGCTTATATACACTTGAGAGTAAATACGTTTAATCCCTGTCAAGCAAGAACGGTGCCACGGCTAACACACTTGTCGGACATGTGCCATTAAGCTTAAGTCATTATTACACTGTAAGACTCCTAATGTCGCCGTGATGTGAAGCTCGAATGAGGTTCATAAACGACACAGACGTAATATCTGTGCTGTTCCTCATCTGCCTGTGCAATTTTAAAATGTTGACATAAAACTGTAAACCGATCAATAATGAAGTACACTTCTGTGAGCCGCTTCTTAACAGGCCCCACGCTGTTAAACATACTCACAATACACATCTTTCCTGATAAAAATCTTAGGGAGGTATTTTAATTTTGAAGATTAGGAGATTATCTTACTTAAGGTTAATAAAATGCATTGAACTGGCATTCCAACGGTCAGTTAACAAACTGAAGTCCCATTGATGTGGTATGACGCTAGAGATGAAAATCTGCAAAAAAATTATCTGCAACGAAGAAAACTTCGAATATGCGGTGCCCGACCTTGAGTGAGATGTGGCTATTAATTAAGAGTCACCGGGAAGCGTACAGAAGCTCATGAAATCCAAGTGCACTTTGACAATTTCCATCCAAGTTAGTGACAAAATTTACCAAAATGTCTTCAAGCTCCATTTCTCATGAAGCCAAAATAACACAATAAACCTGTACTTTTTTAAGATTGCATTATGGCACAGTTTTCATTTATTTATTTAAAAAAATAACGTTACGAAAAATTTTGTCATGTTTGTAAATTCGGGTATCTGTTGAATGAGTATTAGCGATGATTGTGTTTTAAATAGGGCTGCGAAAGTTGTGGTGAGCCTGTATTACTTATATGTTTATTTTCAACCACAAAAGCCGTAGCATTTCGGATTGTGTTCTTGTAAAAAAATATTAATTCAGACGTCATTACATTTTTTTAAATTTTGTTATGCAGTATCACCCATTAAGTAAAAAGGCTTTAAATTTTTCGTCATTATGCTTTTGTGTTTTGCTTTAAAAAGTTCCAGAACATTTAAATTTTTATTCTTTTAACTGTTAATCCTTTCACATATGTTTCAGGTTGTGCATCTTATTTTTTAATCGCAACATAACAATGCTGCTTGTTTCTAATTCAAATGCCTGTAACAGCCGCCATAAACATTAATAGAACACAGATGCCTGAAACCGTTGCATTATTTCTACATCCACTGAGTCAATATTCTGAAAGAAAACCTGACAGAAAGTCAGTTTAGTAGATTTCTACATTGGACAACAGCAGACAAGTGGGATATGCATCTCAGAAAAATAACAACAGTTAATATCTTTATGAGTTATCCCGATCTCTTAACGTGTTTTGTTTAGCTATCAAGGTCTGATTCTTCTTTCAAACAGCTTTAAAATGACACTATTAGGTGGACTTTACACTACCATTACAACAGAGAATACATTTCAACTTAAATACACACCTAAATAAAAAATAAACTCAGGGTAACACAAGAAAATTTGTTCCCGTTAATGCAATGCAATATTTTTATCAGTAGAGCCAGTTATTGAAGACTTTTGTAGGAATGGTTATCAAGGTATGTAGTTATCTAGGCATAAATTTCAGCACCATCTTGTGAGCAGTGCCAAGGGGAAAACAGATGATCTTCAGTTACCAGGTCTCGCTCGCCCTTTGTGGTGAATGACTCGATTAAGAGTGTCTGTGGGGCTTCTGGAAGAAGTTATACCCTGTCCATTACAGAGCTTGCTTGAGCGAACAGCTGTCTCTTGTTTCGTGATTCTGAGATCCGATGTAAATGAAGCCCTATTTGAAATAAGCGAATAGTTAGTGCGCATCATTGCACTACTTTTCTAAATGCATGACAGCCGTCGTGCATGAAAAATCAAGCAACGGGATGATGTAGATTGACAATTTCTTTTATGTTACTTGTATGCAGGAGCGTCTGTGGTCCATACGTTAATTGTTCTAACAGCTTTTTCTATTCAATCACCCGCTTTCTACGCTTTTTGCTTGAAGCAACATGAACAACACGCATGGTTTAAAGTTAAATGTAAATTGTAAGGTTTTGCTAAACAAGAACATTGAAATATTGAATTTCCCTCCACTGATTACCATGCCGATGGTGTCACAAGCGTGATCCTTAATGGGCGGTTTGAAAGGTGGAGAGCCGGATGACCCAAATCCATTTTGTGAGAGACTTTGGCTATTCAATGCCTACGAGCGGTTGACTGGATCAACTTTTTTTCATGATGAATCACGTTTTTGTCTCGATTTCTCTGCTGGATCCTTACGCAATGCTTTAGCCACGGATGCATGCCTTAGCTATGCCTGCGTAAGTGAGCACTACTGATAATGTCCCTTAAGTTGTCGTATATGGTCTTCAGTGGAATTGCGTTTAGATTAACTGAGTCCTCGTGGAGGAGGGCACCGCATACCTGGAGTCTACATTCAACGTTTGGCTACGCCAGTCAGGCGCGGATGTCGTCCAACCAATGACGCAGCGTTATGGTCTCGTGTTTGGTGCCGATGTTTACGTTTGAGGTCGCATGTAATTTGTCAGCATTGACGAGGTAACCGGTGCTGCATATAAGTCAAGTCATTTCCCAAGTATTAGCAGCACAAATGAGATGGCTTCAACGATAAAGCAATCATTGTGATAACAGGGTCTGGGACATACCCCAGAAGAATTCTGCCAAGCAAACAGATCCCTAAATCAGAATGTCAGTAATTGCCCAATGTCAATAATGAGTGAATGCTTGAAAACTCTGGTGATGCTAAAATTTGCTGCTTGCCATTCTCTGATCTAAATGATGCACCAAAGAGTGCACTGGGTTTCCAAAATCAAAACGAACCACCCATGGTCATGGTCACTTTGCAAGAAAGTAATGACGTTTATGTCTAGAGAAGGGTGAAAATTTCCATGATTGTAAAGTCATATACCATGGAATGCCACTTTCGCATTGAGTGTTTAGTTCTTGATATCAAAATACAATTAAGATGTAAGTAAATCAATATTGATCTCATTAATTTATATTGTGCTATCAACAATTGTGTTTTAGATAGCAAAACATTATTTTTGAGAGAAAAAAAACTTTACACTCTTAAGGGATGCACACAGTTAAATAAAATATAAAACAAATCGTCAATTAAATTTTGAAGACGAAAATCTTATAATTATTGATAACAGTAATAAGAACACCATGTTTTTAGCTCAAGAACTGCTACTTTGTGCACTAAAGATGAAAATAAAGATTGTGCATAGACAGGCCAGTCATTATTTGATTCACGCACATTTATTTCAGAAGTTTAGATATAAAAAATAACTGATATCTAATAGCAAATATTTTTAGATAAAAAATCAGTTGTATATTTCAAAACATAAATAGAAAGAATCTCATTTTAGAAACTGATATATAAATTCTTGATATCAATAAAATGGAAGTTTTGCTGTCAAATATTTCATTTTCACTATCAAGAGCTGAACTTTTCATCTCTAAAAATTACTTAGACATCATTAATTTATTTTGATATAAGTATATATTTTTCAAATCTCGAAGTATTTATTAATATAAAAAATTAATTTTTTCAGATCAAAAATATATTTAGATATCTCAAAAATATAACTACAGACAGGAAAAAATAAATTCTTGAAATCAGAAAAAGAATTTTTGAAATAAAAAATGAATTCTTAATATCAATATAAAATATGTAATTGTCTTAATAAATGTGAAAATGGAATGAAAGAATCTCATTTTAGAAACTGATATATAAATTCTTGATATCAATAAAATGGAAGTTTTGCTGTCAAATATTTCATTTTCACTATCAAGAGCTGAACTTTTCATCTCTAAAAATTACTTAGACATCATTAATTTATTTTGATATAAGTATATATTTTTCAAATCTCGAAGTATTTATTAATATAAAAAATTAATTTTTTCAGATCAAAAATATATTTAGATATCTCAAAAATATAACTACAGACAGGAAAAAATAAATTCTTGAAATCAGAAAAAGAATTTTTGAAATAAAAAATGAATTCTTAATATCAATATAAAATATGTAATTGTCTTAATAAATGTGAAAATGGAATGAAAGAATCTCATTTTAGAAACTGATATATAAATTCTTGATATCAATAAAATGGAAGTTTTGCTGTCAAATATTTCATTTTCACTATCAAGAGCTGAACTTTTCATCTCTAAAAATTACTTAGACATCATTAATTTATTTTGATATAAGTATATATTTTTCAAATCTCGAAGTATTTATTAATATAAAAAATTAATTTTTTCAGATCAAAAATATATTTAGATATCTCAAAAATATAACTACAGACAGGAAAAAATAAATTCTTGAAATCAGAAAAAGAATTTTTGAAATAAAAAATGAATTCTTAATATCAATATAAAATATGTAATTGTCTTAATAAATGTGAAAATGGAATGAAAGAATCTCATTTTAGAAACTGATATATAAATTCTTGATATCAATAAAATGGAAGTTTTGCTGTCAAATATTTCATTTTCACTATCAAGAGCTGAACTTTTCATCTCTAAAAATTACTTAGACATCATTAATTTATTTTGATATAAGTATATATTTTTCAAATCTCGAAGTATTTATTAATATAAAAAATTAATTTTTTCAGATCAAAAATATATTTAGATATCTCAAAAATATAACTACAGACAGGAAAAAATAAATTCTTGAAATCAGAAAAAGAATTTTTGAAATAAAAAATGAATTCTTAATATCAATATAAAATATGTAATTGTCTTAATAAATGTGAAAATGGAATGAAAGAATCTCATTTTAGAAACTGATATATAAATTCTTGATATCAATAAAATGGAAGTTTTGCTGTCAAATATTTCATTTTCACTATCAAGAGCTGAACTTTTCATCTCTAAAAATTACTTAGACATCATTAATTTATTTTGATATAAGTATATATTTTTCAAATCTCGAAGTATTTATTAATATAAAAAATTAATTTTTTCAGATCAAAAATATATTTAGATATCTCAAAAATATAACTACAGACAGGAAAAAATAAATTCTTGAAATCAGAAAAAGAATTTTTGAAATAAAAAATGAATTCTTAATATCAATATAAAATATGTAATTGTCTTAATAAATGTGAAAATGGAATGAAAGAATCTCATTTTAGAAACTGATATATAAATTCTTGATATCAATAAAATGGAAGTTTTGCTGTCAAATATTTCATTTTCACTATCAAGAGCTGAACTTTTCATCTCTAAAAATTACTTAGACATCATTAATTTATTTTGATATAAGTATATATTTTTCAAATCTCGAAGTATTTATTAATATAAAAAATTAATTTTTTCAGATCAAAAATATATTTAGATATCTCAAAAATATAACTACAGACAGGAAAAAATAAATTCTTGAAATCAGAAAAAGAATTTTTGAAATAAAAAATGAATTCTTAATATCAATATAAAATATGTAATTGTCTTAATAAATGTGAAAATGGAATTGCATAGTGTACCGCTTTCCCAAGAGACAATGGCGAAGTCCTTCAAAAGAGAGGAGTTTGTTGCTAAGTCATTTTGTGTGATTGTAATTTAAGCGGTGTTTTCACGATTCTTTTTAAAGTCCTATCAAAAACGCCTGCGTTTTATGACCTGTGCCTCTTGCTAGTTTACACAGGGCGATTTTACAACTCCATCTTGACTTAATGAGCTTGATCCCTGAGGTATTTACACAGAGGATTTTTACTGCTCCCTGCTCCCTATCTATATTGAAATAATGAATGCAATGTAAAAACACATCATATATATCTAAGTTTCAAGGATGGGGGACTTGAAGAGAAATAAATATACTTTCCCGCATAATTATTGCATTGACTTGCAAAAAAAAAATCAAAAGAATACATCGGAAGAAATAAACGTGTTGGGCGAGGCCATGGATACAGAGATTTGCCACATTTTTCAGCCATTTCCTTCAAAGCCGTTGTTCGTTTTTGCTTTTTGTGGTTGTCTTTATGCTGTTTCTTTCCACAGAATATCTTTTCTTTATAGAGATCTATTAATTTAAAAGTTTCGTCATCAAACCAAGTATCCATTATATTTTACTTTTTGTGTTGTTTCGGGGTGTACGGTCTAACGGAATACAAATTAAAGCTACATTGAAAAAGAAAAAAAAACATTCAAATACATGTGGCGTTGGGCAATTAACACCTTGAAGCGGGGTTATCCCAGGATCCCTTTGAAGTGATGTTAATGAGCCCACTCCGTGATGCCTGGAGATAGAGCAGTGCTCTATCGCAGGATGCTTTTGCGAATCTCTCATTATCAGTGTGGCGAGTAGTGTTTACACGGGGACTCACGGCCCTTTCATCAAAAGAAAGACACGGCAACATTCCGAACAAAATTAGTTTTCCATTCGTTGTCTTGTAATGGATAAAACACGTGTAATTTTCTGCCAGTCATGGATCAACCGAGACCAGGTGTCACTTTCGTTTTTGGCTTTAACAACTAGAAACTGAATGGGTAACCATTTAATTGTTTAGGCTTGCAGTTAGAAAACACAAGTTCCACGAAGATTTCTACTTGTAAATCAAGAATCACATTTCCTGGAATCACAGGGCCCTTTTATTTTTAAAGCCGTTCCCAAAACAATGTCACACGTATGTTAATAATTGAACAAATATCAACTGTGAAAAGTCTGAAAAGTAAAGATATGTTGTTGTTTTAGTCTCATGAAGAAAACGATTTCTGTCTTGATCTGATGAGTAAAGCTAAGATTTTTTGACTTGGTGTGATGACTAAAGCTAAGTTTTTGTCTTGGTGTGATCAGTAATGCTTGGTTTCTGTCTTGATGTGATGAGTAAAGCTAAGTTTTTATCTTGGCGTGAGGAGTAAAGCTAGGTTGTCTTGGTGTGTTGAGCAAAGCTAAATTTTTGTCCTTGTGTGAGCAGTAAAGCTAAGTTCTTGTCTTGGTGTGATGAGTAAAGCTAAGTTTTTGTCTTGGTGTGATGAGTAAAGCTGTTTTTGTCTTGGTGTGATGAGCAAAGCAAAGTTTTTGTCTTGGTGTGATGAGTAAAGCTAAGTTTTTGTCTTGGTGTGATGAGTAAATCGAAGTTTTTGTCTTGGTGTGATGAGTAAAGCTAAGTTTTTATCTTGGTGTGATGAGTAAAGCTAAGTTTTTATCTTGGTGTGATGAGTAAAGCTAAGTTTTTATCTTGGTGTGATGAGTAAAGCTAAGTTTTTGTCTTGGTGTGATGAGCAAAGCAAAGTTTTTGTCTTGGTGTGATGAGTAAAGCTAAGTTTTTGTCTTGGTGTGATGAGTAAAGCGAAGTTTTTGTCTTTGTGTGATGAGTAAAGCTAAGTTTTTGTCTTGGTGTGATGAGTAAAGCTAAGTTTTTATCTTGGTGTGATGAGTAAAGCTAAGTTTTTATCTTGGTGTGATGAGTAAAGCTAAGTTTTTGTCTTGGTGTGATGAGTAAAGCTAAATTTTTGTCTTGGTGTGATGAGTGAAGCTAGTTCGGTAGTGAGCTCTGTGGCTTTCCTAGTCTTACTGAGTGAAGATATATGGCTTTTTAAATCTGATAAATAGAGCTGTAGGGCTGCCTAGTCTGATAACTGAAGCTCCAATGATTCCTGTCTGACAATTAAACCTATGTTTTTATGTGCGTGACTTTATAAAACTACGTTGCTGTCTGTGTACTGGTATGATTCTCTCTCGGTGCGATATGTTGCTATATTTATGTCTGTAAAGTCTGCATTTGTAGAAGTCAGTTTAGTACAGCCATGTAAACTTTTCTTAGATGAGCAAAGTTGTATGGATGTCTTAGTATGGCAAGTTAAGTCACATGCTTGTCTTAGTCCGAAAACTTGTCACTGCCTTAGTCTGACAAGTGATCTGAGTAGCTGTCTTAGTCTGTTGAGTAAAGCTTTGCGAGTAGACAGCCTTATGTGAAAAGCTCCGTGTTTTTTTCTGTCCAAGGGGCAAAGATGTGTTGGCTTTCTTAGTCTGGTGAGTAAAGCTGTGTTGTGCGTGTAGTCAGGTTAGTAAAACTATATTGCAAAGTCTGGTGAGAAAGACAACGCGGCTGTCTCAGTTTTGCTAGTCTTCTCAGTCGCATATATGTGACTTGATATTTGCTTTCTCGGTCGCATGGGTATAACCACTTGTTTCCCTTCACCTGGTGAGTAAAGCTATGCGGCTTCCTTCGCCTGAGGAGTCCAGTTATGTGGCTTTCTTAGTATAAGTCATGTCTGATGTCAACAGCAGCACTACAACAAACGTGTTCAGGTGGTCATTCATTAAAACACATAACTCTACATATTCTTTATTGATTCTCTTTCTATCTATACAATTTTCCTACAACATATACATTCAACGGAAACGACCCACACCGGAGGTCGGTCACCAGTTTCCAACTATAGCATATATTAAAGTTGACATAGCAGATGCATGGTACACGCTACAGCACGGACAACTCACTGTGACAGTTCACTATTATTTTCAAGTATCGCGATGAAGTAGTATTTGGTTGATGGCATTACACTATTGTATAATACAGTCGATATGGGTTCTTTGCATAGTCATTTTCTAAGAAAGTTGTGCCATTGCTCGCTAAGGGATTCGCAGTTATCCGGTTTATGCCATTGTGCACACAGTGTAACAGGTGTGTGAGGGCAGTGGTAGTGGATGAGGGCAGTGCCACTCTCAACGAGCGACATGTCACGCATACAGGGAACGGGGGCGGGGGGCGGCCACCTATCACACCCATGCCCAGGACGGTCTCCTCAGTACCTGACGACGAGCCCACTAGGGAGTGGGAGGGGGGCAGCATGACCCAAACACAGCAGTATAGAAATCCCAACATTTACCATATGCTTTAACTAACTGCAAGTGCCTGATCTTACGCATGAATAGTAGCGCTACAGCGCGGCGTTAGAACGGGGGAGGAGTATAGGGCATACCAAGCGGCACATCCAACAGGTGCGCCCACGTTGGGTACTCACTTCACACCAAGTACCGCAGCTCTCGCTACAGCTACATAACGGTACTACATAAAGGCACTACTCAGGACTGTTTGCCCAGTCAGCTGCACGTACTGCCATTATCACACCACGTGACCGGAGACCAGGCAGTAATTCCATGTATCTCCACATCTCATACAAATCTAGCTCATTTCTCTAACGACATCAAATATATCGACTCATTTCGCATTATCCCGTATGTGGCACAGAACTGCTGCTTCCCTTCACTCCATGTTACAATATGCTTTATACAGAAGGCCAAATAAATAAAAGATAACAGAACTCTTCACGATCTTTCTAGGCAACGCAAACTTCTTGAAAAAGTAATCAAGCAACAACAAAGAAAATACATAAAGAGAAAGCTGTTCGCAGGGCACAGAAGGTGCAACGGGTCGTCACTGCTTAACAGTCACCTGCCCACCCATTCCCTCACATCGGGCAATGCCGCTCATTATTATTATTATTATTATTATTATTATTATTATTATTATTATAATTATCATTATTATTATTATTATTATTATCTTTGATGCCACTGTTCCTCCAGATTCGACACAAACTGTTATACGAGCCACATTATCTGTGCGACAGCGACTTCCGGTATTAGTTCCCTCAGCGTGACCTCTCACAGCAAAAAGAAGATATATGCTGAAAAGTGGAATGTTCTTCTTATCATACGAGGCCAAACCAAAAAATCCCCAAACTAGCACGTCAAGAACCGAGCAGGCCATTCAGACACCACGCTCAACGCGCCGCAGACTGTACAAAGTGACGAGCAGGAAACTCTGACACCACGCTCAACGCGCCGCAGACTGTACAAAGTGACGAGCAGGGCACTCAGACACCACGCCCAACGCGCCGCAGACTGTACAAAGTGACGAGCAGGCCACTCAGACACCACGCTCAACGCGTCGCAGACTGTACAAAGTGACGAGCAGGCCATACAGACACCACGCTCAACGCGCCGCAGACTGTACAAAGTGACGAGCAGGAAACTCTGACACCACGCTCAACGCGCCGCAGACTGTACAAAGTGACGAGCAGGGCACTCAGACACCACGCCCAACGCGCGGCAGACTGTACAAAGTGACGAGCAGGCCACTCAGACACCACGCTCAACGCGCCGCAGACTGTACAAAGTGACGAGCAGGCCACTCAGACACCACGCTCAACGCGCCGCAGACTGTACAAAGTGACGAGCAGGCCACTCAGACACCACGCTCAACGCGCCGCAGACTGTACAAAGTGACGAGCAGGCCACTCAGACACCACGCTCAACGCGCCGCAGACTGTACAAAGTGACGAGCAGGCCACTCAGACACCACGCTCAAAGCGCCGCAGACTGCACAAAGTGACGAGCAGGCCACTCAGACACCACGCTCAACGCGCCGCAGACTGTACAAAGTGACGAGCAGGCCACTCAGACACCACGCTCGACGCGCCGCAGACTGTACAAAGTGACGAGCAGGCCACTCAGACACCACGCTCAACGCGCCGCAGACTGCACAAAGTGACGAGCAGGCCACTCAGACACCACGCTCAACGCGCCGCAGACTGTACAAAGTGACGAGCAGGCCACTCAGACACCACGCTCAACGCGCCGCAGACTGTACAAAGTGACGAGCAGGCCACTCAGACACCACGCTCAACGCGCCGCAGACTGTACAAAGTGACGAGCAGGCCACTCTGACACCACGCTCAACGCGCCGCAGACTGTACAAAGTGACGAGCAGGCCACTCAGACACCACGCTCAACGCGCCGCAGACTGCGCAAAGTGACGAGCAGGCCACTCAGACACCACGCTCAACGCGCTGCATCCTGTACAAAGTGACGAGCAGGCCACTCAGACACCACGCTCAACGCGCCGCAGACTGTACAAAGTGACGAGCAGGCCACTCAGACACCACGCTCAATGCGCCGCAGACTGCGCAAAGTGACGAGCAGGCCACTCAGACACCACGCTCAACGCGCCGCAGACTGTACAAAGTGACGAGCAGGCCACTCAGACACCACGCTCAACGCGCCGCAGACTGCGCAAAGTGACGAGCAGTTCACTCAGACACCACGCTCAACGCGCTGCATCCTGTACAAAGTGACGAGCAGGCCACTCAGACACCACGCTCAACGCGCCGCAGACTGTACAAAGTGACGAGCAGGCCACTCAGACACCACGCTCAATGCGCCGCAGACTGCGCAAAGTGACGAGCAGGCCACTCAGACACCACGCTCAACGCGCCGCATCCTGTACAAAGTGACGAGCAGGCCACTCAGACACCACGCTCAACGCGCCGCAGACTGTACAAAGTGACGAGCAGGCCACTCAGACACCACGCTCAACGCGCCGCAGACTGTACAAAGTGACGAGCAGGCCACTCAGACACCACGCTCAACGCGCCGCAGACTGTACAAAGTGACGAGCAGGCCACTCAGACACCACGCTCAACGCGCCGCAGACTGTACAAAGTGACGAGCAGGCCACTCAGACACCACGCTCAACGCGCCGCAGACTGTACAAAGTGACGAGCAGGAAACTCTGACACCACGCTCAACGCGCCGCAGACTGTACAAAGTGACGAGCAGGCCACTCAGACACCACGCTCAACGCGCCGCAGACTGCGCAAAGTGACGAGCAGGCCACTCAGACACCACGCTCAACGCGCTGCATCCTGTACAAAGTGACGAGCAGGCCACTCAGACACCACGCTCAACGCGCCCCATCCTGTACAAAGTGACGAGCAGGCCACTCAGACACCACGCTCAATGCGCCGCAGACTGCGCAAAGTGACGAGCAGGCCACTCTGACACCACGCTCAACGCGCCGCAGACTGTACAAAGTGACGAGCAGGCCACTCAGACACCACGCTCAACGCGCCGCAGACTGCGCAAAGTGACGAGCAGTTCACTCAGACACCACGCTCAACGCGCTGCATCCTGTACAAAGTGACGAGCAGGCCACTCAGACACCACGCTCAACGCGTCGCAGACTGGACAAAGTGACGAGCAGGAAACTCTGACACCACGCTCAATGCGCCGCAGACTGCGCAAAGTGACGAGCAGGCCACTCAGACACCACGCTCAACGCGCCGCATCCTGTACAAAGTGACGAGCAGGCCACTCAGACACCACGCTCAACGCGCCGCAGACTGTACAAAGTGACGAGCAGGCCACTCAGACACCACGCTCAACGCGCCGCAGACTGCGCAAAGTGACGAGCAGGCCACTCAGACACCACGCCCAACGCGCTGCATCCTGTACAAAGTGACGAGCAGGCCACTCAGACACCACGCTCAACGCGCCGCAGACTGTACAAAGTGACGAGCAGGCCACTCAGACACCACGCTCAATGCGCCGCAGACTGCGCAAAGTGACGAGCAGGCCACTCAGACACCACGCTCAACGCGCCGCATCCTGTACAAAGTGACGAGCAGGCCACTCAGACACCACGCTCAATGCGCCGCAGACTGTACAAAGTGACGAGCAGGCCACTCAGACACCACGCTCAACGCGCCGCAGACTGTACAAAGTGACGAGCAGGCCACTCAGACACCACGCTCAACGCGCCGCAGACTGCGCAAAGTGACGAGCAGGCCACTCAGACACCACGCTCAACGCGCTGCATCCTGTACAAAGTGACGAGCAGGCCACTCAGACACCACGCTCAACGCGCCGCAGACTGTACAAAGTGACGAGCAGGCCAATCAGACACCACGCTCAATGCGCCGCAGACTGCGCAAAGTGACGAGCAGGCCACTCAGACACCACGCTCAACGCGCCCCATCCTGTACAAAGTGACGAGCAGGCCACTCAGACACCACGCTCAATGCGCCGCAGACTGCGCAAAGTGACGAGCAGGCCACTCAGACACCACGCTCAACGCGCCGCATCTTGTGCAGAGTGACGACGCCTGGCACTTTCTCTTTCCCTGCTTCGTGTGTTCAATGCTTCTACACTTCGTTTCAACACTAAAAGAACCACAACAATAGACTATTAAAAAAATACAGACCAATCAGCAGTTCAGAACACTGAATACAAAGGTGAACATAAGAAAATCGATCTTTTTTTTCAACATAATAGAAGGCAAAGGGCCTTTTGCTTTGTAAATTAGCTTCAAACATAAAAAACTTCAAACATCGCACATACAAACAACCTTCACGTCAATAACCTTTGCAAACTGCGCACAAAAATGCACTTTTACACACTGATGGAAAATTTTAGAACAGACTTCGACCCCCCCCCCCCCCCCCACCTGCTGTTGACTAATAAAATACACTGGATACAACATGCTAATACAGCTGCTATATGAGTAAATGGCCTATTACATAGCGTTTAAGGGTAACATAGTGCCCAGTCAATGTTAACTCATCCCAAAAATGTATCCTTAACAACACACAATATGCCACCCGATTTTAATTAATGAAAGGATAAACTCCACAGAGTTGCTGCTCGGGCAGTTCTACGCACTGGCCTTAATAAATCACAGGGCTTTACGCTAACTTTTTTCGGCACCTCCCCGGTGGGGCAAGTAGATATTAAATCTGCCTTCCCCACCACCACTCTTACCTGCCCCACCCTTTGTCTCTTCTGTTGGACATTTGTAAGTTTTTAATTTTGATAATTTTACATATTATTCTTCAATTATTGTATCAAAAGTGACGCGGCGCTATATTTGGCGTGTGTCCAGGCACAGTCCAGCATCCACATGGAAACTGGCAATGTGCAAGTGGCTAGTATGTAGGTCAGGTGCAGCTAGTATGTATGCTGTTAAGGTATTACGTCACGGCACGTCGTCTCGAACGGATCTACCTGCCAGGTGGGGCAGATAACCGGGCGAGTCTACCTGCCCCACCAGGCCTTTCACCTGCCCTGCCAGGTGGGGCAGTCGTTAATGTAAAGCCCTGAATCATTGAAAAACAAAAACCAAGGCAACAGTGATGACTAACTAATGGCTGAAGACGACAACAAACCACCTCATGCGGGCTGTCATTGTGCCGAGGAGCTGTAGCTATCATTTCAGCGATCGGACAGTTTTGTGAACGGCAGACAACACATGAAGAACACAACACAACATGACGCATACAGCATATGGGGAAACACAACACAACATGACGCATACAGCACATGGGGAAACACAACACAACATGACGCATACAGCACATGGGGAAACACAACACAACATGACGCATACAGCACATGGAGAATCGCCTTCCGCTGTAAATGCTGTTTTATCAATTTTCCTACTGCACACAATACACATCTGAGAATTCGAGTCCAAACGATGAGAATTGGCAGTGCTTAGCGCTGGCTAGGACTGTCTGTGGGCGGGGCTCCCTGTGGGCGGCGCTACTCGTCCAGCTTCCGTTTGGGCTTCTTCGGGTTCCGGGAGCGACTCTTGGCCTTGCAGAGAGGACAGATGGGAGCGTTCCTGTGGATCTGTTGGTGACACGACAGACAGGCCTGCAACCACACAACACACCCCTGTCAACACACACCCTTGTCAACACACATCTTGTCAACACATACCTTGTCAACACACACCTTGTCAACACATACCTTGTCAACAACCCCACGCCAGTGTTGAGCACTTACTGTACTCCTAACATTGTCAGTTACGATGTTAAACATTTATTTTTGTAAAGATAATTAGCATAAACTGATAAAATTTAGATTTGGTAGAAGGCCTCATGACCAACATTGCTATCAACAGTAATCGGACTGGATCTGTGGGGCGAACAGCATGCTTATGTTTCTCTTAAATCCAACTATTTAGAGAGTATTGCCGAACTGATAACAAGAGTTTTGCCGACCGACCGACTGACAGACAGAAAGAAACAAACAAAAGAAAGAAAGAAAGAAAGAAAAGAAAAGAAAAGAAAAGAAAAGAAAAGAAAGGAAAGGAAAGGAAAGAAAGAAAGAAAGAAAGAAAGAAAGAAAGAAAAGAAAAGAAAAGAAAAGAAAAGAAAGGAAAAGAAAAGAAAGGAAAGGAAAGGAAAGAGCTTATGCACTGATTTTTCCATATAACTTTGCTCAAGCCGGTTTACAATGTGCTGGCATACAGACATTTTTATTTTAAACCCGGGGTGATTCTAATGTAGCGTATGGCCAATTTTGGCCAAATGGTCAAAGTAAAAGCCTGATGCAGAAACTTGAGGGGAACATTCCTGTACAATTTCAATGCAATTGGACCGGATTTATATGAAGAGTAACAGTTTTTGCGTTTTCTTAAATTACGCGGAGAACATTCCAGCCAAATTTCAAAAACACTACCTAAACATGTAGAAAGAGTAGCATCTTGGAAAACTGTTTACAAACACACGCGTAACGGACGACGGATATCCTACGAGTGATTGGTGAAACCCACCGAAAAAAATTGCCTGGGCTAAAAAATTGAAATATTTACTCTCTTTATTATTATAAATTTTAAATTCTTACAAAAATAAGAGAAACAATACTTTTCAGCCTAGACGGATGGACGCGGAACTCATCACATGAGAAGCAAACCACTCGGCACTCTACCATGCTTTTAGGAGAACCATTACGAGTATAACAAAACAGCATAAAAGCCAGTTATTTGTGACAGCGAGGTTATTTACAGTTTCAGGTGGACAATGTGCGTTCTCTTTTCATTTATGGTTTCATAAACATTGTTCGTGTGTGGGTGGGAGGGCGGAGAGCCGCTGTGAGGTTTCCCGTCACTTGTCATGGAAACAACCAGCGGCAGCACGTAAACAGCTGTGCCGATTAAGCCATTTCTTCAGCGGTTGCCAGCCAGACAACGAAGAGCACAAGACACATATAAACGCAAAACCGGCTTACATATTCACTCTTATGTCTTTCTGTGTGACATGCCATTTACATCACCTTTACCCATAAAGTGAAAACAAAGGGCAAATGTGAGTTGCCTAACTCCAGCAAGATCTCAATTTTGCCCAATTAACTATTCTGGCCAGTGTTTTTGTTAAAACAAAATCGGATATGTTTCCTCCGCCCCCCCCCCCCCCCCCTCAATCAGTCAAGTGGTAAAAAAATCCTTGCTTAAAAGTACAACATCGGTGAGCCAAAAAATAAATAAATAAAAAATCGCCAAAAATACATTTTTACAGAAAATGAAGAAAAACTTCGCAGTAAACATTTGCGCTATATGTGGGTTCTTCTTCCCACGTTTCAGTCTAATCAAAAAAAAATATCGCAACAATATTTCCAAAAAACTTAAAAATTTAAAATTAAAAAAAATCGCCAAAAAAAATACATTTAACCGGAAATGAAGAAAACTTTGTAGTATACATTTGCGCTATATGTGTGTTCTTCTTGCGGCGTCTGAGCCTTATCCAACGAACTGTTTTGGAGATTTAGCCTGCCAAAGTGAAAAAAATGCACGAAAACCCCCCTATGTTCAAAACTTTGCCAAAAAGAGAATTTTTGAAGGAACGAAAAAAAAAAATAACACGGCCATCATCTACACATGTACCCCAATATGTATGCATGTTTTGAGAAAACTCGACTCATTAATTTCATAAGCACTCACTGCGGACAGACGGACGGACGGACACACCAACTGCTATATATGTCTCCTTTAGGGGGAGACATGTAATAAAAGCGATCAAACGACATGCGTCATTCCACCAGCAGAGCGGTCGAACACTGAAAAACGTCTATTTGTAAGAAAGACATCAAACACTGCAGGGCTTGTGTAAAGGATGCCGCCATCGTTCAATTTGCGCTCGTGTTGTTTCCATGGTACATGGGAGGGAGGGGGCGATTCACTTATTATTCAGAGAAACATCAAAACACTGACAATACGTGAATCTTGTTTTTGTTTAGTGGCTTGATAGAGTATATATATATATATATATATATATATATATATATATATATATATATATATATATATATATATATATATATATCTCGCATTTGGCGGGTCGCCAAAAGAAGTAATTTCTCAAGAAAGGACGATCTAGGGAACACTTGTAAAAAACTTTGAACAGAATCGATCAAAATTGTACATGGATAAGCAAATCTGCTACAATTTTTATCAACTGCCGCTTTTTTTAAGTTAAAAAAATGATAGGAAGGACTATCTGCGGAACATTCAAACAGAATGAGGGGGACGGATATCTCAGTTGGTAAGGCGCTCATCTTCAGATCTAGGGTGTAACGCCGGTGTGAGATCAAATCTTCACCCCCATAGAATATTCACCCCCCGGTGAAGATTTGATTATCAAATATTCACCCCCCTTATCAAATATTCACCCCCCATTATGATCAGTTTATTTTATAACTTATTCTAATTTACATAACATGGTAATTACACCACTAAGCTAAACTTCTGGATTCTAATTCCTATATTTAAGTGCACCAAATAGCGAGTCCAGTGCGACTCATTCCCACTTGCAAACATAGTTTGCAAATGAGTATGCTTTGCTAAGAATTCTAGCTGTTTATTCCTTCCTTTTTCCGTCTCTGAAGTTTCCAGAAAACTCCTCCTACGTTATCTGACGCAGGATGATGAAATCTGGTACAGAGATAGAGGGTGATGAGATGTCGTGAAATCCGCATTTTTTTGTACCTTGACCTTCAAGGTCAAGGTCAAATTAAGTCAAAGTATTTTTTACCTCAAAGTGGTTTCCAGAAAACTCCTCCTCATACAGGGTTTGTAGTAGAAAGACGGCATTTTGCAGAGACATAGAGGGTAATGAGTTGTCGTGAAATCCGCAAAATTTTTTGGCCTTCAAGGTCAAATGGAGGTCGAAATATTTTTTCAAATCCCTACTCATCAAGTAAAATTGCTGGAAATAGCGCTCAAATTCTTGTTTCAACACGTCTACGGTGTCAGTAGGCAGTAACATCGTGGATTGAATCTCGACATTCAGGGTCAAGGTCATGTGACCTTTGTATATCGTAATCCGTTCGAGATAAATTGTCCATTATCTCGAAAACGGTTAGAGATAGAGCGATTTCGAGTTTATTTTCGACCCTTTGGGTCGTCGCGTCCATATTGCTGGTAGTAGGATAGTCGGTGGATATCTCAGGGTTTGAAGTCATATATTCTACGTGTTCCATCAACCAAACTGAAAAAGTGCTGAATTTATGGCCAAAAATTAATTGAGTTAAGTTCTTTTGTATAAAGAACCAGATTGCAATGTCCAGATGAAAAGGACTATCGGCAGTAATCTTCAGAGAAGCAATTAACCTTTCATTCACTTTAAAACAGAAATGATAAGTAATATAAAAAGTTGAAAAGGGAACAATTCAATGTGTTATTAATTATCAATCAATTAACTTTCTTGGGAGGGGGGTGAAGATTTGATATCAAATGTTCACCGGGGGGAGTGAAAATTTGATAAGGGGGGTGAATATTTGATGACCAAATTTCTATCAAATATGCACCCCCCGGTGAAGATTTGATATCAAATCTTCACCAGGGGTGAGGTTTCTAGGGGGGTGAAAATTTGATGCCACACCGGTACGGGTTCGAATCCTGCCGGTGCCTATTAGCTGTGCAATCAATTATGATCCCCCTAGGGATTCACACTGGAATGGCCAATTTCAGTATAATGTGGCAGGGTAGTCCTGATATAGCGCTGAGATCGCTGAAAGGGACCTCGCTGAAACACCAATAAACCAAACACATCAAACAGAATGTGGAAGCAACCCGATCAAAACTGTAGGTAGAGATTTTAAGTAAAACATTGCATACATACATACAGAGGCCGGCTGCCCCTAATTTATATGACAAGATCAGCCCGACGAAGTTAGCTACTCTAAAAAATGATAAATTCTACTGAAGAACAACTTACACCAAATTTTCAATATGGTATTGGTCAATCGCAAAATGTTTGAAGTTGTTAAGAACAAAGTGGGCCGCCACACCAGACTTCTGCGAACTTTGTTATATCGCCTCAGTGCATTTCTTGGAACAAGCGCTTTTATCAACAAGAAGTCAATAAATTCTTGCACTTGATCCAGTTTGGTTAGAGCGATGGTCTGGTAATTCCAAGGCCCTGGGTCTTGAGATAGCGGCAAATGCACTGAGGTCACTAGCGCTATCGGCGCAATGGATAGTCATCTCGCGAAAGCAGTTATCAGCTTTAAATGGCTCGTACATAACAGGTCCTGACACGAGAAATTCAGGTCTTCAGGTTAAAATCTGGATAACTGAATAAACTTAAACTTAAAGGTTACCAACCAGCAGCAGAGCAATTAAATGTTGATGTGTCAATAATTAGTCGATTTTATTTTTTTTAGTTACTCATTTTTAATGCGTTTCCCTGGTTTGAATTCTTGGTTAATCTAGTAGTGCCGTTAATGTATTGAAAATGAAACCAAAACTGTGAATTTTTCGGGGGTGCTGTTAAGATAGTTGAATCTACAAGAATTTCCGGTACATGCTTTTTCCAGCCTCGTGAGCATTTTTTAATCAATTGATTTTCATTTCAAGTAATGACCACGAACATTCTCCATATACCACCTTTGGTTGCTAGTATGCCATCACGACGCCAGTGGTTGCCAGTGCCATGTCTTTATTTCTCGTCTTTTATGCTTCGCTCAGTTTACGCTTACTTCTCGGTTGGCTCGCTATCAGTGCAGGTATTCCGATGTGAAAGTGATCAGATTTTCAATAAAGAGTCACTGTAGTTCGTTACGATGACCTTCTTGTGAAATGTTATTGACATGTGACTTTTGCATAAGGTTTTACAGCTGTGTTCATTTCTTTCATTTGTTAAATAAAAAGAACTGTCAGGAAGAAAGTCAGGATGTGATTTCACTTTGTGTCACTACTTGATACACTTTTTTTAAAATCAAATTTCTTAAAATTTTGAAAAAATTTCGAAAACTTGATGAACCATGCGTCAATTTAACTAAATCTTGTTCTTTAAAGCTAAACGTGAACGACTAACCTCAAGCACAACAACCAGCAATTACTCCACCCCCCCCCCCCCCCGCCCTTCCCTTGCCCATCCATATAGTGCTTAAAGAATTCCGCCATTAAGGTAAGTTTTGCAGTGGTGCGCGGAGACTCCAGCCGAGGGGGATGTGCCTGGCGTTCAGTATAGCGGTCAGCAGGAAATGATCAGCACCCGATGGAAACAATCCCTGACATGAAATGAGCCTAATTAACCAGCTCCTGCTTAATCACCAGAGCCAGCAGCGCTGCCCTCGTTCCAATATCAAGGAAATTCTACCCTCATCTCGCACTGAAGCGTTGATAGCTAACGGGGCTTGGCTTTAACGAGATAAGTTCGTTGCAATTAGCTACCATCTGTGAAGGAAACCACAAAAATAATCACACGCGTGACCCTTGTAAGGTCCCGTAATCACCTGGTAACCAGTGCACACCGTCCGGGCCCACAACAGACATACGTGCATAGGGTCACGATTCCAACTCAACACCACAAAGCAATCTTCTTTTGCACTGGCCCAAATGAATGGCAAGCTTTGTTGCATTTCTGTGTTGGGACTCTCAAGTGCCCGCGTTTTCAGACGTGGCTGCGATTTTCCCAAGCATGTAGTCCCATACTGATCCATTTGCAACCCGGATGCAGTTCTCAGTTTAAAGCATTAACGGCAAAACTAAGTGACTCAGAGATTTCTGTACCAGTACTGCCAAAGAAATTTCCACTGCAATCCACGAGTTAACCAAATTTCCCGAACATTTCTTCAGAATTTCTATGGAAATTACCATCAAATTTTCAATGAGTTCCCCGAAGTACTGTTGTAGTTCCAAATCCTCGAGACATCATCAAGAAATTTCCATAGTTACTTGTAAATGTTCGGTAAATTGGATAAAATTTCCACGTTACTTACGCGAAAATTAGAAGGAATTTCTTCAGAAATTTGAGTGTATGATGGAAATGTTTTTGAAATACGTGGCAGTTTAAGCTTACGTAAAATTGTTCCAAGATTCTTGCGATGCATCTGGAAATTTATATCGGCAGTGGAAACAAACTTCAAACGCTTTAATTTACATCCAACTGCAAGCGTGGATCTAGCACTTCCCTAGAGAGAGTAAGAGTGCAGCACGGGTGTTGGTCATTTTCTCACCGGTCGTTTGCTCATCGACTTAAGGAAAAAAAAAAACGGTCGTTTGCTCACCACCTAAATTTCATTACTCTTGATTTTTGTCATTTACGAAAATGAATTTTTTTTCTGAAAACATTTATTCCCATTTGCAAACTTCGTTTGAAAATGGCTATAAGTTTGTAGTTTTTCTCGAAATTTCTGTCCTTTTTTTCCCTTTTTTCTTCTCTTTTTTTCCGTCACGGAGGATTCTAGAAAACTCCTCCTAGGCTATTTGACGTAGGACGATGAAATTTGGCACAGTGAAAGAGGGTGACGAGATGTCGTCAAATCCACAAAATTTTTTGACCTTGACCTTGAAGGTCAAGGTCAAATTGAGGTCAAAGTTTTTCTGACCTCAAAGTGGTTTCCAGAAAACTCCTCCTACAGAGTTTGTCGTAAAAAGACGGCATTTGGCAGAGGCATAGAGAATAATGCGTTGTCGTCAAATCCGTAAATTTTTTTGACCTTGAACCTCAGAGGTCAAGGTCAAATTGAGGTCAAAATATTTTTGGAAACACCTATTAATCACGAAAAGTAGTCATAAAGCTGCTCAAATCCCAGTGTGAATGCATTAAACGTACTCAGTAAAGGTAAACTTTCATCAGTAACCTTGACCTTGAGGGTCAAGGTCAAAGGTCACGTGACTTCACCCGTCCTTAACGACAGGCGACTCATCTCGAAAACGGTTAGAGATAGAGCGATTTTGAGCTCATTTTCGATCCTTTGGGCCTGAACAACGTTACATAAGAGGTGCCTCGGTGACCTTGACCTTCTGGGTCACGGTCAAAAACCGGAAGTTGACTATTATCTCGAAAATGGTTAGAGATAGAGCGATTTTGAGCTCATTTTCGACCCTTTGGGCCTAAACAACGTTACATAAGAGGTACCTCGGTGACCTTGACCTTCTGGGTCACGGCCAAGGTTAAATACCGGAAGTTGACCATTATCTCGTAAACCATTAGAGATAGGTCGACTTTGAGCTTATTTTAGACCCTTTGGGCCTAAAAGACGTTATATAAGAGGTACCTGATCTTGACCTCCTCCATCATGGTCAAGGTCAAAAACTGTAAGTTGACCAGTATCTCAAAAACGGTTAGAAAAATGAATTTGATTTATTTGTGCCCAAATGAGGTTACATTATATTCACTTCGATGGCCTCGTTCAAGATAATAATCCGGAAGCTGACAATTATGTTGAAACACTGAAAAATGTGTCTTTGACCAAATATGTTGTGTCTCTGCCCTTGCAAGTGGGTGCTATTTCGCTACGTGTAGCGAAATTCGGTCTAGTTTCACAATGTGTTCACAACAATTTTTCACTAAAACTTTATTATCTCTTAAATTATTTCTTAAAAATTATAATATCCAAACGTTTTTGAATGAGTTCATTGTTTCAGTTTTTCACAGCTGAATAAATCAACAAGAGAACCCCTAATTGTAAGAAAGACAAACAATTGCACAAAAAGACCCTATTTCAATTATCTCAATTGTGTAACTCCATCAATGGGGGTGTATTTTTATGCAAAATAGCAATCATTTGCATGTCTTAAAACTGAGTAGCGGATTTTCTTTTAAGATATAAAATTTGAGTTGAGTTTAAACAATTTGTTATCGTTCCGAAAAGTTTGAAAAAGATAACGTAAAATACGGAATAAAATTTTGGTGGTGAGCAAACGACCGTGTTTTTTCGTTAAGGTGATGAGCAAACGACAGGGGAGCAAATGACCGGATCCCGTGCAGCACTACCCCGTCTCTCCCACGAACCCTCGCCCCACCCCCCCCCCCCCCGCCCCCCATCCCCATCTTGAAGGGATTGCTTACTTCAAACCTCGGAAGTTGCAGATGCTCGCGCTGCTTAAAGGGGGAAAGGGGGAAAAGGGGGAGTCTTGCGCTTGAAACACTATTCAAAATAAAAAATCTGAAGCAAACCAGAAACCAGATACTTTTGGTGGGCTAGGATTTATCGGGACCATGGATCAACGTCTACTCAACGTCCTGATCATCCGTGACAAAACGCTCTTTAGATGTGGCGTTGTTTTTCGTTGTCGAAAACCCAACTTTTCCCCGACGCTTAATTAACGTTTTTGGATGAAACTTTGAACAAATTTAGGAAAATCGACGACTTCTGCAGGCGTCGAGAAAACGGTGGTGCAAAGAAATGCGGTCTTCCATATCCACATTTTGTACTTGCGCGGTGCTTGATCTGAAGTGGCTCACCTCACTTTTTGTTTTCACCTTTGTGTTTATTTTTATAATCAAAACGCGAAGAAAACAACAAAAAATGACTTTTTCTCACTAAAAGCAACGTGTAAGGGCTGCAGCAGCATTTGCACAAGCATGTGTCAACAACCACAGTGTATAACAAAAATAATGTGTGCTTTATTTCCACATGGTAAATACGCTGAGCAGTGACAAGCTTGTGTTGGTTTTGTACGAAGGGATGCAAAATCTTACCTGGTCATTTTAAATACACTGAATGTTCACATGATTTACTAGCATGGTGTAAGTTGCCTCGTACATGCATGAGTAAGAATGCATCCAGCGTCGGCCGCGCAAAAAATTTCGGCATGGCAGCGAGTGCTCGGGATAATCGCATATATTGGATAAACACATAATTTGCCTAGGAAAATTGGCTATGTAATTAAGGGGTTTCGTCTGTTTACTATTTCGTCAGTCAACACATATTTCCACTATTTTCAAAGCAGTACTGCTAAATGTTAACATCTTGCAAATTTGTCCGGAGGAACATCTCACTTAAAATCATTAGCACTAGTTAAGATGCAAGCTAACATTATAACTCCTGACAACACAGCTTCCTCATTTAATCGAATACAACTTGCATTCAAAGTCAGCACGCATAAAAAATTCAAGAAATGCAGTGATTCATGTGTTCAAACAAAGATGGCTTAAAAGAGATAGTTCCCATCAGAAACGGCAGATGTGTTGCAAAAATGTCATTTTCATTATTATTACCATTAATGTAGCCCGACTGCCACACAGGATAAAAGCGGTGTTGTGACAAGTATCACCTCGCCATCAGGACAGCTGATATGACGCTGCTTCTCGCTTACAGAACTTTCTGGGCCTCCTGCCCATTAAAACGGTCCACACGTAAACACGATTGAGTCTCGATAAACACATCTGCAGGACTCTTGTTTACGCGGCTCATGCTGATCCCATTAACTAAAACTGTCACCGGCAAACTGTTGTTTTTATTTCGAATCTACCCATTGACATGACTTAACGGCATGTGAACGCCCGGACAATCAGTCCTTACAGGGCATGACTGAGAAATGGGCCTCACCTTCATGGGCGGCGGCTGTTGGCGAAATGCAGCGTGTGGGGCAGGCGCGGGGGCCACATGCGGCTTGGGGGCAGGAGGCAGACTGGGCAGCGTCTGTACGGACGTGCTGGCCGATGCCGCCAGGAAGGGGTGTGGTAGCAGCGACGGCTCCCCTACCACTTCCGGTGGCGGCGGGGGTAGGCAGTCTGGCTTCTGTTTCTCCAACAAGCTGCAAACAAAGGCGTCACATGTAGTCAAGAATGCAAACCGATTGTAACCCCTGGCTGTGTGTACCGATGACCATTTCGCGTTGTCATAAACTGCAGCGGCCAGTGCACAACAAGATCAGTGTACCCGAACATGTCAAACATTTTTATTAGCCAACCACAGCCGTTTTGTTTTTGTAAACAAGAACAATCGTTTCCCACGGTTTAGAAAGTTTCATTTTAAAAATTCTGTTGTATTTCAGAATCTTAAGACTTATAAATATAAATTTAAGTGATTTGGATAATGCAGCAATGCTGCATCGACCAAATTTTCGATGCATCCCAAACGATTCCAATGCATCCCCTCATCCTAACGTCAAAAGGCCTAAAAAACACATTAACTCATTAACTTTTGCAGGGGTGATGGCCTGAGTACAAAGGATAATGTGTCGGGATACCCTTTACGGATGCCTCACAGAAATTTTATGTGCGCGAAGAGAAGTTGCAAAAGTTCGTGTGCACTTACAGAAGTCACACGACCACACGTTTTTTTTCCCAAGCAAAATTCTCGATGCAGCAAGGATGCATTTGGGAAAATCTCGATGCATCCTTTGTATTTTAAATGCAGCAATGCTGCAGGATGCACGCTTATCCCATTCACTGATAAATATATGAATATGTATCTGATGTGCCCACAAGTCGGGCTAAGTAACACCTTTATCCTATTTCTGAAAGGGACAGGTACGTTATCTGAGTTGTGGGTATCTTAATCCTCAATTTCTAGTCACGTCCTGGTGCAGGTGTAGCGATATTACATGTGGTCTCTATACTCTACTTATACTCTACGTCCTTTTTAATTTAGGTGCAGAATGTGGTCGCTGCAGAGTCGCCTTTTTATTCAAGTCTGGTAGGTGGTCACCGCTGTATTTTTTGGTCTTTGACGTGGTCACTGGGAGGCAGCCAGCCCAACTTGTGCACCTACCGCCGACCTCCCCCCCCCCCCAGGTTCATCAAACCATCAAACCCCACCCGCTTATCCCGGAACGACTCTACAGCTGTACTCCCCAATCCCTCACCCCCTCCCCACCGTTCACCAGTCTGGGTGCTACTGAACCTCTCTTCCCCAAAATGGAAAACAGAAGCATGTCAGGTACGAGTTTGCAAACATTTTTTGACGTCATATGGCACACCGTTGTTCACGATGCATCAAATACAACACAAAAAGGCGGTCCCGAGAGTTATCGTGTTAATAAGGTTAAGTGTCCACAACACGTTTTCACGTCATATATAACGTCACCCGTCGTTCATTATATGCCAAATATAATACGACTCATCGGACGCGACCCAAGGCATTATGCTACCAAGACTGAAGCTGATCCGACGTTTCATTCTGCAGTTGGTGATGACGCATTTTTCATGTTATTACGTCATCTGACGTAAGTTGTTGCCCAGTATACGAAAAAAAAACAGCAACCGATTTGTCGGTCGAGAGTTACCCTGTTAAAAAGTCCAGTGACCAAAACACGTAATGACGTCATACGTTGCCCTTTATATACCAAATAAATTCTTAACCGTCGGACCCACCCACCAACCGTCGGAAGGCATTATCCTACAGAGTTGTAAGCTAATCCGACGTTTCGTTCTGCAGTTATGACGTCACGCGTTGACCAATTGAAGTCAAATACAGTCCTGACTGGCGGACCAACCCAAGGCATAATCCCACCACGATTGAAGCTGATCCGACGTGGGGAGAGAGGGAGTGAGACAGATGGATAGAGCGAATACAAAAAAAAAAATGTTTCCCCTCTATGACGGAAACCTAATTAACTGAGCATTGTTTACAACATAAAGAGAATCTCGGGCCACTGCATTAAAACAAAAAAGACAAAAAAATGGTAAAAGGCCCACAAGAGATCACCATAGCTCTCAACCTAATATTCATCGTTTTAACCTTGGAACTCAATTTGAATGCAACTCAGACCATTATATCGTCTTCTTGTACTTAACTGATTCTACCACACTAAAATACTAATACTAGACATAATAAACAACGCAATCAGTTTTAACCAAACACGTAAAATATCCGGGCGAACAGCTCGGGACACCTGACATGGATAACAATAGCTTTAGACAGGTTCAGAAGTTACAGGGACTTAGTAGATACTATCTAATGCGCCATACCTATTTAAGCCAGGGAAAAATAGTCATTTCTCATCCCAGTTTTTTTTTTTTTTAATGATGCAAACTTTTTATTTTTCACGAAAAGTTAGACCCGACTGTGACCGAACTTTTTTCTTTATAAATTTCGATGATTCGTTCTTGGACAAAATTCTTGATTATTTTATTTTTTTTTTATATTCGCGGTGATTTAATTGTTTACAAAATGTTTAAAATTGTTTACATGTATATGTACACGACACATCGTTTAAAGAATGGATTTATAAGCCGCTATTTTGAAGTTTTGCAGAGATACCTGCATGAAAATGCGAGCCCTGCTGGGCCAAGTGCACAACTTTTAAGTACAATTTTCCCTCGGAAAGGCCATTTTCAGTAGTTTTTTTCCTTCTAGGTAAATCCTTTCATTTTTTTTTTTCAAATTTCAAAATTTTGTTCACTTGGCCGCCCCTGTTGATTTCTTCTTTTTTTCACTCGAATATTCTTTTAGTACCGGCTTTTTATTTTTATTTATTTATTTATTCTTTGCCAGCTTAAGTCACTTGACCTGGGAATGAAAAACGAGGTTATGTTCTGCATTATTGTCCCCTAGAGATCAATTTAAAACTTACTCAGGTGAAAACTGGTCGCATTCTTCTTTCAGATTCGGCAACCTTTCTAAGCCAACACTTGTTCGCAACTGATCCACCTACAATAGCAAACAGATTAACAGTTTTTGCGAGATCGAGCGACATTCGTTTCGTTTTACACACATTCAGTAATATTTCATCCAGTTGTCACGTGAACACTTTAGCTATGCACTCATACAAACATGCACCTCCATCAGCGATATCGGCGAACTATGAGATCTATCTGTTATTAGGGGTGCGACGGTACGGCAATCCTAAGTTCGGTTTGATACACTTTAATTATTCGGTTCGGTTTTTTCGGTACGATTTGCAAAAAAAAAAATAAAATTGTGCCGAAATGGTATAATGTTTATATTTAGCTAAACATTTACCTATAACAGCCAATAATGCCTTTAACACCAATTTATAACATTTATAACATTCAAATTGATAAACAGGAGTCTTTTTTTTAAATAAGGCATCACTTCTTTAAAATTTAATCGGTGATGAAGCACTAAAAACAAGTTTCCCCAGAGAGCTAATAATGATTTTATTAGGCCCCCGGCGTCGCGTATCAGGGGGGACTATAGTTTCAGGGTTTGTCCATCAGTCTGTCTGTCTGTCGACACTTGAGGTACATGATTTTGTGTAATCTGTATCTCAAACAGGATGGGAGGGGCGAATACAGTTGTTATGCCCGTGTTAAGGTGTTCCCCACCATATGTAGATGTGCAAGAAGTATTTTGCGTGACGATACGTTCACCCATTTAAAATATTTCAAAAGTCCCAGAAACTACAATTAAGCATTAATATCTCGAATAGAAATCAATATACGAACTTACAATTAAGTTAAAGTGTATCATATAACAATCATTAGTTTTTTCCCTAACTTAAGTGTATCACATAGCAGTGATGGTTTAGTGTCAACTCGCAGACAACCAACTCGCGGACAGATTGATCAACTCGCAGACAAATTAATTGGTCAACTCGCAGACAACATTGGTCAACTCGCGGACAAAACTTGATTTTTTCAGGAAATCAAAATTCTGTCTGCGAGTTGACCAATGCTGTCTGCGAGTTGACTAAAATTTGTCTGCGAGTTGACCAATCGTGTCTTCGAGTTGGTTGTCCGCGAGCCCAGTCATTACAGCTGCGTTGTAACTTGAGAACATTTGCAGAGTTTCTTAATTATAATTATATAAGAAAAGAAAAAAAACAGAAAAGAGAAAAAAAACAGAAAAGAAAAAAAAAAAATACCCGAGAATACAAGTTTTTCTCTTTCGATTTTTTTAACCGAATCGAACCGAAAAACCGCGGTTGGTTTTGGGTTGCAGTGCAAACCGCTCTTTTAAGAGTACTATTTTCGCGGAATCACCAGTAGATCTACGGAGTAATAAGGTATTATACACAACAGACCGAACCGGTGAGGAGGTTGGCTTTTGAACAACAACGCTTCTGCTCCAATTACAACTCGGGAATATTTGTACAGCCATCGGGAACTAAAACACCATTCCCCCTGAATCCATTGCTAACATATCGGAAACCTGTGACTGCTCAACAATTACAAGACATTTCTGAAGTAGATAAGAGCAGGCAGCGCCGTTACTTACCTGTTGTTTGAGGGGCGCATATTCGCCGTACAGTTTTTTGGCACTTTCCGCCGCGCGATTCCTCTCTTCTTCCGCTTGCTTTATGGTCGATTCCAACTTCAAACCAAAATCATTACAATGAAAAAATACTGTGTATTACAAAAAAAGGCAAATCAACCTATCACATTCCTTTTACTCAAATCAATTTTTCAATGATTTTCATTTAAAATGCGCCTAATTTAAGACTGCAAATCTAGGGATAATTCTAACATCTTACATTCACTTGACACAATATAGCTGGGCTTTTCATGCCCCTGTTATTGACATTAAGTTTTTGAGAATAAAATGTTTAGCAGAAAATCTGGTAAAAAATGCACAATTCTCGTGCATAATAAATCTGACTGAAAATCGATCCAAGTAATGATTCTATATAGGAATTACATTACCCCATTAGAATTATAATTGAATTACCCAGATGTCACAAGCCGATTGCTGTCTAACGGACACGCCGTAATTATGTAATACCTCGTTTGATGAGAACTAAAACATATATAATTCTACTCAGACAAAAAACCCGTACCAAATTGATGTCCGCGTGGATAAGCCTCAGTTCCTCCACGTGCGCCATTTTCTCCTGCAAAAGCAGCTCCATCTCGGTGCGGTATTCCTCCAGACACTTGTCCTCATTCTCCTGGGCGTTCCACTCTGCTTTGATCTTGTTCTTCAGTTTCTCTGCGTGTATTGTCTTCTGTCTGAAGCCATTCACATACAGGTAGTGAAAATGTCTCTAGCGCAAACAACCTGTTTTCGACGAAACCTGCTTTGTCTGATTTTTTCCCATTTAATTTTTGTTATTTCCACCCCACATTACCTAACATGTCAGCGCAACCACTATTTGCCCCGCTGCCAAAAGGGTTTTGCAAGGAAGCTTCGGTGCACATCGCATAAGTTCGGCAGTGCTGGTATATGTGGACCAGAAAAATTTGCCATTTCAGTTTAATCGTCCCTTCAGTACTTCTATCAGGGTGTTTCCATCGTACCATCAGGTATATTAAATCACAAGCAGGTACGGCGGTATGCACTACAGACGGTACGAACCGCTCACCAGATCATTAGTGTCATATTTTGTTACAATTTCGGAAAAAAATCCGATCCAACGTCTCAAACAAGACTGTCAAGTGACAGTGCCCAGGTGCCGTCAGAGTACAAATACACGAACCGGCACTGCAATTCTGTCAAAATACGGGGACAGTTGGGAGTTCAATTCTATTACTAAATATTTTGTGTATCCTCAACATTAATTTCGTTCTGGGCTGCAAATTCTGCCATCCTAGAGTGTACTGACTGTAGCCTCAACGTGAAATTTAAGCATGTAACACATTTAATTTGCAAATATAAAATACAAGAATTAACATATACAGTAGAACCTGTTACTCGAACACGCTTAACTAGAATTCCAGGGTAACTCGAACACTTTATCAAGTCCTGATTTTTTTTAATTACATGCGTCTTATAAATTTTCGGTTAACTCGAAGCCTTTTAACTCGAAGTAATTTTGATCTGGCCGAGAAAAAATTTTGTACTCAAAATGAGTGACAAAAACACGCACAATACCAGTCTTTTTGGAGTTGAAAACTTCTGATGATCACGGCAAATCTTCAAATAACTACCCCGTCTTTATTATCGTGAACGAGTCAAACCAAAAGCCACTAATATCATTTCATGGCGGAATACTCCGTGCAGATTTGAGTTCCTTTAAACTAACCCGATGCAAACTCAATCGCAATTCTGAGGATTATGCTTGTGGTTAATCGAAAAAGCTGCTCTTTCGGTTAGCGGTTAGCATTTCGGACAAGTTGCGTCGATGCCTGGTTCTTTTTTGGACCAGTGCACATGATTATTTAACTTGCATTGATGCGCGATGCTTTTATTGGACCAGTGCGCATGTTTATGTAACTTCCATTGATGCGCGGTTGTTATTTCGGACTACTGCAGAAGTTCCTTTAACTTTCGTTGATGCGTGGTGCTTATTTTGGACCAATCGGCATGTTTATTTCAGCAATTCCCCCAAAATAAAAAATGTCCAAATCGAGTCAAAAAGTACAAGCCGTATGCCCAACCCACCTAAGGTTGCCACATACCAAAAATAAATGAAATCGGATAAAAACTGTAGGAGGAAATACATTTTGAAGCTTTTCATCAAAAATTCCCTCAAAATACAAAAATTGCCCGATCGCCTAAAAAAGCACAAGCTCAACGCTCGATTTGTCGTCCAAAAATAAATAAAATCGGATAAAAGCTGTACGGGGAAAGCATTTTGAAGTTTTTCTGCCCGATCTACTAAAAAGCATAAGCCTTAAGCATGACCCCTCAGGGATGCTTTATACCAACAATAAATGACATTGGGTAAAAAAGGTAGGAGAAACATTTTAAAATTTTTTCTTCAAAAATTTCTCAAAAATCACTCGACCGACTAAAAAAGGACAAGTCGTGTATACGACCCCCTAGGGATGCCTCAATCTAAAAATCAATGACACCGGCTCGAAATTGTAAGAGGAGATGCATCTTGAAACAAAAATTTACTTCATAAACAACTAACTAACTAACGGACGCCGTCTGCAAACCGATAAATATATGTAAGATAAGCTTGGCTAAAAATGGCTTATCTCGTCAAAAAAAGTTATTTTTCCAGAAAGGCCTATCTAGAGAGCAATCGTACAAAATTGGAAAGGAATCCGATACAAATTCTGGTAAAAGAAACAGTTTGAAAATTGGAAGCCAGTAAATTAAAAAATGCCCCTCAACCTTGCCAAATTTTTCGCGAATCACCAAAAAATGAAACTTTTCAAGAGAGGCCTACCTAGAGACCAACTGTACAAAATTGGAAAGGAATCCGATCAAAATTGTGGGAGAAGAAGCATTTTGAAAATAAGACACCAAAAAAATATCCCCCATTTAGCCAATTTTCGGCGGGTCGCCAAAAAAGTATTATTTCAAGAGAGGCCTTGCTAAAGAACATTCGTACAAAATTTAATAAAATCTGATCAAAATTGTGAGAAGAGAAGCATTCCGGAAATTGGCAATCATAAAATTATAAAATTAAAAAAAGTCCCCCATCTGGTCAATTTTTGGCGGATCACCAAAAAAGTAACCTATCCAGGGAACAATCGTGCAAAACTGGAAACGAATTCAACCAAAATTTTCAGAGAAGCATTTTGAAAATTTGATGACAAAAAATTAAAAAATGCCCCCCATTTGGCCAATTTTTCGCGGAACGCAAAAAAAAGTAATTTTTCAAGAGAAGCCTATGAATGTTCGTACAAAATTTAAAGAAAATCTTATCAAAATTGTTCGAGACGAAGCATTTTGAAAATTGGCAACAAGAAAAATCTAAATGCTCCTATTTAGCCAATTTTTGGCGGATCGCCAAAAAAGTAAAGTTTCAAGAGAGTCCCATGTTAAGAATATACCCACAAAATTTAAAGAAAATCTAGTCAATATTTTTCAAGAGAGGCCTACCTACAAAAAAGTGTACAAAATTCGAAAGGAACCCGATCAAAAGTGTGGGAGAAGAAGCATTTTGAAAATTACACACTAAAAAAATTAAAAAATGCCCGGCATTTGGCCAATTTTTTGGTGGATCGCCAAAATAAGTAATTTTCAGAAGAGACCTACCTAGAGAACATGCGAACGAAATTTTATCTAAAGAAAATCTGATCAAAATTGTGGGAGAAGAAGCATTTTGAAAATTGGCAACCGAAAAATTTTAAATGCCCCCTGTTTAGCCAATTTTTGGCGGATCGTCATTTTTTTTCGAGAGGCCTACCTAAAGAACATGAGTATAAAATTTGAAAGGAATCCCATCAAAACTGAAGAAGGAGAAGTATTTGAAGTAAAAGTTTACACACGTACATACGTGCATACAGACGACGGATGTCCCTCTACTGATGTGAGGGACCAAAGGGAATACTGGCAACGCGAAACAAGTATGTCAGTGAAACTGACTAAGCCCCCGTCGTCGTGCAATTCCAGGACTTCCACAAAGTCGCCGGGACACATTTTTCGGCGGCGGGCAAAACCTATACCCAGGTGCACACCTACATCCTATATCCTTTCCCTGTGCTTGGTTCAAACGGAATCTCTCTGCTAGTCTTTCAGATCTATCGCACATAAGACATCCCTATCCAGATGTTGGCGGTCTAAGATATTTGGATTTTCCGCAAAGTCCCCAGGTCACACACATTTTTTCAGCGGCCAGTAAAACCTATACCCAGGTGAACAATTACACCCTATATTGTTTCTCTATGCAAGGTTTACATGGAATCCCTCGGGTATTCTTTGACTTCTATCGCACAAAAGACATCACATCCGAAATGTTGACAGGCGGACAGACCCGAATTCAATAGTCCCCCATTTTTCTACGCGGCGGCGGGGGACTAAAAAATGGCAAACTGAAAAAAAGTGGGAAAAAATGGCAGTTTTTTTTTTTTTAATTTTATTGTTGCCCAAAACTAAGGCTCAAATAAAAAGACGAGGAGTCCTTACACTCATGGGTTAAATGGCCTGCAATGCTTCAAGGAAACTAGTCACTGTGACCATTCAGGATCAAACAAATTACCACTCGCTGTTGACCATTATCTCGAAAACGGTTAGAGCGAGATTGATGTTGAGCTTATTTTCGATCCTTTGGGCTTAAAAGACGTAGTGTAAAAGATACTTCGGTGACCTTGACTTCTTCGGCCATGGCCAAGGTCAAAACCGCTAGTTGCCATTATCTCGAAAAATGATCTTTTGGGCTTCAGAGAGGTTGCATTGTCTGTACTTCGATGACCTCATTCAAGATAAAAAATCCAGAAGATGATAATTATCTCGAAACAGTGACAGATTTGTTTTTGACCACTTCCTTGTGTTTCTAGCCTTCTACCACTGCAAGTGGATAACGGCCATGACCACCCCCCCCCCCCCCCCTCACTCCGGCGGTGATGTTGCACAAATTATAACAGAAAACAAACCAAATCAATGAAGTGCTGTCTTACACAAATCACAACAGAAAAAAACATATCAAAGAAGTGCTGTTCCATACCACAGATAATCCTATAATCCCCTCCCTGGGGTCCAGCCACGAGGGAAAGGGGGCGGGGTGGACTCTTGAAATTACCACTGATCGCAAAAATCAATGTTCTGGATCTTCGACGCACGTTCCAAGACAATGAGGTTCAATCTAGCAGGCCTTTTCTAGAAAACCACAGTGAGACGTATCCTGGCGCATTATTTTCGACTCGGCGAAACTCCTGAACTTCAGTATAGAGGGGTTTTTCAGTTGTAGATCCCATGTTGCTGTGGATCATAACGGGGAATTCTACAGCCTGATCTCAAGAAAAAATCTATGCCTCTTAGTACAAAACTGTCATTTGACCATAATACGATTGTGCGCCATAATGTATAATTAGGCAATTTAGGTGATGCTCCCTTTTACACTATTGGTCCGAGTCTTGCGCCAAGATTGGCAAATCTGATATCAATAGTAGTTTTTATTAGAGAAACTATGACTCTTGCTGTTCGTTCTTGTCCAACAGCCAACCCCTACGGCGGCTTGGTCTGTTGTGTGTACTGATAAAGTAGGGACTCATTTTCAAAATATAAATCCGTTCTTTGTTTATACATAACAGATAGATCTTTCAGAGGTCACCCACTTTATAACAACGTCTTGCTGTCATGGAAGACTGTAAGAGTCCTCTGGGACATGGGATTGGTACCGCGACATAACAACACTTGCTAAACCTACTTTTCCACGCTCATTGCCAATTAAGCCGAGATCAGCTACCTGCCGGACCAAAGCGGTCTCCCCAATTACACTCTCATCCCTGGCCAGGACCCCCTGTGTTCCTAATAAGCCAATTCGTACTTTCGGATCTTAAGGTTTAGTTTCGACTGTTAATTTTTTGGGATAAACTGTAAAGAAATGATAAGGGAAAAACATCATAATTTTTGGTCACTTGACTTTGGTCGGAATGCACGGCTGGTACGATTTAAATCAGTTGATTTAAATCGTGATTTAACCCAGCATAAAAATCACGATTTTGATTATTTTCTACGCACTGTATTTTCTTTTTTAATTGTGTCACGTGTGCAGATTGTCTGCAGTGAAAGCACTTGAACACGCCTTTTGTTTAAACCAGGCATTTAAGACCGTACGCTTATTAGTGCACATGAGCCTCCGATGGGGTGGGTAGGGGGGGGGGGGGTCTTAGCGACGGACAGCACGCTTCAAGCAGGTCAATGCCGGTAGTGTTTGAAAAGAAGGCCTTGTGCCTTATAGTATTAAGACCGCCTGAGCACGTAGTCTGGAGTGGGTATGTAATCACGCAACTAATCTTCAAAAACTCCAGGTAGCATCGATATCTGCAACGTACTGCGGTCTTTCGTCTTAACCGCGTGTGCTTGAAAACAAAGGATTAGTGTTACGCGTCGAGCGGAAAAGGCTGAATGGAAAGCCTCGGAGTGAGAAAGGCGGGAAAACTGGCGTTTTGCTACCGATCGCTCAATAAAGGAAGAATTAAGTTGTAGAGGGTTATATGAACATTTGAAAGTTGAGTACATTTTTCACCTATTTTGTGAACTGTAAATGTGTTTAGAAATGTCTTACAAGAGAGTGTAATAAGTCTTCAATAAACTGCTCAAAAGGAGGTGCTTTTTTATATTTTTTGTTTTGTTTTCTTTTTTTCTGGGGGGAGGGGTTGATTTAAATAAAAAAAATCCGATTTAAATAAAAAAATAAAAAATCATTAGTTTTTTTAAACGGACTTTTCCAGCCCTGTCGGAATGTACACAAAAATTTCAAAGGAGAGTTCGTAAGCTAGCTTTTCTGCACTTAAATGAAGAAATAAAAGATATCTGTGATACTAAGATAGAGCGAGTATATTCAAGCAAATTTTTGGGAGTGTACATAGATGGTAAATTGACATGGAAGTTTCAAGTTGATAATATAACTAGTAAATTGTCTAAATGCCTCTCTATACTGTACAAAGCAAAATTAATTGTCAGTGCTTACGAACTCTTAACTGTACGCCTTTTCTACCTCATCTAAAATATTGCTGTGAGGTTTGGGGACTCGCTTCCCAAACAGTTTTAGAAAAGGTGGTTAAACTTCAAAAAAGGGTTATACGACTTCTTTGCAATTTGCGTAAATATGACCATACAAGCGTTCACTTTCGTAATTTAAATTTGTTGAAATTTCAGGATTTGGTTCGATTCAAATTAGCCGTGTTCATGTATAAGGCTAAAAAGGGTTGTTTGCCTCCCAGTTTTAAACTGAAATCTTACAGTTAGCCTAAGAAACAAGGATAAATTCCAAAGAAAATATGTTAGAACGAATTTGAAATCAAAATGTGTGAGTGCATATGGCATAAAATTGCTCGAAAGTATTCCAAGTAAAATCGTAGAAATGACTAGCATCTGCTCGTTTGAGACTAAACTAAAAACATATTATTTGGAACAATATTAGAGATATTTCCTTCTTTTAAATCTTTGTGTTCAGGGTGATAGGTTACATTATTGATAGCTTGTATTTATTTTGCCTTGTCCTTTGTATGTTTTTTTTTTTTTTTGTAAATAGGCGAAACAGTCCGAAGTCCGAAAGAACTTCGTTGCTTCGCCTATTCCGTCATCTTAATTAAGTCTTAATGTTCACTTAAAATGCTTTTTTCAAAAAGGAATAAAGTTTATCTGGTCTTATGCATGCCTCAGAACACATGTAGTTGAACCCTATCAGCGGAATAATGTAAGGCTTCGTAGCTCTTGCAGAGAGAGATACGAACTTAGCCACAGCTGATTCGACGCTGACGAAAAGCTTGTCTGTTCGAACTTCGGTGCCCTGGAATATGCCAGAAAAGATCCAGAGCCTCGAAAGTTGATATCAATGGCCATTTCCATACAAAACTTTTGATAATAGTCCGCTGGAACTACTTAAAAACTTTAATATTATTCATCTGTTTAATAGCCATTGTATGAAAATATTTCCAGCAAAATGAAATTTTGATGATCTTTGTTAGTTTTTTTTCTATATATATATATATTTTTTTTTGTATCCTAATCCCAACTGAATTCAGTCGAAACTCAAAAAAATTTCGGCAAAATCCACTTATGCCAGGGTATTTGGTAGTAGCATGTCTGTAACCTCCTGTTTAAGACTCGTATAAACACTAATGGTTATTTTAGCTTTACCTGATTTCCTTTATCGCCTCAAGCTTGTGCATAAGCTGCCCTGTGTCGATTTCGCTGGCCATTTCTATTTCTTTCTCGTTTCTCCTAAAGCGTCCTTCCGGAAGTTTATATCTATAATGTAAACATCCGAAATGAATATCTGCAAATATTGTGGACCGGCAAGCGTCGTTAATAAACGACCGGTTTCGAGTAATCCATGTGTCCTTCACCTTTCGACCATACCCCAAAAAACTGTGTGTTCCGTAACTTGTCGGCTTCAGTGCCAACTGTCAACAGTTGAAAATGTGAACATAAAAATTTTGTTTGATTTTTCAATCAAAAAAAATTAATTGTTATTTTATCAGTTTATTGAAAAAGTGTATCAAGACCCGTTTCAAGATTGCGAGGTCTTTGTTTTTATGCAGGCGATAATACCGTTGCAGGCGATAATACCGTTGTTATAAACAGATGACCTCTCAGAGATGTCGGCGATAATGCAGTATTTGTGCAATATTACAGTATTTCCTAAATGTCAGTGCTTTTACTAAACAAGGTATAACAAACATAACGCATTCTTTTTATTTCATTAAATTTTTAATCCAGTTCTTTGTGTTTTATTCCATTATCTGCAACTGAAATCCCCCATCTGATTTGGTTCGGACGTGTCGTAAAAATTACCCGATACCAAAGCTACTCTAGAGTGGCTTTGGGAACCAATTTACAAATATTGGTGCGAAATCCGAATGTGTTGCAGGCACTTGACCGTTGTTATAAACCAGCTGCCCTCCCATGTGATCTGTCTGTTACGTTTAAACACAGAGCGGATGGATATTTCAAAAGCAGTTTCTCTCATTTATTAGAAGTATTTTCGAGGAATCCAAAGTGGGTCTGCAAGTCAAAATCGTGCTATACACAAAAGGTTGATCCACCGAAGAGGCTGGCTGTTGTACATCAACGGTATATCGGCATTCCCCTTAATACTTGTAGTAGTTTGAAAATAGCAGTTCTAGACCAGCCCCCCCCCCCCCCGCCCGTGAAAAAATTTGTGATATGTGCATATTTAGACGTTTCAGACGATTTTGAGCAACTTTTTTTTACCCCCCCCCCCCCCACCCCCACCCCTAGGACATAGTATGTCAGACCCCAATCCCCAGGAATTTTTGGAAAAGTTATAGGTATATTAGAACTAAGTGTGGCATCTACATGGGAAATCAAATTGGCAGAAAACCTGTTGAGTCATTTGCTCGCCGTTGAAGACGAAGTGTTAGATCCACAGCCAAATTTTGTTTCTTAAGTCACCCTTTAAAAATGCAGGTTGAAGAGCGGCGTCATAAATTTACAACTTTGTTAGGAATGTCAAAATTTTCTTTTCAGGTTAAACTATGTGTTTTATATAGGTTTCTTTAGGGAAAAAAGAATTGACAGCCTTAACAAGAATTCAATTATTTTTAAATGAATTTTGTATATGTGCGGTTCATATGTAGTTAATGAATAAATAGCCAATTCCCATATGAAATTTCAACCTCTCCGCAAAAAAATCCCCTTATTTTGCTACAGTTTTTCTTGTAAGAAATGTCACTGCTTGAATTCAGTTCAGTATGTTTGTCACGGGGTGAACATTATGCTCATCGCCCACCCCTACACACGTGCGTTTTGTAACTGAATGATTTGTCGTGTTGTGTTCTTTCGTCTGTTGTTAGCAATCACCCGAGTATATAAACCGCGGTTTTCGCGCCATTCGGCATTCGGCCGCGGAAATTTTCTACCTATGCCATTTTACTGTTTGGTTCATGTTCATGTTTAGTCGTTACAAATTGGAAGAAAATAAAGAGCGTTACAAAATGGATTGGCAGAATAATTTCTTGGATTTCGATTCCTTACATTTAGTGCAAAATTATTTAAAATTCTAAACTATGATGGCAGATTGAAAGCTGAATAATGGATATCGGAAAAATGAACATTGCACAGCTAAAAGAGGGACTGGCCGTAAAGGGCTTGCCAACGAAAGGGAAAAAGGTGGAGCTTGTGAAGCGGCTACAAGATTATTATGAACACGTAGGAGTTTCGGAGGGTGCGGCTGCTGAATTCGCGGAGCCATCACAGAAGGCAAGTGACATTAAATCAGAGGTACGATGTAAGATACAGTCATCTCTTGAAGATACAGCAAAGCCAAGTGACAGTGCTTCCCAGGCTGGGTCCACAAGTAGTGTTCGTTCTGCTCGCGCCCGTGCCGCTGCTAAAAAAGCTGCTGCCTTAGCAAAGCTCAAGTTGTGCGAGGAAGAGCGTTTGGCAGCTGAGTTGAAAAGGCACCAATTACAAGTCCGAGATAGCTACTGTTGAAGCAGAAGAGCAAGTCCTCGCAATGTATGACGAAAATCCTGATCACGACACATTTCAAAGCGCGCTTCCAAACCCAGTTACGCTTAACCCAGCAGATGAAGCATTTAAACCGCAATTAGCACCTTGTGCAAACACCATTCCTCTCAGGCGGCAGTAAATGATTGATTTTATCCTTGTCTAAGTTCGAGCTACCTTTGATGGGGCCCCGATGAACTTCCACATGTTTATGAACTGTTTCCGCAGTAAGTGTAGATTCTACCTAAATGAGTGATGTTTCTAAACTGAATAAGCCTCTGTACTATGCAAGGGCAGGGTACTAAATGTCATAAAACCATGCGCGTGTATGCTGCCTGCAGTTGGCTATCGAAAGGCCAAAGAGCTGTTGATAGAGCGGTTTGGAAATGATTATGTGATATCTGAACCATGGATATCACCTCAGGCCCTCTGATCAAGTCCGATAATGTGCAAGTGCTACAAGATTTCTAGATGACGTTCGTAGGTGTACTGAAACGCCACGAGCTATGGGGCACCTAAACGAGGTCGATGCACGAGTACGCCTAGTTAAGCTGGTGAAGAGACTGCCAAACTACCTTCAAAGTCGCTGAAGGAAGGAATGCGTTGAGGATCATGGAGCCCGTGGACAATATCCAGGTATCGATGCATTTTTGGATTTCCTTACCTTTGTGACCCGCTAAGTGAGTGATCCAGTTTTTGGAATAGGCGCTGAACAAAAACGCGAGAAAGGCAAATTGCAACCAAACAAGCCCTTGAGTTTTCAAGTCGGTGCAAATAAGGCCAAGGCACCAGCTCAGGCAAATCAAAAGTGCTTCATGTCTGGCGACTCGCATTGTCTGAGCCAGTGTGAGAAGCTCAAGAAATTGCAATCTTCTGAGAGACTGAAGTTTTTTAGAGAAAAGGAAATTTGCTTCAATTGTTTGAATGGTTCTCGACACGTTTCAAAGGAATGCAGGTACTCCCAGACGTGTGGCATAGACGGCTGTTCCAGGAAGCACTCATGCCTGCTTCATTGTGCGCTGAAGAAAGACAACACGCAAGGAGAACCGAGTGCGACGTTGACTTCAGCCGTTGAGTCAACTTCAATCCGTGATACACTGAATAACTCTAGCTGTGCATCCATATCTTTCAGCAGCACCAGAGAAGGCTAAGGTGTATCTTCCTATTGTTCCTGTATACGTGAGGGCATAAGGTCAAAAACTGGGAGTGAAGACATTTGCATTGCTGGACACCGGAAGTAACCGCACATTCTGTTCAACAAAGCTGCAACAACAATTGGGTGCAGAAGGTAAGCCGACCACAATAATGCTTTCTACATTGAACAATGGCAAGGAAGTTGCTGTAGAAGAAATTTGTTTGACTGCATCAAACACACAGAAGAACCACAGTGATAATGAGACAGTTACTCTTTCTAAAATGTGTGTGATGAACGATTTCCCGTCGCTTGTGTCAAGTGTGGTTTGCAAAGATGGCATTAGTCAATTTAGTCATTTGAATGACTTACCGATATGCAGTTCTAGCAGTGAAGGTGTGTCGTTGTTGACTGGGCAAGACAATCCAGATGGTTTAGTTCCACTTCAGGTATATCGAGGTAAGCCCGGCGAACCGTACACAGTAAGAACACCACTCGTTTGCACGGTTAACTGACCTGTACTAAGTCAAGAGGGATCCTCAGGTGCGTGCTTTCATGTTGACTGTTGTGCAAATGTCGATCGCGAGTTGATAGTTTTGGAACAACAGATGAATGCAGTGAAGTGTCTTTGGTCGATAGGCGAGTCGGGAAGCTGTGGAATACTTCAGTATCCATTGATAATAATCACTTTCAACTTGACATACCAATCAAGCAGGACAACTCGAATTTATCCGATAATCGAATACTCGCAGAAAAGCGCCCTGGATATCTAGGCCGGCGCTTGAGGAAAGATAATGTGATGTATTCTAAGTACACTGCACTCATCCACAATTTGCTGGAGAAGGGGAATACTGAAAAAGTGGAGGAAGGTGAGTCGACAACTCCAGATCCAACTTGGTATATACCGCATCATCCCGTATTCAACCCTAAAAATCCAGAGAAGCTAAGAATTGTCTTTGACTGTGCAGCTTCATTCCAAAACACCTACCTCAAATAAAGAAGTGTTGCAAGGCCAAGATCTGACTAACACCTTAATCTCTGTATTATTGATGTTTCGCGAAAACAAGATCGGTGTTATGGCAGACATCGAAGAGATGTTTCACCAAGTTAAAGTTCCACCAAAACACAGAGATGCCTTGCGATTCCTATGGTGGAGCAGAGATGATCCAGACGCAGCTGTCGATACTTATCGAATGACAGTCCATCTCTTTGGTGGTGTGTAGAGTTCAAGCGTGTGCAACTAAGCGCTAAAGCTAACTGCGGAAGATTTCCGTTCTCAGTTTGACTCAACCGTGATCGATGCAGTGATGAACAGCTTCTACGTTGACGACCTGCTGCATTCTATTCCTTCAGTGAGTGAAGGAAAAGCATTGGTAACTAAGCTTCGACGCTTGTTGCCGCTGCACGGATTCAATTTGACCAAGTGGGTGAGCAGCAGCAGTGATGTTAGTAGGGTAGTAGTGGGGTTTTTAACACATATATAATGGGGTTTCTAAAACAGTGACGTCATTGTTTTAGAACCCCATGGGGCTAATAAAAGAGTGACGTCATATGAACGTCATATGAACGTCATAATGACGTTATAGGGATTGTGGGCAGCCATTCAGAAGGGCAGCGGAGCAAAAGGGCAGCCGGAGGCAAATGGGCCTCCGTAAAAAAAGGATCAACCGGGCCATCGTAAAATCAATTAAAAATGAGCAACCTTTCAGACTTTCATTAAGCCTAGAGAGCCAACGCATCACACCGCAGCAGACATGGGCAGACGGACAGATGGGACACCTCCCCAAACGTACAAGTTCTCCATTTTTTAAACAGAGAACTCATAGCTACATGCTTAGAGCTCACCTATAAGGCTCCCTTAAAGTCAAAGGGGGCATAAAAAGAGAAGTATAAAAATAGCCCCCTTTTTTATTTTTTTTTAAATTTTTTAATTTTTTTTTAATATTTTAATTTTTTAGCATTTCCCACACTCTCATGCATACAGACACATACCAAAACCATGACAGATGTTTTGCGTTTCATTTCGTATTAGTGAGTGGCCCTAAAAAAGGCCGAAGGTCTTTTGCTGCTGCCGGACTTAGAAAAATTCTACTATATCTTGGACTGGTCTGCTGCACTGGCTTATCTGTTGGCCGTTAAATAGGAAATGATCACTTGGTAAACCGCACGTGAAGCACCTGATCATGTACTGGTCGTATAACACCGTCAGATATGTCCAAAGATATGCGCAGTATATACACAGCTGATGTCCGCAGCTTGCCAATACCCAGTCTGGGGACATCATACATCCGCATCCAATGCAGCACTCCGGATCCTGTTGTAAGAAGAATCTGCCCCAGGCCGGGTACTCTTCTTCTTCTAGGCGGGAGGGAATTGCCTCCCCCAACATCATGGAGCGGAAAAATGCCTGATCATAGTGTCCAGCTTCAATATCGCGTAGGCGCTTCCCAAGCGTGACCATCCTGTCGAAAAAAACAGGTAGGCAAAGGGCTGAGCCGTTAGCTGGGTTCGGCAGCAGCTGGTAAAAGTAGAAGCGGTGCGGCAGTGTGGCTGGCGGAGTCACTGGCATGTGTACTTCCCTCACTTGTCTCAGCGTGATCGAGTCGTTCAGTGCAAAGTAACACTCGATGTTCACGGAAGCAGTTGCAAAGCGGTTGTGAGACTGAACTGAAATGACTAACAGTTATATACCACCTCAAGTGAGGACCCTCCCCCCCCCCCACTGAGCCACAAGCAAGTGAGGACCTCCACCCCGGGTACTCATAGATGTACTCTGTCAGTACGCCCCCCCCCCCTCGTTGCCAGCATAAACTGTGAGGATGGCCGCTAGTATGTAGTAGTATATAAATGGGGGTTAAAGGCTACATTTCCCACAACAAGCAGCAAGATGTCTACAACTCGTATAATCACAGTGATGCGAAATGGCAAGGCAGTGACGCTGACAACAGAATGCTTCAAGTGTTGGGTATGGTTAGAATATCCAGGACAACCACACAGCTGCCCGGTTCACCACAATGCACCGCGTCGGTACTGTTGCAAAAACCTGCGGTGGTTTGCTATGCTATAAGTTTACGGCAACATTACCTGGACCAGAACCATATACAGACTGCTGGTGGTGCGGTGCGACGCTGAAACATGCAACCCCACTCTACTGTGGCCATTTTATTTGCATCTGTAACCCGAGTACTTAATCCTGCTGGCACGGCTAAGTTAAGGAGTGGTATTAGTTGCTAATCGTCAGGAAAAAAAGCCGCATCAGATTTTGCATTGAAGGAATTTTTATTGCATTACTTTGAGTGGAGCAAACTCTTCCTTGATCGTGAGTTCGGTTGATGAAACTTTTTACCACAGTACTTAATCCTGCTGCAACGGCTAAGTTAAGAAGGAGTATTACTTGTTAATAGCCAGGAGAAAACCCATGAGAGATTTTGGCATTGAAGGAATTTTTTGTAGTATTGCACGGGTGGAACTGTAAGGAATCGAAATCCAAAAAATGATTCGGCCAATCCATTTTGTAATGCTGTTTATTTTCTTCCTATTTTTAACGGCTAAACATGAACATAAACCAAACAGTAAAATAGTACAGGTACAAAATTATTGGCTTTGTGCGGCCGAATGCCGAATGGCGCCAAAACCGAGGTTTGTATACTCGGGTGATTGCTAAGCACTGACGAATGAACACAACACGACAAATTATTCAATTACAAAACGCACGTGTGTGCAGGGGATGGAGGACAAACATGACAAACATACTGAACTGACTTCAAACAGTGACATTTCTTACGGCAAAGCGGTTCAGTAATCTAAACAATAACACTGCGAGGGTCAGGGTATATCTGAATACAATAGTTTTCCCAATTCAAAAGCGTATGCAATCAGACAATATATGGGGCAAAGCGGTTTTACAATACAATGGGGTTAAAACTGAACACAGCAATTTTCCCCTGCATTACCGTGCATGATACAGCAAGCGTGCTTGAAACAAGCACACATTGCATTTTATTTCTGTGGCTTGGTTAAAATGAAGTTTTTTTATAGAACTTTCGTGCCGGAAGTTTATTTGGTGGAAGCCAGTGATACGTATGAATACACAAGTAAACTATACTAGTACTGCATAGCCTATAGGTATTGAAGTGGTGTGATTTACAGTAACTGAGAACGTGTTTCACCAACACACGTGGGCAACAGCTATGTACTGACATTGGGCATTTACGCAACAAACGCTATCGCATTTATCGAGATGAAAAAATGAAATTAAATTATAGAATTCCATAATGAAAAGATATATTGATAGGACAATAAAGAAATACATTACACAGTGAACTTATAAAAGAAAGCTACGGTCACAACTGGGCACTTTATGCACAAAATAAATGTTCAATCGTGTCTGTAGGCATCGCCTCAGATGACTGCAAGATGCATGGCCTGTTACTGGAGTAAGTTTATTTTACAATATTCTTACATTTACAGAAAATCTTAATCACTTATACACAATAATTAATCAATTATACCAGCTTCTAGTAAACAAAGTTTACTTATGGGACGGGTCAGATTCGATGATTTTGTTTTCACAACATCTGATCTAACCAGACCGTCTCTGTTTTTCTTGACTTGTAGCACTCGAGCCAAATATCTCGTGGCGTTTGTTCATCAAACACCAGTACAATGTCATTTTCGCGTAATTCGTGCGCAGGCTCGAACCACCTTTGCGCAGATATTCGCGTATCCATCGGTTACAAAACCTTTTTGCGAGATACTGCACGTGCCGCCAGCCGCCAGCATCGTGTTTGTCAAAGAAATCAGCCGGCAGTTTTTCGTTGCCTCGCAGCAGAAGCAGATGATTTGGCGTTAGGGGTGTCGCATCTTGCGGATTTTCCGAGCATCTGGTTATTGGTCGGTTGTTTACAATTGACTCCACTTCACAAAACAATGATGACGGGCGTTCATCATCAAGGACTGCCTCAAAAACATTGCCTAAAAAGAGACCAGATGTAAGATCATTGCATGCAGGAAAACATTTTCTAAGCGTGTCGTTGAGGTTAAAACTTTTTGAAGGGATTAAATTGGAGGGGAGGGGGTAAATATGATGACATCTAAGCATGATTTCGCTAGTACAGAAGGGGAAATCCTCTCTTTGGGCGGAGCTGACAAATTTCATCTTAACCATCTCAACCAAGCCAGCGGCGTGCGGTGTGTATGACCCCACATTTTGTGACTGGTCCGTCTCAAATAGCGCCGGATTCAACCTCTTACTAGAGAGAGTTTCTTCCTTCGGGCCGGGGGATTTTACCTTGCACTTTTTCCGTGTCCGTCTCCAGATGAACATGGGGAGGTTCAGGATTTCCTCCGGTTCGTCCACCGAGAACATCGAAGTCGAGTCGAGATCGTCCTTGGTTCCTTGCAGTTTTCATTTACCTCCCCTTATCCTCCAGACTTCGGAACGATTTCCACGACACTTCAACCCTGCTTTCTTTAGTGAAGCTGTCGCGGGTCAGACCGTCGCTCACAGTCTGCTTCCACGGCATGATATCAAAGAAACTCGCATGACGCCGAGGCACTGAAGTCGTGAAGGAACAGAAGTTTAAGTCGAGTGTTTCTTTTCGAGATGCGCTTTGGGGTCCTTCAAACAAATTTTGGCTTTGGATGGCTTATCAGGTTAGTCTCTGTAACCACATAAATTATTTTTACGATATGTTTGGAGATTTCTTAATTCTTAGAAAGCCTGCTATTCTGTCATTCTTTTTTGTGCCTCCTATCCTGGTTTCCTGGAAGTGGAAAATAAACTCTAACTTGCAGGTGCCACAAGCGGGGCATTTGTGGCAGACAAAAATACAGAACTATCCAGCTTGATGCCAAACACGCGATGGACTACTTTTTAACAATCATTCTCTTGTCTCATCCGAGGTTCTGGAACCAACCCTTCTTTCGGCAAAAACTGCTTCACAGTTCAATTAACTTTAACAGCCACTTCTTGAAAGCTTAACGATGTTTGCGTCCAACAAAACTCTGGACTGTACATTTGGACATTTCATTTGAAGTCATTATTTTAAGGGAACACCTGGCAACATGTTTTCCAAAGGGAGCTGATAAGTGTTTGCGTCAATAGTAAACAAAAACAATTCTTCATCACGATCATGTACCTTGTAACTTAAAGACTGACAACAATTTTACTTTGTTGTCCCACGCTACTTGTTACTCCAGAACAGCAATATAGTCCAAAATGCGATCATAAACCTAATTATCTACACTGTTGGTTTTTCAACTACTTTATTATCTCCCCATGTTTTCTAATTTATTTTATGTATACTATTTACATTTTAATCAGAATCATCAAACCTCTTTGAGCTTACCGCGATAATTAGAGCGTTGTGGCGCTTTAGCTGGTGAATGAACCTTAATCGGTTCATTTTGGTGCGAATCGGTCGGTACTGTTCTATTAATCGTAAGATTATCCTATTTCGTCCGAAATGTCTTTTTCTGACTGATCACACGCACCTGAGACTGGCAACTGTTTTTCATCCGAACCTGGTCTCTCCCCATTTTACTCTCACAAACGTACGCCTGGAGTAGGGGGCTGGGGATCATTTAGCTGCTAGGCGAGTTTTCATCGGCTTGAGAGATCTCAGTCATGGAATATATTGCCTGACCCAATTTTGATCAATGTTTGGATCACTTCCAACAGTTTAGTCGATCGTCTGTGTCTGTTCGTCTGTCGTGAGGATCTCAGAATCACAGGTCTGTCTCTATCTGTGGAACGATTTACAAATGAAGACTGGCGTTTAGATTACGACTGAAATAATGTCCTAGCATATCCCTGTCCATTATTTTGGGAATAGTACTTGGGTTTAGCTGTACTTCATATTTTACATTCTCTATCCTGGTAATAATCGTAAAAGGTCCATGCCATTTCCACATAAGCTTTAGGGAATAAACCAGGCTTTTTGCGAGGGATATGTACCGATGTTCTGGTCACTACTCTTAAACAACTGGCTTTTATTTTCACGTTATAAACACGTTTCTGTTTCTCTGCAGTAACGCATCTTATAGCTATTTTCCCTTAAATCTTTGATATACACATGTTCGTCAGGAAAATAATCTGTCTTCCGCCTGACAAAAATCAAGGGGCATTTCTGTGACACTGTCAAACATGAGTACAGTCGCGAAAAAACCTGTGGACTATTGGGGATATAACGCAACTTAGTTTTCGTCGAATTTTCTTTGATTCTCATAAACAATAGGGAAAACTTTAGTCGAGGTATTCCCCCGTTCGGCACAAACCGGACATTAACTAGGAATCCTGGTCATTCAAAGCCATACGAGGGGTACCATACCTAAGTATTAACTCTTTTATCAGGATATTTGCCACCTTAACAAATTCCATATTGGGAATAGGGAATCTCTTTGTACTTCGTAAAATAATCACCAATCGCAAATACTGATTTCCATTCGGTTTTTGGCCATTTATCGACGGCAGCTCTTTACGTGGGTGCTCCAACAGGAAAAGGTTTAAGGAGTGTTTTTCTATCAGTATTCTAGTCCGATATTTTGTGAAGAACTAGGTTAACGGTGGAAGAATTTTCTTCACCTTTAAACCCATGCACATAGATGACAGGGTTAACAATAACTATGTTGGTGTTTTATTCAAAACTACAGGTTCATTATAGGGAAGCATCACTCTCGGTAAAATTAACACTTCATGGGAACTACCAAACTTTTCCTCAACCACACTCCACCACCACTTAGCCATTTACAGTACTTTCACTAAGTAGCAGAATTGCTTCACTCGCTGTCACCCTACACGCAATTTCTTCCCGGTTTCTGCCTGAAGCTACTTTGCACCACGAATGATCCATCCATTATAGTAACGGCTGTGCAACAAGCTTTCTCAGAGACTCTTATCGTCGAACACTGGAAATAACCCTATTGAAACAATTTGCGCTTAGTCTGAATACACATCCGGATACTTCAAGGCATGCCTCGGACGATGAACGTAAAGTATTACGCGGCCTCGCATCAAAATGAGGTTCTGTGACTTAGGCAACGTCACATCTCAACACCGTTCCTGCGACGACTATGGAACCTCTTCACATAAGGAGATGCCGCCACCTGATCTTGTTTAATGGCCCCTATACAGCAATAAACAATAGTCGGTTCGTGTGGTTCTGAAGGCGTTGCGTCGTGGAAGGTCGCTACATCATCTCGTGTGGTGGTCGTATCGTCTCCTGAAAGATGTCCCTTTCTCTCTTCAATCCTCATCAATGCAGGTTCAGGCCGATGCGTCTTACAGCAGATGGGGATTCTTTTTCCAAGAGCACACTTGGAAGGGACAGTGATCGGACCACGATCGCACGCTGCATATCAATGTGTTGGAAATGAAGGCAGCATTCTTTGCTTGTCATCTCGTCTCTACGTTTCACAAGGGGCACGGTGTTTCTGGTGATTCTGGTGGACAATAAGAGAATTTTCTCTTATTTGTCCAAGCAGGGTGACACGCGTTCACCGATGTTGTCTCGTCTGCCAAACAGCTCCTCTTGCATTCTCGCATTCTCGCGACAGTGGTCTTAACATTCAGGTGTAATACGTTGCAGGCAGTCTGAACGCTCTGGCCGATCTAGCTCCTAGAATGGGCCAGACTGTTCAGATGGAGCGGGATTTAACGGATTACAAGTTTCCATAGACTGCCACTCAGTCTTCGTGGGGGCCGCCAAGCTCGATGTCTTCCGGTGTACAATTCTCCGTGTCCAGACTTAGCCTAAGTGATCGATGCGTTACTTTGCCGTTGGCCTCCAGTGTGTTGTTCGCTTTTCCATCGTCCTCTCTAATGCTGAAAGCTTTCATGAAGATTTGACACGAGAAACCATACCTGCTGCTGCTTAATTGTAGCCCCCGATATTCTAGAACTGTCTTGGTTTCCTTTGTTGTTGCGGTTATCGTGTGCCAATAGTCTTCCAATTCCCCTGGAGTATGGCAGTATACGTTACGGGATTATTATCACCCAAATCCACAGCTGTTTCAGCTGAATCTATGGTGCATAAGTTTTCCTTCATGAAAAGTTTTCTGTCGGACGGTAATTCAGAGGATAGACACTGTCGATAAAGACTCTAAAGATGAGGTCGATTTGTCGTATTGGCTATTTTATGAGACATGGTGTGTTGATTGAAGCATCCAAGGGGGTGGCAGTGGCCGATTTCTTTCTTTACCTTCTCTGAGTCAGGAAAGTTTCGGTTAGATCCATTATGACATACCACTAGGCTCTCACCTTTCTCTTGAAGAGTTCATCTAGTTATGACTTCTCTGCCTGTGATGGTTATTGTCGATTTCTCACTGGTTGTGAACTATCTCTCTTTCCCACCCACCCTTCAATCACTCTGTCACTATTATTTCACAAAACTATTTGTGTCGGGCACGTGCATTGCAAAACTCTATCAGTCAAGTTAATGGTTCATGGGAGGCGGTGGTCTTAAAACCATCACTGTTTTTTCTGGGCAAGACGCGCATTGCGACCAAAGGCTTAGGTACGTTTTAAGCAAATTGTGACACCAGCCTTGCCGGGTGTGAGTTCACGTGGAACTGTTGACACCGGGTTGTTATGCCCTGTTTGCCTACTACGCGCATATACTAAACGATCAAGTACTTACCGTAGCACGTTACAGCGTCGTCTATTTATATCTTTCATGCGTAGTATCACAGTAAATCTTTCTAAAGCATCTATATCTAATTATGTCATATTTAGAAATCATATTGCTAGCATATGATGATATACTTGAAAGCCTGAAGATATAATGCAAAAGAAGTTGTCAATTAAAGATCGTCAGGTTAGACATGTAGCGCACTCTTTGCACAGTGTTAATGGTGTGTCCGCGTGTAATTAAGTTCGAATTAGTTGTTGGGCCCTTCCAAACACGTTTATTAAAAATTGTTTGCAAGAATACACAACTGATACGTTAACTAATTTACACAGTCTTGGTCCGTTCGTTGCTGCTGAATCTGTGACTCATAATAATCCTTCTTGCAGGACGTCTCAGCAATCTAGCGGAAAGAAGACCTTCAAGAAGAAGAAGACTAAATAGACTCGATGCTTGCGGATCTAAGGTTTAGCCCTATAAAGACCTCACTGTCACTTGGCCGGCAGCGTGTCGACTCAGCACAGTCGCCTGTTGTACCATGGTCGGGTATTGTGACAGTGCGGTTTTCCACATGGTATAACACGACACTGATGGATCGCCAGATATTTGTTACGGCTACTAATGTTATATGTCACCTCTTTCAGGAAAAGAAATGTGACGTTGTTAATATTGGGCAGTTCGTGTTGAAACCCCAGTTAATGTTGTTATTGTTATGAAATTGGGCAATTTGCTGTGATAGCAAGGTGAATTAATAGAACTTAATGAATTCAGTTTCTTTTATTTCTGCCTATCCGGCAGTATATCCTGTAGACAACGCGTCAACCAGGTCGTATGTATTTGGTGTTAAATTCCCACCACCAGTTCTAGTCTTCCATAGTGATGACTTCGTTGTCTACAAACCGATGTTTTGGAAATTAAAACTGAAGTATTTAATTTCTTAATACTCATTCTTACGAGTAAATTTCTCGCTTTCAAAACCCTGGTAAAAGAAATGTAAACCTGAACCATTGTTCCATACTTTGTAGCCTGGCGAAATTTGGACGACTTAGTTATTGCTGCGTTGTGTAATCTATAGAGATCTTGTAAATAATTTTATTTATTTAATTTTCTGTTATTGTCTGACAATCACGTTTAATTTGAACATGCTTAATTTAAGGTATAGCTGTCAGATCTAATTATATAGTTTTAGTTATTTACTTATTTATTAAGTATTTACTTTTCTGCTGATTTTGTTAAATGTGTTAAATGTGAAAACAAAATAACCAATAAAATCGATTTTTAAATATCTTTATTGACCTTTGATACCTTATGTGTGTCGGAGATGCAAATCGGTTTTAGAATAGAATTAAAGAAGGAATAACAAATTTAGATTGTTAGATTTTGCATGAGCGTTTTTCTTGCAATGTGAACACATATAATCGTCTTTCTCTAAATCAGAGGACTCCTCTGTCAGGCCAGCAGAGGGCATGTGATACCACAGATTGCATGGCTCATAAAAGATGCTGAGTCGCCCGAGCCTGAAAAGTATTTTGCTTATTTTATGTATTTACTTCTCCTCTTTCTTTCCTTTTTTCCTTTTCCTTTGCTTTATTTTCTTAAGAAAAACTATCGTTCTATCTTGAACACTTTCAAGATGATCAGTTTTTGGGTACTTTAAAAATGTGAAAATAACACCTGTGAAATACCAGTAGAATTCACACCCCCCTGATAAAATACGACTCCTAATTGTTCTATTTCTTACTTCAGGGGCTACATATACATTAAAAAGACAACTAAATATATCAAAAGAGTTTTCCAAAGGCCACAGTTAAACTCTGTTTTTTTCAATATGGCACCCGCGCATGAACACAAAGAAATCTGCCTTATGAATACCAGTTATCGCGAAATTGACCCTGGACTTTACTATAATATTAGTGGTTCTTTTTAAACGCCTTGTTTCACTTCTTTCTACCAGGAAATCAAGATTTTCCACACTTAGAGTACATTTTGCATATTTTAAAAGACGTTTTATTTCTAAAACCTGCTCCACCCATCAATAACATTTTACTACTCCATCAGTGACGCCCTAAAATGGAAAACGTGTTAGAAACACAAAAGCCACACTTGCAACACTTTTTATGATTCAAATCTTTTAAAACGGTGCTGTATTTTTGAAATACAAATCTTTCCATACGACGATCTTATTTAAGGTGGGCGACTCGGAGGAAGGTTTATTATAATCCAATACTTCACAAATAACAGTCTCAATGTTCACAGTGTGGTCTTTTACATAACTCCCCATAAGCTTGTAAGCACGGTGAAATTTCATGCCTCTAATCACACCATTCGAAACCCTCTTGCCCAGTTGTTAAGACCTGTATATTTTGTATTTCATCCAACCATATTCGATTTATTTTGTCTGACAACTATAAAACCTCAACGCAAAATCTTGCTAATTATTCAGTGCTTCTTGGAAAGGAACCACTTTCTGATTTGTTGGCATATGCCGCATTTTCTTCAGGTTTGTCTTCGTTTAATGTAAAAGAACTTAAACACCTAAAGTATTCTGCTTCTGTCATTCCTCTGTACTTTTCGCTATGGAAGCTCTTCTTTACCTCAATTCATACCATAATTGAAATCTGCATCCTAGTTAAAAACAGACTTGAATTTCACAAATAGGAATGGGTTCTGACCGTAGACTACATTTGATTTACTCACTTGTTTCTTTACAAAAATTCAAAAACTGTCTTTTTATGACATTGCTGGGGATACAAGCTTTATTAAATCCTTCAAACTAACCTTTGAGAATGCAAAACAAATCAAAATATTTGGGAGTTGACCAAATGGATTTTTTGCTATTTTGCTTCAAATAGGGGAACTATTGAAGTTTCGAGATCTCTCGATCATATGATCAATTACTGGATTTTGGCGTTATATTTCTCAAAGACAATACAAGTGATTGCAAAGCTTTTAAGCATGTCTCAAGTACAACCCTCTGGAAAAATATATACATGCCATAGCTTTATTACTGACTGATCGGAACTTTCAAAATATTATCGAAAAAAGTACAGCTGCCAGGCTAATAGTCTTCCTGTCATTGGGCAATGAAGGCGGAAGTAAATGTGGTCTTGTTCCCTCTACACACAAGGATTTTTTGGTGTTCCACTTGCACAATTTGGGTGTGCATGAAACACTTTCACCGCGAAACATGGCCGATTTTCCAGAAGTAATCAATTTTGAATAAAACAGCCGCACCATGATTGCCAGTTTCCCGAAGCCAGCAAAGCATTATTTATTTCCCCAGGTTCTTTCTTTATTGAGATCCAGATTTTATGTGGCACATTTCTCAGGCGCATCGATGGAGTACATTTTGCCCTAATAAATCAATATTTTTATTCTTAGACCTTGTTATAGCACTTAATAAAAACTCTAACTTAAAGTAATTAAAGTCTTTTGGCTATTGAAAGCCATGCTGCAGTCATTTCGCCAGTAGAAATTTACCAAAATATTTGTTTTTTTTTTCAAGAAGAAAGGAAAGAGACTCAATGAAGCACGACAACCAATATTCCTTCCCGTTTTTCTCGTCTGGAAAACCGGGTGTGAGATCATTCAAGGGTAGTATAAATCCATCATCACTCCGTAAGAGTTTCTCATATTCACTTTCTAGAATAACATCCGTCTGTGACAATATCTTTACAAAAGGAACATTGGCCTCGTATGCAGCAAATTTCCCGGCTGTTACTTTATGGAACATTTGTGAATAAATGAAAATAGCGTATTCACATTTTATTGACAACTCCTAACAAATAGCTTTGTCGAAAAATAAGCCTCCGGTTTGTCTGCCACGGCTGCGCTTGTTGCCGGAATCGGCATTTCCACTACGATCGGAAATTTCGTGAACTTGTGGGCATTTAGCAGGAAGTGTCTTCTATCGATCTGGAACAGACTGGTCCCAATATCGGTCTATTTACGTGTAGGCAATTCTTACGGTTACAAGGGTTCCCGCATTCGCAAATTTGCCCGTTGAAATTCTTCACCGAATTAACGCGAAAAGTACGTTTTGTCTGTTTCTTTTTTATATTCCGTCAGTAACATGATTCTTTTGCGTTTTTCGATTTTTTTGGTGCATTTTCTAGAGTTTTTGTAGAAATGTAGCTCTGAGATACGTCGAAATTATATCCTGAGGCTCTTTTAGCAGGACATCTCCTTCTACAACTATTTCGTCATGATATGGCCAGAATATGCGTGGATTAGTAGGAGTTTCCTTAGTCGAATCTGGCCAGCCTTGATAAACTACATCTTTGACATCTTTGAGAGCATTTGCGACAGACTCTCGGGCTGTTTCGCCACGGATAATTTGGTCTCTTGCTCGAAAAGTGAATCACAGCCAAAACAGCATATTTGGGTACCAAATAGGCATTTTGATGATTTTATTTGAAGCATCAAGGCAAAGACTGCTTGAGGAGGTCACGCAAAATGCCATTTGTCCGAAAAATTAGGAATGATTTGTAGGAGGTAAGTAATCATTCCCAGGAAACGACCTATCTCGTCTTTAGTGATAGGGGTGGGCATGACACGGATACTACTTACCTTAGAGGCGTTCAGGCTTGATACCTTTTCTAGTCTATATATTCAGGAAAATACGTCATACTTTACTGTTTTCTGAGACACTGATCGCTTTTAAGCACCAGACCTCGTTCCTCAGTAGGATTCCTAAGTGTCGTGAGGGTATTATCGTGCTCTTCATCGGTTTCGCCGAACACTACGACGTCGCCACGATGCTAACTAACTGATCAGGCATGAGGTGATGGATAGCTCAGTCGGTAGAGCGTTGGTCCTGTAATCCTTCTGGTCCCTGATTTGAATCTGGCCAGGGGTTGAAAGCGGGGGATTGACCTTCGCTCAAGTTGCCTCGGCTAAACGACTGCACAGGATTATTCACCACCACGGAATTCAAAATTAAGACAAATGAGTCTTCCGGCCATCCCTTTTAAGAAAAAACTAACTGGTCAGGCAGTCCACAACCTCGTCCGACTTCTGCTGGCAGTCGCCTTGGGCATTTCCTAGGGTGAATGTCATGCATTGGGATAAAAATCTGTCTTCTAAGGGGCTTCGAAAGATGGTGAAAACGAACCAGTATCCTGCTTTAGCAATGAGCTTACTGAAATGTATAGCGCGGTTGAATAACGGATTACACTCCTCAACGGTGAATATTTGTTTTGAGAACGCTTGAGTGCTTCGTTTATGCGAGTAGGCGTCTTCTATTAGATAGATATACACAAAGCCTGGCAAATTGCCGACTTTGTTAAACTGGTTTGGGTTGAGCTTCTTCACCCCTTTGAGGATGTTCAGCGGTTCCGACATCGATCGTGCTTGACTGCACTGACGTTCATGTTAAGTAGCTATAAAGACTTCTTTGCTTGGTTAATTTCAGAATAGGAAGAACCTTATTAGGTTGCATTAGGTACATCTTTCACAGAGAAATTTGTGTTGATCCTCTTCCCTTTGTGCTGTCGAAGCATTATAATCCATATGAAATACATGATGCCAATGCCGTTGTAGGCGGTGATTAGTGGATTCAACCGATAAGTGGATTTGGCTTCAAGATTCGCATGGGTATTGTGCTGCCACTAGCACCCGTACCTAACGTGATCTTTTTTATATCGCTCGTTGGCTGAGTGTGGTCTGACTGGTAGTGTAGCGAATATTTCTTCTTCTTGCCTCTACGCTGTCAGTGGGCGTTTTAACCTAAATTGTGTGTCATAAATGGTCAACTCTTTCATGGAATGGACGCTGTTATTCCATTTTTTGCGCTTTTGGCGAATTTGAGCATTGTTTCGAGAGCATTTGACGGTTTTTTGAAAATTTCATAGCCTCTGCCACAATCGAACAGTTCTTGGATAGAAACATCCTCAAGCTTTGTCAACAGTTTCTTTCGAAAATCTGCTGGGGTTCCGCTGTTCTTTGAAGAATTTAAGGATTTCTGTTTCGATTTCAGTCAATGCAAAACTATACAGTTTTAAGACCGATATCGCCGCTTTTGTGTGCTTGTTTCCCAAGGGTCATCAATGTCCTCATCCTCGAAGTAGAGAAACAAATTTTAGAATAAACGATAGTTACATAAACATCAGTTTTTGACAGTTTTTTTTCTTTTGCAGTTTTTCGATCTTGTTAAAAAACGCACGACTCTTGCTCTGAAACTGGACGAACTCTAGCAAAGGCAATTTTTTCTTCGATAGCGGTTTTTTATTACATGACCCTTTAGCTGCGTGTCAGTCGCAATAACGTATTTACATTTTATTTACAACTCATTACTACTAGAGCGCTACTTGCATGACCGTCCAGTACACTAACACGGGCAACCAAAAACTCTTTCGTACCCACCAGGGACGGGCCTCTTTTGCGTGGTTGTCTTCAATGCTGCCACATAATAACGCTTGAAAGCATCTAAGTCTAGGCCAGAAAAAAGAGACAAGCCTCAGTTAATATACTATAATGAGGTATCTTATCTTATAACAAGGCATACGAGTACAGCACTTATAAAATTAATTCAAAACAGCAGCAAAAGGTTAATATTTTTATCTCTTGTGAGCCACTTAAACAGTGCTCGGTTACAGGTGTCATTTTCAGGTATTATTATACCTTAATCCTTGTATTAAAGATCACTCATGGGCATTTACGAACTTCAGCCGATAAAGCGATAACATAATATTGTTGCACCAAAAGCACTCTAGTATGAACTCTCACCCAAACACTTATTGTCTGTATTCATTGACGGGATTACCTTTTGCGTCATCTTGTTTCACGTGACCAATGTTTACAAACAACGAACGAAGTGTGGTTTCGAGCGTGCTTGATATATAAGAGGTGCGAACCGACTTATATTGCTCAAATGCAAAAACTTTGCATTTCCTTATATCTGAAAAGCCGTAAATATGTCGATAAAAGTAACAGTTTTTACAAGCGTTTGAAAGGAAAAGCAACATTTGATGTTGATATGGGCGATAATACAGTTTTGCAAAACTCAGCGCTTCAAGCACATGGCCTGTGTTGCAAGCAGTTCGTATCATTGACCCAGTAATATCGCCAGGTCAGCTTGGCTGTACCAGTGGTACCATTGGGTCAAGTGGTCGTTTTAACATGTGGCAGCCGAACGAAATCTGTAGTAAATAATTTTATTTTTGCGCATTCAGCAGCTGAAACCCGCCAACGTAGTCCCAGCAGACCCTTTCTATCTTCCCATTTCGGGAGTTCATTTCTATATAGCTTAAGTATCACATCTTTATCACAGGAGTGAAATATTGTGAACACCTCGATCATGTCGCCTCGAGTTCTTCTGTATAGTAAGGTGGGTAGAACTCGAGTTTACTCGCAATACAGACACGGTGCACTTAATCCTTTGGTGTGAGGCAAACCCCTAGACACGTTCTGCGTCGTTGCTTAATCCTGTGCTTCAAAAAAGGCAACCCCCCTCCCTACTTTACCCGACTTTTTTAGTTACTGTTTTTGTGTGTGTTGTGTTATTTTTTATACGAATATCCGCAGCATGTAGGTCTTTAATAAAAGATTGATGGTAAATTTTCTTTGTTTCCAATAAAAACTTATCGACAACAACAGAGGTTAGCTGTTTTATAACATCTGTGGAATTGCATGCTGAGTAGAACGAACCCGGAAGATAAAACATTTGACAACTGGTCGATGCCTGTTTTTCACCTTTTTCTGCATAGTTTTAAGAAACACAAGGCATGAAAAATGTGGCCTTGGGTGCACAAAGGGTACATATTGCAAGAATCATAAATATATGCCAACATAATATTGATTACTATGCCGAAAAAAATGCCTCAGACCAACTCAGGTTACCTCTATGAGCAATACAATGAAGCGCGTTCAAGCCGTTGTAGCTCTGATAAAGAAATATGCCAGGTATAAATAATGAAGAGCTGACTTGGAGCTAAGGAAATATCTCTCATTGCCGAACACAATGCGGTGGTACAGAACGAATCTGAATCAGTATGGGTTAAGTGATTTTAAATGGGGAAATTCATTACTTTTCATCTGGTACAGAACCCCATAAGCCAGTATAGACAATTTTTATTATTGAAAATTCAGTCAGACACAATAAGAGCTTTGTACCCTAATCCGAAACAGCCTAACATGCATATATTAGGTGATTTTAACTGGGGTAAGATTGATTGGGAGAATTATTTAAACAAGGATTCTGGTCTGTACCTTAATGACAGTGATGGTAAAACCTTTACTGATATTTCAGATGAACATAGTTTCACACAATTAGTCACTTTCGTACCAGAAAGTATAACATTTCTGACCTGATTTTGACAACTACTCCCGGAAAATTTGCTGATGTGCAGTTAAGTTACATAAATTTAAAAACAAAATCATTAATAGCGATTAACAGTTATGATTTCTATCACTACTGTCAGTGCTAAGTCTTTAAGTTAATCCTGGCCCGGTACAGGTTTCTGTTATAGTCTTGGCTTTAAGATTTCTACTTGATAGTTTTGAGCGGATTTTCAGCGAGTGATCTGAATCGTTCAAATCTTCGAAGCTGAAAATAGATCTGACTTGATTCAAGAAATGCGTCAGCAGGAGAATCGTATAAAACGATATTTGACAGATAAATTACACCATGACATGAAATGGTACATCAACATTAACACTCAGTTCAAGAAAATGATGACGAATGAAGGAGGCAGTTGACTGAACGTATGTATATCAGTTATATCAGCATTCGTTTACATCGTTTAATCAACTGGACATTAACAAGGTATGCCAAATGCATACAAGGATCTGTTCAACAAGTTTGATGAACGTGAACGCGAAGGATCTGGATGGGTGCTGGATAAAATTCTTCAGACTGAAATCCATAGAGCTTCATTAGACGCCGTGCAAGCCTCCAGTTGCATTGATTCGCCAAAGAAAATAAAAAATACAAGAGGTGTCATTAACATTAAGGTCAAATACGACAACGAGTGCTTTCTATGGTCTGTATTGGCTTATTAAAATCATATAGATGACAATGCAAGTTCAGTATGCACGTATCAACCGTTTGAACATGAGCTGGGCGTAGAAGGCATGGTAACTCCAATCCATCAGATTCCTAAATTTGAAAAGGTGAATAACATGTCCATGTTTTCGACTGGGAAAATGAAGTTGTGGTACGGACCCAGATAGTCGACATGATAGTGACACTCAAATCGAATTCGTACTCATCAGCGACGATAAAAAGAGACATTATTACGTAAAAAATGCTAAGCAAAATATCTGGATCGACTTCAAATTTGGTGTAGCTACTCGCAACTTTTGTTGTTTTTATTTTTTTTTGTTTTGCTAAATATTAAACTGGTATAGAAAATCAAAAAAAAAAAAAAAAGATGTATGATGTCACCCCCCCCCCCCCCAACCCGCTCCTCCGCTTTGTTAACGGTGTATAATTGTTAGTTACGCTGGGGATTTCAGCCTTTTGCAGATGATTCTGAGGTGTTCCTGTATTCTTTAGACTGCTTGAAAACAGCCGCTTACTATCGCCCCACTGTTGTGCCATGGCTATTTCTTTGTCTGTGGCTACGTCATTGCCTGTAATTGACCTTTTCGTGCGTTGCTCATCTACAGCTGTTACATAACATGTCACTGAGTCAGGGGTCTGTGTTCGTTGTGGTGCATTATGAAGTCGTACCCCCCTCCCCCCCCCCCCCCCGTTTCCACCGAGATGAGTCCTGTGTTTGCGCACATGTGAAGAATGTCTTTCTAGTGCTTTTTGGCCGAGTGAATGTTCGAAGACAAGGTAATATGTCATGGCTATAACTACTCCTAGGTACAGAGCGTTACAGTAACCTTGGGTAAAAAGGTTAGGGTTGCGTTTAGAGTCGTACCTACATTAGACGGGGGGGGGGGGGGGGGGGTGGAGTGGGGGGTAGGGGTGGATGACGGTTAGCAAAAAAAAAAAAGATCAGACCGCCTTTAAAACCCGGATAAAAAGGTGTAAACCTGTTTGTCGTGACCCCTTCCAGATTCGGGTAAAAAGACGTACGGTTAAACCTGCCTGTCTTGACTAGAAGTGTGACGGTACTCCATTCCCACGGTTCGCTTCGGTAAACTTAAATTATTCGGTTCGGTTTTAAAATATTCCCCTCCATTTGCAGATGTACAAGAAGTATTTTGCGTTTCGATACCTGCACCCGTTTAAAATATTTAAGAAATATTTAAAAAGTCAAAGAAACTACAAATAAGTATAAATATCTCTAATAACAATCAATATAGGTATTATTTCATGTCGCCGAACAATCATTGCACTTTTTCCCTAACTTAAGTTTAAGTTAAGTTAAGGGTTTAGTCGGGGAGACATTTGTTTTCGTTTGCAAAAAAAAAAAAAAAATTAAATAGGTGTTAATTAAAAGTGTGTAATATAAGCCTATACTCATATATTTTATGTGGGCTGGCCGCTCTAGTTGACTTTAGGCCTGATATGTGGACTATGATAAAGTTATAGGTCAAAGTGAATGGACACTATCAAACCATGTAGTTTAAAGTCATTGGCTTGGATCATAACATAACTTGGGTGATAACATCTATGACACTTACATCACTTTAAGTTGTTGGAGTGGCTAATATAATGCTTACATTTGCACAATAAAGTTTGCATCATGTTGTTGTTAAAAGTTTACATAATGTAAATGAATCAGTTGTAAATATCTTATTTTGTTAAAGTCTTTTTAATCAATTGTAAATATCTTGATTAGTTAAATTGTTGCGGGATCAATTGTCAATATCTTGATTTGTTTAATTGTTGTTGAATCAGTTGTAAATATCTTTATTTGTTGAATAAATTAAGAAAAAAAAGTTTTTTTTCAACTTTAATTTTTTTCAAGCAAACTTAACAATAAATTTAACAGGTAACATTCAACAACAACAAAAATTAAACTGAACTGAATTACATTTAACGAAGAAAAAATAAAACATGTTACATTAAACTTTTTTCAAACAAATTAACTACATTAGATTCAGTGAAATAAATTCATAAATTTCTTGGTCAGCTGCATTGATGTTTTCACATCATGGCATTCCTTGCACGCTTCATCCATCAGACTGGAAGATGTTGATGCTGACTCATCAAATAACACCCTGTTTATTTGTGGCATTGACTGCAGCAAAATTGTCCATTCTTGATCATTCCTGATGTAGTACGTACAGTCTTTGCCTTCAAGGCTGACATATCGCATGTCGTTGTCGATAATCACTTATAGGTGCTTGAATTTTGTTAAGTACAGCTTGTAGCCGATGTTGCGGAGGTTCTCCAAGTTGTCATTCACGATCTTCCAGAGGGAAGCAGATAATCCAGTCCATTTATCATTTCGTTTGAGTCATGAATCCGCCAAACTGTCCATGGCAATCATTCTAAATTTCTTGCTTGTTCCTCGGCTTATTCTAATAACGGCCAAACGTCAATAATTTTGTCTGTTGCCCGGTCCCAGATATAATTAGTTTCTGCGCGGTATTTCTCTTCAGAGGCAAGACTGTCACTACGATGACTGTATCTACTCACTTTGTAACAGCGCTTCTATCAAAATTATCCAGTTCGCCGCAAAATTTCAGACTCACATTCGAGTTGGCACCGCAGCTCAATTTCACGGTTGAAGACCTTCAAAACTAAATTTTGCTCCACTTCAAAGTCCAACTGATTAAAGCAAGACGATAGCCGAAGGGCCACATAATAATTGACTTGTCCATGCGTGCGTGCGTGCGTGCGTGACCAAAATCGAAATTGCAGGTAATGCCTGGGAACGTGTTTCTATGATGAAATACGGTGATTTTGAGGAAATAATTTTTTTCGTCCGTTGTGCGTGTGTGTGTGCACACTCATAGATGGAGTGTTGTAGACTGAACATGTCCTGGGGTTTTTCTTCGATCAACCTGAAACCTATATGGATTGAAAGCTTATGGGACCTAATTGTGCATCTCCCCTTGGGACCCGCATCGGTTGGTCCGTCGGTCAGTGAGATAGGTCTAAACATAGGCCCAAAACCCATAGTTAGCACAGTTTATGGGTTTTGTAGACTGAACATGTCCTAGGGTCTTGCTTCGATGAACCTGAAATCTATATGGATCGAAAGCTGATGGGACCTAGTTGTGGACCTACCCTTAGGGCCGCCGTCATCCCATCCATCGGTCCGTGAGAAAGGTCCGAACATGCGCCAAGAACGCATAGTCAGCGTAATTTATGGGGTTTGTAAAATTTGTCCTAGCATTTTGCTTGAATCAATCTGAAACATATATGGATTGAAAGCTTATAGGTTATATTCCTTTTTTAACTTCAATAATCTTAAGATTTGAATTACTGTCTTATTTGTTTGATATTTTGAAATTTTGTACAAAAAATTAGTTTTTGTTTTTTTTTTTTTAAGTGAAACACTATTTTTTGTATAGACATTTGGCATCTTAAATCTTGATATGTATCTCAATGCATAGTTGTGACGTTTAGGTTCAACGCTATAAATCCTAGTGCTGAGGCTCATATTTATATTGCATTCGTTTACTGAATCGCTTAATATAATACATGTTTTGCAGGTTTACTGTGCAGCAGGTTTGTTGAAGTGATCCGTTTAGTTAAGGCATCATAATTTTCCGCCGATTCAAGGTCGATCCAGGGGTCTCGAGATGACTGGAAATTTGTAATAAAATTAGTAGTAGCAGGAGGATGGGCCAGGTGTAGGTGGGAAGTACTTGTCCAGTGTTGGTATTTTATTTCCAGAACTCACGAGTATATAGCCAACTTTCATCCAATTTCGAAAAGGCCTTGTATAATGCCTGCATGAGAAGCCTTGTATAATGTTAATGTTATATGGTAGATTTCTCTGTAGTTTGTTTAGTTTCGTCGAGATTTATTTACATTTTTATGGATTGCTTGATATATTGTGAATATTCGTTGATTGGATAAAATGCTTCGCCTTATATCTTTAAAATATATCTAGCTATGTTTCCGAATGTAATGGTTTAGGCAGCCCATACGTGCTCCAACGGACACATTTCTAGTTTTTCATGCGCGTGAGTTGGCAAGAACCGTCTTAGAATCGAAAAATGTTCACTGTGCATTGAGTGTTCTATGAAAAGACGTCCACTTGACGGAAATTAATACAAGCTTGGACAGTGAGTATAAATATGAAACTATAAGTAAATTCAAATTTCACACTTGAAGTGGACATCCAGACACTTTCCTTTCAATTTTTATTAAGCCTTCAAGTAGGAGGCCTAATACGTTATTTATAATTTTTGTTCTTGAGAAATACAACTGGACAATTGTTGTTCTATGAGCCCGTATTCCCCAAATCATATAGCAGTTCCGTCGGGGCATCCGCGTTCCAGCGGACACATTTCTAGTTTTTTTATTAGTCCCCCGTCGCCGCGAAGCGGGGAACTGTAGGATTCGGGTCCGTCCGTCGACACTTTTTTGTCGACGCTATATCTCCGTGGCCATTGAAGCGATTCACTTGTTCTCTCGCACATGCAAAGACTATATAGTGGAGCTGTGCTACGAGGGGTTATTTTGAGATTTTTGTAAGAAAATGAGAAATGAAAGACCGTTAAAATTTCACCCTGTTGATTTGTACAATGGCTGCTTGTTGGCGACATGTAGCCGTAACTGTTCAAACTACTCAATTGTTGATTGAAATCCTGTGATTACACGCCTGCGGGGGACTTAGTCAGTTTTACTGACATACTTGTTTTTCTTTTTTTTGCTGTAGAAGCAAGCAACCAAATAGATCTCAGAGGAAGTGTGTCGTAAATCACGGCTGACTGATCAAACCAGGCAAGCTGGCCAGCGTTATCGGCAGGACAATGAAGTACATTCTGGTGACCGGTGGTGTAATCAGTGGCGTAGGCAAAGGAGTGTTGGCTAGTAGTATTGGCACAATTCTCAAGGCAGGCGGCATCCGGGTCACGTCCATCAAGATTGATCCATACATTAACATAGATGCTGGAACGTTTTCTCCCTATGAACACGGTATTATTGACAATTAAAAAAAAATATGATTATGTCTCCCCAACCAAAGGGGGAAATGTAGTGTTTGTACGTTCAGTGTGTACGTGTGTGTGTTTTATGTCTGTTGTGACCAAAATGTTGTGTGCAAGATATCTCGAGAACGCAAAGTCGGATTGACTTCAAACTTGATCTATTCATTTCTTGGGTAGGTCGGACGGTTCTTTCAACTTTTGACAAAACGTCATTAGGGAAGGCGTATGACGTCATAACGTAATATTCTTGTGTGCGAAATGTCTCAGCCGCTGAACATCGGAGAAAGTTCAAACTTAGTGGGATTCTTGCTTGGTAGGTCCGGCAGATTCTGTTAAATTGTGTCATGAGTACAACGAGCCAGTGCGGCGTATGACGTCATCACGTAAAATCTGTATATATTTTGAACACGATCTTGTGTGCAAAATATCTCTACAATGGAAAGTCGCATCGATTTCAAATTTTATGTGGATATTCCTTGGATCAGTTGGACTGTTCTTTCAACTTTTTACAGTTGTAGCGAAATTAAGAAAGGCGTATGACGTCATTACGTTAAAATCTAATATGTATACATTTCGCAGCTGCTGAACATAGGAGGAAGTTGGTGGGAATGTTGCTTGGTAGGTCCGAAATATGTTATCAGATATGCCAGAGTAGAACGATTGAAAACGGCATAGGACGTCAGAGGGTAAAAAATATCTCGCTAGCGGAAAATCGGATCGACTTCAGTCTTGGTGTAGTTATTCCTCGGATAAGTCGCACGGTTTTTGTTAAACATAGAAAATTAAGAAAGGCTGCAGCGTCGTGAAAAGTATTATGCGATACATTTTGCGGTCGCTGAATCTAATACACCCCCTCCAACCCCCTACCCCCTCCCCTGCCTCAGCCATTTTTTCGAAAAGCGGGAAAAGTTCTCTTTGGTCTTAATTCATGGGTGGCCTTAATTCCGAGGTTTGTTCACTACAGAAACTGATATAAAAAATTCGGTTCCCGGAAAAAATGGTTTTAATTGCGAGGTTGTCTTAATTCCGGGCTGGTCTTATCCCGGGGTCCCACCGTATTGGAGTTATAGTAGGTGTAGTAAGACTTACAGAGAAAAAAAATCGGGACAGATCAAAAGTATTCGACCTACTGCGTATTTTTGAGTTACGGAATAACGAGTTATTGAGTATCCACTGTACATAGCAGCAATTCCCTCGAATTTTAAACACGTGGCATGGTGAAAGAACTACAAGGTGTCTGAGGGGTGTTCACTGTCGAGATTTTGGGGTCAGGAAGTTTCCCAGTCACAGATCGAGTTTAGAGGGTTGTTTCAACCAATCACAAGCCAGGGAAAATTTCGCACTCTTTTTCTTAGTAACACTTGCTGGCGACCGTTTTAAACGCAAAGAAACAAACAGAACTTTATTTTAAAAAAAGAATTGGAAACTTGGCTGATTTGCGATGACAGCCAAACCTTTTAAAAGGAAAACGTGTCAGTAACGGACATTACTAAGATGTTAAAAAGTAGGACGGGGAAAATAGGTGAGCAATTTCTCTAAAATATGACGTTAATTTTAATACTCAGTGCAGCAGTGAGAATGCACGCGGCGATGTACGGTGTTGTTGTTAAGGCGAGGTGTACGTGCTTGATGACGGGGGCGAGGTGGACCTGGACCTGGGTAACTACGAGCGCTTCCTGGACGTGACACTGCACAAGGATAACAACATCACAACGGGCAAGATCTACCAGCACGTCATCAACAAGGAGCGGCGCGGCGACTATCTCGGCAAGACCGTCCAGGGTGGGCGCTTCCGTTAAAAAGCTTCCATTGCTCATCGGTTGACCAAAAAAAAAAAAAAATTTAAGAAGCAAAAAAGCAACACTTTCGTTTTTTAAGACATAAAGTTTAGAAATGTAGGCAACGAATTTAAATACCACATGCATTTGTTGCAAACTCATAATTTCGTTATAGCAGACTGGCTTGAATTAGCTGGAACAAGACTTTTTGTTTCCAGTTGTTCCACATATAACTGACGCAATTCAAGAGTGGGTGGAACGAGTGGCGAGAAGACCCGTGGACACTGAAGAAAACGAACCAGAATGCTGCATTATAGAGGTAAGATTGTATGAAGAAACGGGAACCTCTTAAAAAATTCTCTGTTCGTTGAACTACATTCTAAGCTTAAAGTGGCGACTTTTCTGTAGTTTATGATTTTAAGGCATTTAAGTAGAAAATAAAAATTGACAAGATATATTTCATAAACCGCTGACGGTCACGCTTTGTTTTATGCGGGTGCCACGTGAAGCGTGTATCATCATGACTACAACACTTCTGCCTGTTTCAGCTGGGCGGCACCATCGGTGACATTGAGGGGATGCCTTTTGTTGAAGCGTTCCGCCAGTTTCAGTTCCGCGTCAAACGGGAGAATTTCGCCTGCGTCCATGTCAGCTTGATTCCACAGGTAGGTGCCTGGACGAACAGAGGCGTTTTGGTGTAGCTCTTGGTTGTGTATGTACTCACTATTATTTTTCACATTGTACTTCTTCTCTACTGTGACACATTGGCCTTCTGTATGACGCCTTTCGTGTGTGAAAATAAGGTAGTTTTAATCAAATTAAAAGTTTTGTATATCCAAGTATATCTTGGAGGAGCTGGGCAGGGGTGGGAGTGGTATGCGGAAAATATTTTCGTCTTCTCATTTCGCAAGCAGTGACTCATAGCAATTGTTGCTTTGTTGTGCTTGTCACAGCCGAAGGCAACTGGAGAACAGAAAACAAAACCGACACAGAACAGCGTGAGGGAGCTTCGAGGACTGGGCCTGTCTCCCGATCTGGTGCGTAAGCTCGCTGCCGCGTCCCAGAAGGCCTGCTCTTACGCAGCTTAGTGGGGGGGGGGGGAAGAGTTGACAAGTACGCTCGAGATGCTTGCATATCCCCCGCCGAGCAGTATTGTTTTCGAGCTTTCTTAATTCAGTGAAACCTTATCGATATACAGAGATAAATTTTTTTTTCTGCCCTGATCAAATAACCCAACAAGACTCAGAATGGCAAAAATAATTCGGAGAGCTGTAATTTTGGACATTAGTAGTCGCTCAGACTGAAAGCAAAACGTTGGAAATCTATAATGTCAATTCTTTTACCGTGTGAAGTTTCCAATGTATGGTGCTTAGGAAAGTCAACAATCGTGGATTGTATATCTCCCGTCGAGCAGGTACACGGGCTGAAAAGAAGAAAAAATTACCGAAGTTCAGAGGGCCATAATTCTCTCAATTTTTTGTTGATCAAACTGAAACCAAGACGTTGCAAATCTACAATATATGTTCTTTCACTGTGAAGTTTCAAAGCCGTGCGACCAAGGCAAGTTAACAAAGTGGTCCTGGCAAACGGGGGTACATCACGGTTGCGGACGGACGGACAGACACACACGAGGCGTTTCTATATCACCCGCCCACGGTAGTGCGGCGGGGTGAATAAAAAAATACAATAAACTTAAGAAGAGCGTGGTAAGGTCCTAGTTAAAGGCTCAAATTTGTAAACATAGGTCGAAAGGTAGAGAGTTGGATGCTTTGGGACAACAGCTGGGGACTCCTGTTTTCCTCGCAAATGTTCTGTGTAAGACTCGAAATGCTGCGAAAAGCCATGTCTTGTGTTGCTGCCGGTTAGCACACGTGGAAGCCTAGTGTGACTGACGGCTTGTGTTCTCTGGCCACGCCTCCGCGGGTCATAGGTGTGCTGTAGGTCTGTCACCCCGCTGGCGGAAGGAGTGCGCGAGAAGATCTCCATGTTCTGCCACGTACCACCAGAACAGGTTAGCACGCCATTTTATTGAAACAGTTTAAAATTGGTCTTGACTATGTAGTGAAATAAAAGAAAATGTCGTTTTTGTTCGTATATACAGCTTATAAACGTTGTTTTCGTAGATGTTTTAGGGAAAGTACTGTTTAATTTGTATGATTTGTATCACGGCGCGGTGACATTTATGCAAACGATGCACAGAAACAGGAAACCAGCAGCGAGTCAGTGATTTGATTGCAGGTGATTTGTATCCATGATGTGAGCTCCATCTATCGCGTACCTCTGTTGCTAGAGGAACAAAAACTTGTAGAATTCTTCGCCAAACGTTTAGAAATATCGCTGCCGATGCCTAAGCCAAGAAAATATTTGACGAAATGGCGCGATCTGGCTGACAGGTGGGTGTTTGGCTGACAGGTGGATGATTGACCGACAGGTGGGTTATTCGCCGACATGTGGATGATTCGCTGACAGGGGATCATTCGCCGACAAGTGGCGGATTCGCTGACATGTGGGTGATTCGCTGACATGTGGGTGATTCGCCGACAGGTGGGTGATTCACCGACAGGTGACTGATTGTCGCTTGATGGGGGCAACATTGTGAGGATGGTTTTCTGTAACGAGAATTTGGCACTAGCTCTATTACTTACTTACTTATTATCCCCCGCCGTCCTGCCGGAGGCGGGGGATATAGAAACGCAATGTGTCCGTCCGTCCGTCAGTCAGTCGCCAGTTCTGTTTGCAGTCGATATCTCCGAAACTAGTGTCCGGATCTAGTTCATATTTGGTATGCCTAACAACCAAGATATCTAGGTGTGCCCTTTGGGGGTTTTGATCGAATCGAAGCCCATCTGGATCTGTATTTGGACTTAGAATCCCAAAATCCGGATCTCAGTTTGTACTTTGTTTTCTAGACGATAGCTCTAAAATATTTGCCGGATTCGGTTCTCATTTCGTATGAATAACAACAATATAGTGTAGTTGTGTGACTTGGGGGTTTAAGTAGGATCAAGCCTTACTAATTACACCCACGGCGGGGGATATGGCAATTACTGATTGCTCGTTTCTTTTCTGATATTCACGCATGCGCATTGCAGCGGATCTGTTTTCTTGCCTAAAATCAGCGACTTTACAAAACTGCTGAAAAATTTCAGCGGTTTTACAAAGTCGCTTAGAGAATCAGTGACTTTGTAAAACCGCCGAAATTTTCAGCGGCTTTGTAAAGCTTTGTAAAGCCGCTGATTTGACAGATCCGAAGGAGGTAATAGATCAAGAGGAGGTAACCAACGATGCCTTATTATCACTGGTATGTATTTATTTAAGATTGCATTGAACACTGGAAGTGTTTGCTTTGGGGCTGCATATTAGATTTCCATTGGGTTTTCAGACATGACAGAATGCTGAAAGAAGTAACCATAGCATTGGTTGGCAAGTACACCAGACTAGAAGACGCATATGCATCTGTGATCAAAGCCCTCCAGCATGCCTCAATGGCCTGTAACCATCGGCTAAACTTGAAGGTGCATCTGAGGTCACATACTTCTCCTCGGTCAGATAGGTTCGCCAAAGTGCCCGGTTGAACCGAAAAAAAATACTGAATATTATTGTTAAGATTTGCTTAATATTTACCGTATTTGGTATGCAGTCCATTGCAGTTACAGCTTCTGACATCTAGTTTGCTTAAGAACATAAAAGTATTAAATAAAATAAATGTCTGCCAAAATTAATCGATTCTGTGTAAGTTATATCAAACACTTAAAACACTGTTTTAAGCTGAAAGTACTTTTGTGGTTTTAACTTTTTGGGGGGAATGCTGGTCCCTGTGTGACCTTGCCTGCCTCACATTACAGTACATCGAAGCGACAGACCTGGAGCAGACGACGATGGAGGAAGACCCGGTCAAGTACCATGAGGCGTGGCAAGTCCTGTGCAGTAGCAACGGCATCCTCATCCCCGGTACGCGCTGTGTGGAGCTTAATAAAGGGGGTCTGTGATAGGGGTCACTGCATCCTCATCCGCGGTACGCATTATGTGTATGTCGATAAGCGGGGGTGGCGGGGGGGGGGGGGTGTTGGGAGGTGTTCCTAGTCTGCCTTGGCATCAAGTCTGATTGTTTTTTTTTTTTTTTTTTTTTTAATTATCCTCTCAGGAACATATCTATGTTGTACAAAGAATCAAGCAGTCTTGTTGCTACTCGGCTAAGCTCGTGACACGTGGCGGGGCTGCTCATCACATGGCGTGTGTGTTTGTGATGTAGGTGGCTTCGGTGTGCGAGGCGTGGAGGGCATGATCAAAGCGGCCGAGTGGGCAAGGAAGACCAATAAGCCCCTTCTAGGTGAGCATAATGTCGTTGATAGGACTTTAGGCAATACGTGTTTCGTGTGAACCATTGAGCCTTTTTGTACAGCATTGTTGTAACTGAATTGACACGTAGTCTCCCCCAATCCTTAATGCTGAATACCGCCGGACAGGATAAAAGAAAGCAATGGAAACTGTGTCAAGTTGCCCTGGGTATTATGTTTGATCTTGTAGGCGTTTGCTTGGGGCTTCAGGCAGCCGTTATAGAATATGCGAGAAACGTTTTGGGCTGGAAAGGAGCCAATTCCACCGAAGTCGATACGACAACAAGCCACCCCGTGGTAAGCACTCAGTCGAATCGATTATCTCTTGTCATCTGATCCAGGAGTGGTAAGTGCTGAATCCATGATCTGTGATCCAGACTATCCACCCAGCTGGTTTTTATTTGCCATGGGTCACGTGCTGCCCAGCCAGCGCTGTGTGTCTGAGCACGTTATGACATCACAGTAGCAGCTCAGTTATGTTGTTCTACCAGATATAGCTCCATATGACAGCATTAGTAAAGTACATTGTGATATCATGTAGGCGACTGCTAAGACACGCGGTGAGCATGTTTCCTCTCCAATAGTAGTTTCTCTTGCGGTCGTACTCGGGGTGACGAGGTGGGACAGGGTCAGCGTAGGAGCTGTAAAAAATATGTGATGTGCAATTGACTTGAATTGCGATTAAAAAAATACAAATTGGCTTTTTTAAATTGTTATTTTATTATTATTACTAGTATTGTTATTTGTCCCCCGCCACCGCGCGTAGCGCGGAGCGGGGAACTTATGAAACGCACCGTGTCCGTCTGTCTGTCCACATCTATAGTGATTAGTTTGTACGCGCCATATCTCAGTAACTGGTACAGTTATTTCATTCTTTCTTGCATAGAGAGAGCACATATATTGGACGCGTGCAACACGTGGTTATTTTTTATTTTTCTCAAAAATTGAAACATTGCCAGATTTTTGAAATATTGTGAAAATGTGCAATTACCCCGATGTATAGTGGTAAGTTTGTACGCGCTAGATCTCAGTCACTATGAAAGGAGTTTTGTTTTTCTCTTGCACACAGAGAGAGCGTATATTGGAGGTGTGCAGCGTGTGGTTGTTTTTTATTTTTGTCGAAAATTGTAAAATTGCCAGATTTTTTGAAATGGTATGAAAATGTGTGATAACCACTATTTGTAGTGGTAAGTAACTTATTTCAGTAACTTATGCAGTGATTTCATTTCTTTCTTGCGCAGAGAGAGAACATATATTGGAGGTGTGCAACGCATGGTTATTTTTTATTTTTCTAAAAAAAAAATGAAAAATTGCCAGATTTTTTTAATGTTATGAAAAATGTGTAACTTCGACTACTTATGAATCATAAGCCCACAACCTGTTTTTGAACTCCGCACCTATCGCTTGTCGAGCGAGCATCATACTAACTGAGCCAAACCGGCCAAGTGCAAAGGTCATTCGAAATGTTTTATTTCAAAAACGGAGGTGCGGCGGGGTACTTAACCAGTTCACTGGTATACTTGTTATTATTATTATGCTTGTCAATATTATTAATATTTCAATAACATACTTACGTGTAAGTCCTGTTTTGCCGACAGGCATTGCCGGCACGAAATGTGTGTCTATGATGTGACCCGGTGCAATATGTATGCAACCGTTACCATTCTCGGTGACGATTTCTTGGCCTGTCACAGATGTTGAGTACACGTTAATTGTAAGCGACAGCATTTGGCATAGCCCTTCCAGCCCTCTAGAATCTTGCCATTCTTTGAAGGGTGTGGCCAGGTCACCCAGGAACCCATCTTCCAGTGTCTCTAGAAGAAAGGAGTCGCAGCCCTGTAAAAAATAAAAAGCATACTTATACATACAAATTGTACACACCACAAATTACTGGTTTTTTTGTTTGTTTTTTTTTGTTTTTTGTTTTTGTTTTTTTTTGGTTTTTTTTTTTTTTTGTTTTTTTTTTTTTTTTTAACTTACTTGTTTGTGAAGTATTGAACCAGCTCCAGACACAACTGTTCTGCAGATAAACAGCCAGGCACCAGTTCTACAACCGAGGCAAAAAGGCAGTCGCCGTCCTATGGAACATTGGTGAACACCTCATGGCCATTCTTCCGCAGGAAGATCTGGAGTGCCTGTAATTCTGTTTGCCTTATATTGGCTTCTGCAGCTGCAGTACTGATCGATACAGCTTCTAATTCTATTTAAAAATCAAAATCATAATTACCAAAATTATGAGTTATAAATACTATATTTGTATTTTTTTTACTTACTATCCCACTTTTTATTCTGTCTAATGTCTAAGCCTGCTTTCTGTTGTTTGCCACAGCAGGCCGTGAAATAAAAGAGTATGGTGTATAAAATGACGACATTTACCTGGAGACAATATGGGCATGCGCACGTCTGTGGTCTGGTTTGGAGCAGGTAATTCTGTATTCAGAAGTGGCATTGAATAGTCAACGTTTTGGCAACCGGCGAAGCAGAAATTCAGCTCTCTTTTTTCTGTTGGCAAATTATAACTTCATTTTTTTGTATACAGATTTTGACAAATTTTAAATAATTTAGCCCTTGTTTTTTCTCGCAACTGACAATCCACAATTGACATTCCGTGTTGTGAACCGTTACAATACACATATTTAACAATTTCCTGGCGTGATCAGAGATCACATCCACATGATAAGCAACTATCCATTGCTATTTCAGGTAACTTTTTCCTCACCATAAATACACATTTCGTTAAATATCCTCTTGACCACTAAATTAATTTTAGTATTTTTTTTTTTACTTCTTAATCTTTTTAAACTGTCCTGGCAATTCAGCACTTTCTTCCTTGATAATTCAACGCATGTATTTAATGAGGCGAAAGATTTAACCTTTTTACTGGGGGCAAACTCCTAAAACTTGCAAGTTTTTAGCCAGTGGAATGTGTATTCTGACTGAGTAGGTGCAGTTCACACAGCCCCAGCGAATGGATTTGTATAAAAGGTACTCTGGTAAATCTCATAGATAATTGCAATTACTCATGCTAAAACTACTCGAGCACTTGTGAACTGCAATTGCAGTTGAGGCCGTGATCATGCAGATTATATATTTGTGTTAACGGAGATAATTTATTTGTGATCACTGAGATTAAACATCGACAGAAGTCCTTTAATCACTAATTGCATTTTGTTTGTGTGTCTTGTGAACTGTAATTGCAGTTGAGGCCGTGATCACTCAGATTATATATTTGTGGTAACGGAGATAATTTATTTGTGATCACTGAAATTAAACACCGACAGAAGTCCTGTAATCACCAATTGCATTTTGTCTGTGATGAGTACGCAGTATTTTCATCACAGTAAATCGGCATACTTGTGATCACCCGAGATGAGACACGACAAAAAAAAAAAACCCTGTAATTTTCGATTACATTTCGTCAGTTATCATTGCCTTTTGTATTTTAAGTTTTTTTAAGTATTTTTAGTTAAATTAAAATCAACACTCTAGCATTAAATCGTTTGTTGATACATTGTTCAGTTTTGGATTATTTCCTTTATCAGTAAACCAACCAGAGTGACTCTCGACAGCGCGACCCTCATTGACACTATCTTTGCTAATATGTTAGATAAGAGTGTAAATGGAATACTAGTAGATGATACAGTTAGTGATCATCTACCTGTCTTTGCTTGTTTTGAACCTAGTAATGTAGAAAGGAAATCATAAACAATTTATAAGTATGTTAGAAACTTAAGAAAACAAAATACGGTGAAACTAAACAACGACTTATTAAATCAAGACTGGTCGTCGGTTTTTAATATCAGTGATGTAAATTGTGCTTATAATAACTTTGTATGTACTGTTAAAGCCCTGTATGATAACACTTCGCACACTGTACTGTTCTTTATTTCTTCCTTACGTGTCTTATTGTGTTGAAGTATGGGGCAAAAATTTTTTAGATTCCATTTTTAAGTTGCAAAAACGTTTAATAAGGATCATTTGTAAAGTTAGTAAATTTGAACACACTAATATGTTATTTTATGATTTAAAATTATTGAAATTTTACGACCTGGTGAAATTTAAAATTCTTATTGTATTGTACAAAGCCTATCAAAATGAACTCCCGGAAAACATTCAAAAACGTATCTCAGTTGATGAAACAAATAGTAACTATATGTTAAGAGGTGTTGGTAAATTTAAAAGAGATTATGCACGAACAAATTCAAAGGCTAAATGTATCAGTGTTTTGGGTTCTAAGTTGTATAACTGGCTTCCTCAACATGTACTTGAAACAAAAAATCTTGTTCTGTTTAAGAAATCATACAAGAGATATTTGCTTGATCCGTACACGAAGGACAATTTGTAACAGCAAGAAAAGAACAAATTTTTTTTTCAATTTTAAAAATAGTGCTTGTAACTAATTTAACTTGCACGCTAACATAATGACATTCGCAACACTTTCAGTTTTACTGGCAATACGAATTAAATATTATTCTCAAAAAAAGTATAATATCTATTCGAATCACCTATTCTATCTGTTTTATAAGACAGTTTAAGAAATTGTAAATATTATGTTGTAATATTTTTTTTTATGAAGATGTTCTGTTATACAGATGAATAAAACATTTATTATTATTATTATTAAGTTAGAAAAGTATGTGTATAGGGCCGACTTAAAAAAGCACTGAGGGGCCGACTTGACTTTCACGAGGCGGGGCCGACTTGACCAAAAAGGGCCGAGTTGGCAAGGGGCCGAGTTGACCCAACACCTCTATGGCCGTGGGGGTGAAGATTGGGGGCGATGGCACCAAAGTAAATTTTAAGAACTAAAAGCTAATCTTACTTTGTGCTGTGTGGGAAAGACTGCTTGAATGGCTCCGAGAGGCGGTGATATGCAAGCTGCTAGGTTAAATCTTAGTTAAGATTACGATGAATCACCAAACGTAATCCATGGTACAAGTTAGAAGGGCCTTGAAGGAGATGTATTTGACAAAGACGTAGTATTTGCAGTGGATAGCCAAAAAAAAAGAAAAAAAAGAGGAGGAGTGCAAAGAGACCATTCATACAAATTGTGAAAGTTATTTATTCCCCACAGGTAGAACCTGTTGGGAATATATGCGATCGACCGCGTGTCGGTCGGTCTGTCATCAAGAGCTTGTTAACACGATAACTTAAGAACTCCTGCAAGGATTTTCATAAAACTTGGTATGTAGCTTCTATCGGAGCAAACACAGGTCGGTTTTGTAAATGGGCCAGGTCCGTCCAAGGAAAATGGACCAGCTGGACTTAGAAAATTTCAATTCTTCATTGACTATTGTGTGACTTTGTTAACACGATAACTTAAAAACTCCTGCAAGGATTCACATGAAACTTGGTATGTAGCTTCTATGCGAGCAAACACAGATCGGTGTTGTAAATGGGTCAGGGTCGCCCAAGGAAAATGGATGCAAGGATTTTAATGAAAATTGGTGTGTATATTCTGTGCGCACTACGAAGGATCGGTATTGTCAATGGGTTAGGTTGGCTCAAGGAAAATGAGCCAAATGCACTTTGAAATTTATCAAATTCTGGAAATTATTCAGCATCGGAATGAGTTTGTTAACAAGATATCTCAAGAACAACGGCAAGGATTTTAATGAAACTTGTGTGTATTTTCTGTGGGCACTAACAAGGATCGATATTGTCAATGGGTTATTTAGGCACAAAGAAAAAGAGCCACATGCACTTTGAAATTTACCAAAGCCTGGAAATTATTCAGCATCGGAATGAGTTTGTTAACACGATATCTCAATAGCATCTGCAAGGATTTTAATGAAACCTGGTATGTAGCTTCTATGGGAACAAATGGAGATCGGTATTGTAAATGGGCCAGGTTCGTCCAAAGAAAATGCACCAACTGGACTTGGAAAATTTCAGCTCTTGATTGACTATTGATGGCCGTGTTTAACTGATGGCGGGCCTGTGGGGAATATGTGGGCTACGCACACTGCTCTAGTTAGATCTAAGTATAGAAGTAGCTTGTTTAAGATCAGCTCGCAAAATTTTTTAAATGCCGCCACTTTTTTTTTTTTTTTTCGTGCAAAATGTGAAAGCATTCCAGCGAAGACTAGCAAGAAAACATGGCTCCCGATAAACGCTGTTATTTGATCAGTTTTGTTGTTCGCTAAATAAAGTAAATTTCCTAAAAAGGGAACCTCCTTGGGAACTTTTGTAGTAAATTTGAAAGCAATATGATCACAAATCAAAGGTCAAGAAGCATTTTAAATAAAAGTTTCCATATGTGATTAAACCTACCCCGCCATTTGCGTGCTGACAAAAAATGCTGGTTTATGATTTGTAATATGCATTTTACAGATTATAGAAATGCCAGAACATAACCCGGGCCAGATGGGCGGCACGATGCGGCTGGGGCAACGGCGGACGGAGTTCAAGACGGAGAGCTCGCTGGTCCGGCGCCTGTACGGCGGGGTGGAGTGGGTCGAGGAGCGGCACCGGCACCGCTACGAAGTCAATCCCGAGCTCGTGCACCACTTTGAGGAGAAGGGCATGCACTTTGTGGGCCATGACGTGGAGGGCAAGAGGATGGAGGTCATGGAAGTAGAAGGTACAACTTTATCTTTTTCCACATGGTTGTTCCAAAGAAATACTTTAAAATGGATTAAATTAAAGCTGCCTTAGGTAAACTGGGTACTTCAGCTGGAGTAATTTTGATGTTATCGGAAGCATTTCTTCCTCGAAATGTAATTGTTTATGTTACATAAAATGAATAGGCAATATTTTTCAGTTCTAGCAAAAGTGTTTAATGTTAATGAAAGCGCGGGACAAACTTGAAATGACTAAGGGAAGGCAAAAAAATCCCCGGGTGGGTCACCAAAATCCCCCCCCCCCCTGAAAAAAAGAAATAAACCGATTGTTTCTAAAAACAATTTAAAGAGAAAAATGAAATCAACGGGTGGGTGTACTTTATTCAAAAATAGAAAAAACATTTACCGGGAAGGCAGACGAAGCGCTGAAAATGGCCTTTCAGAAGATAAATTAGCGTTCAAGTGACGTTTTTTTAGCTGATACCTTCGCCTGTATTCAGTAAAGTTGCTCAAACTGACGCTGAAGCTCAAAATTTGAGCAAAGTATGAGCTTCACTCATTCCATAAGCAAAAATTAGGCTCAAAAGGAGTCTAGATTCATGCTCACTTTGAGCCAGCGTGGGGATGGCTTAAAATTAAGTAAATTCAAATAAGATTGCTAGCGGTTATAAAGGTTAACATCTCTCCCGCCGCCCGCAGACAGGGTCTAGCACCCATCAGAATTTCGACACTGTTAAAGCGCGAACTCATATTTTGAGGAAATGCTCAAGTGTGTTTGATCTCAAGTTTTAGGCTCAATTTCAGTATGAGTTTGAGCTAAGTTATTGAATACTGGTGCTGTTCCTGTACTTTGCCCACACCTCCCCCCTCTGCCCGTCCTGCCCTAGTCTACACTGACATCCTTCACAAACCTCCCCCTTCTTTATCGTGACAGATCACCCGTACTACGTGGCGGTGCAGTACCACCCTGAGTACATCTCCCGCCCGCTCAAGCCGTCCCCGCCCTACCTGGGCCTCATCCTGGCGGCCACGGGCAAGCTGTCCGCCTTCCTCAGCCGCGGCTGCCGCCAGTCGCCGAGCAGCATTCGGCACTCGGAGTCGGACTACTCAGAGGACGAGGACATCTGCGAGGAGCTCATCAAACTGAGTAAAAGCCTGAGCAAGGCCTCGTCCACTGCCTCCTTCATCAAGGACCAGCACTCGGACGAGGACAAGAACTGAATGTCAGCGTCACAGGGTGGCTGTTCTACCAGTCTGTGTTGTATTTTGAAGAACTTTTACCTAAATTGCATTTTACTTCAAGGAAGAACAAATACGAAGGCTGATACTAGAAACGCTGTTTGATGTCCATAACAACGCTTTTAGTTTGCCGCGACTAATTCACCTGGCGTGCCCTGGTAGTGTGGTTTCTGCTGCCGCCATTCTCCATTACAGCTCCTGGGGTTACAAAAATAGAAACCACAACGCTATCAAGTGGTCTCTTGCCGAACTAGGGCGTTCGGGGAACCGCGGCAAACCGCAATCTTGGCTCAATAGAAGCTATTGCACGGTCTGCGGCAACCCTCGGCGCCACATGGTAACATGGGATATATTAATTTTCAGCAAATTTTTAGCCGAAGGTTCCTGGGAAAAAAATTAACCTTGTGTGGTGTACGTAGTAAGTGTATGTGCTATCACGAACGTAGATCTCGTCTCGCATCCGTTGAACTGGAATTTGTATCACATATGTCAGTCAAAGGGTGGCCTTCTGTTGGTCAGACAATATACGTTAGGTGCCCAGTTCATCCAGGGAATCATTTAAATGTCATTTGAAAGCGGGCCGTATCCTAAAGACTCTTCTGTCTGCTTAGAATGGGCTTTTAGATCGCTTTACATCTATGTTTTAACTGGTTGCGTATATAGTAGAAACTATAATACTCCAGTGCGTTTTGTTTGAATGTATGTCACTCAAGTAGGCTTGTAAGCTAGGAGTGACTGTAACTACTGGCTGTACGTGAGGGTGTATGAGCTTCTGGGCTCGCTTGCTTCACCGGCCAGCTTGTTATGTCTCCCCGACCAAGAAGAAACGTATATTGTTTGTACGTTCTGTGTGTACGTGTGTGTGTCAGTCACAACAAAATGTTGTGTGCAAGATATCTCGAGAACAAAAAGTCTGATCGGCTTTAAACTTGATATGTTTATTACTTGGTTATGTCGGACGGTTCTGTCAACTTATGCAGTCGTGTGACGTCATTACGCAGTAATCTTGTGTGCGAAATTTCTCAGCCGCTGAACATCGGAGAAAGTTTAAATTTGGTGGGATTTTTGCTTAGTAGGTCCGAAAGATCTTTCAAATTTTGTCGCGAGTAGAGTGAACTAGTGCGATGTATGACGTCATCACATAAATATGTATATATTTTGAACTCGATCTTTGTGTGCAAAATATCTCGATAAAGGAAAGTCGTATCGATTTCAAATTTTATGTACTAGTATTCCTTGGTTCAGTCGGATGGTTTTTTCAACTTTCGGCGAATGTCGCAAATTGAGAAACTCGTATGTCGTCTTTGCATTAAAATCTTGTATTTAAGATTTGTCAACCGCTGAACATCGAAGAAGGTTCCAACTTGGTGGAATGGTTGCTTGGTAGGTCCGAAAGAGTCTGACAATTTTTACAGCAAGTAGAACGAACGAGTGCGGCATATGACGTCATCATGTAAATGTGTATGTATGTTGAACGAGATCTTGTGTGCAAAATATCTCGATAACTGAAAGTCGTATGATGAAGGTATTCCTTGGGTCAACCGGACGGCTGTGTCAATTTTTGTCGGATGCAGCGAAATTAAGAAAGGCGTATGACGTCATTACGTTAAAATCTTGTATGTAAGATTTCTCAACCGCTGAACACCAGAGAAAGTTGAAACTTGGTGGGTGCTTTTTTAGGTTAGAAAGATTCGGTCATATTTTATCGCGAGTAGAACGAACGAATTGCGCCATCACGTAAAGTTTGCATATAACTTGAACCAGATGGGTATTCCCTGGGTCCCTGGACAGCTGTCTCAGCGTTTGACGTAGTGTAATTAAAAAAAGCGTCATTACATAAAAAAATTCTTCCCGTCGTTAAGCAAAATATATCGATAGCGGTAAGTCGGATCGAATTCAAACATGGTGTGATTATTCCTTGGATAAGTGGCACAGTTTATGTTAAACATTAAACTCGTTTAGAAATTTAAGAAATCCACCCCCTCCCCCGCGTTTCCCGTTTTGTGGGCTCTTGTGTTAACTGAGAATAGTTGTTTACTAGGCTGGGTATTTCAGAGGTTTTCAGAAGATTAACGAGTGTTATGGCGTTCTTTAGAATGCATGAAAACAATCCCTACCTTACTACCAATCAGTTTCTTACATTGGCTGCTTGACCTTTTTGTGCGTTACTCATCTACAGCTATTACCTAACTGTACCTTAGTCGGCGATCAGTTGTGGTGAGGAATATAGACGCTAACCCCAGCCCCTTCTCCCACCGAAGTGAGTCATCCGTTGCGCAGCTGTACGAAGACAAGGTACTATATCATGGCTATAAGTACACTTAAGTTACAGATTGTTACCATAAGCTTGGGTTAAAGGTTCAATGTTGCGTCAAGAGTCGTGCTTACATTAGATGGCCGGGGAACGGGTGGGGATGGCGGTTAGCAAAAAGTAAATAAATAACCAGTTTAGCAGGAATTGGTAGTGAGCACCTTTCAGATCCGGATAACAAAGCATGCGGCAAAACCTCTTTGTAACAAGCACCTTCAAGACCCGGATGACAAGATGCAAAACGTGTTTGCCGTGAACCCTTCCGGATTCAGACAAAAAGGGATACGGTAAAACCAGAAATGTAACGTACAGTAAAACTGCTGTAGTGATCAATTTCCAAACCTGGATACAAAGGACATACAGTAAATCCTATTTTAGCGACCACCTTCCAGACTCGGATACAAAAGACGCGCAGTAAAATCTGTTTTAGTGACCACGATCTTGTTTTGTTTATTTTCGAATTTTTGACAATGAATCACGATTATGTTTGTAGAAATAAACTCTTTATTTCAGTAATAAGAAAACAGGAAAATGATTACAAATGTCGGGGAAACATTTGCTGTTTTCTTACAAAAACAAGCGACTAAATTGAAAGTGTGTAATATAGGCCTTATGTTTTGTTTGCACTGGCCGGTCTAGTTTGTCCGTGATCATAGATCTTGCATTTTAAATCTACATAGATGTAATATTTCTATTGTTAGATGATCTTAGTTATCCCCTTTAGTGGAGGGATATAGTTACGAGCTTGCCCGGCTGTCCGCATGCGTTTTTCGGGCCATATCTACGAAACTAAAGGTCTGATTGTTTCAAAATTTCGCACATAGATGGGGCGCATATTGAAAGTGTGCACCGTCATATTTTTGTTCGGATACAGGGAAAATGGTCAAAATGTTTTGTTTTGTATTTTTTTTCGATTATTCGAACCTAGCTTATTTTCGCCGTCTTGTCCAGGCCAGATCTCCAAAATTGTTGACTGGATTGTTTTGCAATTTCGCACGGATAGAGCAGATATTGTTTGTCTTTATTGCGATTCATGAAAAAGTTGTGAAAATGACAATATTTTGAAATTTGGTAAACATTAGCATTCATACAATTTTGTCCTGGTAATAGAACGCCACTTCCTGGGTACGTCTTCGAACCTATCACACACAGATAGAACTCGTTTTTGAGGTGTACGGATTTTTGTTTGGATTAATGAAATCTCGTTTTATTTTGTAAAACGCTTTGTATGAGTAAAAGCGCAGTTCGCGGTCTCCTCCTTGAGACGCGATTTCCCTTATTTACGGTAATCGACGCATCTCTTATGAATTGAACTTTTCTGCACGTTTAATCTTATACAGTAGTAGTGTAGTGTGAACAAACATTGTCAAAAATTGCCTTTTTATGTAAAACCGAAAACACTGGAGTGTGAAAGACTTGAGTGACAACACGTTACCCACATTCCTATTTTATTTCAGTACCCCTGCACCTAAGTGGGTTTGAAGTTCAGATGGAATAGGACGGATGTAAGAATTGCCTAAAGATTGAGAAGCTGAATTACGCATTTACTTAAAAAACTATCGTTTTTCTTCGTAAAACGCTTTTTTCGAGAAAAGCCCCAGCTTTATACAGGATTTCCCTCATTTGCAGTATCGACGCATAAATTAGGAATTGAACATTTCTGCAAGTAGAGGCGTACCATGTCAACAAACATGTCCAAAAATTGCCTTTTTAGGGCATATCGGAAACACCCGATTGTATAAAACTGAGTGACACTCGATTACCCATCATTCCTTTTTTTATCTCAGTTCCCCTACGCCTAAGTGGGTTTTGAAGTGGGTATGGACAAGGGCAGGTTATCGAAGGTTTAAAGGTGGAGAACGCGAACTACGCTTTTTCTAGTAAAAAGCATTTTATGAAAGAAAAATGATAGTTTTACTTCGTAAAAGCTAACGTTCGGTTTAAAAGCTAACGTTCGGTTATCTCCACCTTTATACGGGACTAGAAACTGGTGATGGGGTAAAACCCCGCGTGGCCAGCCTCGTGTAGAAAAGTCTCTTATAATGCAAACTACACTCTAACTGATATGTTTTGTATGCGCGAAATAAAAGACATCAAAGTACATTTGTGGTTTTTAATGAGTCTTCAAGAATTAACAAAATTCTGAGTGCAATAACATATATATAGTTAATCTTAGAATAACATACACTGGAAGAACGAAAGTTAACAAACCATTTGAGTGGAGTTATGACTAGGTTGGCTGCAGTGGAGCCATGATAGAACCTGTGGCTCTGACTGCATGGGTGAACCATTTCCTTGGAGTGGCTGTACCCATAGCCGAAGTGTCAGATGCTTATAGCCATGTGGGAGGAGCCATTTCTTGAGATAGCTCTATCCATTGCTTACTTGGTTCTCTCCTCCCCCTACTCCCCCTCCTTTTTTTGAAAGGAGAGATGAGCTGTCACCTTGGTGAGTTACATCTGAGTGTGCATAAAATGACGGTAGGCATTGCCCGACTTAAGACAATGGAGAGCAGATAATGCTATAATCCGAAATACTCAAGTCTTATTACCACCTCCCCCAACGTCCCTCGGATGAGATTAGAATAATTAAAATTAATTATTAATTCAAATGCTAAATCGAAGAGTTCTTCTCACTCAACTTTGGCAAAATCAAATGGTGAGAAATGAGCTTAAATCATTTCTCTACGACAATAGGTGAGAGGTGGGGAAAACGCCTCTACCCACTTCCCTTTAAGCCGACCGACGGCTCGAGTTTACGGAGCCACTTTGGTAAATAACAGCCCTAAAGTCTATGGATTGTTAGTTGCCCTTGGTTGATTTCCTCCTATGGGTATGGCTCTTGGGGACTGCTTGTAGTCTGGCTGTGACTGTAATTTCTGTTATAACAGGATCGTGGCTAGAAATGACTTTATCTGCTGCTATGACGGGGCCTACTGAATCTAGTCCTGCCAGTTTATTTTGAGTGAATTCTTTTAGATAGAATTTTATAAAGGCATTCGGGGATGACCAGCATTCTGTGCGTAAAATGTCGCCTAACGAGATATTGGGTAAGGGCTTAAAGAATAATCTACCTGCCTCACTTGACGAGCTTTGACTTTGTAATGGGACAAGAATTCCGGGTCTGCTTGGGCCTTAGAATATGCTATAATTACCGTTTTGATATAATTAGAAACAGTCTGTTTAGAAATGTCTCTGTTTACACTCAGTCTCTATGATATAAGAGCTTTTTGCCTTGGCCCCTGTAATCTTTGGCTGACTCCATATTCTTGCTAAGAGCCCGCACGGGGCATAGCGTGGTGTTGGCTCCTCACGTGGTGTGGGTGTGAGAAGGGATGTGAGTATGATTTCTTCAAATGCCCCTGCTCCTGTGGCTATGTGTGTCTTGCTTATAAACGATGGACTCCGGTTTAAGGTACACTGTATCCCAGGAGCCATTTACTTCAAAGACCCCTTGTTCCAAAGCATGTAGTCCCCCCCCCCCCCAACAGAACGGTAAATTTTAATGTGGCCCACCTTCGGGAAATGATCGCTTCATCAAAGGTATCTGTATCCGTTAAGAACCTGAGAACCAAATCTAAATCCCATTGTGCCACGTTTGTCCTGGCCGAGGCTGACGCTAATTTGAAATGTTTTATTAATTTTGATATTGATGAGTGTTCCCCTAGGCCGTCGGCCGAAACTGGTTTGAGTGTCGCTGCGATTGCAGACCTGTTACCTTCTGTGGAATATGGTCTTAATTTTGGAATTTGGAAGGAAATTCAAGCATTCAGCTACGACCCCTGGGGGAGCTTTTAATGCCTCAAGTTTCTGCTTCTTACACCAATTCGGGAAATTGTTCCACTGAGATGATGTGGATGGTTTTTGCGTTTGACTTGTCTTCTTAACTATTTTTTCTGAAAACTTCTGGTCTTTTAGGAAGGTAGACATAGGTACGGAAGGCATATGGGAAGGAATACAGCACTTGTTCGGGCCACCGACATTTGAAGGCGTCTATCCCCCAGGCGTTTGGATCTGGGCATAAGGAGACATCTGAGCAAACGGTGGGTTAGAGAATTTGCAAACAGATCCAGGTATGAGGGACCCCACGGGTATCAAGCTACTACCCACTGAAAGGAGCTCTGGTTTAAGAACCATTCCGCTTGGATTACTTTGCGTACTCTGGAGACCATATCTGCCATCACATTTAATTTGAGGGCTATGTGATCGGTGGACAGCCAGATCCTAGGATCTCCTTCGTGAGCTAGGTTAATTCTGCCGAGCGAGTGTCCTCTTGCTCACAGAGGTAAGCCACCGCTGTTGAATTGTCCACCAAGACATTTACTGATCTGTGTTTTAGATTGGGGAGAAGTTATGTGATTGCTAATCATAAGACTTTTAGTTCTAGCAAGTTTATGTGCTTTGTTTTTAGGTTGGGGGCCAGGTGCCTTTCCATAATTTCTTTTTGAAGTAGAAACCCCACCCTACGGATGATGCGTCTCTCTGGATCGATAACACGGGGTTTCGGTTTGAGTGGGTAGCCCTGCGATAGAAATTCTGGGGATACCAACCATTGCAGGTTCCATATTGCTTTCGAGGGGATAATAACTAGTCTAGTGACCCCTCCCCCGCGCTACTGCTAGTTTTATTGCCATTTGAAACTCTGCTTGCCCAGATGGACTACCTTCTCTGGCTACTAATAACCTCAGTAGAGATTCCATTTGGGTAAGCTTCATAGGATGATGTGGGGAGATGTTCTGGATGGCTGAAACAATTTTCTTCCGTGGGGTAGGCTCTGGCTAACTCTACTAACCCCAAGTTCTACTTTTCCCCTAGAAGGTCATTTGCTGTTTGGATCTAAGTTCTGATTTTGTTAAAGTGTCTATTAGATCTACCCGTAGCGCCTGTCTTGCTAAGAAGAGTGTCTGGAGCCTGGCCTGAGCCTCCTTGTGGATTAGAGTCTGACCCATGATTTCAGGGTTTTCATTATTTTTGAGAATACATACGGGGCTGTGGAGAGTCGAATGGAAGTGGCAGGAACCAGTATCTTCTCAGCCGTATTTGAAAGCACAGGTATTTGCAACTTTTCTGATTTATTGGGATGTGAAGGTATGCGTCTAGTAGATCTGTTGACGTCCGCCAAATGCCTTCCTGGAGCAGTTCTTTGAATATAAGGGCAGTGTCCATTTGAAAGCTGACTGTGCGTAGAGATTGGTGCAGGTCGGAAAAATATATGATTAGTCTCCATTCCCGTGTTCCTTTCGGGACTAAGAATACTAGAATGAAAAAGCCCTGCTCGAATTCTGGCATTTCCTGTATAGCCCTTATGTTTATTATATCTCTTAATATTTGTTGCAAAGCTTGATTCTGGTTGAATCCCTGGCTGTAGGAGGTGGCTGTGTGTTTTGGAGCTTTGAAATGGAGAGGCACCTCGCGGCACCTGCCCTTGTTGTCCCTTTTGAAAGAAAGGGAATAACCTTGCCGTAGCCAATTGACTACTCGACGTAGCGGCCCAATTGTGCTTATTTTGTTCAAATAGCCTAGCCTAGCCTTCCTCTTACGGGCCAAGAGTCTTTGCAGTTCAGCAGTTCCTCTGTTTCTTGAGATAAAATAACGGTATCGCTTGGACACATCCTTCACATCCACACAGTACCGTGGTTGGCTGCCACCTGCACTGATGAGAGGCATGATTACTGGCAGCACTGTCCTCCTGTTGTCTCTTGGCTGGTGGGGAGCGGTGGCGTGACAGGTGCAGACCTCTCCCCCTGTGATGCCTCTTGGAGCGGCCTCTGGTGGCAGAAGCTCTCCCGTAGGGGAGCGTCTTGGACGCGACATCAACGCCAAATCCTGCCCTCCCGCTGCCGGATCTCCAGTGTTGCTCTCCTTTTTTAGGTGACCACAATCCGTCCAGGATAGGTTGAGTTAAATCCTCCACCTCTCCCTCTTGAAACTCGTCCTTGGAGTCTGCTTCCTCTTTCCCTGAAGCTGGATTTGATGCCTTGTTATCTTCATCCGTCTCGTGGTCGTTCTTCTGCTGGCATGCGGGGATGCAGAGTAGACGCGTGGCCTGGTGGAGAAATACTAGTTGATTCCTTATCACTGGCTTGTGTCTACTGGATTTAGGTTTTGAGGATGTCCCCATCGCTGGAGGAACGGTAAGAGCAATGAGAGCAAGAGTAGAGAGGCTAACTGAGCTTGCGTTTGTTCTTGAAAAATTTTCATAGCAGCTCTTTCCTTCGCCCATTCGGGTTCCGGAGCAACTCTGGTTGGATTTCGCGGTGGCTCCAGATCTTGTGATAAGGGGATGCCTAATTCTCCCTCCTGTGAAATCACTGCTGGTACTGGGATGACGATGGGATAGCCATGCGTCTCCCAGGACTTCTCTGTATTCTGTTTCCAGTTCTGCTACCGTTTCTGAGAGTACAGAGCGGTTTAATTTAGCCTTTTCCTGCTCCTGCTCGTTGACAGAGCCCCTTGTTTGGTCTCTTTCGACTCTGGAAGAGATCTTCTGTCTCCTGCGCTTCTCCCGCAGCTCCTTGCGTCGCAGATTCTTCGTGCGATTCGTTTCTATCGCTTTCCACTATGTCTGGGTGAGGTGCTTGCTCCGTGTTTTGCTACTGGCAAGGGGCTAGTCCCTCTGCGGCCCTACACTTCTCACACAGGGAGTGGGGTTGCCTGCGAAAGATGGGTGCCCGCACTCTGCCTTGTGCATTGACGTCTCTGCCTCTGCTATGCCTGACTTATGAGGGTTATGGGCAAGAGGTATAACCCACGTGGGAAGAGCCACGCGGGTGGAGGCACAAGGGAATACCCTCTCTTTCTAACCTTTATACCGAAGTGGGTAGAGCCACTTGGCTCTGCTCTATCAAATCTATGCCTCTAGTGAGATGGGTAGTGCCACTTAAAAGTCCAGGTAAGCCCACGGGGGCAGCGGGAGTGGCTGTAACCTCATAAATCTAGTTGGATGTGTATAAACCCGAGCGAGGCTCTGCTAATTCAGACTCAGCAGCCAGTGGCGCTGGGGTTACAAGGACCGGTGAGGAGGCAAGGCAACGAGAGAACTTACCAGCACCACCGCCTGGTAAGTTCTCTCGTTGCATCTCCGTGCCTCTCCAACACGCAATCTGACACTAATACCCCGACAGACAGTCAGATTGACCTAGCTCCAAGTGTCTCCAGGTAAAATTGTATCTGCTGGCCGGTGGAGACAGAACCGAGAAACACGTTAGGGTGACTGACAATGACCGAGTTTGTTCAGTCGAGACCAACACTAGATTCCTTCCAAGACGCCCGCTCACGCCATTTCAGAGCTGACTCCTTGAAGTAGCTCTTTGATGAAGTAGAACCTAGCAAATTTATTTCTAGTATTTCTAGTCGCTTTTTACTTTAGAATATACACGGTTTTAGCTTACCTTGATTTAAACGTGTAGCATTGTCTTCTAGTCACTCATTACAGACATGTTCTGACCCGCTGATGTCGTGTCGTTAAACAAATCATATAACTAACTAACTAACTAACTAACCTTGTGCCATTTTAGCTGTGCATTCAAAACTCCCGTCGTAGCACTAAAACCAATACACGAGTGTATAAATGTATCCAAAGACTAAATAAGCAACTTCTATCCTGGGAACTTTTATAAAAAATCTTCAAAGATTCTTTTCCAAAAAGTACGTCTGTTTTTTCCGCGCATAAAAAGGAATTATGGATGATCGGATGCCACTGAGTTTTATACAATCGGATGTTTCCGATATGCCCTTATAAGGCAATTTTTGGACATGATTGTTGACATGATACGCCTGAGGGAAATTCCGTATAAAGGTGGAGATAGCGAACGTTAGCTTTTATGAAGTAAAAAAGCGTTTTACGAAATAAATGACTGTTTTACTTCGCAAAAGCTAACATTCACTTATCTTCACCCTTAGACGGAATTAGAAACCGGCGTTTGGGTAAAAACCCGCTAGGTACACCTCGTGTAGAAAAGTTTCTTCAATAAGAAATACACTTTTACTGATATATGTATTGAACGAGTAAATAAAAGACATCAAAGTCCCTTGAGGTTCTAATGAGTCTTCTTGATGTACAATATAATGTATACTTAAAGTAAAAGATTCTATAAAGGGAGACCGACAGTGTAAGCCCACTTGGGTAGAGCAAACCAAGAATGGCTCAATTCTTACAATAATCTGACCATATGGCTCCGACCAAGTGAGTGGAACCATTTACTTAGAGTGGCTCTACCCTGAAGGCCCTCTTTTGCCCTACTACCATCCCCGTCCTACATCCTAGGGACCCCAACCGATGTCGCGTGACATACATATTGACAGACATATGTATGAAATACCTCAAATTAAAACTTTAAATTTGATGCTAAATCAGACGATCCGTAAAAAAATAAACAGTCTGCACTAACTAGTGCTAGAGATCAACTCAACAGTTGATATGATTGATAAAAAGCACATTGCCTAAATTTTATCACAAAAATAAATCGTTAGTATTTTCTCACTCAAATGAACGCGCACGGCCAGACAATACCATGCCGCGCTTAGACCAGTACCTTACACAAAATTAAGACCTAGTATTCTTGTTAGTTGGTTTACTACTGATTTCGCCCTCAGTTCTTGAACTTGGGGTGATTGTCTGAGGCTGCGGTCTCGCTTACTTGACATGGTTCCTTTCCTGCTCTGGCCAATAAAATAAATGAAATAAAGCCCAGTTAATTTGTTTTGGGTGAATTCTTTTAGGAAGAACTTAATAAAGGTATTCGGAGACGACTAGCATCCTGTAAGTAAGATGTCTTCTAGCGAAACGTTATGTAAGGCGTTCAAGGAGTTTGCTACCTGCCTCACTGGATGAGCTTTAATTTTACACTAGAATATTGGGGTCTGTTTGTGTTTTAATACATGCCTCTGATAGCACGTTTGATGTAATTAGGCATTTTGTGTGGAAATATATTTGTTCATGCCAGCCTTTTGACTTGGCGCTCCGTACTCTTTGGATAGCTCCATTTATTTTCTCTGAGTGGCTCTTCCTGTGACGTGGAAGTAGAAAGGAATGGCAGCCTTATCTCTTCGAAGGTCACTGCACCTCTTGTGGCTCTATGGGTCTTGCCCTTAAAGGATGGCCTAGGTTTAAGAAGCACTGTGTCCTAGGAGCCAATTACCTTAAGTAGCTTATTTTCCAACACATGAAGCTCCCCGCCTCTTTAGCTGACGCTATAGCCAAAAAAAAGAGTAAATTTCAGTGTAACCCATCTAGAGGAGATGTCGCTCTCCCGAAAATGTCCCTGTCAGATAAAAATCGAAACCTGTGGGTTGGGGAATCTTAAGAATACGCCCCCTGCTTTCTATTCCGTGCATGGCGCAAGAAGCGACTGATCGAAATTTCTTTCTATTTTTTACTATTTCTTCATTCTTCCTTTTCCCCCACTTGTTCTTTAGCAAGTGCGTCCCGATATATCCGTCAGAGTTCGTGAACTGGACGTTAAACACCACACAAGCGAGCAAACAAAAATCGAAGAAACCAGTTCCAGATATCAGTGTGCCAAGTTTGACCGCCGGTCACACTAACAAGATGTCTAATCAGGTGAGAAATAGAATATTCTTCCTCTGGATCGCAACCCGAAGCTGGCTGAAGCATTGCTGCGATCGCTGATTATACCCCTCTATGGAACATGGTCTGGGGTGCAATTCTGTAGAAAAAATCGACTAGGTTGGTTAGCTAAATGATTTGTTTCACGACATGGCTGCCTTTACCGGATCATATGGTGTCAGCAAGGGCTTAGGAGTAAGAAAGTTAAGTAATTTGTTTATCGACATGCCTACCCTTGGCGAGTCATACTTATTGTCTCAGCATGAGTTGCTAGAATAAGACAGATTTAAAATCTTGTAGATACTAAAATATTCTAAAATCTTGCCATGTCTAGGACTTAAACGTAATGATATAGGTTTATATCTTTTAAAAACGAGATAATTTTAATTGGGTTAGTTTTGTCAAAGAGCTGCTTCACAGTGTCAGATCTGAGAGGTCTTGAGCGCATCTCTTCGAAATCAATACAGTCTATCAGAATGTTTAACAGTAAAACGTTCTTGACACCCAAAACACTTGGGCGTTGGTTCGTCTCTAAGAAGGTGCTTGTTGGTCATATACGTTTGTCGGCTATCTTGTTTCCTCGGATTCCCACGTGGCTTGGGATCCAGCAGAACACTATATCTTTGCCAGTTTTTACGGAATAATCATGCCTTTCCCGAAGGTCAAGGATAAGGGTGATTGATATTTGTAGGTTCTGTATTGATTGCAGGACGGATATGGAGTCCACGCATAATATAAACTTTTTGTATCGACTGATCTTCACTGTCTGGATGGCAAGGTGGAGAGCTCTAATTTCGGCTGAGAAAATTAGAGAATTCATCTGGAAGTCTTATTTTCAAGGTGTTGTTTACAACGGACGCAGCCGATCTGCACGATCTTTGAGCCGTCCATGTAGACGAAATGAGTCTTTAAATTCTTTCTTGAGTTCTACAAAATTTGATTGAAATAGAAAGGGGCTAGTTTTTAACTTTGCACAGACCGAAAGATTCTTTAATACTACAGGTTTGGCGAGTTTCCACTGTGGCACTTTTGGTACTCTGTATTTTGCAATTGACTCTGTGGTAATACCAGCATCCTCGAGGTGAGGCATAACCCTCGCTTCAAATGGAGTTATGGCGGTACAGCCTGTTCCAAGGAAGCGTGAGAAATCGGATCTGAAGACGGAATTGTACGTGGGATTTTTCTTAACTGCATGCAGCTTTGTTGCGTATTGCATGGCAAGTTTAATTCGATAAACGCTAATAGGTTGCTCATTTGCCTCCACACGCAGGCTTTCTGCTGGTGATGTTCTACAAGCACTTAAACACAGTCTCAAATCCTGATTTTGTATCGGGTCAAGCATTTTTAGGTATGACGGCCTTGCTGTTCCATAGACAATGCTGCCATAGTCAAATCTAGGCCGTATCAAGGCTCTGTAAAGCATTTTTGTGTCCTGATCTGCACCCAAATCATGGGCAGATATTGCTCTCAGATGGTTAAGTGCTTTATGACATTTTCGTTTGAATCCCTTGATGTGTGGGATAAAGTTTAGGTTGGAGTCGAAAAGTTAAGGAGCCTGGGGGATAGCTAAAATGCCTTGATTCTCAACCTGAAAATTATTCCACTGTATTTGATAAACTTTTGGTGGATGGTTTATACACTTGGGTCATTTTCCTTATCTCCCCGTCTTTCAGCAAGGTGGGGATAGGTGCCACACCCTCAGGTCAGGAGATGTGGAGTGGGATGTTGATGTTCGCAAGGTGATTGATATAGAAACCCTGGATGGCAAGGGATTTGAAGGCACTTCACTACTTTGTACCATGACAGTAGAGGTCTCGTTGGCATGGTGCTATCAGAATTAGTCTGCTTCTTTCGAACATCATAGCACAGAGCAAAAACTGTTTTAGAACTGCCTGCTGTGGAAAGGCATGTGGAACCTGCTTGGGCCACTGACGCTTGAGGGCGTCTATCCCCCAGGCTTTCTACTCTAGACGAGGGAGACACACCTGCGCAGTTGGTTGGTCACAGAACTGGCATATAGATCTAGGTGGGGGGTCCCTAGGGAACCCATTGAAAAGACTCGACTCAGGCACCACATTGTTTGTACTATTCTGCCCACCAGATCTATTATCATTCAAACTGCCGGCCGTGTGGTCTGCTGAAAGCCGGATCCGGTGACTCTTTGCTAGACATACGATTTCCCCCGCTAACTGAATTAGTTTGGCTGAGTCGATGGGTTAGGTTGTCTGGCATCACATTTACTGACTTGTACTCCAGTCCGGAGATTGCTTGAGTGCTTGCCAGCCACACAACTTATGGTTCTAGCCAATTTATGTACGTGGTCATCAGGCTGGGAGACCAAGTGCCCTTACATAACTTCCCCGTGAAAAAGAGACCCCATCCTTTCGACGATGCATCCGTTCGAATCAACAGCTGGACTGGGGATCTGAATGGGTAACCCAGTGACAGTCTGCTGAACACCCACTATGGAATGCCCGAAATTGCTTTTGTGGGAAGGACTAGTAGCCTGTAATGATTCTTCCCTGAGCTACAGTTAATTTTACTGTTGTCTGAAACCTGTAGTGAAGTCTGCCCAATTGAACCGTGGCTGTGGCTACTAGTAAGCGGAGTAAAAACTCCATTTGGGTAAGCTTCATGGGTTGGTAGGGAGTAATGCTTTGAATGGATTTAACAATTCTCCTCCATCTCTCTTGTGTGGGGTAAGCTCTGGCTAGCTCCAAATCCCATCTTTCATTTCGGAAAATCATTTGCTGTTTGGGCAATAGTTCTGGTTTTACCAAATTGACCACAAGGCCTGTCCAAAGTGCTTGTTTTAGTAAGAGAAGGGTTTGAAGCCTGGTCCGAGCTTCCTCCATGTGAGTCAGAAACCAATCGCGCAAGTACTGGAAGACGAGCATACCCTGGAGTCTGGCCCACGACTTTAGTACCTTTACCACTTACGGGGTGGTGGAAAGGCCAAAAAGGAGTGCCAGAAACCAGAATCTCTTCTCCTTATGATGAAGCATGGATGTTTGCCACTTCTCAGGTTTATCGGGATTTGGAGATAGGCATCTGACAGATCTATCGTAGTTCTCCAACTGCCCATTTGTAGCAATCATTTTATCACTTAGGCAGTGTCTGTCTGAAATGTGGTAGGCCAGAGGAATTTTTTGACTCTGACGCATCTGTGAGCATCCTCCAACCCTCTGTTTTCTTTGGAACCAGAAATAGCAGACTGAAAAAGCCCTGTTTGGGGTCTGGCATTCCTGTACAGCTCTTTTATTCAGTAACTCTTGAATCACGTATTGAAGAACCTGATTATGCTCGGAGCCCTGGCTGTAGCAGGTGGCTATATGATTTAGGACCTTGAAATGAAGCGGGACCGTGAGACATCTCCCCGACTATCCCTCTTGAATGGAAGGGTATAGCCATGTCAGAGGCACTTAACTACGCGACGCGGCTGGTCCCAGCGGGATGTACCTGTCGCATAGGGACGTCTGGGTCAATACATCAGAGCCAAATCCTTGCAAAGAACTCTGTTTTTTTTGTTATTAACCTTTTCAATGTCTTGTGGTGGAAATAATTCGGACTGGCTTAAGATGCTAGATTGTCTTTATTCACGAACCCCTTTGACTATCGACCAACAATGCAGCAAGAAAGCATCCGTTCTCAATTGTACCATTTAAGTGCGATGATTTGAAGCTGTTTTAGTCGTATCCAGGTTAGCCACGGATACGCAGTTTCAAAATCACTGGGTCGGATATACCCTTTTTAAGCTAGCGCCTCCAGTGATGTTTTCAGTGTGTCGTCTTGCATTGACGCTAAACTTTCCAGAGCTGTGGCGTCTTTTTCAACCAGGGAAATATCTGAGTCTAGCTTCACCCTGGTCATCGACAGTTCTTTTACAAGGCTTTTCAAATGGCTCAATGGGTATCACATTGTCTATGGACTTGTGCGTCGCCGATTTGACCCCCAGTTATTTGGATGGTGGAGTCGCGCCTTAACCTTGTCCTCACCCAAGTCCAGTCATTGGAATTCTCTTTGCCTTGCCGTCACTGCATTGGCGACTCCGGCACTGGAGGTCACAACTAAAACGGCTTGTTGTGTCGGCGCTTCACTTTGTGATGTTAAACGTATGGTGATTCTTCTTTGTCCGCATACGGATTGCCTACTTCTATTCCCACCAGATATCTTTAATCGCGTCTCTAAATGGAATGTCTTCCGGTAAAATGCGGGTTGTTCTGACGTCGGTGGGGGCATCGCCATATCCGGACAATTTAGGGTGGGGGGGATTGAGATGCAGATTGGATGTCGGCCTGCTGCTACCGGGTCCCTCCAGCATTGTTGCCCTTTTTTACGGTGCGCGTACTCTGTTTAAAAGCGGGATGGGTTGGATGAATACTTCCCCTGCCTGGAACTCATCTTCGGAGCCTAGCTCCTCTCCCCCTGACGCTGGCTGTGATGACACTTGGTCATCTTCCGTTTCCTGGTCTTGCAGTACCCACAAAAACGCTTTATCCACGCTCACAGGAATGACCAGGAGAGGGGAGCTGGCTCAAGATTGCGTATCGGTATCTCTAGGCTGTAGCACTGAGACGTGTCCCGGCAGGGGGAGACCTGCTCATCGTCCCTGGCTTGATTTATTCCAGACAGGGGATATATGCGATCGACCGCATGTCGGTCTGTCGGTCGGTCTGTTATGAAGAGCTTGTTAAAACCAAAAAGTAAAAACTGCCGCAAGGATTTTAATGAAACTTGGTATGTAGCTTCTATGGGAACAAACACAGATCGGTATTGTAAATGGGCCAGGTTTGTCCAAGGAAAATGGACCAGCTGGACTTAGAAAATTTCAGCTCTCGATTGACTATTGTGTGACCTTGTTAACACGATGACTTAAAAATTCCTGCAAGGATTTTAATGAAACTTGGCATGTAGCTTCTATGGGAACAAACACAAATCGGTATTGTAAATAGGCCAGGTTTGTCCAAGGAAAATGGACCAGCTGGACTTGGAACATTTCAGTGCTTGATTGACTATTGGTGGCCGTGTTTAACTGATGGGGGGGGGGGGGCTGTGGGGAATATGTGGGCTGTGCACACTGCTCTAGTTCATGAGTTGTGCCGCTGATGACGCCGCTGCCGAGGGAGTGGCTTTTTGAATGGGATGACCGCTTGGAGAGAAATCAGCTGGGCTTGTGTCTGTTGCTGCCTGGCTTTCGTTGCCTTCTTTTGAGTCATTCCAGGCTTGTTCTTGATGTTCCACGTATAGGGGAGGCTCGTTGCACCTCCAACTGTTGTGACATAGGGATGCACAGCTCCCCTTCTGTAATCACCATCACTTGTGAATTGTTGGGACAATACTTCTGACAGTCACAGCTTCGCTTTAGGCTGCCTCACTCCTTGTAGTTGAAAAGAGGATTGGGAGGAGGACCACGCTGCCCTCAAAGCCTCTCCTTCCGGTGCCCAATTCTGCTACTGTTTCTGAAGACACTGAGCGATTAAGTTTCGCTTTCTTGCTACTTTTGCCCGTTGCGGTCTCGGCCTGCTGCCTATCGTCGGTAGCCGGGGCCAGCGAAGATTCGGCGAGGACAGTGGATGTGCGTCTTGCATTGTGATAGTACTTTCTGGCGTCTGCGCTTCTCACTTAACTCCATACAACGCCTTCCTTTCGGTGTCAGGTGCTGACACTCCACGCAGTTTTGTTCCTCACATAAGATCAAGCCTTCCAGGAACCTGCGCCTGTTGCACAGGGAGTGGGGTGCCAACAAAAGCTGGATTGCCATTGCACAATCTGTTTTGTATACAGAGCCTTCAGTTTCCAGCATGCCTGCAACAAAAAAATTCTGGTAAATAACTGGCTTACCCTCTTATTTTACCCCTAACTGAATTGCCCATTTCCTATCCACGAACAAGTGGGGGGGGGGGGGGGGGGTAAGCACGACCCTAGGAGGGATAACAGTCCGGAGGGAAAATCCATGTGGGAAGTGCCACAAGGGATGACCCAAACTTGTTGACCCTGACAAGGAAGTGGGTAGAGACACTTGGTTGTCCCTTCCACTCTGCAGCCTCTACTAAGATGGATAGAACCACTTAGTTCCCCTACAAGCCCACAAAGTAGGGAAGTTTCATTAACCCAGTGAATTTAGCTAGAAACGTATGAACAACAACGACACTTTATTAACTCAACCACAGCAGCCCTGACAAACCAGTGACGCTCGACGTATGAGGAGCGGTGTGGAGCTAAGGCAACGAGAGAATTTATCAACGCCACTGCCTGTCTCCGTGCCTCTCTAACACCCAATCTGATACAAAACACCCAACAGACGGTCAGATTGACACAACTCCTTGAAACTCCAGGCAAAGATGAATTATGCTGACCGGTGGTTAAAAAAACTGAAAAACATTTCAGAATAAACACTGAGTTTGCTTACTCATGGTCAGTACTATGATTGCTGGTGCTGTTTAGTCTGGCATTCAAAACACTAAGAAAATTTCGTTGTAACATCAAACACAGTAACAGTGAGTATAAATGTCTCGAAAAACCAAATAAGTGCCTCTAATCCAGGAAACTCTTAAAAGAGTTAAAAGATTTCTTTTTCCAAAAATACGTCTTCGCTGTTCCGCGCATAAAAAAGGAATGCGGGTAATGTGTGGTCAGTCAGTTTTTCATGCTCGAGTGGTTGAATGGTCCGGTTTTACCTAATAAGGCAATTTTGGCAATGTTTGTTGACATTGTACGCCTACACGTGTAAAAAAGTTCAATCCATAATTTATGCGCCGATTACCGTAAATAAGGGACATCCCATCTAAAGGTGGAAATAAGCGAACGTTAGCTTTTGCAAAGTAAAAATGGAATGCGCACTGTATTTAAATCACTTCGCATACTATTCCCGTACGAAGAAATAACCGATATTCCACCCAGAAATTACCCGTATTATGGCCGTAAAATGAAGTTTATGGCTTATTTAGACTCAAACTTGCAAATTAGAACACAAACCCCTTTCAAAATTTCAAGTTTTTGGGTCAAAATTATCACCCACAATTTTAAACCAATAATCCAAGTCATACTTTCATTTTTTACCTACAATATTGAACTTCACGTTTTTTTCTTAATTACAGTAACTTAGTAAAAAATAAATAAATAAAATCATGAGTACAGTTAGATATGGTCGTGAACAATGGATATCCCCAGATAACATTTTTCAGCATAATCAAAGTTAAAAGCCGAACACATTAATTTTTTTATTATTATCATAATTATGATATTGTGGTTGTATTGCTCCCAGTAGTCAGGCTGTTGCTCGAAGTGGAAATTTTAAGAATTCTTGCTACCCCTCCCCCACTCCCGCATCCCCCTCCCCGCTTCCGCCTCTAAAAAAAAATCAAATGAATTGCATTTCAGTAACAATTGCTGTTTAAATTCACCTCACATAATCTATTTCAGACCAGTCTGAGCAAAAGGATCTTTTTTGCTTTATTACTACTATTTACAACCATGAGAAGCAAGAAGTCGTCGTCACCGAGAACGTTAATGGTTCGAATCCCACCAAGACCCGTATTTTTTTCTAAAGGACAGCAGTAGGGAAGAAACGAGAGTTCTGGCACAGGAAGTGACGTCATCATGACGTAACAAGGTGTGCTAGAACTCTCATGAGAGTTCAAGCACAGTGAGTCATAATGACGTCATATTGTGTTCTGGATCAGATGTTAAAGCGCGCGCCCGTGTCAATGACGTCATCATGACGTCATTCGTCACGTGACCTGTCAATCATGTGTCACATGACCTGTCAATGATGTGTCACATGACCTGTCAATCATGTATATGAGGAAAATTTTCCCGATCATAAACCTTCTGGCCTGAATGGCTCAGTTGGTAGAGCAGAGGACCCGTAAGCGGACCCATGATCTGAAGGTCAATGGATCGAACCCGCCCTCGGGCATCACTTTCATATCATGGGGACCCCCCCCCCCCCCTGGTGAAGAATCATATACCATGGGACCCCCCCCCCCTGGTGAAGAATCATATACCATGGGGACCCCCCCCCCCCCCCCCCCAGGATGTGATTCAACACTCCTATAAGAGCACATTGTCTGTGCACATATGCATCATTCATGCTCTGACTGCCGTTGGATACACATGGAAAAAAAGTGAAAACAGTTGCTCTTACCTATTGTGTTGTGCTGTGCTGTTGAAGAACAAGTGAAGGATTGACTGGAATACACATAGGAGACGAAGTGAAACATTAGTTATTCTTTGGAAAAGGAAAGTGAACGATTGGTTATTCTTTGGAAAGGAAGTGAAAGATTGGAGACGAATTTTTTTTTTTTTTTTTTTTTTTTTTTTTTTTGGTTTGTGTTCACTTTTATGACTCTGTGACATTATGTGACAACATGTGACTGTGACATCATGTGACTCTGTGACATTATGTGACTGTGTAACTTTTTTTATTTTTTTTATTATTATTATTATGATAATATTTAATTAGTCATATTTCAATGGTTTCCCCATTACAGTAACCACACACATAGCATAAGTACATGTGTACAGAGTGTGGGGGGAAAACCGACTGAGAAATTTTAGAGTGCACTCGTACAGAGTGTGGGGGGGAAAACCGATCGATAATTTCAGAGTGCACTCGTACAGAGTGTGAGGGAAAACCGATCGATAATTTCAGAGTGCACTCGTACAGAGTGTGGGGGGAAAACCGATCGATAATTTCAGAGTGCACTCGTACAGAGTGTGAGGGAAAACCGATCGATAATTTCAGAGTGCGCTCGTACAGAGTGTGGGGGGAAAACCGATCGATAATTTCAGAGTGCACTCGTACAGAGTGTGAGGGAAAACCGATCGATAATTTCAGAGTGCGCTCGAGTGTGGGAACAATCAATAAATTTGAGAAGGAATGGGATTTTCCGTACGTTAAGTCCAATGTTATGTTTTAAGTTATAGTAGTTGGAAAATGACACTTCTAAAACACATTTAACAAATGTAGTTTTTAACACCATATAATATATAAAATAAGTTTGAACATTTTAGCATGCTACTTATTTGAATGTTCTAAAGTTATAGTAGTGGGAAAATGGTGGTTCTAGACCAACTTTAACAAATTTAGTTTTTAACACCATATGATATATAAAATAAGTTTGAACATTTTAGCACGCTACTTATTTGAATATTCTAAAGTCATAGTAGTGGAAAAATGGTGGTTCTAGACCAATTTTAACAAATTTTGTGTTTTGACAAAATATGATGTATAAAATAAGTTTAAACATTATACAATGGTGTAGTAGAGTAAAAATGAGGGTTCTAGACCAACTTTAACAAATTTTGTTTTTTGACAAAATATGATGTATAAAATAAGTTTGAACATTTTACCATGGTGTAGTAGAGTAAAAATGAGGGTTCTAATCCAAAATTTAATTTTTTTTGAAAACATATTATGCTTTTCTTAATGCTTTCAGGTATCGTCAGAACACATCGCTCTCCGCTTTCACCTGATTATTAACAATGTCAACATTACTTCTTCACCGATGTGTAGAGACCATGGATGACGTCTTCAAAGTGAACTATGTTGACTATGTGTTTTCAAAGCTTCCTGCTTTTGAATCTAATTGGATTTTACAAGTGAAGAATTTGCATAAGCATTGGGAAGCTGTTGGAAAGATAATTCCAAGACATGAATTCATCCACTCATTTCTACAGGAATGTGAAGAACTACTTTTACCATCAACTTACGACATTGATTCAGCATTTATCCGCGCGAATACAACTTGGGCAGCTGAACTCATGCTAGCTGTAGCTGCTAGAATTATTTTACATTATGATGATGGCGTTCCATTGACGACGAATGCATCAGAACTTGTTCGATTCAACAATGAACGAGTTGAAGTGAATTCAAAGCTTTGTAAAATGTTTGAAGAACTATAAAAAAGCTGACTCTGCAATTTCTAATGGCATAAAAGGAGAAGGGTGAAGTGAAGTCATCATTCAACGCGCAGCCATGGAGAAGACAAGCAGCTTTAAAATTAGTGCAAACTTAACCATTACTGTGGAGCATGGAGAATTTGGGCTATTTCTTCGAATCAAACGTGGAGAGAGATGGCTTGCTTTATCACCATCCTTGTGGAAGATTGTGTGTCAGAACTTGGCAAGATTACGCAGCATTGGCTTCAAACTGTACTTAACGCAAACGAAGTGGCTTGAAGTCATTTCATACTTGGATATGCGCTATGTGAGTTTTGTGCAAACATCACTGTTTGAAGGGAAAGAATATACGCGTTACATCAACATGAATGATGGTGAATGGGGGACATTGCTTCAGGAAATCCATAGCATAACCTCAACCTTACTGCCATGTACGGAATGTCATGGGAAGAAAACTCCTGTTAAGCTGCAAAAGGACAATCGAATGAAAGTGTCAAAGCTTTCCAAGAAAAGACTGTCTGAAGTTCGATTGGAGAATATGGATGTGCAAAATCAACTTGGACTTACCTGTGAATATTGTGGTGCTTACGGATATGCTGAGGATTATGATTGTCACTGCCACAAGTACAATTGCAAGTTGTGTGAACCTGACAACTTCTGCAACAAGTGTGGCTCACTAACAGTATCTGCCGAGTAAGACTACAAGTCATTTGCTTACCAGTCGTCAAAGTGTGTAGACGTGTCATATGGATATGTGAAAGATGGATGTAGAAACGTTTTTCAAGGAGACGTATGTGGACTACATGATAAGTGAACTGGCGCGTTTTGGATCTATTCAACAACAACTGGAACACTTTGACATCTATTGGGAACTTGCTCATTCCACGCTGAACGTACCGAAATTACGTGAGGATTTCATCAAAGAGTGTGTGCTTTCAAACATTGACAGAGCTGAGGAGTTTGATGTGGAAGCAGCATATCACTTTGCTCGATTTGATCCAAGACTGTTTTATGAAGTGAGAGAGTGGTTAATCTACATTGCAGTATAATGACAGACATTACATTGAGACAATATATTGTGCAAAAGACATATTGTGAAGAAATGTTATTAGCTGTAAAAAAGTTTGCATGTTTAGTATGTCCTGCTTGTCAAAATGAAGAGTGTTCAGAACATACTTGTCATTCTGCATGTGTCTATACATATTGGAATGAAGCTAAATATTACATTCATTTAGATAAAGTGTTAGATAATGCAAATCAACGTTGTGAAAAATATGGTGTAGATGCTATCACATTTGATGAATTAAGTAGTTGGTTAATGTTCATTGAAGATCAATGGACTCCAATTATTCACACCATTGTATCAATACTTGATTTGTAAGATATGTTGATAAAATGCAAGATGTGTTGATAAAATAAAATGTAAGATATGTTAATAAGTGTTAATCATTTAGTGTTAACATGTCGACGTGGAAAGACTACCTAACCAATATTTATTTTAAACCTGGTCAACCCGGGGCATTTGCTGGTCCATACAAACTTTATCACATATTAAGAAAACATGATCAACCAGTCACTCATTCACAAGTGAAGAAATGGTTACAGGATCAAGATGCCTTCAGTTTACTACAACCTGTAAAATACAGGTTTAAAAGGCAACGTGTCATTACACGTGGAATTGATGACATGTGGGATATTGATTTAGCTGACATGGGAAACATAGCTCCATATAATGATGACACCCGTTTTTTGTTGGTTGTCATTGATGTGTTTTCCAAATATTTATGGGTGCAACCAATGCCTAATAAATCACATACGAGTGTCATAGAAGCCTTTCAAAAGATTTTTCATGAAACACAACGAAGACCACGAACTCTAAGGTCAGACAAAGGAACTGAATTTAAAAACAGATGGGTAAAAGCATTTATGAAGAAGGAGGGAATACATGCCTATACGACAAAGAATGAAACCAAAGCCAACTTTGCTGAGAGAGTCATTCGTACTCTAAAGGGAATGATGTATCGATATTTCCTACATAATCAAACGTATCGATATATGGACATTCTTCCAGACTTAGTGTATAATTACAACCATAGACCTCATGGCTCCCTCCCTAATAAGTATGCTCCTGCAGATATTCGTAAAGACAACGAATCGAAAGTGTGGAAGTATATGTATGTAGACAAATTGAAATTAAAACCAAAGAAGAAAAAACCCTACAAATTTAAAATTGGTGATCAGGTTCGCATTTCTCACATGAAATATGTATTTCAACGGGATTATCATATAAAGTGGACGCAAGAAGTGTTCATTATCACACATCGTTGTAAGAAGCAAGGAATACACTTGTATCGTGTGAAAGACTTTTTAGATGAAGATATTGATGGACATTTTTATGAAGAAGAACTGCAGAAAGTGACAAAAGATATTGAATCAGTCTACAGAATTGAAAAGGTCTTGAAAACACGAAGAAGACGAGGTGTTAAAGAATTATTTGTGAAGTGGTTAGGTTGGCCAAAGAAGTTTAACAGTTGGGTGAAAGAAACAGATATTCGAAAATGAAGCATCCATTCACATGTTTGGTCTCTGGACCTACAGGCAGTGGTAAAACTTCTCTAGTTAGAGAAATTCTAGAACAAAAGTTAATTAAACCCTCTCCAAAAACCATTTTATGGCTCTATGCAGCAGATCAGCCTTTATACAAGGGAATGAAGGGTGTGGAATTTTACCAAGGCATTCCAGATAACATTGAAGAGCGTTTTAACCCGAAAAAGCCAAACTTACTCATCATTGATGACTTAATGACCAAATGTCATAGTGATCAGCGAATGACACGTCTCTTTAGTGTTGGCAGCAGTCATCAAAATCTAAGCATTATTTTTATTGTGCATAATTTATTCCATCATGGTAGAGAAATGCGAAATATTAGTTTGAATACACATTACATCATTCTGTTTAAAAATCCTAGAGACAGTCAACAAATAAGTACATTAGCGCGACAAATGTATCCTGGAAAATCTCAATTTCTCATAGAAGCCTATCAAGATGCTACCAGCAAACCTCATGGCTATTTATTTATTGATTTGAAGCCGAAGACAAATGATCAACTACGTATTCGTACAGGCATTTTACCAAAAGATACACATTACGTATATGTTGATAAGGTGGCGTATGAACAAGAACCAAGTCACTTGACCATTCGCAGCCAAGATGTCTAAACGTATTCAAGCGAATCAACCTTTTCTTCACTTGCTCGCACGCAGCGGGCCTAAACGACGTAAATCCTTGCTACAACAAGCTACTAAGGAGGAATTAACTAGCTTGTTTGAAATTTGTTTGAATATATTGCGAGGGCATTTACCCTTAAGCTCAAAAAGGTATAAGGTATTCAAGCGTGAACGTCATACCCTACGTACACTAGCAGATAAGAAGATATCACTTCGAAAAAAAAAGAAGTTGGTTAATCAGAAAGGAGGATTCATTGGAGCTATTGCTAAATTTGCATTACCCTTGTTAGCTCAGTTGCTGTTAAAATGAAACATACTATGAAAATGATCCTCATTCCTGAATATGAATATAAAATGTTGTTAGAAAAGAAGGGAAAAGATGGTGAAATCAAAACGAAAGTGAATAAACTTTTACGTGGGAAACGAACTCGTGAAAAGGCAATAGAAATGTCTCAAGTTCTTGGCCGTCATTTACGAACAATTCAGTCGCAACAACAGCGGCAAAAGTCTGTTACATCATCCAAAGCAGAAAAATCAGAAAAGTCCCAACAGTTTCTAAGTCATTTTCAACCTATTTATCATGTAAAACTAACACAACTTCTAGCAGAACTTAAGAAATATGGTACGAGATGGACAGATAAAAATGAACTTGTTTTAAAAACAGGTACTGTCATTACAAATTCCAACATTATTGATTTGTTGAAAGAAGCATTGGTTGCTACAAGAAGAAAAGAACAACGAGAACCACCGCATGGTTGGAAGCAGTTTATTGAGGAAATTGTAGATGCTAATATTCCAAAAACTGTTTTTGGTAAAAAGACAACTCGTGAAGATATTACAAAAGAGATACAACAACGTCAACAAAGGTTGTTTCCAGAAGGATGGGAAACTTTTTAACATGGATTAAAGAGCTATGGTGTTGTTGTTGTAAAGAAAAAGGAAATAAAAATACTATTCCTGTAAAAATTAGGTGTGTTAGTGCTTGTTGTCAGGGAGAAGTAGTAGATACCAATTTAGATCATGTAGATAGCAATTTAGACAATAATGTAGACAGCAATGTAGAAAGTGAGGATGAAGAGTGTCAAACATGAAGTAATGTATATACACATCTAGTCTATCTACATCACATAAACGATTTAGCTGCCATGGAGTCAACAAGTTTTTACATTACTTTACCCAGCAATGCTAGTATGAACTATTATCCCAACAACAAGACTTCAAATTATCAAATTCGTATGCCTCGAACCATCTATCTGAACGGAAAATATGAAGTGGCTTTAGCTGAAATTCAATATCCACATACATGGACAACCATGAGACATGGAATGGACTATTCTATTCAGTATCGACAACAACCACTGAATGATGTTGTTCTTGACACAATCAATATTCCTTATGGTTACTACAGATCCATACAAGAAATATGTCATGCAGTCAATGAAGAAGCAACTAATTCTATGAAAGATGACCTTAAAGAAGGTATTCGGATAAAGTATGATAAAATTAGACGACGCGTTTTTCTATATCTAAAATATGGCTTTGAAGTGTCATTCTCCACTGGATTAGCTGAGATTTTAGGATTTATCCCAAATCAATGGTATACTGAAACGTGTACAGCTGAATATAAAGCTGATGTGAAACAGGGGTTTTATACACTTTATGTGTACTGTAGTATTTGCGAGCCACAAGTTGTTGGTGATTATTATGTTCCTTTGCTACGTTCTGTTGCAATACAAGGACATGATGGAGACATTATCATGAAAACTTATGGAGAACCTCATTATGTTCCTGTAAACACATCCAAATTTGATGTGATAGAAGTGAATATTAAGGATGACACAGACCATAATGTTCCATTTCAAACTGGGAAGGTGATCTGTAAACTTCATTTTCGACCAAAAGCATTATGAAAGCATACACACACAATCCATCTATTTATCGCAACCATTTTCTTCGTCAAGTGGGTGGAGAATTACCAGGATTTAAAGGAGCGCGAATACAATATGGAGATGGTATTGGTTCAATACTGGGATCATTGGCTCGAAAAGCTATTCCACTGCTTAAGGCAGGGGCTAAAATCGTTGCACCACATCTTAAAAAGGCTGCAAAAGATGTCGCGAAAGATGTTACAGGTCGAGTAGCACAACGTATGTTTGGTGATGAGTTAGGAGGACAAAAGAGAGCGAAACCAGCAAAACCTGTCAGAAGGCGAAAGGCAGCTAAACGGATAACATCAACAAAATATAAGAAAGATATTTTTTAATCATGTCTTTAATTCATAATCATTCTTGTGAATGTAGTCTTTCTCCATTAGAATGGTTTCACATACCACCAACGCAAACTGCTGTAGAAAAAAGTTATAATGTAGACTATCAACCACTAACTACCATTAGAGAAGGTGCTCCAATAGAATTCTACATTCCTGCGAGTACAGAAGAATATCTAGATTTAAAGAACAGTAAACTCCATATTGTATGCCATATTGTAAAAGTTGATGGAACACCGTGTGGTGTAGATGATAACGTGTCATGTATCAATGATTTGTTCAATGGGTTATGGTCTAATATTGAATTATTTCTAAATGATCGATTGGTATCACATAGTAACAATACCCATGGTTATACCAGTATCATATCTCATCTCGTTCATGACTCGGAAGAAAGTCTCAATTCTGAGCGCTCTATGCGTCTCATCTATAAAGATACTGCCGGGTCAATGAATACTCATGAGGTGAAAAGACCTAATCATGAAAGATATGTATCAGGTTTTCATGTAAATATTGAAGGTGGTGATATAGCTGAAACAGGAAATAATGGTTTACATAATCGCTATTTGTATACACGTCTAAGCCGTGAGTTTATGCTTACAGGTGGTTTAAGGGTAGATTTGTTTGAGCAGGATCGTTATCTTCCCAATGGTGTTAGTATGAAATTACGCTTACATAGACAAAAAGATGAATATGTATTAATGGCTGCAAATAATGGTTTTAAAGTAGAAGTCAGAGAAGCGTTTTTAACCATTCGCAAAGTGAGGGTTAGTCCAGGTATTCAGTTGGGACATGCAGATGCGTTGATGAAAAGTCCTGCTAAGTTTATTGTTACTAGAAAAGAATGTAAAGTTTTAGCTATTCCAACTGGATTTCAATCTTTTGTGAAAGATAGTATCTTTTTAGGCCAATTACCAAAACGTATTGTCATTGGAATGGTTCATAATGAATCCTTTGCTGGAACAGTATTGAGAAATCCATACAATTTTGAACATTTCAATCTTAACTTTATGCAGCTTTACTCTGATGGTGAACCAGTCCTATCAAAACCTCTCAAGCTTGATATAAATCGAGGCAAATATCTTGATGCTTTTGAAACACTTTACAAATCTTTTGATAGACTGGATGGTGAGAAAAGTTCGATTATAAAACGGGAAGATTGGCCTAGAGGTTATTCTTTATTTTCTTTTGACTTAACACCTGATTATGATGGTGCTGATCATTATGCCCTTATCAAACATGGGAATTTGAGACTAGAAATGAATTTTGCTGGTGCCTTGCAAAATACAGTCAATGTTATAGTGTATGCTGAATTTGATAACATTGTTGAAATAAGTGCAAATCGTAGCATTCAATTCGACTACCAGTCATGAACACGAAGCAGATAGAAGCCATCCTATCCCATGATGCCACGACAAAAGACTTGTTTCAAGGTGTGTTTGCCATGGACCAGTTACCATCTTTACAACGCGGTGCCTATGTCATCAACACAGACGATCATGATGAGCCAGGAGAGCATTGGGTGGCAGTATATTATGACGAAGACCCTGCAGAATATTTTGACTCTTATGGACTTTTACCTATAGACAGTCGTTTGAATAAGTTTTTAAAGTTTAATTTCATTTATAATTCAGTTCCATTACAAACACCGATATCCTCTACATGTGGATTTTATTGTGTGTATTATATAATTCAAAGAGCTCGAGGACATAGTCCTTTTGAAATCATTGATGTATTAAGAAGAAGTGATGGTGATTTTGTTGTAAAGGATTTTGTATATAGACATTATAAACCATTATTTTATTGATGTTGTATTAGTTAATTTGCATTAGTTAAGTTGTTGGTAATTGTGAATTGTATTATGAATATTGTAAATAAACAAGACAGTTTTATACAACATTCTTTGTTTATTGTGTTATACATTATTTACAGTTCAACAATTATTTTACATTGAATTTTTTATTTTACAAATACATTCAATACATCAATAAACACATGCCATTCATACCAATCTAAATTAATATATGTATCATAGACATTACATCCACGTTTGTAAATGCTATGAAAACTAGCATAACACTGTCCATTACCAAACTTTATTATTTTAACATCTTTGTGTTCAGACAGTTTCAGTTCAACTCCATGATCATTCATGTCAATGTCCATCACCATAACACACATGGGATGCGTCAGTTCAATGGACTTGGTGCCTCGCATGAGTTGCACTCCTTCCTCTTTGAATTCAAGCGTCAGGTTCTTTCCAATCCAATGCTTGTAACAGAGCGTACCATTCCACTGTGTTGAGGGTGATGTAGTCGTAGCATTTTGTAAGCTCGTCATATTGGCGAAATCGTACAAACACGTCTAAATAGTTCTCAGTCACACGCACTTCTAAATCCTCTGAGAGTTTCAGGAGAAAGCCAGGTATCCTCAGCTTCTCTAGATGGTCTTTCAACACAGATTGTTCGTCAGTTGATAGAATGATATACTTTCCAAAATGTTTTAGCACGATGTCATCATATACGTTTCTCAGATATGAGAATCCATGCGTAATGGGTTCATATTCCGATAAAAAGTCTTCCATCTCGTTCAACAGTCAGATGAACTATGAGCTGTCTCCTTGTCTGCAAAGACGTTTTTTATGCTCGCAAGATGGCGAAGAGTGGATGTTGTATCACTTCTAGGAATCGTAAGACTGCGCGCCAGTTCTTGATATCAAAGAGGATCAAATCTGTATATGGTGTATCTGGCACAACTCCCTTATAATCCTCTGGATAATCCTGTAAAAGATTTCTACAGATTTCTACACGTATGTTAGAATCATATTCAGCCACCGTCACTTCCACTTTATTTTCAAGTCTACGTTTAAAACCATGTTCAAGTGGTATGTTTTTAAAGTCTTTCCACACTTCAGGTTTAAACCGATGATAACTTGTCTGAGAACCTAGTATCACTTCATTCCTATCATTTACAGTAAGGTAAGCACCACGGTTCAGCATGAGTGCATTCATGTTTTTACCTTGTTATGAGCTGTCTTCTTGTCTGCGAAGCCTTTTATCCACTTCTTTCACTTGCTTCTTCAGCATTTTCCATTCAGGTATTGTCAGCAAGATACCCTTTTTCGTAGGACGGTTTTTTCCAGTCCCCTCATCTCTCAGGTACTTGCGAATGTTTACCACTCCTTCATTGCTTTGTTTCATAATCTTGATATACTTCCCATTTCCTAGAGAAAGCATTCCATCCCACGACTGTGGTGTTGGTGCTGTCTCCACTTTCAATTTCTTGATGGTAGTGGTAGGATTTTTCACTTTTAAGTCTTTAACTGCATCTGCAAGAGTATCCATATCAGTTGTAGATCTCTTACGACTTTCACGTTCCATGTTAACACTTCAATGTTCACACCTCAAATAACTCTTCCGTTGGAGGACCTCCCCCCTTTTATACCACAGCCTTGTAATGCCCATGCGCTAAAGTGGAATAGCCATCACTCATCACATATCGCTTGTCGTCATATGGGGAGAGGGCTACTTTCCTCAACTTCTCCGAGAAAAGCTGGTGACTATGACTTCGGATAATGTGTCCTGTAGCCATCGTTTGAGTTTTCTTAAACAAACTGTCTCTATACTGCACATGTTTAATGCGTCTTTGACAAGCTCGAGTGATGCCTTTAGCTGTATGTTTTTCTTTCCCACCGCACAATAAACTGTACATTTTCGGTCTGAGTCCAACAAACTCTTCAATAGGGACGCCTGCCGTCTCATCCTTCATTTTCCCGAGCACTTTTTTGTTCACGTTGGAATGTAGGAAATGATCCGGTGGATAGTCACTTGTGTCGAACAGGTCAGCATCCTGCTGCATATCCTTGTAGATATCTTCCGTTTCTATGTCGTAACATAGACTGTCGGTGTCGCTGAACAATAACTTGGCATTGGGATACTTGGCTATGATGTAGTTGTAATGAAAGTTGAACATAAGCACTTTGCTGAGGTCGAGAATGGTGAAACCAACTTGAATGGGTTTATCCAGAAGCAAATCCACTTTGCGCAAATGTACCGCGGTCAAATCTTCGTTGAAAATTTTGAATTTGTGGAAAGAAGGTTTGGCTACAAGTTTCTTGAACCGCTTTTCCTTGTGAACAAGTTCAACATTGATTCGCTTTCTCACATTTTCCATGGTTTTGCCAAACACCGAGTTGTTCATCAGTTTGAAGAAGTCTTTCTCAAATGGGTTCTTGGCCAATTTTCTCTTTTCCGTGTTCAAGGTAATGTATTTTGCCAACCATTTGCTCTGTTCAAACATGATGGCGCGATGTACTTTAGTGACTTTCAACCCCAGTGAGACGTACTGTTGTAAATTCCTGTAATGAAGTACATATTTCTTCTTGTCAGACAAGTTAGGAATGAGCTTTTCACTGGGTTTGCCTTTCATGTTTAGATCTTCCAGTAGCTTCTGACTGTACTCTGACAATTCTCCAAATTTGACACATTTCCGTTCTGGAGCCACTGGGTAGTAATTATGACGATCATGGATTGAATTTGGATATTCTAAATCTACTTCCAAAATGAATCCAATGTCATCATCTTCATCCACATCCATGAAGTCAATGGATTCTGGCTCGCTCACCCACATAAATCCTCTTTGTGGCATGCTTTGTGACATGGCCCAGCCATACAAGTTGTTTGCGTCGAGGTACATCAGGTAGTTGTTTGGTATCTCAGAATTGTATTCTGCTACGTAGGGATTATTTGCTTTCGCATACTTGTGTGTGATCACGGATATTCCTCCACGTATGCCTTGCTCAACCATTTGGTACATGTCAATGTCATTGATTAATTCCAACTTCACCTTTGTCGCTTTTAACATTGCATCCCACGACAGTCCTGGTGCTGTATAGTAATGAGCAGGATCCAATTCATACGTGTTGAGGCATACTTGACGAAAGTTTTCAAACACGTCAGCTAGTAATAACACATCTGATTTCAGGTACAGGTCGTGGTATTCACCAAATGTTGTACAGTTGAATGTATCCCACACCTTCTGCGCATGTGCATAATCCTCATCGCTAATGTCCTCTTCGCTAAGCTGACTATAAAACTTGTCCTTTGATGGTAGCTGTGTTTCAGCAAACTTGGATGGCTCGTCCACGTAATCGTAGGGGTACACTCCCTTTCTCAGCAGCAAATCTTGCTGGTTACTATCGTGAATGTGAGAGGTCATGTTGTAGAAGTTGTCTTTGCCTTCTGCTGCAAGGTTGGATACCAACTTCTGTAGAGAGGTACTCATGAACTGAAAGCTGTCTGTAAATTTCAGATTGCTCATGGTGAATGCAATATATTTCTCAATGGTGTTGGGAATGACTGTAATCGTTTCATCTTTGAATTTCCCAATTTCCTCCATGATAAGGTGACTGTCATAACCTCGCAAATTGTGGAAAAACACAGGAATGATAAAAGAATCTTTATCCCCCTGCTTATCCTTTCTAAGTCGGAATTGTAAGTTGCATTCACTATGTGCAGCTCCGCGATATTTGCCATTGATATGGTCATGATCTCTCACACGATCTGCTCCTAGAGGTTCATGACAAATGTAGCAATCAACAGCGTTCTTAAAATTCTCTTTGTCTTCGGAAGTCATAACCATTTCCTTTGGCCGCTCTAAACCACGTACAATACGATCACGTTCATTCAACATATGGTCTAAAAAGACCTTTACGGCATTGTCTCCTCGATACACGACTGGTGCATGTGTGTCGTACTGGCTCACAACCACATAGGCAAAGCTGTTTGGACGATGATGTTGATACTTGTCTCCTTCTTCATGCTTTTGCGTGAAACATTCAAAGTCTGCATAAATCACAAACGGTGCTCGCTGTTGTTTGGCTACATTCTTGAACTTGATGAAGGGTTCCTTGGGAAATGATAAACGTTGTGCTCCATTCTTGTCACACACTTCACGATGCTCATCTAGAAGCTCTTGTCGCATAAACCCGTGAAGACAGTTGAAACAATAAAAAGCTGCACCATTATGCTTTGATCGATAAGCCATAAGTCTGCTGAAATTCTTGATGAGGCAGTAATGCCTTTTCTTGTCATCGCTAATCAAAAGCAAGTTGATTTCTCTCGCACTGGTGTTTCGACTCAGTTGTATTGGAACAACTACATCTTGTTCATATCCAAACACGTTAATGGACACATCATTCTCCTTTTCAAACTTTGGAATGTCTGTAATCGGTGTCGGAAATGCCATACCCTCTACCTTTAATTCCTTCTCAAATGGCTTGTAATTATTCATGCGATTTGCATTTCTGTCATGAGGGTGAAGGTATGCCAATACAGACCATAAGAAACACTTGTTGTCATCATTCTTAATGTTTATCACACCTTTTGTTTTCTTCACTTTCTTCGGCAGTGGAATAAAACTACTCGCATCCAGTGGCGCTGACGTAGCTGTATGTACTTCAATGTACAGTATGTTATCCAATACCCAGCCAGAGCCTTGTCGCTCATGTTCATCAAACTTAGTAAACAATTCTTTATAGGCGTCTGGCAAGTCCTGCTCAATATCTGCTGGGTTGTATGCTGTATATGTTGGACTGCTGATAAATGAATTATCCACTTGTTCTACCATAACACCTTCAGCATTCGCTGTCAGTTTCTTGAAACGTGCATGAACGACAATGTACCATTTCATTCCATAGTTTAAGGTCTCCAACAAATGTGCCTTGATACGGTTCTCTTGTTGTCGCATTTCAAGCAGTAAATCCGATCCATCCTCAGACTCAAATCGTCTTTCCTGCGCGTTTTCTCCCAGACTAACCCTTCTACCTCTCCCTACTTGTCCTGTTTTTTCTTTCTTTGAAACATGTTCTTCATGAGACGCATTTTCCATCTCAGCTGGTGTGCATACATGTGCATCATAAGTATCCATAGATGGAAATATTTTAATGCATTCACAGCAGAGGAACGGATCAGGTCTGATAACACCATCTTGTACCGTCTTTCGTCTCTTGGCTTCAATCATCTCAACAAGCTCTTCATTAGCACGTTTCATCTTAGCTTGTTTGCATGTATGTGCTACGAACAATTCCAGAGATGGAAATGTTACATTACAATCATGACAGACGACTGATGTGTCTGAATTAGATGCCATTGTTGTTGTCACGTCAATTGCTTAAACTGATATGATGAAATGTAGGTCTCACTCATCCTATTTATACCGCCTAGGCATGTATTGCAGAGACATCTAGCGGAGAGCGATGTGTTCTGACGATACCTGAAAGCATTAAGAAAAGCATAATATGTTTTCAAAAAAAATTAAATTTTGGATTAGAACCCTCATTTTTACTCTACTACACCATGGTAAAATGTTCAAACTTATTTTATACATCATATTTTGTCAAAAAACAAAATTTGTTAAAGTTGGTCTAGAACCCTCATTTTTACTCTACTACACCATTGTATAATGTTTAAACTTATTTTATACATCATATTTTGTCAAAAAACAAAATTTGTTAAAATTGGTCTAGAACCACCATTTTTCCACTACTATGACTTTAGAATATTCAAATAAGTAGCGTGCTAAAATGTTCAAACTTATTTTATATATCATATGGTGTTAAAAACTAAATTTGTTAAAGTTGGTCTAGAACCACCATTTTCCCACTACTATAACTTTAGAACATTCAAATAAGTAGCATGCTAAAATGTTCAAACTTATTTTATATATTATATGGTGTTAAAAACTACATTTGTTAAATGTGTTTTAGAAGTGTCATTTTCCAACTACTATAACTTAAAACATAACATTGGACTTAACGTACGGAAAATCCCATTCCTTCTCAAATTTATTGATTGTTCCCACACTCGAGCGCACTCTGAAATTATCGATCGGTTTTCCCTCACACTCTGTACGAGTGCACTCTGAAATTATCGATCGGTTTTCCCCCCACACTCTGTACGAGCGCACTCTGAAATTATCGATCGGTTTTCCCTCACACTCTGTACGAGTGCACTCTGAAATTATCGATCGGTTTTCCCCCCACACTCTGTACGAGTGCACTCTGAAATTATCGATCGGTTTTCCCTCACACTCTGTACGAGTGCACTCTGAAATTATCGATCGGTTTTCCCCCCCACACTCTGTACGAGTGCACTCTAAAATTTCTCAGTCGGTTTTCCCCCCACACTCTGTACACATGTACTTATGCTATGTGTGTGGTTACTGTAATGGGGAAACCATTGAAATATGACTAATTAAATATTATCATAATAATAATAATAAAAAAAATAAAAAAAGTTACACAGTCACATAATGTCACAGAGTCACATGATGTCACAGTCACATGTTGTCACATAATGTCACAGAGTCATAAAAGTGAACACAAACCAAAAAAAAAAAAAAAAAAAAAAAAAAAAAGTCACTTACCACGACTGTTTTGCCAATTCGTCTCCAATCTTTCACTTCCTTTCCAAAGAATAACCAATCGTTCACTTTCCTTTTCCAAAGAATAACTAATGTTTCACTTCGTCTCCTATGTGTATTCCAGTCAATCCTTCACTTGTTCTTCAACAGCACAGCACAACACAATAGGTAAGAGCAACTGTTTTCACTTTTTTTCCATGTGTATCCAACGGCAGTCAGAGCATGAATGATGCATATGTGCACAGACAATGTGCTCTTATAGGAGTGTTGAATCACATCCTGGGGGGGGGGGGTCCCCATGGTATATGATTCTTCACCAGGGGGGGGGGGATCCCATGGTATATGATTCTTCACCAGGGGGGGGGGGGGGGTCCCATGGTATATGATTCTTCACCAGGGGGGGGGGTCCCCATGATATGAAAGTGATGCCCGAGGGCGGGTTCGATCCATTGACCTTCAGATCATGGGTCCGCTTACGGGTCCTCTGCTCTACCAACTGAGCCATTCAGGCCAGAAGGTTTATGATCGGGAAAATTTTCCTCATATACATGATTGACAGGTCATGTGACACATCATTGACAGGTCATGTGACACATGATTGACAGGTCACGTGACGAATGACGTCATGATGACGTCATTGACACGGGCGCGCGCTTTAACATCTGATCCAGAACACAATATGACGTCATTATGACTCACTGTGCTTGAACTCTCATGAGAGTTCTAGCACACCTTGTTACGTCATGATGACGTCACTTCCTGTGCCAGAACTCTCGTTTCTTCCCTACTGACAGCTGAAATATGGATCATAGTATGACCTTGATCTGAAATTCTGATGTTAAATTTTGGGTTATTTTATTGCCATAACGGGAACATTATGAGTCTTGAGTAATTTCACTCATATTTTGAGTCTTTACTTGAAATTCTGGTGTTAAATTCGGGACATTATGAGCCATAATACTGGGGGAAAATAGAGCCATAGTATGGGTTACAAAATGGGTCTGTTTTTCGGACGAGTCGGAGCAAACTACCACGACAGTATGGTTTCAGTATGTTGCGCATCCTAGCTGGTGTGCGAGGGAGGGAACGATGTGGCGCTTGCCTTACGGACACATAATCACTACACGCATCTCAAGATATAATTCGCAACTCTAGTTTAACTAACTAGACTGTATTTTAACCAGACATTTGTGCATTTGCTATTTCCTTATTTCCATCCGAATTGTTGTTGTCCAACTGCCAACCTCTACTGCGGTTCGGTCTGTTTAGTACTGGTTTAGGACATTGTGAGGCCCCACGCGGCGCTTGCGGCGGAGGCCCCGTACTCCTCAAAAAAATTGTTCACATCATCAACATTGTTACACTAATTTTTACAAGTAATTTAAAAGTCATACCTGTGTCTAGTATAAAATATTGGTGCCTGAAGCTCGGAACCTCCCCCCCCCCCCCCTGCCCCCGAGCGTGCGACCTCTAGGCGCCAGATTTGTATAGCCTTTGCGGTAATACGGCACTGAATCTGTTGTTTTTAACACTTTTTTACTGCGCAGACTCACTGGGAATTCCACAAAAATAATACTCATAAAAGTGAGGGACTATTTTTTAAAATATTAATCCACTATGCATTTATACATAACAGATAGATCTATCAGAGGTCATCTGTTTTGTAACAACGTCATCCGAATACCATAATTTTATGATCATTCGATTGGCTGTCTGGGTCGAATATATTAACTGACTACTCAGCGATTTTGGTATCAGCCTTACCGTGTGTTTCTGTGGTGTTTGGAGGAAGCCAGTGTAACAAGCCCTCTTCTATTACCGCTCACACCGACCACATGTCCCCCTCTTTCCGCCGCACGTTACTCGACACCCTTGTGCAACGTAACTGGAATAAAATTGAATCAAATTGGCTGTTATCTTTTAAGTGCGCATTGTGCAAATGTTAATCTGTGGGGCAGAGCATTCTTAATTCTTCACAGAAAGTTAAACAGATGAACGAAAGACCATTGAAAAGTGAAGAAAAAAATGTGCAACAGGCCCTTCCCATGACACAGGCGACGGACCGTTGGGCAAAATTGACTGATCGAGAAAACGGTTTTAAACGACCCAACTCAGACTTTGTACACTACGGACGACTAAGTCCCCTGAACAGACATCGATTCCTGGTACTCACAGCGAAGCATCAACTTTGTCAGGCGCAGTTATTTAAACAGAGAGCACGGCACCGTACTCATTGTGGCGTAATTTTCATGAAATGCAAAAATCTCATTCGCCTTGTTGACAGTAATTCGTATAAATAGCACAAAGCAGGACTTCCGTTGTATTAATGGAATGCATTACTTCGGTTTAAAAAACAAGCACACGTCGCAAATCACTGCTAACCCCCTACATCCCCCCTCCCCCTCCCCAGCAAATACACGCGAAGAAGATCACACGAGTTGAAGTTGTCAGGCTGTCAAGCGGAAGGTACCATTTACGGGTGTAGGACAGTTGACCAACCTGTAATTTGACAAATGGACCAATCCCTTAATGACAAAACAGACATTTGACCAACTTTATTATGAACATTCCACTTTTCGGGCTCAAACAGGGGAGGGGGGGGGGGGGCACGCGGCTGCACTTGTTGGAAACTCCCGGTGATGTAGGTGCGGTCAACGTACGTGACGAGATCGTCTAATTCCGATGGAGCTGTTTCCCGAATGTAGGCCATTTGCCTCAGCAACTCGGTCCACAGGCAGAAAGGACAAACCGTCCGACATTCCGCAGTACAAGCGGATGTTTTTTCTGAGGCATGGTACTGGGGCACTGCGCCCAAATCCTGAAACTTGCGCCAGGTACTCTGGGTTAGGTGAAAGTAGCAGCTGTGCACGATGGCCAAAAACAGCTGTGACACCATTCATGGCAGCCATCTCAAAATATCGGTGGTGACGACCTCAGGCAAACTTGGTTACTTTTTGGTTGCAAAATGTCTGTATTTATACCAAAAAAAAAAACAAAAAAACACGTACCTGAGGTGACACTACAGTGTCCACCAGGTCTGGGTCTGTTGGTATACCGCCAGTGAGAGGAGATTAATGGGGCATTTGGAACTCCACAACAGGCGACACCTAATGACACCCGATGACAGAGAGGATTAGCACACACTCTCTTTGGTGCACTTAAGACCTTCTTTGAAATGTATATTTTTCTGTGAATCCTGTGAAAAAGTTGGCCCAATACCCGTTTTTTTTTATTAAGGGGCTTGTCAAATGTCCATTGGTCAGTTGGCGGTTGATCAAATTGTATGTACCTGCAGTCTACAATCGCTGGCACAACGCCAGTAGATTACACCCTCTCCCTCCCTCCATCCCTCCCTCACCACCATTAAGTAAAACGCGAATCAAATCAATCAAAGACCAATTAACCAAGGAGTGAAAAGCGATCTTGCATGATGTTATATCAAAGGTGAATAATCAAGATTCAATATTGAAGTCTTTCGGGCATTCTGATTTATTTGATGCAGCTGTTCTGACTGCAATTTGCTGTTTAGATAACGACCTCCATGGCAAATAGACCATCGCCTATTGTGGGTCGAGCAATAAACTCCAGGCAAAAAAAAAAGAAAGAAAGAAAAAGTCATTAATGACAACGACAGTAAACTCCATAGGGGTTAAACAGATTAAAAGGACTCTTACAGGCAATTTTTTTAAAAATAATTTGAGAGCGGAGAGCAAAAACTGCAATTTACTATACAATCCTGTATATATGAGACAGGGAGTTCAACCGGAATGAAAATACGACAGCAGGGCGGTCTTAAATTAGAGGCTGTTTATAAATGAGAGTTTAAATTTCGGTTTCATTCCCGGTAAAATATTTTGAACTTCAAGCGCTTGTTTTTGTGATTCGTCGTATTCTGCACCAACGTAACACTGGAAAACATCTGTTTATAAGTCTTCTGTGCTTTATGAATTGTGCAGCCCAATGTTTAAGACAGTCTGACTGCCATTTCATCTCCAATGTCTAATCCAATACCCAATTTGCTAGTCTCTTTTTTCCTGTTAATACTACTGCTTTCACCAAACTGAATTGAGATGCTAAAAAAATCTATTTTTAATCAATCGATTGTGTCGTCCGACTGGATTTCGGCCTGCCCGACGCACTCGGTCCGTGTTTGTTCCCGCATATTATTGTTATATAACTCAGTACTCCCCTGCTTCTGTGATGATCTGCAAGAAATTTGGCACCAAGCCTAAGATAAAACGTTACAGCTACACTTTAGACAAAACGCGAAATCTAGTTTATTTTGTGATCTGATCACCTCAAAATTTGATATGGTTTAATGAGGTGATCATTTTCCATTCCATTGCTTTTGCTGATGATCCCCTGAATATTGGTGTAGCCCAAAACCTGTTGATGGAGCTGATTCTTCATATTATGCTTCCATTTTTAACCGTTCACCAAATATCTCCATGTCCATTTCGGAGCGTAAACAATATCCCTAATTTTACCAGAAAAAGAAGGTTTTCAGGGCTTTGCAGATTTTACCAAGTTTTACCTGAAAGGCCTTGCTGTTTCGGCTGATCGCAAAGTCGTTGGGCATTCTTGTTGAGTTCAAAGAAGCCTTCATTTCAATCTCCATTTAAAAAAAAAGTGATGTACCACCTAACACGGGGTGAAGACAATAGTTTGAGAGGGATTGATCAGCCAGTGTTCTCTGTAACCAGAAACCAGGATATGCCGTATATGTGTGATTTAAATGGAGTAAATGAATCCTTTTATGTTCTGCCACACAAATAACATTGCACTAAAGCAATTGATTAAGTGCCACTTTGACAGGATAATATTTCGTAACAAAAAAACCTAGTTCTATTCTTTTGGGCAACCGTCTATCTAGCTTGCAGCAGGGAGCACCTTTAGAAGTGATATTGCCCTCCTTTTTCATTTTTTATTCGAAGTCGATATGCTCTGCCATAGGGCAGGGACAAGAATGTCCTGGGACATTGTGACGAGCTGAAACCATGAAAAGAGCACAAGCCAGTTTTGGGAACCCTATGGGTCAGCTACCAACTACCAACTACAGAAATGGACCGTTAAAAACTGGACGAGGAGTGTCAACTTATAAATGAGAGCAATACTTTCAGTCTTTGTGTAATGGCGATTTTTTATACAGATCTCGTGTACATAGGAAATATATCTGAGGGATCTCAAAACGATTCAATTATAATAGGAGCAGAAGACAAGGTTTCAAATAAATGAAAAAAAAATCGTCATGATTGAGACTCGAGAACTAAGCACAAGCCGTGTTTTGGACCAGAAAAGGTGAATGAGGAGAAACTTTGTGAAAATCATAGCAATTTTTTCCCTTTAAGGCTAAATGTCTCACATTTCAAAGTCGACGAGTTTCGACCAATGAAGAAAAAGACATAATCGTGTAAATGGGATATATGCCTGTGTAACTACAAAATGATTCGATTATAGCAGACGCATTTAATTTGTCAAATTGACTTGTATGTATGGAACACCATTTTCACGTTTATTAGGTATTTTTTGATGTCAAGAATTAGTTTTTTCCATCTGTAATATATTTATGAAATCTAAATGTATTCTTGATCTCAAAAGTTATTTTTTGACATCAGTTAATACTTAAAATATTAAAAAACGTTAATTTATATCGACAGCGATTTAGTGTTTTCTAAAATTGCTTTTTAGAGGTCAAAAATTAAATTCTTGATAGAAAAATGACTAGTATTACAACAGAACCTCAGTCTAGAGCTCAATAATTATCCAGAATTTATTTTAGATAACACTTTTTTACAATGGAACTTTTTTTATTATATTTTAAAATCTGCAAATGATTTTTCTATCTCAAAAAAGTACGTTTTGGCCTGAAAATATCTTTATATTTTTTATATTTAAAATTCAGAAATAAATATCTCTGAATGATATAATGACTAGCCCCTGTATACAGCATTCTTTTTTTTTTTTTTTTTTTTTTTTTTTTTTTTTGTATAAAAATAGCATTAAATGTCAAAATGGCATTTCATACACATGTCCTACCACTTTAAAAAATAAATACTAATTCATCCAAAAACAGCTTTTTAAGTGAATCTCTTAGCACAGGAGATTGCGCATTGGTTAACTTTTGACTAAGTTTGGAGACTCACACTTAAAAACCGGATTGGGACTATCGCTTTGAAAATAACGCTTTACATGGAGTAAGATAAAATATCGAGAATTTCAGTGTCGATCAATTCCGATGTAAGGTACAACCAGTATTCTTTGCATAGGAAGCAAGTCTGAAATATCAAAACGATTCAATCATAAGTAGCAATGGATGCATTTAAACATCAGTAAAGAACAAACTAAAGTAAGACTGACTGGTAAAAGAGATTTTTAATTTAAATGTTCACCTCAAAGGCAAAGAAAAAAGTAATGGAACTGAATGCTCAGATAAAATTTGTCGTAGATCATTGTTATGATGAAACAATCATGCATCATGGCTTCTGCCCTCGCAATAAATAGCAACTATAAAATACAAAATATAGATACACATAAAAATCGTTTTTCCTTTATATCACTCCAAGTGACTATACTTCGGAAATCGCAGTTTTCAGTAGTTTTTGATACGAAATCGCTCAGATAATGGAAGTATGCCGAAAACTAGTTTTATTATCAAGTAAATCGCCTCCAACACTACACAGCTGAGCAGGAGGTATTGACTGAAACCTGTGTAAATTGCAAAGTAAATTAGTTCCGCACCGTATTGTGTAGATTACAAAAAGGTCACATTGTACAACCTCATTCATACAATGAATAGTAGGCAGGAAAAATTGTGCCCCGATTGACTGGATAGATAATCAATCGGGAATGACGGGGTATTGCCCGGTTGACCCATTTCTCTCTTGTGCTATGTGTACTGTGAACATTTTTTATGAAGCTGATTTAAGACTGTTGAACTTCGACTGCCGTGGGTTTATGAAAATTTTATTTTTTTTGAACAATGAGATGGATTTTGCCACTTCTGTTAAATGTTAGAGCAAGCCAATGGCGTGATAGTTTGATCCAAGCCAATTAATGTTAGTGGTGCAGCGCCAGCTATTGTGTTACAATCCCACAAGAAGTACCTTTGCTCCAAATCAATAAAAGCAATATTTCTTAATAGATTGCCCTTGTTCGAAACATTTCCATTAACTTGAGCAAGTAAATTTGGTGTGGAATGGCATCTCTACGCAAGAGCTGTCACTGAACCGTTGGGAGGTAGGGCTAGTGCTCCGGGGGGGGGGGGCACTCACGTGCCTATTGGTTCCCATGTGTGTCGATGGATTTTAAAGCAACCCCGAAACAGGTAGTGCTTATTTTCAAATAATACCTCTTTTTTAACCGAAACACAAAGGTAAATTCCGAAGTAGCTCCCCTTTTTGTAGGAAAGGCGGAGCACTGAATGAAACATACTCCCTTTAACGAAATTGGCACTCCGCCCGAACTGCGTCTAGCTTCAAAATAAACCCCTTTCTCCGCGCTTTTTTTTTTTTTTTTTTTTTTTTTTTTTTTTTTTTTTGAACAGGCAGGGTAGTACGTAAGATACAAAGTGACCGCCCTGGGAGTAGATGGCAGTTAGCATCACCACACAAAGCGTTGCTTAGCAACATGTGTATATCCCTCTCCTGCTGTTTTAGTGGAAAATGTTTCAGTAAAAATTGCGACGCGTTCACGTTTGTTTGAGATTATGACATCTTTCGATCAATTTCCAACCTTCAAAAAAGTCGCAATTATTTATGTTTTTTGGTCGCGGTCATATTGCAGTATTCATGTAACATCTGTGTAACAACGTTACATGGGTGTCGAAAAAAGTTTTCACTGTTCGAGGGACACATCATTCCACAGGCGTTGCAATAGAGAAAACGACGTTATCGGGGTTTTGTAACTGGAAATGACAGGTATGTTAATCTTGTAGTTAATAAGCCAAATTATGGTTTAAAATGCTAGAAACTGAGGTACTTACAAATTTTTTATCGCCCGTGGGAAATATACATGAAAGGTGATTTCGTACCTACAGACAAAATCGCACCTGATATTAGCGATATTAAAACACCATCACACCGTACTAAACATAAATATGTTGTGGTTTAACGATAAAACTGCATAAGTTTGCCCCGAAACCCCTCCCGTATATTATACAGGTTTCATACTCACCTTATAAATCCTTAGAATTGCTTATTTTCGAAAATTTAAAATATAACTGCAAGCTGTACGAAATCTTGACAGAAGCTATTCAGGGAGTGGTCCATGTCTTGATGCACATACTTTGAAGTGTCTTTTTTCTTATGTTAATGTTATTCTCCAATAGCGTGGTTATATATATATGTGTATGATAAAGAATCTATTGATCTTATAAGTAGTCAGCAGATCATGTGAAATTATTTTTATTCAAAGTAATAATAGAAATAATGATTATATCAGACTCTATTTTGTTTTACAATGTAGAATTATGAAACATAAGATATTCAGTGAAGTAAATAAAGTAAAACAGTTACTATACATCGGAACCTCTGAAATCGGACCACCCTTGGGACCAGAAAAAATGCGCCCTTTTTCAGAGGTGGTCCCAATCGGCAGGTTTGGTCATTCTGGAATAAAATGTTGTTGGTTGAGCAAAGATTCAACTTTGATGTCCAAACACAATGAAAGTTTAATTGATTGATTGATTGATTTAACGACAGCAGCAACCCGTTATGGTCATATTGTGTCGGTTCTGTTGCTATAGGAAGACTCAGTTGAAACTAAAATCAATTAAAATAGACAAAACAATAGTGTATACATCTAAACCAACTAAATTTAAAATCTAAAACCAAACTCAATTTAAAACTTACTATACAAGTATTTCTTTCAGAAAAGAAATAATTTTGCTTGGTGCTACCTTTGTAAAAAGGTTTTTCATGGAATTCACACTGTAGTAGCGTGAACGAATGTTCTGAAAATCTACGCAATTGAGAAGAATATGTTTTACAGTCAAACGTTCTTGACAACCAATGCATTTTGGAGGCGCATCACCTCTCAAAAGATATCCGTGGGTGATGTATGTATGCCCGACTCGAGCTCTATGCATAACCGTTGTGTCGTGAATGTTGCCAAGAGCTAGCTGCTTTTGTCCAACTGTTGGTTGGATTTGAAAGAGTTTGTTATTTCTTTGTTCGTTCCACTTTTGGTGCCAAAGGTTTTTTTCACATCACTTGAAATATGGTGTTTAAAGTTGGAGTATGGTATGAGAAGGTCGGATATGTTGTAGTTTAACGCCTCTTTTGCTGCCTGATCCGCAGCTTCATTACCCGGTATGCCGACGTGACTTGACACCCAGCAAAACACTAGGGATTTGCCTTGTTTGATTGCCCTTTCATAACGTTCTATTATGTCTAAAATCATTGTGTTCGACACTTGCAGATTTTCTAGTGATTGTAAGACCGATAATGAATCGACACAGATAAGGAACGTTTTGTACCTACTAATCTTCACAATTTCCATGGCTAGTTGGAGTGTCCGAACCTCCGCGGAAAAGATAGAGGAGCCGTTTGGTAATCTTGTTTTCAGGGTATTTGATTTTGTAACTATTGAGGCAGCAACTTTGTTATCGAGTTTAGATCCGTCCGTGTATATGAAATGATGGTGAAGATAGGTTTCCTTTGTCTCAGCAAACCTAACTTTGAACTCTTCAGCATTTGTTGCGTCTTTGGAAAAGTTGTCAGAGTTTTGTCTATGGTTGGTCTTTCTATTTTTCCATGTTGGATATTTCGAAACTTTTGAGTTTGCAATGCTCGACTTTGATTCCAGCATTATTAAGGTGGTGACGGATTCTAGTGCCAAAGGGTACGATAACCCTAGAGCGTGTGTTTAGGATTTCTGAATGGTCTTTTTCGAACACTGCCTTATGGGCGGGGTTTTCTTTATTTGCGTATAGTTTAATTGCATATTGCATTGAGAGTTTGATTCGTTGGATATCCAATGGTTGTTCATTTGATTCTGAAGGCTTTCCGCAGGTGACGTTCTGAAGGCGTTAAGGCAGAGGCGAAGGCCTTGGTTTTGTATTGGATTCAGCTTCTTCAAGTACGAGGGCCTTGCCGATCCGTAGATGATGCTACCATAATCTGCTCTAGATCTTATTAGTGCTCTATACAGTTTTAATTTAGTACTGGTATCTGCTCCCCAGTCTTGGGCGGAGACGACTCGTAGCGGGTTGCGTGCCTTTTGAATTTCCTCTTTACGTGTTTTATGTGGGGAATAAAATTTAGCTTCTAGTCCAGAATTAGACCAAGGAATTTGTTTTCCTTCACTACAGGTATCGTGTTTGATAAGTAAAATAGGATCATCGTGTGGCTTTCGCCTGTTGCAAAAGAGCATGTAAACTGTTTTGGTTTGCGAAAACTTGAAATCATTTTGATCAGCCCATTTTTGAAGAGAGTTTATATTTTGCTGGAGGCGACGCTCGTTAAGATTCATATTCTTACCCCTGCCAGACATAGCAAAATCGCCTACAAATAGTGAGCTGTCTATTCCCTGCTTAATTGCGCCCTTGGTACTATTGATTTTGATTAGAAACAACAGAATTGAAAGAATGCAGCCTGTTCTCGCTCAAAATATTTCGAGAAAATAGAACCGAGACGGACTTTAAACCGGCTGTCATTTAAAAACGCTTCAATGAATTCAGGAAGACGACCTCGTATGCCTAGGTTGTAGAGGTCTTGCATGACTCCGTGTTTCCAAGCCGTGTCGTAGCCCTTTTCTAAATTGAAGAAAACAGTGGCGACATGTTCGTTATTGATAAAACCTTCTCTTATAAATGATTCGAGTCTAACCAGGTGATCTTTGGTACTTCTTTCTTTTTTGAAGCCACTTTGAATGTCAGTAAGTAAATGATTTTCTCTAAATGATAGTCTTGCGGCTATCATTCGCTCTAGTGTTTTGCACAATAAACTTGTCAGAGATATTGGGTGGTAATTTTGTGGATTAGTAGGATCCTTGTTCGATTTTGGGATTGGTATGATGGTGGCTTCTTTCCATATTTCAGGAAAGTTTCCTGTAGTCCAAGCTTGGTTTAGTAATTCTAAGAGGACTTCAAGGGATTCCTCAGATAGGTGTTTTAGAACCTGGTAGTGCAGGTCGTCTGGTCCGGCAGCTGAGTCATGTGAGTTTTGTATGGCGTCTTTCAACTCCGCCAGGGTAAAGGTGCTATAGTAGTGTTCCAAATTATTTGAGGTGGAGTCTATTGGTATTTGTTCTTTAATTTCTTTTATTCGACAAAACACTTGGGAGTAATTGTCAGATGAAGAGTTGAATTGGAAAGCTCTACCAAAGATAATTGCGATTTCATCAGGATTTGTGATAGCTTGGTTGTTTGTGATGATGTGGTTTATAGGTTTTGGGATGTTTTTGCCAGATATTTTCCGAATTATCTCCCATACTTTTTTGGTTGAACTGTTATTGTTTAATTTGGAGATATATTCCTTCTAGGTTTGCTTTTTGCTTGTTTTGATGATTCTGCGTGCTGCGGCACGCAGCCGTTTATATTCAAGTTTGGTAGTATTGTTCGGACTAATGTAAAACTGACGGAGAGCTTTTTTCCGCAGTTTCCACTTTGGTATTCCTTTCTTTTTAACTTCCCAGTTAAAATTTAAAAACAAATTACTAGATGCCATTGCGAGATCGATAGAGGTTTTTGAACCAGTGCCAGGGTGTACGTAGGTGGAAGATTTATCATTATAAAGTGAAAGATTATGGGAATTTAGTAAGTTTTCAATGAGCTTTTCTTTGTGATCGGTGCTTGTATTACCCCATAGGGGGCTGTTTGCATTAAAGTCCCCTACGAATATAATAGGTTTTGGTATTTAGTTGATCAGATCGTTCAATTATTCTGGCTGAGGTTTGGATGGTGGTGGGAGGTATATGTTACAAATGGAAAAAAATTTCTTCATCCTAACACGAACTGCAGTTGCTTGTAGATTTGTATTTAATTTGAGCTCACTTTGAATGATATTGTTGTGGACGAAGGTGGTTATTCCGCCTGAGGCGCGGGTTACTATTTGCGTTTTTGTTATAGGAGGTATAACCTGTTGAATTAGGTGGATGAAGGTCAGTGCCGTATGTTTCTTGGAGGCAAGAGATGCATGGGTTATATTGCTGGCTCAAAGTTAAAAGATCTATCTGGTTGGTCTAAAAACCTCTTATGTTCCAGTGGCCTATTGCCATTTTACTTGCTATAGGCCCGAGGCCTTTGTATTGTCACTTTGGGTAGTCTTAATTGTGGTTTTGCTGCCACTTTGTCTTGTTCTGCTTCTGTTATTTTTCTGGGGCAGAGGATGGTTGCTTTTCAGGGGTCTTTGTTGCTTTACCCCCTTCGTCCGCATCCCGAAGTACCGAGTATTGGTTTCCCACGAAGTCAAAGTTAAGTGGAAAATTTGGATGACTCTGGTACTTCTCCCTTGCCTGACGAGCACGTGGCGGTTTCGATTGCAGTGGTATTGATTGGAGGGACGACTTCCTCTCGTCGGTTGTGACTTTTTTCGATGGAGGCTGCGGTGGTGAACAGGCAGCATCCGCGTCATCCGTTTCCATATCTGGACTGTATTCAGCCTCTTTCAGTATCTGTTGCATACGTTTTCTGACCTTATCTGCCTTGTCTTTAAGCCTCTTTCTCGTGCTGTTATCCAGCGGTGAGGAAGGGCTTTTGTAAGTTTTAGGTCTTGTGGGCGAGGAAGGGCTTGCCCGTTTAGTTTTTGCGATCGGAGATGGTGTTTGAGTAGCCATAGGTTGTCTAGGCAGGGTAGATTTCTGCACATTTGGTTGCGGCAAGGTGCATTGTTGGTCACCAAGCCGTGTGGTGTTTGTCTGACACCCTGTGCTCGTATACTTGTTTATTTTAATGGCGGCAGAGTATAATTTGTCTGCTGTGGGTCTCTGTATCACCAATTTTCGGGCCTCTGGGTAGGAAATGGAATTCTTCGACTTAACTTCTTGTACTTGCTTTTCTTGGAGCCATCGAGGACATTCACGTGAAGATGCCAGATGTCTTCCCCCGCAGTTAGTACACCTAGTTACTTCATTTGTACAGGTATCTGTCTAATGTCCTTCCTCGCCACACTTGGCGCATGTTGCCATGGGTTTTCGGCACCTTTGTTGTGTGTGTCCGTATCGTTGGCATGTACAGCAGCGCATAGGATTTGTAACGTATGCTTTGACTGGGAAGTAATCGATTTTGATTGACTGTGGTAGCTTTGCCCTACAGAAGGTGAGTACAATGGTACCTTTTTGTCCTAAGAATCTGGCTTCGGTCACATCATATTGTTCCAATGAAATTAACAATAAAATTTCATCCGTTGAACAAAATGTAAGGTCTTGGTGAACAACAACTCCTCTTGAGGAATTGAGCGCTCTATGGGGTGTGCATTTGATCGGAATGTTCACGAAGGATGTGGTGGTCAGCAAGGCTTTGCTGTGGCGTTCTTCAAAAATTTGAACGAGAATTTCCCCTGATCTCAGTCTTTTGATGTTGTTTCGTGTGCCAACGATTGACGAGACCCCCTTTTCTATTGCCCAAATGAACAGTTTCAATGTACCTTCTTGTGCCGCGATTATAATATATTCCGGAAATATTGCCGGGGGTGACTGGAACATGACGTGCGCTCTTTGAGTCCTAAATTCACTATTTTTTTGTTTTTTCTTTTTGGTTTCCTTTTTCGTTTTCTAGGTTTAGTTTCTCCATGTGATGAGATGGAATTTTCTTCCAGGTCTGCCGACCGCGGCCTTTCTTTGACCACCAATGTCGGCAGCCTAGGGATAGGACACCTGGAATACTCTTGGCAGACATGACGGCTCAGCCAGTCATGAATGCCGCAATTGACCCGATTTGGCCGCAGTTTGGTGAACCTCACGACCAGTCTTTAATGGTCATGATAGGCCTTGAATTCATGACCGCCCTTCTTGGGTCGAAGAAATGGACCAAAGTCATGTGTTGGTTGCAGATAACCAAGTATTAAGCAGCCTAACTGAGAGAAGGGCTTCCTCAATGGCCAGGACTCCGCGCGCTCCTGCCCGTTAGGGTTGCAGTCCACGGCAACATGCGTTTCTATGCCTGGAGTGCTCACAGTAAAGTGGATCCCCAGGTTCTGTAAACCATATTGAAGGACGCATAAAGCCTGCTTGGCTTTTATGCGATTAGCCAGGAAACGTCCATATGTGTAGTACTTTGGGACTGATAGTTAGGAGTTAGTTAAGAGGCAATGGAAAGTTAATTGTTGAAAAGAATTTATTGGGCATTATTGTTAAATTTATTTTAGTATGTGTATTTTTGAAAAGGTTTTATAGTAGCTATGAAAATGGTAGTGTTTACTAAAGAAGCAGTGATATTTTTTAGGAAGTTAGAAAGGGAAATGTTGGTGAGATAATGAAGTTGTGGGAGGGGTGTGAGATACCAGTAGAACTGAGATAAACCCAGTAAGACTGGTACCCCGAGGGGGTCGAAATATCGACTCCGGCCTCCGTTTGGGTCATGGGGCGCCTTTAAGAATAAAGGGACGGACCCGTAACAATGAAAGTAATATTCGTTTACAATAAAATACATAATATCCATATTATACACATCTTTCGCACTGTATCCAGATATAGTTCAGGCAGTTATGCCTTCCAATCTGTTACCATATCGTGGTCTACTGACCTACGTTCCCCGCAGACTGTTTGAGAGGCGATGTTATGCAGATTTTGTTAACTTTTCAAGCCAACCGTTTGAAGCTTTGAAGTCTGTCATTGACAGTTCGTCAGCAAATTTTAGCGCTTCCTCTTAAACCATAGATTCAGAAATGGGAATGTTACTGTTTCGACACATTTTGAACCAATCCCAAACTGCTTGATCCAACTTTTCGCAAGGATCATAGCGAAATCGCTTTTTATCAGAATCACAGTTTTCTTCATAAGCATTGACAGTTTTTCCGTTTCAATAGCCTTTGGACTTGAGATTTACTAATTCTATACTTTTCAGCTAATTTTCTTTGCCCAATCAATTTACTGTCATTAATGATCTCAGTTTTATATTTGAGACTAATGTCTTTGCTTTTTCTCTTAACTTTTTTCCGTTTGCCATATTGCAAATGCGGTATACTTTCACAGTAAAGGACCTCGACTCATTAAAGAAAACCATGACACTGGAGCATCAAGAGATTAAGTTGATGTCGAGTTGTCCCCGCCCGCCCCCAGTGCAGTATCCGGTGGCAAAAGGATTATTGAGTTACTCAGAGGGTAGCCTATGCAGTGACAGATTAGGCATCAAGCGACAGTAGTGGAATATGTAATTAGAAACTCCGGAAAAGTTTTAAACACCATGTTTCAAAGAATTAGCTGGGGCGGTAACAGTGACTTAAGGATTAAATTGGGAGTTTCTTTAACCATTGAAATCTATGGAGCGCATTCGGGACCGAAAAAATGTGCCCAATTTCAGAGGTGGTCCCAATAGGGAGGTGGTCCGATGTCGAGGTTCCGCTGCATTAAAAATACCTGCTTGGTTTTCACAATGTAATACAATACATTTGTTGATCATGTTTATTTGGAGCTGCTGAATGGAATCGCAAAATTATTCAAATTATTAAAAATCAACCACGAGGATCATTATTATAATAAACACGATGAAAATGTGCAAATTGCAACTTTTTTACTGGCTAGTATGTGCTGCATGTATTTTCATTTGGGTTTCCTATTGGGGCTCTCATTATATCTCGATGCTTCAGAAAATTTCATATTTTTGTACCGAACCTGCTCTCATGCGCATGACCAAACAGATGGGGCCGAAACAATGAACTGAAAATAGATTTCACAGTCACTTGAAAAATGAATGTTTTGCAAATGAATATTCTTTAGCGAAATCATGGTTAAACATATGGTTATCTTTTTAGTCCCAGCTTCTTACAGAAGCAGGGGCTATAGAAATTATTAAAAGTATGTGCTTATGTGCGTATTTTCGCCTTTAAGATGAAAAATTGTGTCTCCTTCTAGGTTTTTAGCCTGAATGTCTTGAGACTTTGAATGGTGGTAGCGGATATAAGTATCTACCTGGCTATTACTGTCTTAGGCCAATATCCAAAAACTGGCGGAAATATTGGCCAAAAACCAAATCTCTCTAAAGGGTATCTTCTCCTAGGATTTTAATGGAAACGTTCTGAAATTTTGGTGGAAGGAAGGGTACATAAGTATGCACCAGGCTATTACGTTTTTCAGCGATTCGTCAAGCATTGGTGAAAATATTGCCGAAAAAAAGACAAATTTTTCGCAAAATCTTAACGGAAAATAATCTTACTGTGTTAAATTTTAAGTGAAGGTAGCAGAAGTACCGACCTACCTGGCTGTAACTTATTTTGGCGATTTGCCAAAAAATTGGGGAATATTTTGGCGAACAAAAACAACTTTTTCGTAAAATTGTGACTATTTCCAAGAAAATAAAGTTACTCTCTTGAAATAATAAGACACAGTAGCAAGCATAACTTTCTATCTGGCTATTACTTTTTTTACAAAAACATTTCAGTAAAACTTTAAATAACCGCAGGAAAATAGTCTTATGACTTGAAAGCTGCAGTAAATGGAGCAGGCTTTATTACCCACCACGCTGTTACTTTTGCAATGCTTGACTAAAAAATTGGCGAAAAATAAAAAAACTTTCAGTAAAATGTTCAATAACTTCAGAAAAATCGTATTACTGTGTTGAAATTTCAAATTAATCTCTACCTGGCTGTTACGTTTTTGGGGATTGGCCAAACAGTTGGAGAAATTTTGGTGAAAAAAACACAAAAAGAATCAATAAAATCTTAATGAACTTCAAGAAAATAGTCTTACTGTTTGACATTATAAGTGTGTTTAGCATCTTTACTAGCTATCTTTACTAGCTACCTTTTTTTTTGGTAACTGGCCAAAAATTAAAAAAATGGGGAAAAACTAAAAAAATCCTCAAAATCTTAACAAACTCCAGGAAAATAGTCCTAATCTCATGAAAATTTTAACTTACGATAGCAGGCAATACTACTTAACTGGCTATTACTTTTTCTGGTGATTGGCTAAAACATCGGCGTCAGTTTTGGTCGATAAACCAATAAATTTTTAGTAACATCTTAGCGAACTCCAGGAAAAAAGCCTCATTATCTTGTAATTTTAAATAACAGCAACACAAATTCCTACCTAAGTGGTTGTTACATTTTTTGAAATTCGCCAAAGTTGGTGGAAATTTTGGCGAAAAGCCAAAAAGTTTTCAATAAAATCTTTATTTAATCTTTGGCAAAAAGCCCAAAACATTCAGTAAAATCTTAACAAACTTCAGGAGAATAATATTATTGCATTGTAATTTTAAATAATAGTAGCAGACATTACCTATCTAGTTGGCTGTTACAATATGTTGTGTTTGGCCAAAAATTGGCGAAAATTTGGCGGAAAACTAAAAAATCTATCAACTCTTAGCTTCAGGAAAATAGTTTTACTGTCTTGAAATTTTAAGCAAAAAAGTAGCAGGCAATATAACATTACTGGCTATTACTTTCTTTTTGGTGATTGGCCAAAACATCGACGAAAATAAGATCATTGCATTCTTGCTTTTTTTGGTAATCCACCAAAAATTCGCGGAAATATTGTTCAAAACGCAATTAAAACGTATATACTCCTATGGCTTTAATGGAAACATGCACCAAAGTGTTCACCTGTCTGTTATTTTTTTTTGGCTATTCGCCAAAAATTGGTTGAAATATCGGCGATAAAACGTTTCCTTCGTAAAATCTCAACCAACTCTAGAAAAATAGCCTTATTGTCTTGAAACTTTACGTACAGGTAGCGGGTTTATTGCGTACCTGTGTATTTATTTATTATGATTCGCCAAAAATTGGCGGAAATATTGGTAAAAAACGACAAAAATTCAGTTAAATCTTAACTCATACCACGGAAATAGCCTGACTGTCTTGGAATTTTGCTTAAAGATAGTAGTCATTGGTCTTACCCGATTATTGCGGTTTTGTGTAATTCGAAAAAAAAGACGGAAATACTGATGAAAAACCAATTCTTACTTAAATCGTTACTAACCCTAGGAATATAATGTTGCCTTCCTAAATTATGGAAGTGGAAATTAGTACCTATCTAGCTATAACTTTTTTGGTAATTTGTCAAAAACATTATTGAAAACGCAACTGGTTCTAGGTATTTGGCCTTAATCTCTTGAAATTCTTATTAAAGATGTCAGGCTTTGGTACTCACCTTAAATTTGGTTGAAATATTAGCCAAAAACAATTTTCATGGAAACGTATCTGCTCCTACGATTTAAATTCAAACGTCTAAAATTTTGATGGAAGGTAGTAGTATATATGCATCTTGCTATTACTTGCTTTTTTTGTTGGCGATTCGAAAAAATAGGGCCGAAACACGTGACTACTACTTTTTTGGGATTCGCCAAAATTGGCTGATATACATTTTTTTCGGTTAAAATCTTGACTGACGCCATTCTTTGTGTCTTGAAATTTGAGTTATAGATCATACTTATATGTCACAAATCTTGACATCAGCATTCGTGAGCAGGGGCATTGTCCATAGGCTATATCTATTTCAGCCTCAGAGGATAGTGTTCGGCACGGAAATAGTATTTTTGATGTCTTTCATGATGATATAAGCAAAAATCATGCCAGATGTCGTTTATGCTCTAAGTCAATAAGTGTTTTTCATATGGTGTTACAGCACTTGTGGCACACATGACTACTGAAAGCAAATGTACAAGCTCGATCTCGTCTTACCTCAACACATCAAAACAACCTGAAAGCTTGAGTACCACCCAGGAAGCCCCCAAGTTATTTTGAAAAGGGAAGGTGTCTTGAAGCGGAAATAATTGGGACATCGAGGACGTAATTCGAACACTGTTATTGGTAAAAAAATTTCAATGTGTGTTTCGTTAACCTGTGGCGAAAAAAGACGTCATATCTTGTGTTTTTGGCTTAGAGCCGTATTCCAGTGATTAACGGAAAAAGTCTGTGAATGAAGGTGACTTTGTGCTCTTGTTTGGTGAGAGTTTATATCGCATAACGAGGTCATGGTAAATACCCGCTATCTCACAGCATTTGCTGGAACATTTCTCACAGGGAACAGAGTATTTGAACTACAGTAACTTTATGCAGGTAAAAAATTGTTCAAAAACCAAAATAACGAAGTAGCCAATAAATAAATGGATTCTTAGTCTTGATAAATTTATTTTGTCAGTATCATGTTTCTAAAGCATAATTAATTTAACCCGCTTTGGTATTGATTGAAGATTTTGATAATATAGTAACTTTTCTACCCAAACGGCTCCTAGAATAGACTTAACAAGTGATGATAGAATAAGGCTATTGCAATTCTAATCATACATTCTTTCAGGGTTCAATGGACGGGCCGAACGTCAATTGAATTTTTTTTGGGTTATTCCAGAACTAACTAAAAGAGAAGCATCATCAGAAACTTTTGAATATAGGAAGCTGTGGACTGCATGGTAGTCAATGGGGCTTTTCGCGATGCCATGAAAGAAACAATTGAATTTCGACAGTTTTTTAGAGCTGCTACTTGTTGTTTGATGTGCGCCGTGATGATTATATTGAACCAACTGGACCTAGCACTTTCACTCTAAAGTCCTGCAAAATATTCCGGCTTACCCAACGAGTGATTGAAATTTTACACAATCTTCGAGCATACGTGAAAGCTGTGGATGAAAGGAAAATTACAAAACCCAAAACAAAAACATAGAAATGTATGGTTTCCTCTTTCAATGACCCCCTGATCGGAGTGATGGTGCATGTTTTTTCTGACGCTTGTGCGCCTCGTTAATCCCTTTTTGGAGCAGTATCAAACGTACAAGCCGATGGTCCACTTTCTATGTATTGATTTAATGGCTATAGTCAAGGGATTGATGACAAAAATAATGAAATCCGAACAAGTTCGCAACACAGCTAGCAATTCTAGAGAGTTGATCAATGTAAAGATGAATAAAGACAATGTAGCAGTCTAGCACAAAGATGACATGGGATTTTCAGCAGACAAAATGCTGAAAAGGCAATTAGACAAGAAAAAGGTGAACGATCGTGGGGCATTAAAACTTCGACCACAAATGAAAATGGGTGTCAAGAAAATGATAGAGAAATTACAAAGTAAATCGCCTCTAAAGTACCCTTTAGTTGAACACCTGTCTAAATCCCGTCCAGATGATCACGGATCCAGAACTTTATAAGTAACACTTCAACCAGTTTTTTAAACATTTGAAGAAGTCAAAAAGATGGAGGGTCAGGATTGTGGCATTGCAAAGCAACAGTTTTCAATTTGATCGATGATGTAGTTTCCAAATCATCAGAGGAATTCAAAAGTTTTAATCGCAAAATAGACAGAGTGGATTCATTTTTGAATGTTCACAATAGTGAAAGCAAGAAAGGCTACGAAAAACTTTGCCGAGTGATAAAGATGGCGTTGGTACTATCGCATGGCCAGGCCAGCGTTGAAAGAGGATTTTCCGTCAACAAGGAGACAGATCAAAGTAATCTAGCAGAAGGTTCGTTTGCTGCGCGAAGGGTTGTTCTAGACAGTATGAAAGTTGCCGGTGGTAGCTTAAATATACCGATGACAAAGAAAATGGCAATGATGTGCAGTAGTGCTCGCGCACAGTGTCTTCAACATTTGGAAGACGAAAAGAGGAAAACTGCTTAAGAACAGAAAGACAACAAATGACAGCTGGTGGAGAAGGAAGCAATGGAGTTAAAGCAGAAGAAGGAGCGCCTTGAAAGGGGTACTGATAGTCTTAAGGAATTCTCTGAGGATTTTGCTGACAAAGGTGAAGCAGCCAGAAGTGCCTAGGTCAAATAGTTTAAGGAGGCCAAGAAGAGCAAACTTGAAGAGGCTCAAGCAATAAACAATTCATCAACAAAAAATGAATGAGCTTAAAACTATATTGTAAATAGGTAAAATAGATTCTTATTATAAATACTGTTATCAATAAAAGTGTATATAAATCAATTATATTCATGCATTGTCGAATTTTTCGAAGATTGATTAGAAGTAGTCCTTTAGTATGGCATTTAATTTTATACCGGCAATACTGTATATGTACTTATTTACTCAAGCTTGTACGTAGTAGGAGGTAACGCAGCATTTGTATTCATTTTCTCAGTATTATTTGTAGTATAAAGGAACATCTCATGTGTATTTATTTACTAAGGGCTGTTCGTTGTTCATAGCAACGCTGTATTTGTATTCATTTACTTGGGAGTATTCGAAGTATATATCGACACCGCATTTGCGTTCATTTACAGTTTTCTCTTGTTAGCCCCCCTTACGTTGCACGTAAGCTTGGGTATATCGATCGGTTTACATATGGTGTCCGTTCGTTAGTTAGCTGTTTATTCTGTCAACTTCTGTTTCAATATGTATCTCCTACAATTTTGATCCGATGTCATTTATTTTTGGTATGAGGCATTTCTAGGAAGGTATTGCATACGACTTTTGCTTTTTTAGTCGATCGGACATTTTTTTGTATTTTTGGGGGATTTTTGAAGAAAAACCTTCAAAATGCATTTCCTCTTACAGTTTTTAAAAGTGCTTATTTTTCACTGACAAAAAGTGTTTAGAAGTGCTTGTTATAGTACATTGATTCAGCGTACGAGCCCTGTACAAGCACCCCAGTCTGCGATTCTGTACAGCAGCGTGCTGCTACCCACTACTTCAAGAACATTCGCCTCCAGCAACTGAGATGTTCGATTTCACGAGACACAAGTTCATTACCGCTAGAAAACCTCGTGAAAGATTAAGAAACTTGTTTATCTTTGTATGAGGCGTCGCTCGTTTCGATCATGGCCTTGATGGAGAGCCAGGCCACTGTAACCCCCCGCCCCTTAATCCACATGACCTTCGTGAGCCGCGCATATTGTGAGAAATCAGTCGTCTTTTCACACTGCGAGCGCTAAACGAGACACATGAGCTTAGAATTCCTATCTCCATATCCACAGCATTTGAATTATGCCACATGCTCTAGGTATGCACATCTAAAGACCGCCTCCGGGAGAAGACGATTTCCTAAGCAAGTACACAGAGTTGGACTTACCAGTGCATCTGGAAAAGTCAGAAATCGGGTCGAGCAGAACTGAGTTGGTGGACCAAACAAATGAACACACTGGAGAAACAAAGATATGTGCCGCTACAACCAACAGCACATATGCAAACTGATGCTTCTCAGGTATATTGAGTAGGGATGGATCGGGTTCCCCTCGGGGCTCCGGGGTCCCGTCAAAAATTTTAAACCCCGGGGTTAAAATTTGACCCCGGGGCCCCGTCACATATTTAAACAAGTTATCAGTAAAACTGATGAATGTCCCCCGCCACGAACTATGGTCGAATCGAAAAATAATGCGACGTCGCACAACTTCAATATATATATATTTTCACTGTAGCAAAATTCAAAAGCCAGGATTGAGTAGCGGCTGAGATATCGCGTGCACAAATTTGTGCTTCCATGTGCGCCAGACAGACGGATGGACGGCTCGACGGACGGACGGACAGACCCGAATACATAATACATATATATTCACTGTGCAAGGTAGCATATGCGTAGAATAAATAGTTTTGGAGAACTCGCGTGGAAAGCACCGAAGTCTTACATTGCAGTTATCAAAAAAATCACAGTTTTTGACAAGTCACCATTTTGGCAATTTTTGGCCGATTTGAAAAATAACACGACGTTGCACAACTTCAATAAATATTTTTTCACCGAATAAGGTTGCATATGCCTAGGGTAAATAGTTTCGGAGTAACATGCGTGGAAACAAAACAGCATCCAAAGTGTGACACAAGGACGGACGGACAGACGGACAAAGGCCATCCTATAGACCCCCTTCGGGCTCGCCCGGTTGTGGTCTAAAAATGATACAAAATAAAAGGTTACAAATATGAAATATCAGTTATGTTATATTATGTACACGCTGAGTATACCAAATGCTACAAGAGATCGTCATGCTTATAGATTATCGATCTGATAATTGATTATTCTAATTAGAAATTAAGCTGATTGTCTGGGGGCCAGATTAGACGGGACGCTTACCCTTGACTGAAATTTATTGGCGTCTGATTCTTTCAAAATGGTACAATCAAAAGAAAAATCTGACGCAGTCCTCAACTAGCTCCAAAACTGGTCCACCTTTACCCACTTACGAAGATACCGAACCCAAACAGGAGAAAAGTGACAATTGGAGATGATTTGTTATACCCGCCCCGAGGTATATATATACATATAACAAATCATCTCCAAATCATATATATATATATATATATATATATAAAATTTGGCCCCGACCCATCCCTAATATTGAGGTACACTGCAAAGGCCATTTTTCAAGCAAACTGGCGCTCAGGGTCGGTGACCTTGACCCTATCATAAACACGCACAGTTGCTTACAGCCAATGAAAATTGTCTCGAGACCAAATAGTCTTTGGTTATGAGACAATTCAAGCCTAAAACTCTGGCGGAATAATTTGCAGTATCTGTGATTGGTCTCTTGTGTCCGCGCGTTTACTTTTTATCAACAGGCTTTTCGCATCATGCGCCCTGTTTTAAATACAGGAGCTGAGCTACTTTTTAGATGAAGAGCACAGCTGTGTGGACGCATTATCAATCAAAACTGAAAATGTGATGACAGCTTTCTGAACATTTTGCTGGAAGAAACACTGCCTCAAAAAAGCCTCAGTGGTGGCTATAATCTCAGACTGGAAAATCGAACAATGTTTCAGATGCTTGAAAATTTATCAACCAAAGCACCCTTAAAATCTTCAAAATTTAAATGTTACAGACGCCATTCATATTCAGCGGAAAACAAAGGATGGCAGCTGTATGTCTGGAGGGTGAGTAGCTAAAAGGTAACCAGGCATTTGGGCTAGCAGTATTTGAGCCAGAAACACTTAAGGTAGAAGTGTTTCAGCCAGAAACATTTTTTTATTTTTAATATTCTTTTCTAACATTTTTGCAACAGCTTCAGTTACTGAACAGGTCCATTGAGTTTTGAAATATGTTATGATTTATATTGCTATTGTTCAAGCTCTCTAAGGACATCTTTATAAGGCGGGCTACTGGTTGGTATTTAATTTAATCCTATTGTAATTGCGTGTCGTGTAGGGAGGGGGTAGTTGTCGGAGGTGCTGTGTTATTTCTGGCTTAATACGATTTGGGTTTAGGGATTATCTTTTGCCGATTAATGAAATTTAATCGGTTATTAAGATTGTTGCTTCTTTTAAGTCGTATGTATTTCGATTCGTTTTAATATTGAAGAAATGTAGGAGATCAATTTAGTGACATGTTTCACAAACCAAAATTTACCAGAGAAAAATTTTGCATTCAGTGCTGTGAAACGAATCCACATCTTGGTTTAAGTATAAAAGGTAAGTCCGATAAGTCCGAAATTCATACAGCATTTCTCTATCAATGTGATATCACAGAATTTATAGAAATCGGTGGAAGATTTCTTGAGAGGGTTGGCTACAGCATCAGAGGGCAAAGTGTCAATAGGGAAAGCCAAGAAGATTAAGATGTGTGAACACGTTTCACTGACTGAGATAGAACATTAGTTCTGAGATAGAACATTAGTAGTTGCTAGGTTTGTTGTTTTGTTTCACTGAAAGAGGTTGGTTCTGAAATAAACCATTAACCAATGGGCGGATACCATTTGGGCAAAATGGTTCCTAAGCATTCTTTCTTTCAAATTTTTTTTTCAGTCAATGAACAGGGCCAATGCGTTTTGAACATCTATGTTTTTTTATTGTGTTGTTTAATCGACTTAAAGAAACCCGTATGGCATTCGAAAAAGGGCCCAGTGTTCTAACTGTAATTCTCAGTTTATTCCGCTGGTCAGAACATATGTAAAAGGGCAGAGTTAACGGACTAAATTTAAACTAAAAAATTCGAAGGGCCCCAAATGTCACACTTTCCACCTCTGGCCGAAATGTCTGTGTCACTAGCCCAAATGTCTGGATGCCTACCCAAGCCATTAGCGCTTTTTGTGTGTTTGATTCCATGTAACAAAGGTGACTGCAAGCAGATGTGTGCATCAATAAAAACTAGGGACTCAAGTATCCATGAAAAAAGTCGAGTGTCCTGACAGTTAAATGGCTGCATCTAATGGATATTGCTGTTTATGTGAGTAAAAGTTTACTCTGAAATGGTTTTCACTCACGCATGTTGTTTATTACTGACAATATTACTACGCATGTTGTTTACTACTGACAATATTACTACGCATGTTGTTTACTACTGACAATATTACTACGCATGTTGTTTACTACTGACAATATTACTACGCATGTTGTTTACTACTGACAATATTACTACGCATGTTGTTTACTGCTGACAATATTACCACGCATGTTGTTTACTGCTGACAATATTACCACGCATGTTGTTTACTGCTGACAATATTACTACGCATGTTGTTTACTGCTGACAATATTACTACGCATGTTGTTTACTACTGACAATATTACTACGCATGTTGTTTACTACTGACAATATTACTACGCATTTTGTTTACTACTGACAATATTACTACACATGTTGTTTACTACTAACAATATTACTACGCATGTTGTTTACTACTGACAATATTACTACGCATGTTGTTTACTACTAACAATATTACTACGTATGTTGTTTACTACTGACAATATTACTACGCATGTTGTTTACTGCTGACAATATTACTATTCTGGCTACTCCTGGTTTTCCTAAACCAACAATCGGTTTAGCAATAATTTATCTAGCAGGGATCTGGCGTTCAGTTATCGACTCCTGGTTATGGTCGGTAATTTTGTCCTAGAACATAAGAGTAATGCAGTAAAGAAAAACCTTGGTCTTTCATCGTTGTCCCTGTCCTGGTTTTAGCCGTCGTTATTAGAAGTTGTTGTCCTGAGTCATTCTTCGGTGATTGTCAATAAAAAATGATCATTAAAATATTTGAAAACTCTTCGCACTCCATTCCACCGAAAAGGGGAAAAAACAATCTGTCGATATTAGCAATTTATATTAGCTATTTTTTAAAGGAAACCTTTTTGTAAGGGAGTGTCCGTACGACCCACTACTTTCTATGCCAAGTCTATGCCCCGGTGTAAGGAAACGTTTTGACCCCCAAAATAAATCGACCCCCGGTCGATTTGTTTTTAAAACAAACAGACCCCCCGGTCGATTTGTTTTAAAACAAACAGACCCCCTCTGAAATGTTTTAACCCTCTTATTTTTTTGTTGATTTCTTTATTTCTTTCCATATATGGCCACCTTATTAGTTTCTTTAATTGAAATAAAAACTATATCCACGAATAACAATTTATCTAGCAACTAACATCTACATTTTCAAACACGAAAACTCTTCCAACATCACTAACATACGGTCACCAAAAAATCTGTCCAAGCTCAATAATGGCATTTCAAAGGCTGAAAATAATAATTTTCTACATCAAGAGGTAGAAAATGCTTAAAATAGTATTTAAAAACCACATGCACCTTTTTTACTTCCATTTTATATTTAAACATGATTATTTGAAGGGGGTCATTTTATTATGGGGGAGGTCTGTTTGTTATGGCGGGTTTTCCCAAAACAAATCGACCGGGGGTCTGTTTTAAAACAAATCGACCGGGGGGTCGATTTGTTTGGGGGTCAAAACGTTTCATTACACCGGGATCCGTATCTGCTGGATTCAAAGTATTGTCAGTTAACAAAATAATGGTCAATTCTGTCAAAAAAGGACGCGAGATAAATGTTGGACAACCCCTTTTTCACTATTTCTTTTAAACAAAATAATCAAAATCGTTGTCACAAAATCATATTGTCTGTTAAATTATTCATGAATATATTTCGTAATCATTGCCATGTAGCCAATCAATTTTGGTATTCCTACATCAAAAATAAATGTATTTATTTATGCATTGCTTTGTTAAACCTGAAACAACCAAGGGGATCAAATTGTTGAACTAATAGCAAACAGATTTATTATTCTTTACAATGCATAAATACACTTGTAAATGATCTCGTACGTAAAATGTAAAACATATGAAAAATTATGATACAAACACAGATTCGGTGGTTGTCAATAAAAACAATAATTATTCAAATATTTAACAACGCTTCAAAAAAAGTTTCTAAACAAAATGTGCATTTAAGGTAATTAATGACAGTATTAAAATCAAACTTTGTTTCTCACCCGAAACTGCACAGTTTAAAAAAAAAGAGTGTTTGGTGCCGTAGCATGAACTATCAAAGGAAAACCAACCTCAAGTGTAGAGGGGTGATAACTACGCTGCCGTTACCGATGCGAAGTCAGCCAAAGCTCACTGTCACGAACCAGGCGAAAACGCCACCGTCATGGCACGATTCCGTTTTTTTTTTGTTTTTTTTTTATTATTTTTTTTTTTTGGTAGGATGTTTAATTTTGTGGTCAAATGCCTTTTGTTTTAGTAGAGATGCTTCTTATGAATATTAAAGACATGAGAAATGTATTACTTTTATCCTGACTTCTGACCAAAATGCTGCCGTATCTTAATCCCTGATCCCCAATCAGGTGCGGTCTACCCGCCGTGACGCCCTCAGTGATCCTAATCCACAAGCACACGCACGCCCAGTCTTAAGCGCCTAATCTCCAAAGTAATTGACAATGACGACTCAAGATAATACATAAACATTGCTTTGTTTAAAAAAAAAAAAACAAATGATATTAGTGAAAAAAAAAATAAAATGAAGAAAGTAAAATTTGTTAATTTATTATAGGTTGTCAGTTGCTCGGTATCCCGACAACTGATTTAGGACAACTGATCTAAATTTTATAAGAAAATTTTGCTGTGTTTTTTATTCTGTTTCTTTCGTGTTTTTATTTTACATTTCGGTTTAATAATGGAACTCGGGAGTTGCTTCAATTGCTTTTTGATTCCTTAGTATTCCAAACAAAATTGCATGAGAAAACTATTAATAATGGTAAATTGATTATAAGTTTAAAGTGAAGCATATATATCTATATATATCTAAGGTTTTTTTAACTCTAACTCAAAGAAAGTTCACTTTTGTTCCATCAATGCCACGGAGTGTCTAACTGACCGAAGTGACAAAGGTGCTAATACTCGGACATAATCTCCAACACAATCTCCACCTTTTGCACCAGAATTAATCCTGCCCAGGCTGTCGTGTCACTGAAACAGTATATGAGAGTTTCCAAATTAGGTGAGTTTATCAGCAATTATTTTTGCAATGTGGATAAATACAAAGCCAGAGAGGTCAACATATACTAGTACACGACGGTTTCATGTACAACTAGAAGCTCATTCCGCTAGCGAAATGCTAAACACTTGACAAAAATTAAAACGCAAAAATACTTCTTTCAGTGGGTTATTTCTTGAATAATATATAGCAAACAACACAGCTTGAATACGTCCTATAAGCCCAGTAGTGTTTGGTTTTTGTTGGCTTAAGGTTTTATTGACTGAGCAGGGATAGGTCATCTTATCTATTTACGCAGTGAGAGCTCGCACAAAGCTCAGCAGCTGTGTTCTGTGATGTACGTTAAATGCACTGCATTTACTTGCAAAAATACACTCTTTTCACATGGCCTTGTAACAAAGAAAACGAAATCGAAGACGAAAGTAAAAAGTGACATGCACACGTTCAGATCAAGCTCTTCATAAGTCCCAAGTTTCATGGTCCTATGGCCCATAGTGTCAGAGAAGAAGAAGACACAAAAAATCGGAAAAAGTGTCAAGAAGAAAAAAACAGGACGAATTTTGCTCGCACAAATTCATATAACTCTTGCAAGTCAAAGGCTTGTCAAGTGTTAATAAGAAAAATCAAAATAAAGCATTCACCACTTGGTAGTGAGTAAGGCGGAAGAGTAGCTCCTGTGAGGCTGTCCTCAAAACGTCTCTTACAACGAGCCAGAAGCTACTGCCGAGCACAATCACGATTCTAACCAGAACGAGGTTATTATTTAAGATACCGATACCTTTAGTACAAATAACTGTAAAAGGATAGTTTTTTATTTGCAAAATGCAGTTTTTTTAAACTTATCAGTACCTGCCAGTGGTATTTACCAGTATCGTACCTGTTTGTATTTTTATAGTATCGACTTTTACTTATCAGTACCTGCAAGTAGTATTTTCCAGTATCGTGACTTCTTTATATCTAGCATTGGTTTTAGTACTTACAGGTATTTTGTATGTCTGTATTTGTATATTTCTAAACGATGAGATCAATATCTTGTGGATTTATTGACCTATTAGTACCGTTTGGGAAAAGTAATAATAGTGTCATAATTTGTTAAGTGTGCTTCTTTAACTTTTACCCACCAAATACAATTAAAAATAAAATATGAAATTTTAGACCAGTTGTCTCACTCTACATATTTAGATCAGTTGTCGCTAGATCAGTTGTTGCGGATTCCAGTTGTTCGCCTCCAGGTGTTCAGTGTAGTAACTGGTTATTTGTCTGCTGGTCATCATAGGTATTCACTTGTCCACTGGTCAGTTGGTATGCACCCCCTACAAAAAAAAGCAGCCCTGTTTTTCCGCACGCGTAAGATGTAGGCAGAAAATAAGCCCTCACTTAAAAACATTCTTTTGAGCGAATGGTCAGGTCTGCACAGGGGACGGTCACAGTGTTCATTCCTGTGGTTATCGACAACAGATTGCCAGCAAATAAAGGATCCGTGTAAGTGTTCAGACAACGGCGACAGCCCTCAATTCAAAAAGTAAACGATTGACCCATAACGAGAACTAAACCCGTATTTCGCAAGCGAACTTTTCAACACTTGACAAACATTAAAAGTTAAAAATATTTCATTGAACGGCTTATTATTTTGTAAACAACAGGAGGTTTTTTTTACAAGCCGCATAGTTTGTAATACAACTAAGTACAGAGCTTATGGCGAAGCACGTATGAGGCTTATAGGCTCAACGGATTTATAGATTGAACGGACTAGCACTATTTCTCTATGCAGGCAAAGCTCCTGTAACACCCATAAGCTGTGCTGTTTTGCTCAACCGTTACTTTGCTTTTAAATGCGCTGTATTTGTTCTAAAATCAGCTTTGTGCGCATTGCATACAAAGACTTGTTAAGTGTTAATTATAGGAACAAGCTGTTTTGCACACAGCACTGGCCTGGTTTAACAAGTAATCGATTAGCAGTTAAAATTGTTACCTGGATGACAGCCAAATTTATCGTGAATTTTGCACTTATACCTTCTCACTTAGAAGCTGCAAAAATAACAGATTTATAGATTATATTAAGTGCTACTGATTGCACTAGCAATTTTGCAAAAAGGTCTTTTTGTACTATGACAATGTAACAAGGTATTGCAACTAAAGTTAGGTAATGAAAGTAATAGAAAGAAATAGCAACAAAAACATTAACTCCAGTCAAATTACTGTTGAACAGCTAGTGCTTGGTAGACCAAATAAACAATGCGCTGTCCTTTTTAGTTCTAAATAACCACTTGATGTTAGACAGACATTGAGCTGTGCTGAACAGACGTCATTAGAAGTCAGCGAAGTGGCCGCGAAAAAAGGATATCATCTTGACACAACTTCTCTGAACAAAATCCGAAAATCATAACTAAATTCGATTCAGAAGCTAGTGATATGAATGAAGTGAAGGGTGAATGAAATTTCTATCCCTATCAAAGAACGAACGAAATGGTTTATGCTGTTACATGGCACCAAACCAACATTTAGAACCAAATCTGTTCCCTTTTTAAGCTGTCAGTTTTAATCTGTCTTAATTCAAATGTGACAGCTAAATTTAATCATTGTGTTTCTTTTTTATTAATATTGTACCAGTGATGGTTAAATGTCATTTTCACAAGATATAGATGCCCATGGAATGTTGTCGACCAGAAAGGGCTAACTTGTCTACTGGTAAAAATTTTTTCTCAGAATGCCGAAAGTATTTCTCCTTCTAAATATGTCTGGTTTGAACGTATCTTAAAACCTGTAATTTACAATATATATATATATATATATATATATATATATATATATATATATATATATATATATATATATATATATATATATATATATATATATATATATATATATATATATAGAATTTTTATAGTTATTTAATATTACATTAGTTTGATACTGAAGCATTTAATTGTGATATGTCACAGCACTGTTCTTGCGTTTAACATATTTACAGACACTAACATTGTTTTCTAGCTTTGGCATTCGGATTCCGAACTTTCATTGTAGAAATAAGAATGAGGAAAGAAAGAATGCAGAATAAGTTACAATTAGCGACAATGCTGCTAGAAAAAGAGAAAATTTCTGCAGCTTCCAGTGACTGTTGTGGCTTACATTTACTGGCAATGAAAAATTCATAAGTAACCAAGCTGCATGCAATGCTGGGCACTATGACGCAGGAATAAACTATCCTGAGATTGGAGCGGAAATGTCCGATCGATGTCCCATAGTCATAATTTTTTTTGCTCAAAAAATCTTTTATTTGTTCTTTATTTATGGTGTATTTCACGTTACAGCTGTTAATTTTACAGCTGAAGTCAGATGAATAATAGAAAGTAATTCACTTCGCAAAAAGGGGCTACCGTTTCTACAGTTCCACTTGAATCTTATCTCTCAGTAAACAATTAAATGATCGTAGCTGAACGGTACACTGGAGAATCGTAGTCAAGGCTATTTTCGTGCTAGTAACAAGGGTTTAGCTGTTAGATCTGCCATACGTACCAAAGGATAGAAGAAAGTTCACACTGAAATGAGACGTTTATTAGTTATTCACCAAATCATCGATTCTTTGGAAACTTTAAACAGAGAAACTTAAACATGAATAAAGTAAACTCCTGGCTCCGTTATCTCCACAGCTCTACACCGCTTATTTCCACCAGCTAATTGGCACCTCAGCAAATCTGCCAATCAAAGATTCTCACCAGAACAAACTGCCAACAGCCCCATTGACAAATGTTTAAACACAAAGCAACTTTACCCCCCCCCCCCTCCCCCCAAAAAAATGTAGATTTCCAAATTAACTTATTTTACATATATAACATGATAATTTGGATAAACTATTTTTATCCTTCAGTATAGAATACACAAATAAAATTAATGTTAAATGGTCAGCTATGCACGTTTTCCTCTGAGACCTGAATTTGCTCACAAAAATATAGTTATTCATCTTAAAACAAAATATTTCACTGGATGCGTGAGCTCCGATCTTGCCATTACTGAATATACAGACATTTCTTTTACAAGTGATGTCCACACAATATAACAGAACATCGCGCTACATTACCAAAAGCCGACATGTGACATGTGTCATGTTGTTTGGCCTGCATCCTTCAGTTTATTGCAAACATTATGGATAACTGGTAAATAGAGTATGGGTGCCTAGCCATTTTGTGTATCGAAGGTTTCGAGTTTCTCAACTCGCTGGTTGCCAACGACCCCGTCGGGCCGTCACAGAGATAAAGACGCATTTTGTTAATGCATAAACAAGACAACTTCTTCGAAGGATTCCACTTTCTACAGCATATAATAAATAAAGTACAATAACGTAGAAATTCTACCTCGTTTCAGATTTTATATTAGTCTTTGAAAGTTTTTGGGAAAACTACTGGATATTTTGATATATAAGGTGAAGTAAAGGCTACATAATTGGAGAACAACGTTTGATGATGTATGAGTTGCCGTAGCCAAAATTGCATTTTATAAATCCCATGGCTTCCAGAAGAGTTTTGGCTCACCAAGTCCCCTTTTTAACTGCTACTCCACATGTTACATTTGCATAAAACGGTGTCATGTCAACTGGCCACCTGAGTACTGACCACCCGGACAACTGTCCACCGGAGTACTGCCCCCGGAGTACTTACCGCCGGGACAAGTGGCCACCAAACAATATTTTTGAAAAAAAAGTTTTTTCATTTTCAAGTACATATACTGACCTAAAAAATGGAAGTTACAGTAAAATGTTTACATATGTTTTATTTTTTAAGGTTTTGTCTCTATATTTATATATATATATGATTTGTTTACCCTTTTACAGCGTATGTCCTTTTCTAGCACAATTTACGAAGTTATGAGGGAGGTGTGAAACTACTTGATTATTACCATAAGTACTGTCATAGCGAGTATGTGTTTGTGTTTAGGTACTGTTTAATTAGTCTTGTGTGTTCTTGAAGCATAGGCACGTTTTGAACAATTGAATTTTTTTTTTGAAACAATCACGAATAAAAATGTCACGGCTTACGAAAGCGGAAAGAGAGCAAGTAATCGGCATGTTAAGTGTAGGAGTCTCCGAAAGAGAGGTCGCTTTGGTTGTACTCGCGCTGCAATATACGGTTTGGAAAGACGATATGAAGAGACTGAAACTACTGGAACAGACCTCGCAGCGGACGACCACGTGTGATGACAGCTCGTCAGGATCGACGGATTCACCTACAACAACTGTGTGATCGTTTTTGCACTGCTGTAATGACTGCTAATGAGACCCCAGGCATTCACAATCCACAATTTCCAGTCAAACAGTCATTAATCACCTTCGTGAGCTCGGAATTCGTTGTCGCCGATCAGTTGTCGATCTCGTCTATGATGCCCATCGGTGTCAAAATTGCGTTAAGTGGGGACGTGCACGTAGTCAGGGAGCTTGGAGACAGCGCAGCTAGACCCCAGTGGTTTTTAATGACGAGTCGCTGTTTCAACTGTATTATGCAGACGCTCGTGAGCGCATATACAGCTGCGTCGGAGGACGTTACACCAGACTTTGTGTTCGGCAAGTCGGTTGCTTTGGTGGTGGTTCGGTAATGATATGGGGGGGGGAATACGATTTCGCTGGCGTTCGCAGGTGATGATATCGATGGAAACCTTACCGTTAATTGGTTTATTGACACTGTATTGAGTGCTCATGTTGTCCCCTTTAGGCAGCAACATCCCTACGGTATCTTTATGCACGATAATGCGCGCCCTCACAGCCTATGCCATGGTCTGCTTATTCACCGGATCTTAATCCAGTTGAACACATTTGGGATCACATAGACCGCCGAGTACGGGCCTGAGAACCTTCCCCACGCAACCACGCTGAACTTCGTCAAACGCTCATTGAGGAGTGGCACAACTACCCCAGTACAGGATCAACCGATTGATTACGTCACTACCAAGACGGATCCCAGCTATGCTCAGGACTATTGGTGGACATACACGATATTAGTCGGTGATACATGATGACTTGTTTGGGTAAATCAAAAATTGCATCCTTGTTAATACTCAAGTTACGTTTACTTGTTTATTGCAAGGAGTATTGCTTTCCTGTCTTGTACAGCTGCACAGCATTCTTATAACTTTCTATGTGTGAAGTATTAAAAAATTCTGTTAAGTAGCTTTTGCTATTTTGGTGCTCAAAGCTGCTGTGTACTTTCTCAAACGAACAGTGCACTGAAGGCACCAAAACTTGTTTTGTGATGCAGTTCTTGAGTTACTGCCTTACCTCTGATTTTAAAGACAACAGGCAAGATAATGTCACTTTTTAAATCCATGGATTAAGAAATGTTCATTTGATTTCACCGGTGAACAAGTTTCCGGTGGGCAGTTCCACTGGTGGCCAGTTTTCGGTTGGGTAGTGGTCCTAAATCTGTATAAAATAACGCGACATCTCGATAAAGCATTTCAATGTATATTAATTTTCTTTAAGGAACTACCGAGCTTGCACAAATCAACGCATTTCTATCAGCTGTCTGTAATTATACATAAATTCTAGACATTTTAAAATGATAAAGAGATGGTTCTGATTTATCAACGATATGCGAGTATGTGTTTGTGTTTAGGTACTGTTTAATTAGTCTTGTGTGTTTTTGAAGCATAGGCACGTTTTGAACAATTGAATTTTTTTTGAAACAATCACGAATAAAAATGTCACGGCTTACGAAAGCGGAAAGAGAGCAAGTAATCGGCATGTTAGGTGTAGGAGTCTCCGAAAGAGAGGTCGCTTTGGTTGTACTCGCGCTGCAATATACGGTTTGGAAAGACGATATGAAGAGACTGAAACTACTGGAACAGACCTCGCAGCGGACGACCACGTGTGATGACAGCTCGTCAGGATCGACGGATTCACCTACAACAACTGTGTGACCGTTTTTGCACTGCTGTAATGACTGCTAATGAGACCCCAGGCATTCACAATCCACAATTTCCAGTCAAACAGTCATTAATCACCTTCGTGAGCTCGGAATTCGTTGTCGCCGATCAGTTGTCGATCTCGTCTATGATGCCCATCGGCGTCAAAATTGCGTTAAGTGGGGACGTGCACGTAGTCAGGGAGCTTGGAGACAGCGCAGCTAGACCCCAGTGGTTTTTAATGACGAGTCGCTGTTTCAACTGTATTATGCAGACGCTCGTGAGCGCATATACAGCTGCGTCGGAGGACGTTACACCAGACTTTGTGTTCGGCAAGTCGGTTGCTTTGGTGGTGGTTCGGTAATGATATGGGGGGGGGGGGGGAATACGATTTCGCTGGCGTTCGTAGACGATGATATCGATGGAAACCTTGCCGTTAATTGGTTTATTGACACTGTATTGAGTGCTCATGTTGTCCCCTTTAGGCAGCAACATCCCTACGGTATCTTTATGCACGATAATGCGCGCCCTCACAGCCTATGCCATGGTCTGCTTATTCACCGGATCTTAATCCAGTTGAACACATTTGGGATCACATAGACCGCCGAGTACGGGCCTGAGAACCTTCCCCACGCAACCACGCTGAACTTCGTCAAACGCTCATTGAGGAGTGGCACAACTACCCCAGTACAGGATCAACCGATTGATTACGTCACTACCAAGACGGATCCCAGCTATGCTCAGGACTATTGGTGGACATACACGATATTAGTCGGTGATACATGATGACTTGTTTGGGTAAATCAAAAATTGCATCCTTGTTAATACTCAAGTTACGTTTACTTGTTTATTGCAAGGAGTATTGCTTTCCTGTCTTGTACAGCTGCACAGCATTCTTATAACTTTCTATGTGTGAAGTATTAAAAAATTCTGTTAAGTAGCTTTTGCTATTTTGGTGCTCAAAGCTGCTGTGTACTTTCTCAAACGAACAGTGCACTGAAGGCACCAAAACTTGTTTTGTGATGCAGTTCTTGAGTTACTGCCTTACCTCTGATTTTAAAGACAACAGGCAAGATAATGTCACTTTTTAAATCCATGGATTAAGAAATGTTCATTTGATTTCACCGGTGAACAAGTTTCCGGTGGGCAGTTCCACTGGTGGCCAGTTTTCGGTTGGGTAGTGGTCCTAAATCTGTATAAAATAACGCGACATCTCGATAAAGCATTTCAATGTATATTAATTTTCTTTAAGGAACTACCGAGCTTGCACAAATCAACGCATTTCTATCAGCTGTCTGTAATTATACATAAATTCTAGACATTTTAAAATGATAAAGAGATGGTTCTGATTTATCAACGATATGCGAGTATGTGTTTGTGTTTAGGTACTGTTTAATTAGTCTTGTGTGTTTTTGAAGCATAGGCACGTTTTGAACAATTGAATTTTTTTTGAAACAATCACGAATAAAAATGTCACGGCTTACGAAAGCGGAAAGAGAGCAAGTAATCGGCATGTTAGGTGTAGGAGTCTCCGAAAGAGAGGTCGCTTTGGTTGTACTCGCGCTGCAATATACGGTTTGGAAAGACGATATGAAGAGACTGAAACTACTGGAACAGACCTCGCAGCGGACGACCACGTGTGATGACAGCTCGTCAGGATCGACGGATTCACCTACAACAACTGTGTGACCGTTTTTGCACTGCTGTAATGACTGCTAATGAGACCCCAGGCATTCACAATCCACAATTTCCAGTCAAACAGTCATTAATCACCTTCGTGAGCTCGGAATTCGTTGTCGCCGATCAGTTGTCGATCTCGTCTATGATGCCCATCGGCGTCAAAATTGCGTTAAGTGGGGACGTGCACGTAGTCAGGGAGCTTGGAGACAGCGCAGCTAGACCCCAGTGGTTTTTAATGACGAGTCGCTGTTTCAACTGTATTATGCAGACGCTCGTGAGCGCATATACAGCTGCGTCGGAGGACGTTACACCAGACTTTGTGTTCGGCAAGTCGGTTGCTTTGGTGGTGGTTCGGTAATGATATGGGGGGGGGGGGGAATACGATTTCGCTGGCGTTCGCAGACGATGATATCGATGGAAACCTTGCCGTTAATTGGTTTATTGACACTGTATTGAGTGCTCATGTTGTCCCCTTTAGGCAGCAACATCCCTACGGTATCTTTATGCACGATAATGCGCGCCCTCACAGCCTATGCCATGGTCTGCTTATTCACCGGATCTTAATCCAGTTGAACACATTTGGGATCACATAGACCGCCGAGTACGGGCCTGAGAACCTTCCCCACGCAACCACGCTGAACTTCGTCAAACGCTCATTGAGGAGTGGCACAACTACCCCAGTACAGGATCAACCGATTGATTACGTCACTACCAAGACGGATCCCAGCTATGCTCAGGACTATTGGTGGACATACACGATATTAGTCGGTGATACATGATGACTTGTTTGGGTAAATCAAAAATTGCATCCTTGTTAATACTCAAGTTACGTTTACTTGTTTATTGCAAGGAGTATTGCTTTCCTGTCTTGTACAGCTGCACAGCATTCTTATAACTTTCTATGTGTGAAGTATTAAAAAATTCTGTTAAGTAGCTTTTGCTATTTTGGTGCTCAAAGCTGCTGTGTACTTTCTCAAACGAACAGTGCACTGAAGGCACCAAAACTTGTTTTGTGATGCAGTTCTTGAGTTACTGCCTTACCTCTGATTTTAAAGACAACAGGCAAGATAATGTCACTTTTTAAATCCATGGATTAAGAAATGTTCATTTGATTTCACCGGTGAACAAGTTTCCGGTGGGCAGTTCCACTGGTGGCCAGTTTTCGGTTGGGTAGTGGTCCTAAATCTGTATAAAATAACGCGACATCTCGATAAAGCATTTCAATGTATATTAATTTTCTTTAAGGAACTACCGAGCTTGCACAAATCAACGCATTTCTATCAGCTGTCTGTAATTATACATAAATTCTAGACATTTTAAAATGATAAAGAGATGGTTCTGATTTATCAACGATATGCGAGTATGTGTTTGTGTTTAGGTACTGTTTAATTAGTCTTGTGTGTTTTTGAAGCATAGGCACGTTTTGAACAATTGAATTTTTTTTGAAACAATCACGAATAAAAATGTCACGGCTTACGAAAGCGGAAAGAGAGCAAGTAATCGGCATGTTAGGTGTAGGAGTCTCCGAAAGAGAGGTCGCTTTGGTTGTACTCGCGCTGCAATATACGGTTTGGAAAGACGATATGAAGAGACTGAAACTACTGGAACAGACCTCGCAGCGGACGACCACGTGTGATGACAGCTCGTCAGGATCGACGGATTCACCTACAACAACTGTGTGACCGTTTTTGCACTGCTGTAATGACTGCTAATGAGACCCCAGGCATTCACAATCCACAATTTCCAGTCAAACAGTCATTAATCACCTTCGTGAGCTCGGAATTCGTTGTCGCCGATCAGTTGTCGATCTCGTCTATGATGCCCATCGGCGTCAAAATTGCGTTAAGTGGGGACGTGCACGTAGTCAGGGAGCTTGGAGACAGCGCAGCTAGACCCCAGTGGTTTTTAATGACGAGTCGCTGTTTCAACTGTATTATGCAGACGCTCGTGAGCGCATATACAGCTGCGTCGGAGGACGTTACACCAGACTTTGTGTTCGGCAAGTCGGTTGCTTTGGTGGTGGTTCGGTAATGATATGGGGGGGGAATACGATTTCGCTGGCGTTCGCAGACGATGATATCGATGGAAACCTTGCCGTTAATTGGTTTATTGACACTGTATTGAGTGCTCATGTTGTCCCCTTTAGGCAGCAACATCCCTACGATATCTTTATGCACGATAATGCGCGCCCTCACAGCCTATGCCATGGTCTGCTTATTCACCGGATCTTAATCCAGTTGAACACATTTGGGATCACATAGACCGCCGAGTACGGGCCTGAGAACCTTCCCCACGCAACCACGCTGAACTTCGTCAAACGCTCATTGAGGAGTGGCACAACTACCCCAGTACAGGATCAACCGATTGATTACGTCACTACCAAGACGGATCCCAGCTATGCTCAGGACTATTGGTGGACATACACGATATTAGTCGGTGATACATGATGACTTGTTTGGGTAAATCAAAAATTGCATCCTTGTTAATACTCAAGTTACGTTTACTTGTTTATTGCAAGGAGTATTGCTTTCCTGTCTTGTACAGCTGCACAGCATTCTTATAACTTTCTATGTGTGAAGTATTAAAAAATTCTGTTAAGTAGCTTTTGCTATTTTGGTGCTCAAAGCTGCTGTGTACTTTCTCAAACGAACAGTGCACTGAAGGCACCAAAACTTGTTTTGTGATGCAGTTCTTGAGTTACTGCCTTACCTCTGATTTTAAAGACAACAGGCAAGATAATGTCACTTTTTAAATCCATGGATTAAGAAATGTTCATTTGATTTCACCGGTGAACAAGTTTCCGGTGGGCAGTTCCACTGGTGGCCAGTTTTCGGTTGGGTAGTGGTCCTAAATCTGTATAAAATAACGCGACATCTCGATAAAGCATTTCAATGTATATTAATTTTCTTTAAGGAACTACCGAGCTTGCACAAATCAACGCATTTCTATCAGCTGTCTGTAATTATACATAAATTCTAGACATTTTAAAATGATAAAGAGATGGTTCTGATTTATCAACGATATGCGAGTATGTGTTTGTGTTTAGGTACTGTTTAATTAGTCTTGTGTGTTTTTGAAGCATAGGCACGTTTTGAACAATTGAATTTTTTTTGAAACAATCACGAATAAAAATGTCACGGCTTACGAAAGCGGAAAGAGAGCAAGTAATCGGCATGTTAGGTGTAGGAGTCTCCGAAAGAGAGGTCGCTTTGGTTGTACTCGCGCTGCAATATACGGTTTGGAAAGACGATATGAAGAGACTGAAACTACTGGAACAGACCTCGCAGCGGACGACCACGTGTGATGACAGCTCGTCAGGATCGACGGATTCACCTACAACAACTGTGTGACCGTTTTTGCACTGCTGTAATGACTGCTAATGAGACCCCAGGCATTCACAATCCACAATTTCCAGTCAAACAGTCATTAATCACCTTCGCGAGCTCGGAATTCGTTGTCGCCGATCAGTTGTCGATCTCGTCTATGATGCCCATCGGCGTCAAAATTGCGTTAAGTGGGGACGTGCACGTAGTCAGGGAGCTTGGAGACAGCGCAGCTAGACCCCAGTGGTTTTTAATGACGAGTCGCTGTTTCAACTGTATTATGCAGACGCTCGTGAGCGCATATACAGCTGCGTCGGAGGACGTTACACCAGACTTTGTGTTCGGCAAGTCGGTTGCTTTGGTGGCGGTTCGGTAATGATATGGGGGGGGGGGAATACGATTTCGCTGGCGTTCGCAGACGATGATATCGATGGAAACCTTGCCGTTAATTGGTTTATTGACACTGTATTGAGTGCTCATGTTGTCCCCTTTAGGCAGCAACATCCCTACGGTATCTTTATGCACGATAATGCGCGCCCTCACAGCCTATGCCATGGTCTGCTTATTCACCGGATCTTAATCCAGTTGAACACATTTGGGATCACATAGACCGCCGAGTACGGGCCTGAGAACCTTCCCCACGCAACCACGCTGAACTTCGTCAAACGCTCATTGAGGAGTGGCACAACTACCCCAGTACAGGATCAACCGATTGATTACGTCACTACCAAGACGGATCCCAGCTATGCTCAGGACTATTGGTGGACATACACGATATTAGTCGGTGATACATGATGACTTGTTTGGGTAAATCAAAAATTGCATCCTTGTTAATACTCAAGTTACGTTTACTTGTTTATTGCAAGGAGTATTGCTTTCCTGTCTTGTACAGCTGCACAGCATTCTTATAACTTTCTATGTGTGAAGTATTAAAAAATTCTGTTAAGTAGCTTTTGCTATTTTGGTGCTCAAAGCTGCTGTGTACTTTCTCAAACGAACAGTGCACTGAAGGCACCAAAACTTGTTTTGTGATGCAGTTCTTGAGTTACTGCCTTACCTCTGATTTTAAAGACAACAGGCAAGATAATGTCACTTTTTAAATCCATGGATTAAGAAATGTTCATTTGATTTCACCGGTGAACAAGTTTCCGGTGGGCAGTTCCACTAGTGGCCAGTTTTCGGTTGGGTAGTGGTCCTAAATCTGTATAAAATAACGCGACATCTCGATAATGCATTTCAATGTATATTAATTTTCTTTAAGGAACTACCGAGCTTGCACAAATCAACGCATTTCTATCAGCTGTCTGTAATTATACATAAATTCTAGACATTTTAAAATAATAAAGAGATGGTTCTGATTTATCAACGATAATTCTAATTCATTTACAGATGGCTATATTTACTTAGAAATGCCGTTGAACGATTGGAGGTATATGAAATTCCCTCTAATGAAATAGAAATATATATACTATTATTTGTGGTGTTTCTCATTAGACATTTCTGAATGATGAAAGATGTATCTAAACCGTGAATAAATATCAACATGCTGTTCCACAGATACCAACAACAACTCCAGGAATGAACTGTCACAGACATCAATGAGAACTTTAGGAATGAAATGTTTATTTACTAATCCTCCTCCTCCAACCCCCTCCCCCACCCTACATAGACACACGCATGCGCAAACGCATGTATGAACCATTTTTTCGGGTCTATTTCTATCTTCAGTGGTCAGTTATGTTGTACCTCGCAGTAAACAATGCCACGTTGCACAAGATTGGATACACATCGCACCCCATCAACCGATCCAATAAATCTCGGATTTTGGTTGTTTATGGAAGTCAAAATAACGTCTATCTTGCGACGTTGGATAGACGTCGATTACTGTGAGTCTGATATCTATCTAATGTCGATTTTTCGACGCCGTTCAGACGTTAATCCAATGTCGGAGAAAGTTGTGTTGTGGTTGCGACCACAACCATGTTGCCTTTTCGATGTCTTTTCAGCGTTGTAAAAAAGACGTTGCTGAGTCTTTGATCTTTGGTCGCGACCAATCATAGCAAAATTACAACTAGAGTTAATGTTTTGATTTGTTTAATGGGTGCTTTTCCTCTGGCCATAATGGCCGTTGAACCACCAAATTTGCCATATATGTTGCTTTTGGTATGAAGTTGTTTAACCTTTTTGTTTTCTCCTTTGTTTCTTATTTTATGGTCAAAATACTGCATTAAGCTCTGCCAAGAAAAGTCACGCACGTCACTGTAAACTACTCATGCATTCACGATATGTTTTATCCATATAACGCATATATGCTGATTAAAGTGAAATACCTGTGTTGTTTTACTGGTATTATTAATTTTGTGCTCATTAATTTTGTGCTTAAAATTCTTTAGAAGACAGAATGAAAGTTCAAAGGAGCCGTTGTGTTAAAGGAACTCCGAATATTTCTCAACAAGATTCATAAAGTTTGGGGAAAGGAGCTGGATCACGCCGGGTCAGGGGGGAAGGGCGACAACATATGTAATCCCGGATGTGTTTTATTAAAAAGACGTATACAGCAAAGCATATTCGTAGTGACCACCTTTCAAACGTCATCGTGTGTAAAACTTAGTTATATGCTACTCGTCTTACGGTTTTCATCAGATCGCAATAAACTTTTATGTGTATATGGCCAACTCAGGTGCACTTGTGGTATATGTGTGTGTGTTTGGTGTGCTTTTATTTTATTTGGCTGAATCGGCAATTCTCCACAATTCGGCGAAGCGAAGTCTCGTTTGCTGAAACATGTCTTATAAAACAAATTGGTCATACAACCGGCAAGGTGGCATTACTTTTAGCAAAGTAAGGCTTTCGGGATGATAATTTTATACTCCCAAGTGTAACTTTTTGCTGTAATTATTTTTTATGTCTCTAAATAAATTTTAGATCTAAAAATAATAATTTTTTAACATCCCTGCATAAAATTTAATCTAAAAAGAAAATTTTGATATGATTAAATAGTTACAGATATTGAAAAATATTTACTTAGGTCAAAATTAATTTGAAAATATCTTTAAATGTTTTTAGATATGAAAAGCTCAATTCTTGACAGCGAAAATGAAATATTTGATACTTATTAAATGCCATTTTAACATTTAATGCTAATTTTTGATATCAAAATATTATTAAAGATATCTATAAATCAATGTGTATCTCATTCATTTGATTTTGCTATCAAGAATTGTATTTTAAATGGCAAAAATTAATTTTTTATATCAATAAATCAATTTTACAAACCTAAAAAATCTTAGGAAAGGCACACATTTATGTAAAATCTAACGAATAATGAATTAAATTTTGGAGATGAAAATTTTAATTATTGATATCAATAACAACACATTTTTTGAGCTCACGAATTACTTCTTTTCTGTAAAAATTCAAAAGAATATTCTATGTGCAGAAACCAGTCATTATTTTATTCACCGATATTTGCTTCTGATTTTATACATAAAAAAGTTGATATTTTTGGATCAAAAAATGTTTTTGAGAATAAACAATCATTTGCAGATTACAAAATAGAAATTAAAAAAGTTCTATTCTGAAACCATGTTATCTTAAATAAGTTCTTGATAACAACGGAAAGAAAATAAATTAAAACTGAGACTTTGCCATCAAATATTTCATTTTTGCTATCAAGATTTGAACTTTTGATATCTAAAAGTCAATTTCAGAGATCATTTATTCATTTTTGATATCAATAAATATTTTTTGATATCTCTAAATATTTTTTGTTATGAGTAATATTTTTTTGAGATCAAGAATACATTCAGATATATCAAAAATATAATTGCAGATAGCAAAAATTAATTCTTGATATCAAAAAATTAATCTTGCCAAGTATTCAACTTATTCCGTTTCTTTCTTCCACAAAATAAAACCATTATTTTTGTTACGTTTTCGTGGCTTGAGACGAAGTAGCGAAACAGAACAACCAATTTAGTGCGATATCTGGCCGGGACATGCCCGGCGTTTATTTAGACCACTAGAGATGATTTTAACAAATAATTTACATACATAAATTCTAAACTTCAATGGCGAAAGGCCACAAGCTGAAAGCTTCGCCATGAAAGGTACCTCCAAAAAACTCACGAAACTAAGTGACACTGACCCAGATTCCAACTGAATTAACATTGTAAACATTTGTACACTAATTACTTAGCTAATACGAACGCATTTAGTAGCGGATCACCTCAGCATTGTAACACACGAAAGTTTCAAAGGTACCTGTACTGACAGAGCACCAAATTAGGATACAAACGACTCTACTCTTATGTATTTCTTAAGAGCATCCGACTTCCATCTACCCATTATATTAACTTGGTCATACGACATACCGGCAGCAATAGCATTTGAAGCTGCTCCAATTCTAAACGAATGGGACTTTTATGGCTTCGATGACAGATTTAGAAATTTTAAGCAGAGAAATAAAATAGATGCGGTGAATAGGGGTCGAATTGAGGATAAATAATGGACCCGAACTAGGGCCTCTGAGGGCCAAATATTGTAGTAAACTTGATACAACTGGGACTGTCGGGGAATCTTTGATTTGGAGGGTGAAAGGTGGTCCCGGGCGTTTGTGCTTAAAGGACTAAAACGAAACGACGGCGAATTGTTATGTCGCGTCAATATGAACATTATTGAAAGTTAGCAGATGTGGATTGTGGGTTTTGGAATTAGTAACAGTTATTTCTCCAATACGCAAAACGCAGCGAAAGCTAACAAAAACATCAATTTTATCAATCGCACGTTATAGACATTGTCGAAAAGGGTTTCAGCTGCCGAACATAATTTCTGTAGGACATTCACTGTAATTGGCAATCGGACATCTGTTCGTGGATCCGATTTGGATACACCCAACAACGCTTTAGATATAAAAAAATTAGTAGTTAAATCGCCACCACCCAAACATTTATGCACAAAATTCAATGCTGATACATGACCTCTTATAGAGGCTTATGAATAGCCACAATTATACAAATGTGCAATATAATACAACACATGCAAATCTTTACATGGAAAGACATTATCCGTGTCAAAAAATGAACCACAAAACTGTACAAATCGTTCAGCCTGTGAGCGATACAGATCACGAGTCGTCGTTGACAGGGAACTGCGCACTAGTGACAGCGGAGTAGTTCTGAGAGTTCCCATTCTTTCGGTAACGGTATTGAGGTGTCCTGAAGGGTCGGTTGTAGTTGTTTCGCTTTTTGAAACTGAAAACGCGATAAACCATCACTGACGGAGTTCTGAATACCGGGAACGTGTTTCAGACGAAAATTTATGTTGTGACCCATGGCACAAAGTACGAATTTACGCACTAGGGTCATTATAACCGGATCTCTGGATGACTGTGAATTTAGGATATCCACCACGGGCTGTTGTCACAGAAAAATGGGACGTTTCTATTGGACAAGTGGTCTCCCCATAGTAGCAGTGCTAGAACGATGGGATAAAGCTCTAAAATGGTAATGTGATAGATTTGGTTATGGGACCAGCGAGACGCACAACAACTATCCTTGTAAACTACTGCAAAACCGCATGTCTTTGCGGCGTCTGAGTATAGGCGCAGGATATCAGAACTGGACCATATGTCTTTTGGTAGAAATGTTACGCCATTATAGTGGTTCAAAAAACGTAACCACGCTGACAAATCGAGTCTAGCGTCCTGAGATATTCGGATATGGTAATGCTTTTGATGCAAGCCCTGAGTAAGAGCTATCAAACGGTGCAAAAATGCGCGACCTGGCTTTACAACTTGGGTGCAGAACTGGAGAAAGCCAAGTAGCGATTGCACTTCGCCTATGGTTGCTGGTTTGGAATGCAGAAATTTCGAAATTAGGCTCCTGGCCTTGTCTATCTTTTCCTTGGGCAACCTGGCTTGCATGTTTACAGTGTCGATTTCGATCCCGTGTAGGATGGCGGTGGTGGTGGGATACACCGTTTTGCATTGATTTATTGGGATGTTAAGATTGGAACATAATTCTAAAAACATTTCGAGTGCTAGATAACACTCATGGGACCCTGGTGAGGAGAAAAATATAAAGTCATCCAAAATGTGGGATACGAAGCGAACGCCGAGTTGAACTGTTAAAATCCATTGTAGCGCTGTGCTTAACGCCTCGAAGTTTGAGCACGAGGTCGAGGCACCCATTGCTACCCTTTTGTCGTAATAAAAGTAATTGTCCCAGGTGAATCCCAGTAACCGATAGTCTTTTGGATGGGATGGGAGGATTCGAAAGGCGGATTACACATCGGCCTTCGCTATGAGACAGCCTTTGCCAATCGACCAAATTATGTCTACTGCCCGGTCCAAATTTTCGTACGTCACCAAGGAGTAGCCTTTTGGTACAGATGAATTGACGCTACAACCACCTTTAGGGAAACTTAAGTCGTGGATCATTCGGTATTTGCCGGGTTCTTTCTTTGGAACTAAACAAATTGGAGATACCTGAAAATTTTTAAAGGGTGGCGTACTAAAGGGGCCGGCGATTCTACCCAAATTGAGTTCGTTTTGGATTTTACTTTTAACGATGTGCGGGCGCTCAATAGCGGATCGGTGATTTTTTGCGGTCATGGACGTAGTGAAGGGTAGAGAATGGAGCATAAATCCATGGGACAGACCTAGCAACAGGAAACGTTTTCGTATTGGATCATAGCCTCGGTCGAGAAGATACTTTGAGAAGTCAACGTTTATATCGCATAAACGGCTACTTGGGGAGTTTTGATTGCGGTTGTTGGCGGCAGTGGCGCATTTGGTGACTTGCATCACATTTTGGACACTTGTGGCTAAATTTGCAGGCCGGAATTTTACATCCTGATGTATGAAATTTGTAACAGAACCCGTTTGGGACAAGTGGGGGTGGGTTCCGAAATTTGTTTGGCAGAAAGGGCTGGTTAAATCCACTAAGCATGGCTTCAAAGTACTGATTTATGAGGGGTTTGTCCCAGGGTATCTCGGATGTAGCTTTTGCTCTTCTGAAAATTTCGTAGTAATTGCGCCACCCCCACCCCTGGCTTTTGCGTGCTATGTTTCGAATAAACGAAATGTACGTCAGGAGGGGTGAAGTTTCCATAGGATGGGCACTAACGTAAATCGCGCAGTAAACCAACATGGCGTTGGTCCATTGGTCAATCGAAGCAGTTGATTTAGAACCGGTCGGCTGCTTAATGGAAATCGTAGCGCCACTTTCAGTTTGTACAGTTACTGGTTGGTTTGGTGTTTTCGGTTTCAGAAGCGTTTGCAAGTCAATGAAGTCGCCGTTTTTATGCGGATTTTTATTTTTTCGGGGACACCCGATCCAATAGGGAGGTCGAACGAAGCAATCAGGGAAGCGCTTTGCGTACCTTGGTTTCTACCGAATATTTTGCCAATGCGTCGCTCGTGGATGGTGGTGCACATCCGAGTGCTTGGGGTTCCGATAGCGAGGGGTGGGTTGAGGTACTAGGCCGATCTGACGGATCCGGTTGGGAATGAGGTAGGATGTTGGGCCGATCTGACGGACCCTGGGCTAGTTGGTCCATAAACTCGTTCAGTTTCTCGGCTACCATGGTCACAATCTCCGACTTGAATTTGGCAAGTTCTTTGTTTCGTTTAAAACTGAAAATTTGCAAAACAAACTAAAAATGCCGTTACAGCTATGGACCTGAATATTTTGTATATCTCGTAAACTACCCCTTCAATTGAAATAACCAGTATCCTGTGACTAAACTGATAGAGGACTCCTGCCAGGTTCTCTGGGCTACATGTCTGTGGTCTAATTCAGGCACAGTGCTAGGTTTTAATTAGGTTTGGAATACTCATCACCAGCCCTACTTTGAAGGCCCTCTAACAGTACTTGCATGTGGACTAAGTGTTTCTTGCGCATGATGTCTTACTGTTTGGATGGATTTATTTGATGAGACATTCGAAGATGCAATTTAAAAGCGCTTGATGGGCTTGCTCTGACCCGGATGACAGCACTTGCCTGATGACAAGCCCACCACGCGATTGCCTTCCGAACGCTCTTTTGCTCTCACAGCTTTTCTATACTAATTGTCCGAAAAATAAGAGCTCGTATTATCCAAATCTGAACAAATTTGGGTTTACGTAAATGAAATAAGATTCGAGTAAGCCAGCGTGTTCTCTGAGAATGTTTGCTTAAATCTAAGTAAGCTCGCAATTAAAAATAAATCTCGTGAATTTTAGGGGTTTCAACGTATATATATATTCTTGGTTTATGCATAATATATGTGCACAGTCATAACATTTTTGCACCCTTCTCATCACGCTTTTCCATTCGTCTAAAATAGGTGTACACCATAGTAATTTTTGCGGAGAATTCTTTGAATTTGCGCTCGTGCTTCTTACACTCGCAGCCAGACAAAAATTGTCCAAAGAACAACGCCATTTGTTATACTGTGTTTCTTTGGCCATGAAGTTGTTCCTCTTCAGTTTACCAAAAGGTTGATCTTACTTTTGTGGGTCGGATTTGAATGGCTTGACGATGTTCGCTTACGGAAGTGCTTTTCGATTGGTTGTGTGTGTCACTACTCCTTAATTTTATGTTGTAACTTCATTGTAGGATTGCTTATTTGAATTAAGAAGTGAAGTTGCACATAATTCTTTATGATGTTATGACAAGTGGCTTTTTTTGGATATGGCTGCATTTTCGAACAATAAGCTTATTTATTGGTTTCAAATTATAACCATCCCGAGCTGTTACAACCGCTTTCACTGTGGGTCATTTGTGCCCCGTTGTCACATGTCCAGTTTTCTTCAATACACCTGCGAATACATGTGACATGTGACGGTAACATTTGGCCTTATCAAAGTTAAAGGTGTGGATTAAATCTAAGACTCCGAGAATCCGTCCCCATTTTGCGCATCCTTATTTCCTGATCTGCTGTTAGAATACATGAGTTGTTTGTGGTGATTAGCAGGGGTTTTGACGCTGTAGTCGTGTGGGAGTCTAGCATGATGATATATTACGCCAGAAAGCACTACACCAAACGGGTAAGCGAAGCCAAATGAATTCAACAATGCACTATCAAAATACGACTAAATGCAGTGAAAAATAGTGGGGAAGCAAATTGCCACAAATGTTATTTGTCTTGTGTTTTCATTTTTCTGACAAAATTTTCTCGGCCTGTTTTAAGGCTTGTGTCATATGCGTAACTGAGCGAAGTTAACCAACGGTGCCACAACAAACTTAATCCCCATCCTCGGGCGTTTATACTTCAGACGAAATTGTAACAAGTGATGCGCAGTTTGCGGATGGACCTGGGGTGTTAGGAGGGGCGTAGGGTAGGGGTGATTCGTACCATTACCATTTCGTTGCATTTTAGAAGATTCTCGCCACTTTAATTTGAACGTTTCATAAACCGTTGAAGTCTATCCTGAGTGCTTTGTTTTGAATCAAAGTTTTTGCGGTTTGACTGTCTAACGAAATATGACCTGAGATAAATTAAAATTAAATGCAGTACAAAAACTGCGTTACTGAAATTTGCCCTTAATGATCTTTTCACCGAGAAGTGGTGGACTGACACGCAAATCATTGGTCAATACGTCAGTGAAATTTATAACTTTGAAACTGAAAGTATGGTGGTAGTTAAAGTAAAAAAGCGAACGAAACAATTAGGAGTTGTGAAATTAAGGGTAAAAAAAAGCATTGTTTGGCTTTGACTCCAAGTATCGCCAACTTTGTTTTTAAAAGAAATATCAGAATGAATCCATTTGCCACATATGATCGAATTTTTGTGACAGTAGCATAAGCAATTTTCATGTAATTATGGGTCAAATAAATATAAAAGAAATGTTTGCATGGTCAATTTCAATATATAGCGAGCCAAAAAAAAATTAGGATACATTTCTCTTCAAGAACATAGTCCCGTTGATAAACAGTGACTGATGGCAGCCTGAAGTTGGAACAGCAACCGCTCATTGAAGTGAAAATCTCAAGGTCTGTTTTCTAGTTTTAGACTGAATATTGCCGAAGATAAGGTAAAGCTCATTGGTGACCACAAATTATATTGAATTTCAATTAGTCAGTACGGCTACTAGCCACTTTCAGTTTTCATTCTGGATGAGTGTTTACCCCCTTCCCACGCTATCACCTCCCCCCCCCCCCCCCCCACCAAACAAAAAAAAATGACCTGCTGATACATCAGCTATGAAATAAAGAATTATTTAATATTACTGGGATCTCGTGATACAATCTGGCTTGTTGAAGCAGTTGCACTTGTTATAGTTTTGTTTTGTTTTATTCATTTATTGTTTGTTTGTTTGTTTGTTTGTTTGTTTTTTTTGTTTTTTTTTTGTTTTTTTTTTATTGCACACAGGTAGAGTAAAAACAAGTATTCTAAACTGTAATCAAGTCCAAAAGAGAACTGAAGAAGAAAAAGTACACAAGAAGCTGTCCTTAAATGTTGTTGTACACATGGTGGCCGCGGTTTGGAGGGTGGGTGTGGTGTGGGGGTGGAGGGAGAAGGTTATTAGATTTTATACCTGCAAAACAGTGTATACTATTGTGTCGATAAAAACATGAACTATATTCTAGTTCTACATGTAAAAGGGGGTATACATGTACAGTAAATGCATCCATTCAAGTATGTCTTCTGAAAAATTAAGTTTGGGTTGAGTGAATCGAAGTTGAAAAAATGCTTGTTTTTTTTTTACTCATAATTTCTTAACTCCTATCAAAAAGGTGTCTTCAAAACAGTCTCATGCAAGGAGATTATGGTCCATTTCTCCAAGATCCATAGGAATAAAATGAGACCTTACGCAAGCTTTTATGCCAAATAACCCCAAAGCACCCCTTATTCAGCACACAGGCTCATAAACATGAATAGTAACACATCTGGCATCTACCCAGCATGAATTTGTGGTATTACGAACTGACCAGCCCCATACCAGAGTATGTCTTTGCCTTATGCTAAAATAATATTGTAAATCTGTGTGGTTTCAATTGCGTAATCACACTGCACTCGCATTTCGTATAAAAATGTAGCTTTACCGAGAAAACATAATCTTATCCGACGAGTTACTGAATTGCAACATAAAGAAAAAGCAACGAAACCAAGTTCACATCTCCAGGATATGACTGAAGATTTAAAAAAGTATCTTTCCCCAACAAAAAGAAATTCGTTCTGATTAGAAACGATTAGATAACCTAATTTAGATCCAGATATTTGGTATGGTTTATAATGCACTCACATCTCGATTTACAAGAAAACACAACGTGCGTTTTATGTCAAGAGAACTGTACTTCACAGGGACTGGAATTTCCAATCTAATCAAACATTTTGCTTTGTTTGTAAACAAAGTTATTTACTGACGTATGCGAAGCGACGAGAGGTGTTTTAGTGAAGCAGGCGAGTTATTCCATGGATGACGCTCTTCGCCTATTACAGAGTTAATTTACGGTCAAATTGATAAATTCCATCATCTATCTCGGTCTAAATCGATCTACTAAGATCGATCTAGTTTTTATCCCAAGCAGAGATCGGTTTATGAGTAGTAGATGTACGCAACAAAGCGGTCTGTATCATGCCGCGAAGCAGCTTAAGTTATCGTAGCCTAATCCCCAGTTGCAAGGACGCAGTAGGCCACTGAATCACGAAATGTCCTGATTCAAAGCACATTGTGGTGATAGTCAATCAGTTTTAAGTCTTTTTTACTTTCGTGCGTATTCTGGTGTGAATTACACAGTAAATGGGGGTTCATTTGCTTTGATGTCACATCAGATAGTAAGATTTCACTGCCGTGTAGTGGCTCTTTCTGCATGTAATGGTTCGCGTTTGGCAAGGGCATCGTTTCTCGCCTTGCTTGCTCTGTCTGTTCGGTTGAAACACTGATACTGGGTGTCATCTTGACGAGAACGTTTGCAACTCCTTGGATATATGTTACAGGCAATTGTGTATTCAGGCAATTCGTGAATTGCCTGAATTTTTCAGGCAATTCGTGAACTGCCTGTAGAGGTCAGGCAATTCGTGAATTGACTAAAATTTTCAGGCAGTTCGTGAATTGCCTGAAATTAGGGACCAGTCAGTTCACGAATGCCTGAAACATGTTTCATAAGAGATGTTAAACAAGTTTTGATGTTTCTTCTATTTATTGCTACATTTCATAGGCACTTATAAAGCAATAGTTGCATGTACAAGAATTAAACGTTCATATTTACATCAATCGCACATCAGAAACTCCGTTGACAATTGTTTTTCGTAAATTGCATTCATCAACTGGCTATTTGAACTAAAACATCTCACTTCGTTACCACTCAGTTTCATGATAAAAGAGCATTCCGCTGCTTGTTAATTGCAATTGTAACAAGTAACTAGCGTTTGTCTTTACATCAATAGTAAATCAAAGAATCAGTTTGCATGCATTTTACCACGCACTCAGTTGCATAATAGCATTGCCCCCTGATGTCCGTTAATTGCAATTGTATCAAGTAAAAGGCATAACACCATACTTAATTAGCGGTTACATCAATTTATAATTGCAATTCTAACCGCAACAGATTGGATTGTATTTAATTATAGAGGTTTATTTGGAATTAATGAAATCCCTCAATTTTCTAACAATTCACCCGGTTGGAAATAACAGACCCCGTTAAAATCTTTAATTTTAAGTCCATCACAAGAAATTAAATTGCAATTTTTAGACCTGCTTTCAAATGACGACGGCATTTACTTGTTGTTACTTTATAGTGTAAGACCTAAATCTCGGAGTAACTTGGAAGGAAAGTGATACGCCACTTAATTGATTCCCTACTCCGGTGAGAAACGTATTGGCCATTGACCTATTCCGGAAATTGGAGCCCATAGGACAATGTTTTACTCTGGCCATAATTGCAATTATGAAACATGGTGATATAAGACACGTATACTAAGACCCCCTATTATATTTCCCCCAAATACATGCCTTAATTGCAATTATTTCGATTATAAGGAAAGAAATTAACAAATTTGGCTCTGTTAAACAGTTAATATTTTGATACACAAATTGCCAGAAACGTCTTTAGGCAATTTGTGAACAAGGAACCCTTAAATTTCAGGCAATTCACGAACTGCCTGAAAATTTCAGTCAATTCACGAATTGCCTGACCCCTACAGGCAGTTCACGAATCGCCTGAAAATTTCAGTCAATTCACGAATTGCCTGACCCCTACAGGCAGTTCACGAATCGCCTGAAAATTTCAGGCAATTCGCGAATTGCCTGAATACACAAATTGGCTGTAACATGTACACAGATGCAGACGTCTACAGGTAAACAGCAACACACAAGTGTATAGGTGTACAGGTGCATAGTGAAACATCGGAAAGAGAACTACCTATGGAGGTCACTAAACTGGTCTGATGAACCTCATTTTCGGTTATTGTTAAAGGTGACCCCTTTTCCAGATGACCTCCTTCGCGCGGTAGACCAATCCCGACGTTCCGCTGTATTTTAAGCTATGATTCTGTTTTGCTGCAAACAGGGGTTGGGAAGTTGAAGGCTACGGCCATCTTCTGACGAAGTTGCGTATACTAAGTAGAACCAAAATGTTATCACTTGTACAAATGTGAACATGTGAACAGGTCAAGAGACTAAACAAGGCATAACAAATCACACTTCTTCACTCAGTGGAAACGAACTGCAGATTTCCATTATAGTGACACTTTTACGAGAAATAACGACCAATTGCTACAACCGGGAAGTGACATTACTGCAGTGGCGAGGGCTTGTGTGTTTGCCGGTTTTGAATCTGTGACATTTGGACCATAGACATTTGGACAAGCGACATTTAGGCCATGACATTTGAGACTTTTCGGCCAGAAATGAGAACTGTGACATTTGGGCCAGATGGTATTTAAACAATCTTTTTAACATTGTTTTTAATCGGCCAGTCAATGAACAGGGGATACCAGTTTTGTTCTTTTACAAATTGTTGTTGTTGTTGTTGTTCAACCCACTGAAAAAGGCAAGACGCAAGAAGTAGGTAATAAACGCCGGTTCTGGGTCACTTGATGACGTCATCATGTCTGGAAGTGACGTCATACTGTCTGGAAGTGACGTCATCATGTCTGGAAGTGACGTCATCATGTCTGGACCGGAAGTGTTGTCTGGACCGGAAGTGACGTCATGATGTCTGGACCGGAAGTGACGTCATCATGTCTGGACCGGAAGTCATGATAAGCGTTAGGATAGGCGCGACCATCTGTGACGTCATCCTGACGTCATACTGAGATGATGCTGTCTGGAGCGAAAGTGGTTTGGCCGAGTCAATCAACATGAAGCCAATGAACTCGACCTGTCAATCAGTGTAACCATGGCAACAGAGCCTAAAAAGCCACGACCCCCCCCCCTAGGACAGACTATGTACCGACCCCCCCCCCCTAGGACAGACTATGTACCGACCCCCCCCCCCCTAGGACAGACTATGTACCGACCCCCCCCCCCCCTCGAAATTGTGATTTTTGCATATTTATCCGTTTCAGACGATTCTGAAAAAATTTTTGCCGAATCAGCATGATGAAATCCTATATAAGTGTGGTGTCTCAAGGCTTAGAGACATTGTCAGACACATCATGGATAACACACCAGCTATCATCATTGATGACTTAACAGCGTTTCAAGCGAATGAATCTGTTTGCATCTGGGTAAATATGCGTGATGAAGCTGAAGCAGCTGATATTACATATGCTTTGGAGGAGGTGCTACAATTTCCAACTCAGATCACTGTAGTGAAGCCTGACGTAGTAATTACATTTATGTGGAACAACCGCATAGTAACACTGACTCAACGATACTGCAAGTGTCAAGTGTGGTTGGAATATGAGGGACAACCCCATAACTGCTGCTGATATATACTAAAATATTTCGGGCCCTTTTAAGGGCCATCCTATATTATGAAATGAAGCAAAACATGTCTGTGTGTGTGTGAGAGAGAGAGAATACATTTTATCACATTTCAGGTCTAGTTGGCGGATGAATACCATTTGGCGGATGAATACCATTTGGCAGACCAATTAACTTCACCGTCAGTTAACTTCACCGCTAGATGTCTCTGCTGTATAACAGCTGTACAACTCGACAACTGTAAGTGAGACATTCATATACACAAGTAAAATTCTGCTGAGTCAGCAATTTTTGGAACAAAGTTACACACCATATTTTGATTACATGGAAGTAGTATAAAAGCATGAGTGAAACATGTCAACTAGTCAACTAGTAATACATTCTGTCAACAAGTCAACAAGTGGATATTGTGTGACGAGAAAAGACTTGACAATGTCGGCCTTACTTTTTCACAGATGTATGACTATGGATGACGTCTTCAAAGTGAATTATGCTGACTATATGTTTTCAAAGCTTCCTGCTTTTGAATCGGATTGGATGCTGCAAGTGAAGAACTTACATCAGCATTGGGAAGCTGTTGGAAAGACCATTCCAAGAGATCGTTTCATCCGCTCGTTTCTACGTGAATGTGAAGATCTACATTTACCGTTAACTTATGACATTGATTTAGCATTTATCAACGTGAATACAATTTGGGCAGTTGAGCTCATGTTAGATGTGGCTGCAAGAATCATTTTACATTATGATGATGATGTTCCATTGAAGACGAATGTATCAGAGCTTGTCCGATTCAACCATGGACGAGTTGAAGTGAATTCAAAACTTTGCAAGTTCTTTGAAAAGAAAGCTGACTCAGCAAACAGTTGGGTATAAAAGGGAGTGAACTCAGCAGAGTGAAGTCATTTCTCAGCAGACAGTTGGAGGGAGTGCATCATCAGTACATTGTAGCAGCCATGGAGAACAAGACAAGCAACGCAACGCAGCGCAGCAGCAGCTTTAAAATTAGTGCTAACTTAACCATTACTGTGGAGCATGGAGAATATGGGCCATTTCTACGCATCACACGTGGAGAGAGATGGTGTGCTTATTCACCATCTTTGTGGAAGATTGTATGCCAAAGCTTGAAAAATTTACGCGACATTGGCTTCAAACTGTACTTAACGCAAACGAAGTGGCTTGAAGTCATTTCATACTTGGATATGCGTTATGTGAGTTTTGTGCGCACGTCACGGTTTGAAGGGAAAGAATACACACATCACATCAACATGAATGATGGTGAATGGGAGACACTGCTTCAGGAGATGGACAACATCAACTCAACCCTATCACCATGTGAGGAATGTCATGACAAGAAAACGATCATCAAGCTGCAAAAGGATGGTCGGATGAAGGTGTCAAAGCTATCCAAGAAAAGGCTGGCTGAAGTTCAGTTGGAGAACATGAACGTACAAAATCAACTTGGACTTACCTGTGACTATTGCGGTGCTTGTGGATATGTGGAGGATTATCATTGCCACTGCCACAAGTATAATTGCAAGTTGTGTGAACCAAGCAACTTCTGCGGCAAGTGTGGAGTACTTAAAGTCAGTGAAGCAAAGTAAAAGCCCACAAGACACTGAAACAAGATGGACGCATGTTTTAAAAATGCTTATATTGACTTGATGATTGCTAAACTTGCTTGCTGTGGCACTCCAGACTATCAACTTTATCATTTGGATGCTTTTTGGGATGTTGTACATCATAGTCTTGATGTGATTGAACTGCATTCAAGATTTCTTGGAGAATGTCATAAAACTGGAATAGAAGAAGATCCTGACTTTGACTTTGATTCTGCACTTTATTCTGCTCGCACTGATGTGGAAGTATATTTCACCGTGGTTGATCATTTGAGAGATTGTTGTAAAGAAGAAGAGGAAACCGAGCAGCTTTATCAGGTAAGTTATAAAAACCTTTTTTAAACATGTTTATGACAACATAGTGAATTGTTTCTCAAAGACATAACCATGTTTTTCTTACTAGCAAATTTAGTTTTATGTGAGTGGTTTCAACGTAAACAAAGAAAGAATATGATAGAAGAGGCAGCAAATATATTAAAAGATATTTTATTACAGGAAGAAACCGACATGTCAGAATAAAGAAGCAAAGTCAACATGAAGAATCTTGTACTATTCAGCAGTCATAAGGACGTTCTTTCAAACATGTTTCCAACACGACTTGAAAAGTATGGACATGTGTTCAACTCAAGTGAAGCTTTGTATCAATATGAGAAAGCAGTGTTTCATCACCGTCCAGATATTGCTTCAGCCATTGCTTCATGTAGAAATGGATATGAAGCAAAACGTATTGCTAAAGTGATAAAGCCATGTCCTTTATGGCATACAGTGAAGAGAAGCAAAATGCAAGATGTTTTACAAGTCAAACTGGATCAGTGTGTATTGTTTCGCAACAAGTTGAAAGAATGTAAAGACAAAACTTTAGTTGAAGCAACGTATGATCATTGGTGGGGAGCTGGTGTGAAACAAGTGTCATCTGGATATCCTGGTCAGAATATTATGGGAAAGTTGTTAGAACTGTTGTGTGAGGGTTAGAGACTTTTTCATTTGCTTGCCAACCGTCATGGTGTGCAGACGTGTGAACATGTAAATTTGAAGTATGTTTAACTTGTGTTGCATTGATTCAAGACTGCACAATGGCGGACATGACACTTAGACAATATATTGTGCAAAAAGCTTATTGTGAAGAAATGTTATCCGCTGTAAAAAAGTTTGCCTATTTAGTCTGTCCTGCTTGTCAACATGAAGAGTGTCAAGAACATACTTGTCATTTTGCATCTGTTTATACATATTGGAATGAAGCTAAATATTACATGCATTTAGATAAAGTGTTAGAGAATGCAAATCAACGTTGTGAGAAATATGGTGTAGATGCTATTACATTGGATGAACTCAGTCATTGGTTAGTGTTCATTGAAGACCAATGGTCTCCAGTGATTCATACCATTGTATCTATACTTGATTTGTAAAAAACTTGTTAGTTAAGTTATAAATGCATGTTAGTTAAGTGATGTTGGTTGAGTTATAAAATAAAAGCTGTTCTGTTGAGAAGGTGGTTTTCATTCGGTGTGACCATGTCGACGTGGAAAGACTACTTGACTGATATTTACTTCAAACCTGGACAGCCTGGAGCATTTGCTGGTCCTTACAAACTGTATCACATCTTACGAAAACATAATCAACCAGTCACACAGTCACAAGTGAAGAAATGGTTGCAGGATCAAGATGCTTTTAGTTTACTCCAACCTGTCAAATACAGGTTCAAAAGACAACGTGTCATTACACGTGGTATTGATGACATGTGGGATATTGATTTGGCTGATATGGGAAACATAGCTCCCTATAATGATGACATACGCTTTTTACTCATTGTCATTGATGTGTTTTCCAAATATGTCTGGGTACAGCCAATACCTAATAAATCACATACCAGCGTCATACAAGCTTTCCAAAAGATTTTTCATGACACACGACGAAGACCGCGAACTCTAAGGTCTGATAAAGGAACAGAATTTAAAAACAGATGGGTAAAAGCATTTTTGAAGAAAGAAGGCATTCATGCTTATACCACAAAGAATGAAACCAAAGCCAACTTTGCTGAAAGAGTCATTCGTACTCTGAAGGGAATGATGTATCGGTATTTTCTACATAATCAAACTTACCGTTACTTAGACATTCTTCCAGACTTGGTGTACAATTACAACCATAGACCTCATGGTTCTCTTCCTAATAAATATGCTCCAGCCGAGATTCGTAAAGACAACGAATCAAACGTGTGGAAGTATATGTATGTCGACAAACTGAAATTGAAACCTAAGAAGAAGAAGAAGAAGTACAAATTTAACATTGGTGATCATGTTCGCATTTCTCACATTAAATATGTGTTTCAACGGGATTATCACATCAAATGGACGCAAGAAGTCTTCATTGTCACACATCGTTGTAAGAAGCAAGGAATAAATTTATATCGTGTGAAAGACTTTTTAGACGAAGATATTGATGGTCATTTCTATGAAGAAGAACTGCAGAAAGTGACCAAAGATATTGAATCTATTTATAGAATTGAAAAAGTCTTGAAAACACGTAAAAGACGAGGAGGAGGTGTGAAAGAATTATTTGTCAAGTGGTTAGGTTGGCCAAACAAGTTTAACAGTTGGGTGAAAGAAACAGACATTCAACAATGAAGCATCCATTTACATGTTTAGTCTCTGGACCTACAGGCAGTGGCAAAACGTCTCTGGTGAAGGAAATTCTAGAACAAAAGTTGATTCAACCCTCTCCAAAAAGCATTTTATGGCTCTATGCAGCAGATCAGCCTTTGTACAAGGGAATGAAAGGCGTGGAATTTTACCAAGGCATTCCAGATGACATTGAAGAGCGTTTTAACCCGAAGAAACCAAACTTACTTATCATTGATGACTTAATGACGAAATGCCATAGTGATGAGCGTATGACACGTCTCTTTAGTGTTGGCAGCAGTCATCAAAATCTAAGCATTATTTTTATTGTGCATAATTTATTCCATCATGGGAAAGAGATGCGAAATATTAGTTTGAATACACATTATATCATTCTGTTTAAAAATCCGAGAGACAGTCAACAAATTAATACATTGGCGCGGCAAATGTATCCTAGAAGATCTCAATTTCTCATAGAAGCCTATCAAGATGCTACTAGCAAACCTCATGGTTATTTATTCATTGATTTAAAACCAAAGACAAATGATCAACTACGTATTCGTACAGGCATTTTACCAAAAGATACACATTATGTATATATTGATAAAGCAGTGTATGAACAAGAACCAAGTCATTTAACCATTCGCAGTCAAGATGTCTAAACGTATTCGAGCGAACCAGCCGTTTCTTCACTTGCTTGCACGCAGTGGGCCTAAACGACGTAAATCCTTGCTACAGCAAGCTACAAAGGAGGAATTAACAAGCTTGTTTGAAATTTGTTTGAATATATTGCAAGGACATTTACCCTTAAGCTCAAAACGGTTTAAGGAATTTAAACGTGAACGTCATACGCTACGTACTCTAGCAGATAAGAAGATATCCCTTCGACGAAAAAAGAAGTTGATTAATCAGAAAGGAGGATTCATTGGAGTTATTGCTAGATTGGCATTGCCCTTGTTAGCCAAACTACTGCTAAAATGAAACATACGATGAAAATGGTCCTCATTCCTGAATATGAATATAAAATGTTGTTAGAAAAGAAGGGTAAAGATGGTGAAATCAAAACGAAAGTGAATAAACTTTTACGTGGGAAGCGAACGCGTGAAAAGGTTATTGAAATGTCTCAACTTCTTGGCCGTCATTTACGAACAAGTCAGTCTAGGCAGCAAAAGCCCTCATCATCATCACCACCTGAAAAGCCAGAAAAGCTAGTGTTAAGTCATTTTCAACCTATCTATCATGGAAAAGTACTACAACTTTTAGCCGAACTGAAGAAATATGGTACGACATGGTCAGAGAAGAATGAACTTGTGTTGAAAACGGGCGATATTATAGCAAATTCCAACATGGTTGATTTGATGAAAGAAGCATTGGTGGCGACAAGAAGAAAAGAACGAGTCAAACCACCACATGGCTGGCATCCGTTTATCCAGGAAATTGTAGATGCGAATATTCCAAAAACAATGTTTAGTAAAAAGACCACTCGTGACGACATTACAACAGAAATGAAACAACGTCAACAAAGACAGTTTCCTGAAGGATGGGAAAATTTTTAACATGGCTGAAAGAGCTATGTTGTTGTTGTGAGGAAGATAAACCAACTATTCCTGTGAAGATCAGATGTACAAGCGCGTGTTGTGAAGGAGAAATAAAAGACCATGTGAATGAGGATGAGATTTGGCATACTTGGTCGAATGGCGCGCGCTATCGTGAAGTATATAGACAACGTCAACGCACCTATACCATTTAGTTCCCATCCATCATGGAGTCGACAAGCTTTTACATTACTTTGCCTAGCAATGCGAGTATGACCTATTATCCCAACAACAAGGCTTCAAATTATCAAATTCGTATGCCTCGAACCATCTATCTGAATGGAAAATATGAAGTGGCTTTAGCTGAAATTCAATATCCACATACATGGACAACGATGAGACAGGGCATGGACTATTCTATTCAGTATCGACAAGAACTATTCGATGATCCTATTCTTAGCACTCTCAATATTCCTTATGGGTACTATAGAACCATACAAGAACTATGTGAGGCAGTCAATGAAGAAGCGACTAATGCTCTGAAACTTACAGAAGCTATTCGGCTAAAGTATGATAAAATTAGACGACGTGTGTTTCTATTTCTCGATTATGGTTATGAAGTGTCTTTTTCCACTGGATTAGCTGAGATTTTAGGATTTATCCCAGATCAATGGTATACTGAAACATGTACAGCTGACCATAAAGCGGATGTGAAACAGGGGTTTTATACACTGTATGTGTATTGTAGCATTTGTGAACCACAAGTTGTTGGTGATTATTATGTTCCCTTACTACGTTCTGTTGGCATACAAGGCCATGATGGAGATATTATCATGAAAACGTATGGCGAACCGCATTATGTTCCTGTAAACACATCCAAATTTGACGTGATAGAAATGAATATTAAGGACGACACAGGCCATAATGTTCCATTTCAAACTGGAAAGGTGATCTGTAAACTTCATTTTCGACCAAAAGCAATATGAAAGCTTATACACACGATCCGTCTGCATATCGCAACCATTTTCTTCGTCAAGTGGGCGGGGAATTACCAGGATTTAAAGGAGCGCGAATCCAATATGGCGATGGTATTGGTTCCATACTGGGATCATTGGCTCGCAAAGCTATTCCACTACTTAAGGCTGGGGCTAAGATCGTTGCGCCACATCTTAAGAAGGCTGCAAAGAATGTCGCGAAAGATGTGACGGGCCGAGTAGCAGAACGTGTGTTTGGTGAACAAAAGCGTATGCAACCAACGAAACGTGCCAGAAGACGAAAAACAGCCAGACGGATAACATCAAAATATCGCAAAGATATTTTTTAAAGAAAAAAAATGTCTCTCATTCATAATCATTCGTGTGAATGTAGTCTTTCTCCATTGGAATGGTTTCACGTACCACCAACGCAAACTGCTGTAGAGAAAAGTTATAATGTTGACTATCAACCACTTACAAGCATTAGAGAAGGCGCTCCAATAGAATTCTACATTCCTGCGAGTACAGAAGAATATCTGGATTTAAAGAACAGCAAACTTCATATTGTATGTCGCATTCTAAAGGCTGATGGAACAGCGTGTGGCGCAGATGATAATGTCTCTTGCATCAATGATGTGTTTAATGGGTTATGGTCTAATATTGAATTGTTTCTGAATGATCGTTTGGTTTCGCATAGCAACAATACTCATGGTTATACCAGCATTATCTCTCATCTCATCCATGATTCGGAAGAAAGTCTGCATTCTGAGCGCTCTATGCGTCTCATGTACAAGGATACTGCTGGGTCAATGAATAGTCATGAGGTGAAAAGACCTAATCATGAACAATATGTATCCGGGTTTCATGTCAATGCCGACGGTGGTGACTTGGCTGAGCAAGGCAATAATGGCTTACATCATCGTTATTTGCATACTCGTCTTAGCCGTGATGTTATGCTCGCAGGTGGTTTAAGGATAGATTTGTTTGAGCAGGATCGTTATCTTCCGAATGGCATCAGTTTGAAATTGCGTTTCCATAGACAAAAAGATGACTATGTATTGATGGCTGTAAATAATACCTATAAGGTAGAAGTGAAAGAGGCATTTTTAACCATTCGCAAAGTGAGGGTGAGTCCAGGTATTCAGTTAGGACATACAGATGCATTGATGAAAAGTCCTGCCAAGATCATCATCACTAGAAAAGAATGTAAAGTCTTGGCCATTCCAGCAGGATTTCAGTCTTTTGTGAAAGATAACATCTTTTTGGGTCAATTACCAAATCGTATTGTCATTGGTCTGGTTCATAATGAAGCTTTTGGTGGATCAGTATTGAGGAATCCATACAATTTTGATCATTTTAATCTGGACTATATGCAACTGTACACGGATGGTGAACCAGTTCTATCCAAACCTCTCAAGCTTGACATTACACAGAACAAATACCTGAACGCTTTTGAAACGCTTTACAAATCGTTTGATCGGTTGAATGGTGAGAAAAGTTCCATTATAAAACGGGAAGATTGGCCTAGAGGTTATGCTTTATTTTCGTTTGACTTAAGACCGGATTATGATGGTGATGATCATTTCCCCCTGATCAAGCATGGGAATTTGCGGCTAGAAATGAACTTTGCTAGGGCTTTGCAACCTACCATCAATGTCATTGTCTATGCTGAATTTGACAACATTATTGAGATCAGTGCCAATCGCAGCATCCAATTCGACTACCAGTCATGAACACGAAGCAGATTGATGCCATATTGAGTCATGATGTCATGACCAAAGACTTGTTTCAAGGCGTGTTTGCCATGGACCAGTTACCGTCTTTACAACGCGGCGCCTATGTGATCAACACAGACGATCAAGATGAACCAGGAGAACATTGGGTGGCAGTGTATTATGATAAAGACCCTGTGGAATATTTTGACTCTTATGGACTGTTCCCTCTCGATGATCGTTTAAACATGTTTTTAAGAAATGACTATATGTATAATTCTATCTCATTACAAACGCCAATATCATCGTCATGTGGTTTTTATTGTGTATATTATATATTGCATAGAGCTCGAGGTCAGAGTATGTTTGATATTGTGAATATATTAAAAAGAAAGGATGGTGATTTTATTGTAAAGGATTTTGTATATAGACATTATAAACCATTGTTTTATTAATGTTGTTGTTGTTATATTAGTTAAGTTGTTGTTGTTATATTAGTTAAGTTGTTGTTGTTGTTATATTAGTTAAGTTGTTGTTGTTGTTATATTAGTTAAGTTGTTGTTGTTAAATAAAACAAATCAAGTTTTCAAACAACTGTCTTGTTTATTGTGTTCTATTTACAAATTCTTAACTACAAACACTATTTACAAAGTTTACAAACACTATTTACAAAGTTTACAAACACTATTTACAAACTTTTATTTACAAAGTCTATTTACACTATTTACAAATTCTTAACTACAAATTCTATTTACACTATTTACAAACTTTTATTTACACTATTTACACTATTTACAAAATTCTTAACTACAAACTCTTAACTACAAAGTCTATTTACACTATTTACAAACTTTTTATTTACAAACACATTCATTTTTCAATACATTCATCAATGAATACCATTCATTAGAATCTAAATTGATATAGGTATCATAGACATTACATCCATGTTTGTAAATGCTATGAAAGCTCACATAACACACATCACCAAACTTTATCACTTTCACAGTTACATGTTCAGACAGTTTCAGTTCATATCCTTCTTCTAAGTCCATCACACGCATAGGTTGTGTCAGCTCAATGGATTTGGTGCCTCGTGTAAGCCATATTTCTGTTTCTTTGAATTCAAGCGTTAGGTTCTTTCCAATCCAATGCTTGCAACAACGCGTTCCATTCCACTGTGTTGAGGGTGATGTAGTCATAGTTTTCTGTAAGCTCGTCATATTGGCGAAATTGTATAAACACGTCTAAGCAGTTCTCAGTCACACGCACTTCTAATTCATTTGAGACTGTCAGGAGAAAGCCAGGTATCCTAAACTTCTCTAGATGGTCTTTCAACACGGATTGGTCATCAAGTGATAGGACGAGATACTGTCCAAAATGTCTTAGCACAATGTCATCATATTCGTTTCTCAGATATGAGAACCCATGCGTAATTGGTTTATATTCCGTTAAAAAGTCTTCCATCTCGTCCAGCAGTCAGATGAACTATGAGCTGTCTCCTTGTCTGCAAAGACGTTTTTTATGCTCGCAAGATGGCGAAGAGTGGATGTTGTATCACTTCTAGGAATCGTAAGACTGCGCGCCAGTTCTTGATATCAAAGAGGATCAAATCTGTATATGGTGTATCTGGCACAACTCCCTTATAATCCTCTGGATAATCCTGTAAAAGATTTCTACAGATTTCTACACGTATGTTAGAATCATATTCAGCCACCGTCACTTCCACTTTATTTTCAAGTCTGCGTTTAAACCCAGCTTCAAGCGGTATGTTTTTAAAGTCTTTCCACACTTCAGGTTTAAACCGATGATAACTTGTCTTAGAATCTAGTATCACTTCATTCCTCTCATTGACAGTAAGGTAAACACCACCGTTCAGCATGAGTGCATTCATGTTTTTACCTTGTTATGACTTGTCGTCTTGTCTGCGAAGCCTTTTATCCACTTCTTTCACCTGCTTCTTCAGCATTTTCCATTCAGGTATTGTCAGCAAAATTCCCTTTTTCGTTGGACGGTTTTTTCCAGTCCCCTCATCTCTGAGGTATTTGCGAATGTTCACCACACCTTCATTACTTTGTTTCATAATCTTGATATACTTTCCATTGCCTAGAGAAAGCATTCCATCCCACGACTGTGGTGTTGGTGCTATCTCCACTTTTAATTTCTTAATGGTAGTATCAGGATGTTTCACTTTCATGTCTTTGACTGTATCAGCAAGAGTATCCATATCCGTTGGTGCAGATCTTTTCATGTTGACGCTTCAGTGTTCACACCACAACTAACTCTCAAGTTGAAGTGTCTCCCCCTTATATACTGTAATGCCCATGCGCCAAAGTGGAATAGCCATCACTCATCACATATCGCTTGTCATCAAAGGGAGAGAGAGCCACTTTCCTCAACTTCTCCGAGAAGATCTGGTGGTCATGACTTCGAATGATGTGCCCTGTAGTCATCGTTTGCGTTTGGTTGAACAAACTGTCTCTATACTGCTGATGTTTCATCCGTCTTTGACACGCGCGAGTGATGCCTTTGGCCGTACGTTTTTCTTTCCCACCATACATCATACTATACATTTTCGGCCGAAGTCCAACAAACTCTTCAATGGGAATGCCCGCCGTCTCATCTTTCATTTTCCCAAGCACTTTCTTGTTCACGTTGGAATGTAGGAAATGATCTGGCGGATAGTCACTTGTGTCGAACAAGTCAGCATCTTCCTGCATGTCTTTGTATATATCTTCCGTTTCTATGTCATAACATAGACTGTCGGTGTCGCTGAACAAGAGTTTGGCGTTGGGATACTTGGTCATGATGTAGTTGTAATGAAAGTGGAACATGAGCACCTTGCTGAGGTCGAGAATGGTGAACCCAACTTGAATGGGTTTATCCAGAAGCAGATCCACTTTGCGCAAATGTACCGCGGTCAAATCTTCGTTGAAAATTCTAAATTTGTGGAAGGAAGGTTTGACCACAAGTTTCTTGAACCGCTTTTCCTGGTGAACAAGTTCCACATTCATGCGCTTTCTTACATTTTCCATGGTTTTGCCAAACACAGAGTTGTTCATCAGTTTGAAAAAGTCTTTCTCAAACGGGTTCTTGGCCAACTTTCTCTTTTCCGTGTTCAAGGAGATGTATTTTGCCAACCATTTGCTCTGTGCAAACATGATGGCACGATGCACCTTCGTGACTTTCAATCCCAGTGAGACATATTGCTGTAAATTTCTATAATGAAGCACATATTTCTTCTTGTCACACAAGTTGGGAATGAGCTTTTCACTAGGTTTGCCTTTCATGTTTAGATCTTTCCGTAGCTTCTGACTATGTTTTGACAATTCTCCCACTTTCACACATTTCCGTTTTGGAGCCACTGGATAGTGATTATGATGATCATGGATTGAATATGGGTATTCCAAATCCACTTCTAAAATGTATCCAATCTCGTCATCTTCATCCACATCCATAAAGTCAATGGATTCTGGCTCGCTCACCCACATAAATCCACTTTCCGGCATGCTTTGCGACATAGCCCAGCCATACAAGTTGTTTGCATCCAGGTAAGTCAAGTAGTTGGTTGGTTTCAAGGGATCGTAATCTGCTACGTAGGGGTTATTTGCTTTCGCATACTTGTGTGTGATGACAGATATTCCTCCACGTAGACCTTGTTCAACCATTTGGTACATGTCAATGTCGTTGATCAATTCCAATTTCACCTTTGTCGCTTTCAACATGGCATCCCACGACAGTCCTGGCGCTGTATAGTAGTGAGCAGGATCCAATTCATACGTGTTGAGACATACGTGACGAAAGTTTTCAAACACGTCAGCCAGCAGCAACACATCTGATTTCAGGTACAAGTCATGGTGACTACTTTATAACAAAACTTTACATAAAACTGAATCAAATGGTGAAATTTTCATATAACGAAAGGTATTGTTTTACAAAGTTTCAATTAAGCAAATAACCAAAGTTTGTTTACAAAGTTTGTTTACAAATTTTGTTTATAAAGTTTGTTTATAAAGTTTGTTTACAAATTTTATTTATAAAGTTTGTTTACAAAGTTTGTTTACAAAGTTTGTTTACAAATTTTGTTTATAAAGTTTATTTACAAAGTTTGTTTACAAAGTTTGTTTACAAAGTTTGTTTACAAAGTTTATTTATAAAGTTTGTTTATAAAGTTTGTTTACACAGTTTGTTTACAAAGTTTCAATTATGCAAATAACTAAAGTTTGTTTACAAAGTTCACTTTTTATTTATAAAGTTTCAATAAACACTTACCGAAATAGTTGTCACTGGATGCCATCCCTTGATCTGATGTGATCCAATTGTAGTTCTACAACTTGTACTTCCTTGCTCCACTCACCGAAATGACTGTCACTGCTGTATGCTCATCCCTTATATACCCCTCTGATGGAACTGAAGCTGACTTGACAGAATGTTGCTCGCCTAGGGGGGGGGGTCGAAAAAATGAAAAATGTTCAGAATCGTCTGAAACGGATAAATATGCAAAAATCACAATTTCGAGGGGGGGGGGGGGGTCGAAAAAATGAAAAATGTTCAGAATCGTCTGAAACGGATAAATATGCAAAAATCACAATTTCGAGGGGGGGGGGGGTCGAAAAAATGAAAAATGTTCAGAATCGTCTGAAACGGATAAATATGCAAAAATCACAATTTCGAGGGGGGGGGGGGTCGGTACATAGTCTGTCCTGGGGGGGGGGGGGGGTCGTGGCTTTTTAGGCTCTGTTGCCATGGTTACACTGATTGACAGGTCGAGTTCATTGGCTTCATGTTGATTGACTCGGCCAAACCACTTTCGCTCCAGACAGCATCATCTCAGTATGACGTCAGGATGACGTCACAGATGGTCGCGCCTATCCTAACGCTTATCATGACTTCCGGTCCAGACATGATGACGTCACTTCCGGTCCAGACATCATGACGTCACTTCCGGTCCAGACATCATGACGTCACTTCCGGTCCAGACAACACTTCCGGTCCAGACATGATGACGTCACTTCCAGACATGATGACGTCACTTCCAGACAGTATGACGTCACTTCCAGACATGATGACGTCATCAAGTGACCCAGAACCGGCGTTTATTACCTACTGCAAGAGTATCTCCTCTCAGTGAACATTCTAAGGTCGATCGGGGTCACGGCGTCCAGGTTTATGATTTTTTTTCAATCAAAGGGCCTTTAACTGCAGGTGTGACCTATTATGATTTTAGGGTGTAATTGCAATTATGATATTCTCATGTATAATTGCAGTAACTATGTGTTAATAAAGTGTTTTTATTGTGAAATAAAACTACCATTTAGTGTGTTGTGGCAGCTTGGAATATCAAATCGCAGAGCAAGTCGATTGTATGCCAATTAAATCAAATCTTAAATCAAACGCTAGGTGTTGTATAAATGTCATGGAAACGCCAGTCAAACGTTGGAGATGAAAGCTGCTTAATTCTCCGTCATCTTTTATTTCCTGTTAGAGATTTCAGCAATTAAAACATGGCTGCTGGCTCAGGTTAAAATGAATGTTTCTCGAAGCAAAAGCGACAGGGCTGAGAATTTGCCAATTATTTACCATGACGTTAATTTAATCCATTTACAGCGTTGTCACTGACGCGACAAGAAGCCAACGCTTTTCCCCCGACTATTGAAGCAACTTGATCGTTAAGCAAGTATTGGTGCCCGAATCTGAGACAACCGTTCCTGTGACTTATCATAGCATCTTCCTGCAAAATACAGTCCATCTAATGCTAAGCAGACTTGCGTCACATACAGTTGTTTACACACATTTGTGACAATTACTCACACAGCACACGTTAGAACAGTGTTGCGTGACGCACACATCCCCGACTCAAGGTCACTTTGCAGACTTTTCCACCTCTGTAAGTATTCGCGCTGCCGACCAAAACACAGTGATACGTGAGCGCATGATTGCATGACCGAAAACATCATCGCCCGGTGCAGATCATCAAGGCATCAGTATTTTGTCAGTATGGAGGAAGAAAGTATTATCATAAATCGGTCAGACGTACAGGATTATCTGCTGCTGTTTATGGAACTGGAATGTGAAAAATCCAAGTTAACGTAAACAAAACAGTGAGTGTTGCCTTGATACGGCGGCTGTACCTGACGTGTGTTGTTTCATTCCATAAAACAAGGTCAAATGAATAAAATTTGTTTAACTCGCCCTTTCTGAACGTTATTGTACTCGGGTTTTCAAGTACAAGACCTTTTTGGTTGGTAATTTTTGTGCCGCACTCACAAAAATGAGCTTCTTGAAATGAGGACTTTGCTTGGCCCCCAGGGTCCAACTTTATTGTTAATTGGGAGGATAGTAACTGCCGAACGGGTTTGTAGAGATCATGGCAGACTGGCAGTAAAGTGGATTTGTGGCATTTTGTGTTTAACGTCATAGGATATTCATTTGGTAAACACGAGAGATTAAGCAGTTGTTGTCAAATGAGGTTCCAGCTGCTTTTGGCAGGGCGCACGTTCAGTTGCGCACTTATTTTTATTAATAAAAACAAAAATATGGCTTTTTTATGACTCCGTATTTTTGTCAGGAGAAAATACATTCAGGCATGATCATTGAGTACATTTTCTGACACAGATCATGGGAGTTGTACCGGCGCAACATGTGCCAGGTAATATTTCAGTTAACGCCTGCAAATATGACTTTAAATAACTCTCTGTTTTTGTCCACTCGGTTTTACTTTGTGGTGAGGCAGTTGATAAATCTTACGATTTAGCATTCTTTTTATCGTAAAAAATCAGATATATTAAAAAACACTAACAGATACAATTACGGAAGCATCATTTGGGCACTAAAACATTATACCTCATAGGATTTACATAATAGACAATTTTCAATGAGTACCCGTCAATGAGTGTTCAGACTTATTCAGCTCGTGCTGGTATTAATCATGCCGTCCTAAGCGAAAAAGTTCACAGAATCCGTCTCTCGCGCGCAAAAATGCCGTTCACACTATTCATTGCATTCACCGAACGATCGAGATCACCCTGAAGCAAGGACTTCGATTCGAAGGACTATAGCCAGACTTGCAACCTCGGCTTAACGACTCTCTATCTTAACGGAATGATCATCGTAAGGTAAACTCCCCAAACAATCTTTAAGGAATACTTCCTTCCTTGGGAGACTGACGTATTTTCATGAGGTATCAAGTTACGTTTTCGAGGATGGGGGGGAGGGGGGTGGGGGGGTTGGGCTAATTTAAAGTAGACATTAGTCGATCGGATACGTCATTGCGAAGTTCCATGGTTGGACTTTATTTGCGCCGAAAAAAACGACGTCGAAAATTTGCCAAAAAAAAAAAACGATTTCGTTCGGACATCATCAAACAAAAAACGTCATTATAGAGACATAGCTTGGGGTGAGCAAAATGAATAAAGAAATTACAATTTAAAGCGACGTCCTTGCAACGCCTTTAAAACGAGCGTTTTATAAGTTCCCCGCTCCGCGCGCATCGAGGCGGCGGGGGACTAATAACATGGTAAAATGAATGTAAGTGTTACCCATCAGATATTTCTCGGATCTCAAATGTTGTTAACACACCAGTCGCCGTTTTGTTATTCTGAGAACGCTGATAGAATTTTGAGCATCAGATCAACAAGACCTCAAAGGTTCGTTTTCACAATTAATCAAAAAGAGCAACTAATAAGCAATGCCGTAACGTCGTCATTTTACACCGCTATCCGCTGTCGCTTGGTTGTAGTTTTAAGGGTGACGAAACTACCAATATTTGTTTTCGATTGCCTGAAATGAATCCATTCTGAAGAAGTGTAGAAGATTTTTGGTGGAGCTTTATAGTTTTACTTTCTATTAGGGCACATTTCACATGGAAAGTTCTGTCGCGTAGCTTTCGCAACAGTGGTTGACTTTAACAAAACAAATAAATGAATGTGCTTTTATTAAATCTAGTGGTTCGCTACTGTTTAACTAACAAACTTGCTATGCTTGGTTGTTTCAAAGCCAAGGCCAAAAACTGCGTCGTTGCAAGTGCCTACGATTTCTTACAGAAACGACCTTAATTTGACATATTAGTCACGATTTATTTAGAACGATTTATCAAACCAACCAAATGTCCGCCCGATAAGGCATCCCGTGTGAACCAATCAGTGTTTGAGGCAACATTTTTCTTTAATCAGTCATTCTCCAAAATTATTAACCCGAGGCTGATATTGAAGGAAAAAGTAAATACATCGAAGGCACGAAATAACTAGACCGATTTCGCAACCGAGTTGCGAAACAAACACTTGGGATACTAAAAAAAATACTTATTGAATGAGCTAAAAATTTCTTATCTTATTTCAGTTTTTAAATTCGCATTTTGATGATTCTGTTCCCGCTTTAGGTTTGCATGGAGAATGAAAATTTTCAGACATAATTAACATTCCTGTTATAGTTTAAAATTAAATGCTAAAATTAGATATTAAATAAAACCTAGCCATACGGGAATCATTAAAGAACACATCAATACTTTATAGAAGATCAACGATGTCAGAAGCAGATGCTAACCGTTTTCGAGATTATAGTTAACTACCTCTTATGTAACGTTTTTTAGGCCCAAATGATCGAGAATGAGCTCAAAATCGCTCCATTTTTAACCGTTTTCGATATAATAGTCAACTTCCGGTTTTTGACCTTTACCGTGCTCCAAAAGGTCAAGGTCACCGAGGTACCTCCTATGTAACGTTGTTTAGGCCGAAAGGGTCGAAAATGAGCTCAAAATTGCTCTATCTCTAACCGTTTTCGAGATAATAGTCAACTTCCGGTTTTTGACCCTGACCGTGACACAGAACGTCATGGTCACCGAGGTACCTCTTATGTAACGTTGTTTAGGCCCACATGATCGAAAATGAGCTCAAATTCGCTCTGTCTCTAACCCTTTTCGAGATAATAGTCAACTTCCGGTTTTTGACCTTGACCTTGACCCAGAAGTTCAAGATCACCGAGGAACCTCTTATGTAACGTTTTGTAAGCCCAAAGGGTATAAAATAAGCTCAAAATAGCTCTATCTCTAAACGTTTTTCGAGATAAGTCGGCCTGTCGTTAACGGCTTGTGAAGTCACGTGACCATTGACCTTGACCGTAAAGGTCAAGATTAGTGATCAAAGTTTTCCTCCTACAGAGTACGTTTTATGTATTCAAGCTGGGATTTGAGCCCCTTTATGGCTACTTTTCGTGATAAATAGGCGTTTCAAAAAAAAATTTTGACCTCACTTTGACCTTGATCCCTGAGGTTCCAGGTCAAAAAAATTTGCGGATTTGACGACAACTCATTACCCTCTATGTCTCTGCCACATGCTGTGTATCTACGACAAACTCTGTAGGAGGGGTTTTCTGGAAACCACTTTCAGGTAAAAAATATTTTGACCGCAATTTGACCTTGATCTTCAAGGTCAAGGTAAAAAATTTTGCGGATTTGACAAAAGCTCATCACCCTCTATCACTGTACCAAATTTCATCATCCTATTTCAAATAGCGTAGGAGAAGTTATCTGGAAACCTCCGTGACGGAAAAAAAGGAAAAAAGAAATTTCGAGAAAAACTACAAACTTATACACATTTGCAAACGAAGTTTGCAAGTGGGAACTATGCATCTGTCGAGGTTTTCGAAATAATATATCGTCACAAAATAGTACGAGTGATCAATAAATGAACACAGTTATCACTACCAAAGTTCCGTATCATTGAATATATTCACAAATTATAACGCAGTTATTTGTAAAAAAAAGTTTAATGAAAATACAACATTTGCTCTCCGTGCTCAACTTTTCACTGCTTGCAGCATTGAAAAAAAGCCCAGTTCATCACAGCCACCTACTTGCAAAACAAAAGTACTGCATGGTCACCAAGCCACAGAGTAGCTTTTCATTATGGGAGAGACCACAAACCACATATACAGCCGTATTGATCTGCATTTTACATAATCGCGTGCCCACAATAGGCACCTTGTACTGTGAGATACTGTGAGATGTTATAACACTTGTGTGCATTTCGGGGGGGGGGGCGTTTTACAGGGCATTGGAGAGTTTAAAGTAACTTTTATCCGTCAATTGGTATTCAGTTAAGTGTTCTGTATACTAATAACAAAAATTCCGCTTTAAACCCGACCAGGAGCAAAAAAATCGAAAAATGACGTTATTATGGCATCATACGCTAAAATTAAGGCTTTCACTAGGTCCTTTGTCAAAAAGTAGTCTCATAACATATATGGCGCCAAATCTCTAACTCCAGCGGTTTTGAAGATATTAAGCTCTAAAATATTCATGACGTCATAAGATGCGGAAGAAATTTTTCGCGTGGATCGAGTTTACCACACATCCTATCTGTGTGCCAAGTTTCACTTTCCTAGCTCAAACGGTCTCGGAGGAGAAGCGCGGAAACCAAGTGACGAAGAATAACAAAAAAAACGAAATACGAAAAAAAAATTAAAAAAGGGAAGAAAAGAGAAATGTACGGAATTCGAGGTAATTTAAAATCTCCTTGGGACGTTGTCCCAAGTGTAAATGAGTAGATTTTATTGTATTTTTTGTGATAGGCAACACATTATATTATGATCTGATTATCTGGCATGCAAAGGGTGAATACGGAGGCATATAACTCAACGTTTCATAAAAATGAGGGACTCCAATTTATTGGTTCTGACAACCTGGAATTTTTCTTGAGGTCTGTAACTGAATGAATCAATTTGTATTACCTTCTTTTCCAAGAGCACTCGCTGGTGGTGACATAGCATCTACATATTTCTATATTTCTATGCAGCGCAGTATCTGTCTAACCAGAACCCGCAAGTAATGTTTTTTTCTTTTTATTGGTGCCAGGATATGTTGCGCAGATGTACATGTAAGATGCGGGTCAAAACTTAGCATTTTTCCAAATTGCAAAACAAATACGTCGATTGCATTTGCGTTTTACAAAATTTACCACCACACGACTAAGCATTAATAAACTCACGAGATGACAAATTATATGTTAGGACATGATAACCAATTAAAATAAACGGTCCCAATTTCTTTGAATAATTATCACAAAAAACAATCGCCATTTTAAGCCGATTCCAGCAATAGTACGTGACATCAAGCGATAAAACCACGGGCTAACGACTGGCAGCAGAGACAAAGAACATCGCCAGTTGGCAGTTGATCCACTGTTGTTGCTGCACTGTGGCTGTATCACACTTCTGGGATAGATTATACCCCATGCAATCATTTTTTATTCTTTTTGCGACAAAGCTGACAAGATTTCTATCATTTTTCCCGTTAAAAGGAATAAAATTATGATGTGCTAAGGGAACGCATCTCTTTGTTAAACTTGTACATGTCCTAATGCATGTCCTAATACACACCCTGATTTCGCTGGGGTTTTCAGTAAACTGGAGGAAGTGCATTTCACCCACCCAGAACATCGTCCTCTTGGGCGTATATCGACACGGTGCAGGGTACCCTCTCTATTCCCACTAATTAGCTGAAAGAAGTAAATGAATCGTGGGCCTGCTGGACCAATGAAAAGAAACGGGCCACAAAAAAGGAACTTCAAAGCCTACTTGGGAAATTAAACTGGATTGCACGGGTCGTCCCCGCCATTCTCCCAACTATGCGGCGCCTTAATGACAGCATGGCTCAATTACGTAACCCGCACACCGCATTCGCTTATCCGGTAATACGCGGCGCGATATTACCAAGCTCACGCAAATCTGCAGCTCATTCAATGGCACGTGCCAATTCTTGTTGACTAGGTCGTCGCCCGATCCTGCATGAATTTATACGGATAGCAGTTCCGTTTCCGGAGGCGCAGCCCTCCTGCTGAACAATCGTGCTATTAACTGGGTGTATACTAACTGGAAAGTAGACCTTCCGACAATACACCCACAACACATAAATGTTAAAGAGCTAATGATGGTGTTAGTCTCAATTAAGCGATGGACATCTTTCTGTAGTATAAGAAGATTCGCGTTTACACGGACAACATGGCCACCTTGTTCGCCCTGAATAAAGGATCAATAAATAATAATTTGGCTTCGGATATTCTGAGAGATATCTTCCTGCAATGTGTACAATCCAACATCAAGCTGATAGCCTGTTTCGTTTCAACTCAAAGAAACGTCTTAGCGGATAGCATCTCAAGATTATACAATCTCTCGTTTGCAACATATGCATTCGCGCATTTGAATTTCTACCCTCTGCAATACCACATGTCTGACGAGTCTTTAATTCGTTTATTACAGGAATGGAACGACAAAAGGCCTTTCTGGACGCTGAGATAATATCCCTGAGAAAGGAAGCCTTGTCGGATAACACATAAAAGGATATTCAACACAGTTGAGGACATACTTAGCATTCTGTTTTTATTTCCATTGCCGCCCCGTATCCGCAGAGAATCAAACAGTTTTACGCTATGTGGCCTTCCTGTCGCAATCAGTCCGTTGTTATCTCAGCGCCATCAGATTACTGCATCTGGAGCTCGGCTACGAGAACCCCTTAGAGAACAATTACTTCCTACAAACTCTCCTGAAGGGTATTGACACAAAATTTGGAACCGCCCTCTTCAAAAACTACCGATAACAATAGAGATTCTATCCCGCATCGCGCCGCTTATTGACACCAGGAACAGTTTACACGCTTGCTTCTGGGCAGACTGCTTAATGGGGTTTTTCACCTTTTTTTAGGAAATCAACCCTTCTGACTAAAGCGGTAAATTCACGCGATTGTCATAAAGATTTATGCAGAAGAGACGTTACCTTTTTAAACTCAGAGGCCCTAGTCAACGTAAAGTATGCAAAAACATTGATTGATTTTTCTACAGTATTTTGTGTTCCCATCCCTGCGATTCCCAATTCTGTTTTGTGTCCAGTTACAGCCTTAAGAAAGACTCTGTCGTCCAGCCCTGCCCCACGAGATGCCCCTTTATTCTCGTGCAGGGTTGGGGGCATCTTTCATTCCTCTAACACATGATATGTTTACGCAGTTACTCAAAGGTTTCTTAAACACTCTCTCTCTGAACCCCTCACGGTAGAGTGGCCATAGTCTCCGCCGAGGTGGAGCCAGCTTTGAGCTAAAATGTGGTTTGCCCCCGGAAATTATCAAATCCCAAGGGGGTTGGTCTTCAGACTGTTACCTGAGATACATGGATATACCCCTAGAACTGCGTTTTAAGTGCTCTCAGATGTTGGAGTCAAAAGTGTAAAAAAATGTTCTCCCTACCCCTACTCTCTCTCTCTGGGTGATACATTGGGCCAATTGCAAATTGTAATGCGTGTTGTTGAAAAAATATTGCCATTGTTTCGTCAATTAACAATTTTCAACAAGAAAAAAATATCACGAAATTTAAATATAAAACAACGTGTTTTATTAAGGCTAGAGACGAAGTCCCTATGCGCTGTGTTTTCCTTCACCGCCTTGAATGTTTAAAATAATACAAAAGGAAACCATCTTTTTTCATCCACTATTGAAGCGTAATGCTACATTGATACAAGTTAGGTTTCAGCTAACATTATACATTACAGTAAACTTTTCAAAGATTTTGTGGAAGAAATTACAAAAGATATTAGCTTGAACATTATCAAAACATTTTAGAAGACCTCAATTACTTTGTAGCCATTTCGAACAAATGTTGCATTGATACATTATTTTGGTTCCACATCCAATTAACATAGTACTTAACATAGTACCCAGCAGGTTTACTCATGCCAACGTGAGTCAAGTCAGGATATTCTATCGTGGGACTGTGGGAATGTTCGCAACAACAATGACGACAACAACAATGGCAACAACAATGACAACAACAACAACCAGAACCATGACAATAACAATAACGACAACAATAACAACAAGTGACAACAAAAAAGTCAGCCACGGGGGGTCCGAAAATAAAAAATGATCAGAATTGTCTGAAACGTAAAAATATCCCATGATCTCAAATTCTCGCCCAGGGATGAGGTCCGAAGGTCAAAAAATGAAAGTTGCGCAGAATTTCTTGAAACGTGTAAATATGCAAAAATCACAATTTCTTACCTGGGGAGGGGGGGGGGGGGGATGTCCGAAGGTCCAAAAATGAAAGTTGCTCAGAATTGCTTGAAACGTGTAAATATGCAACAATCACAATTTCCGACCTGGGGATCGAGGTCCGAAGGTATAAAAATGAAAGTTGTTCAGAATTACATGAAGCGTGTAAATATGTAAAAATCCCAATTACCAACCTTTGGGGGCGGGGGGGGGGGGGGGTTGGCCAAGAAATTGGGCCCAAAATGTCATTATACTATAAGTGAAAAATAAATAAAATTCATTGCAAGTAGTTATTTTTTATTTTAATATGACTGTTTTATCGTATATGATTCGAAAGCTTTTCCGATAAAGGGCTATTTTGATGTGAACTCCAAAAGACGGTTGACATATAGTTACATAACTGTTCAAGAATAATTTAAAACTTTATTTATCCTGTATGTGAAGGACATCAATCTGCCAGCATTGTAACATTTAAATTATATTATACTAGTTTCAGTTGAAAAATAGCGTGAGCGATTAGAGAGAATTTTCATCGCGGAGACATTCACCCCCTCCCCCTATTTTGACATGCCCGGAGGTTTTACGGCGTATTTCCCGGAGAGTTCCCCCCTTTAATTTTTTCCATGCTGGTGCGATTCATGCTAATGAAAAGAATGATAATAAAGTTTGCTAAACAGTTGATGTCAGGTTTGATTCCCTGCATTCACCGCTGATCTGAGGTGTAACTGCAACAGCATTTCGTGCAGCAGACGGGGATTGTTATAAGCTGGATAATCCCTAATTCCAACTGGTATTGTAATAGAGTGCTTAGTGTTGAATAAAACTGATTCTTCGTCAACAAGTTACCTGTTTGAAGCGAAGTTGAGTCAAATTTTAAAATAAATCGACGAAGCCACATCTATGATTTTGGGTCTGTGGTATTAACTGTTGAGAAGGTGTCAGCTGAGTATTGTGTAATAAGGCTCCTGTTTGATTATGTGACTTTTACTTAATAACCCTCCCCTCTCAACCCCACTGCTTTCTCAATAAGCAAAGTTCGTTGCTTGTTATCTTGTGAATGCCGTTGCAACACCCCTTAAGTAATCCCGTAATCCCCGAATGCAAACTGAAGTGTGCTCAGGTCATAGGCAAACATTAATGTAAACGACGGCGCGGGTCTGTAAATAAGACGAGGGAACCTAGCCGGGGTTTGCAAAACTGCAAGCGGGAAAGTCTCCGCTCTCAGCAAAAAGAGGCGGGAATCTCTCCGCGGGGGAAACTCTCCGCCCGGGAAACTCACCGTCCACCACTTCAGATGCTTCCCGAGCACGTGCTGCGAGCGAGACGAATTTCCAGTGAGTTGGTTAGAGAACAGATCTCTGGCCCCTCTATGGCATCCATCACGATGCTGCCTCCTGGCTTCGATCTTCCCGCGGATGATTTCTCCTGGAAGCAGGCTGCGAATATGCAAACATCCAACATGTTTTCATTGTCACCCTACTGCAAGATGCCGGTGTTTCGTGCTGAGAAACATCCGTAACGAGAAACATTCCTTTACTATGGGAGTCAATGGGAAAGGGGTTTTGCAAGCAAAAAGGGATTGGGATGTTTGCGAGCACGGCTCTTTTCTCAACAGCTCTTGACATTTTTTTGGGAATGGAGTTGTGTTTGAACATCAGATGAGGGGGTTTCAAGCATTTGTTTGGTTTTAATATCTTTTGTTTAATAAGTCAATAAATAAATTGGTTTGCATTAAAACCTAATAAATATTACAAGATGCATTAATTGATTTGATTAATTCACTTAAAAAGGGGAAGAGGAACAACGTTTAATCCATGTTCTCGATGAATAAAAAAACTATTGTAATTGTTTTGAATCCCAGATCTCAGTAAATTTATGACAGCCTGTGCAGGCTTGCAATAGATTAAAGCCAATGCGATTATTCTTAATCCAAAGCTAAATTATTGGAATATTGAACAGCAAATATAACGAAGATTCTTAATCACTTATCCGTTTAGCCTAGCTAAAAGCCGTTTAAATCCCATCCCATATACAGTTGTTTATTCATTGCTAGACTTACAGATTGTATCTTTCAGGTGGTTGAAAATTTGTGAAGATTTCAGTTACATAGTAATTGTTCAATAAAATATGACGAGAAAAGGATTTTATTTCCCTGTTCAAGTTCCCTTCAAAATAACCCCGATAGCTTCTTAGCAACACTATTGTTTGCTGACTTGGTCGGACATGTATTTGGCTAGAGGATTACTAATAGGATTAAGTCATGATTCCGAGCACGTTGATTTCTCAGAACGGCCCAGTGCGTTCCAAAAAAGGGGGATGTTTCTCGTCACGGGCATGTTTCTTAGCACGGAACACTCATGGTCTCACTGCCTGTATTCATCATCGTACCTCATGCAACGGGCGAGGGGATAATACTTGCATTTGTCGGCCAATTTTACCGCGTACAAGTTCTACTGGTTTGTATCTTCGGTCGAGTCGAAGTTGCCGGAGCGTGAGAGTACTTGGTATATAAGAGAATGACCGATCCCTCATTGTGGCCAGGACTGCTCCTCCAGTGTTGGCCTCGAGGCTCGAAATATACTTCTTTTTTATTATCAGCACGGTTTCTCTACTCCGGATTTCTAGAAATGAACCGCAAGAGTCTTGCACAAATAGCGGTTTTGTGGCTGTTTCCCTTTCAGTCTTTCAGTCAGGGGTCATCCACGGGGGCAGATTTCTCTTTCCGGGACTCCGTGACTGCTACTTTTGAAGGTCAAGTTATTCGACAAGCTATTCATCGCAGCAGGAGCTCGGGCTTGTGGTCTTGCCGCTGTGGGTCAAGCAAGCTTTGAAGCACGCGGACAGGTGCCTGCCGAACTCCCTGTTGTGCCAGGTAAGGCCTGAGGGCCTTCCGAGCTGCACCATTGATAAGAGCTATCAACATCAAAGAGCTATTCTCTTATCAAAACCTCCAGTCTTTTCTTCCTCGCTTATTTTCCTTGCTCTGTATTGGCTATGTCAATCTGATCTTGGTCCATGATATAAAATTTTGATCACTGAAAGAACTTGAAATTGCTTGGCCACTGAACGCAAAGCGTGACATATGGCGGCATGGCGATAGGTGACATGATGTTTTGGGACGACATCATGTGCGTTCACTGTCAAGAATTTAGGATGCCGAAATTTGCCAATTTCGGGAGGAGCTTGGGAGGTTGTTTTAACGAATTAGAAGAAGAGAAAACTGTCGCTCCCTTTCTAACTAAATAGTCAGCTTTGCCATCTCAATGCATTCAATAAATATAGGGAAAAACTTTGCAAACTCCATACGTAACTCCACACACTGTTGTTAAAATTTGTACATGGGGCATAGGGAATAGTAGCTTTAAGGTACGAGTAATGGTTAAACTGTGCTGGTTTTCACTCAGTCTTATCGGCTTGACTTATCATCTTACCCACTATGAACACTATGGAGTGAAATTTATTTGCTTGTGTCTCATAAACAGTTAAAAAACGACAACAAGAAAGAAACGACAAGTCACAACCAGACATGTCAAACAGGTACGTGCTAGAAAACAGATAAGTATCTGCAATTAAGCAAGACCAAGTGCAAACTTCTTTTAATGTACAGGGTGTTTGACAAGCCTTTTCCAATTAATGCCAACCAATTTACACTTGATGGAAGAGATTTTTGCTGTTTTTCACTGAGGCGGTCTTGGTCATGTCACAGATTTTGGTTCCGTAAATGAGTTTTTATTGTCTCGTGTTAGGATTTCGAACACAAAAACTATAAAATGTTTTTCTTTTGGTTAATAAATTGGCTAAACTCCATTTTATTGGTAGAGATATGAAACCAAAACTTTTTATAATTAGACTTTTCTGTATGATAGTCCTTTGGTTTGGGCAAATACATTGTGCTCTAGCCGATTTTAATATTTCAACTGAATAAATTAATTTTTATTGTCTTCATCTTGTTGCGCCGCTAGATTTTAAATTACAACGAAGAACAGCCAATTCAAATTAAGTATTTTACTTTGAAATGCAACAATTCGCTTGTAATGTCATATTGCAAACAATTATACTAAAGATCATATAGGGCTGGATGTTTTCTTTAAATTTTGTATTTGTGTTCAAAATTTATTTTTGTTACCACAAGTATATGACAGACGAATTTCAACCACGCAAAAGCGGATATACGATGTCTTGTCTTTTTCGTCTTGTCTTTTTCTTAATACATCATGACACAACGAGATAATGGTATTACATAATTTGACTATTAACATTTTGATTGTTATCAACAATACGAATAAACTTGGCAAGGTATTAAAGGTCTTTTTTCTATAGGTATCTCAAACAGTAAAGTATTCAAACATTTATAATATTGTTTAATGTATATTTACCCATTTCATACTCTCTGAAGCCGAGACCAGAAAATATTATCCATATAATTGTTTCTCTATAGAAGCTAGTTTTTCCCCATGTTAGGCAAGTTGATTTTAATATCAAAATATGTTATTATTGCTATTATATTCACAAAAATATGACTGCCATAAAGGTATAGTAATTTATTCACAGCATGTAGATTAAAATGCTTTTGTTTTTGTTTTGAATGTAGCTTGGACTGAAATTCACTCTTAACGTTTTAGGGCTTTTGCAACTCTTGGAATAGTCCAATTTTAAGTCCCTCTCAAGCAAAGATAATCGTTTATAATTTGTTACTTATGTTCTAATAGGGAAGAAATGCATTCTTTTCAGAATCAGTACACTTTTGCATCATTTTGACCTACATCTTTCTATTCATAGGTAGCCATACCATCTATAGTCTGTTACGACCCACAGCAGTTGCTCAATTCATGACTGTAACACATTTTATTAGTGATGTGATCCCCCTTAGCATATCGGTGAATCTCTCTGCAATGCTTTTATGTTAGGGCCATGCTCAAATAAAGTTTATCAGGCAAGAAGATTTTTATTACGTTCGACCTGCATAAGTTATTATGTGGAATGTCTTACATTTCGAAATCTCATTCAAAGAAAAGTAGACCAGCCAGAATCATACAAAGTTCCTCTCAGTATTAAAACTTTGGATGGCTGAGCTAAAATTTGTTATCTTTTTGCCAAAATAAGTTATTGGATGGAAATAAACTCAATAAAAGACTTTTTTGACTCTGGGATTGAGACAACGCTGTAACAAAATAGTCTTTCAGTAAATTATGCTTATCGTTTCTAAAAAATGTAATTAGTTTAATAGTATCCATCTAAGAAATGTGTTGCTAAAGAAAAAATCAAAATCTTTGATAAGTACACTTTAGCTCTGTTAATATGTAAATGCTATAAAACTTGTGGATAGCCATATATGGAATGTTCTCGAATTCTAAAGCAAATTAAGCAAAGACAATGGTGCTTAAGCAAAGGTAGTGGCAGTATAATCGAGCACAAAAGGTCTAATGCATATGTACTTGCAGACAAATTGACGAGCTTGATGAATTAAATGAAAGAGTTAATTGCTAGCTTAAATCACGCTTTAATATCATTTTCATTAAAAATATATTATTATTGTTCACCCATGTTTTTACTTTGTTACTTCTTATATACTTGCAATTTATTATTCTATACCTTATAGTATCGGAGCATCACAGAGAGAATAACTGAAAACATCATTTTGGAATAAGGCAATTTAAATGTAAGTATGAATAAATAATAGTCTTAATGCATAAAGAGTAATTATTTTAAAGATCTTTTCTATATTGAAAAATACTTAGGACAACAATTTGTCAAAATTTCCAAATGAGGTCCTACTACATTACCTTGAGTCTTACTATCCATCCTATGAATATGAAATGAAATACTAATTAAATCAAATATTAGATATTAGTTGCGCTACAAATGTCTTTACAAAACAATGAAAAGCATTTTGTTTGGAGTGGAACACCCAAAAGATTTCAAAGTTCGTTTGTTTGCGTTTTGGGTATACTGTTTATTTGACTGTACATGATGCGACGTGACATTGCGGCAGCATAGAATAAAACATGACTGTGTATCATGGCAGATATAAAATTTAAATTTAAATTTGAAATTTATAAGTTGTTCAAAACAAAACTAATATTCAATGTTCATAACTAAAAACAGGGACACAGTTTAGGAAATCACAAAATCAGGTTTCTATCTAATTTAAGCTTGAGTCCAAGGAGGTGCTGTTTCAGTGGGAATTCTGGAAGTTTCTTATTTTCTCACACACCTCATCCGTATCGGCCGAAAAGGGCAATTTTGACATTTATAGCTGTTAACGTTTTCATAAGCGTGTTGTGCTCTTGTAAAATTTTAAAGTTAATCTCGAAAACGGATGTATATACAGCTTTGGAGGAAATATGGTCTGAGACAATTTTTTCAAATTTTTACAGAAATATTTGTTGACCTACTTTTTAGCCCAAGTGGCCAAAGATTATGTGGGCTATTTTCATCAATTGGGCACAAGCCGTCTGTCCCTCAGTAAAAAGCGACAATTAATAAGGTAAAAACTGTTTTCTTGAGTGATCCCACACTCTAAAGAAAGTTGGGCAAAAGCCATATATGTGTTCTTCATTGCTTTTTTTGCAATTTTAACAATTTTTAACCAAAAATTGCTGCTGTGAACCGATCACCCCATTACGATAAAAGCTACCTCTTCCCATGTATTAAGTTTGCTCGAATTTTAGCGTGAAAGCCGTCCGGGTCATTGTAAAACAACACTTTTTGTTTTTGGGAATGTGGCAAATCGGTAAAATTTTAAAGTGTGATAAATTTTCCTTAATTTTATGTTTGCTACAAAATTTAGAGCCTACGGCGCACTTGAGTAGATTTCTATAATGTTTTGCGGTCCGCTAAATTTGGGGCTTTGTTAGACAAATGTTTTCGCAATTTTTGATAGATTTGATAGATATGGTTTGAATTGAGAGTTGGTAGCAGTTTTGTATGGAAATTAGTCTTCAGAAAGAATATCATTGGCTTGAAAAGTCAATGATGAATGATTGATAGATAAACTGTGCAGATAGCTTAAAGCAATCGAAATGGACGAACCCATGTAGATGGAAAACACTACCCATGGTGTGGGTTAAATAAATATAATTGAACATACCCATGGTATAGATTGTAGGTGCTGTCGCCTGCCCATCCCTTAGTAATCTTTGATGAGTTGTTGCTTCTCACACATTTTTCATGGTTTCACTTCAAAATTATGTGGATATATGACCAACTCAGATGGCGCAGGGGAGGGTGGTTTATTTGGATCTTCGCCAGTTTTCGCTTACTTGGCAAATAATAACATTTTTTCAAAAAGTATAGACATCTTAGGCTAAATCAAATTTTTAATTACATTCTTTCTATGGCGCTATGTTAATATATCTTAGACTTCCCAATGCGTTCATATTAAGTAATTCAGAGGTACTGAAGCACTTAGCAAGGATTTTGACATTTTTTACAAGTACTGCAGTACAACAGCAATTTCTTAGCAAAAATATCTATCTCTACAATTAACTTTTGCTATTAAATGTTAATTCATTTTATAATTTCACTGTGAAAATTTTATTTGCATGACACTGCTACAATGAATTGAATAAAACATAAATACATATTTGTTATTTTTTCATTCCAAAGAGCTTTTTCATGAAATTGCTATGGTATCATTGAAGCAATATTATTGCTATTGGACAGTTTGTCTGTCAACATATGGATTACAGACTTCTGTTTTAAAGACCTTGTTTCTATATTTTTAATTTAATAATAAAAAGACAAATTTGTAAAGAAATGAAATAGCGTAAAAAGTAAATCCATAATTAATCCCCAAGCAACTACATGAACTCTAACTTAGTTAATAACTCATTGGAACATGATATAGAGATAAAAATAATGCAAAATGATTGACTTAAAGACATTAAACAAAAATTTCCTTATTCAATCAATTTTTGATATAAAAGTGATAACATTTGTTCATTCCGAAAGATTTGTGATGATGGCAAAACAAAACTTTGGAAATCATAAATCGTGGTTGCTAGAAAATATATCACATCATAAATTTTGCTTTATGGTTTTATGAGAGGAACATGTGTTTCATGCTTATATTAACACAGCTTAAATTATACATCAGACAGATGTTTAAAAACTTTGTCTATATTGATTCAAATACAGTTTAAAATCAACTCCATTAGCAGCGGTTTTTAATGAATTCTAGCGTAAATGTTAAAAAAACTCCATTTACAGAGAGTAGTTCAACTTTGTCACAATAAGGTAATCATTCTCTAACTAGAACAGCAACAGTTCTTTACATGGTAACTCTTTATTTGAAAATTAAATAAGTTGTCAAAATCAAAGCGGAAGATGAAATATAAATTGTCAGGCTATATGTGTTATTTATTGTGCCGTGGTTTTAAAAATAGTTACAAAAATTATTGCCATACTTAACAGATTATAGAAAACCTTTGTACCAAGACAGGAACAACCAAACATGTAAAAGAGCTGATTAGAAATAGTGCTTTGGACGGATCATCAAACAGTGCATAAGCAAACATTATACAACCAGTATGTGCATGAGACCAAACCAAATCATTATTTAAGAGAAACAGTTTATTATTTAAAAAATAATATAAGAGGCATTATATATATATAATCATTGCTTATTGAGAAATCATTATTTAAGAGAAACAGTTTATTATTTAAAAAATAATATAAGAGGCATTATATATATATAATCATTGCTTATTGAGAAACATATTGCTGAATTTTACAATGCTATGCATCTTGTCGACACATTTTGTGTCCACTTATCGCTTTGTATTTAATAAAATCAAATATTATGGTATGCTGAAGTCTAAATCAAAATTATTGCATTGTACTAGCATATACTATCACTATTATAATTCTTGACTTGAATAATTTTTCCATAAGAAAGTTTTATCAATTGTAATATACAATTTGAAACTGTTATATATTTTTCTCAATAAGTCAACATTATGTATTTCAATGTTTTTCGATATAAGCCGTAACAAACAAAATGAAATAAATATATATTATATATATTATAATATAGAAATAAAAATACAAAACAAAATTGTAAATTTATATTAAATGTGTTATGAATTATTCAAGTTTAACTATTGCAGGCTTATTGCCACTCTGATGACTTTGTGTTTTGTCAACATTTTGCGGCTTGCATAGCTATATATATATGCAAGCCGCAAAATTTCTGAGGATAAGCAGCCATAGTCGTGGTCAATATTTACCCGCACACCTAGTTTCATTACAGCCCGTTTGCATTTACCATTTTGCGAATTATATGCACAGGGCCCACAGGAAGCACCCTTCGGTAGAGCAGAAGATAAAAAGACCGTTTACCTTGAACGACCACGAGGGTGCTATTATAACTTTATAAACATATTTTTACTAAATATGCACCTGAAGAGCACCAGTTTGCAAACAAAAGTATAAGTCATAAGATTCTGCTAATATTCTAAAGCACACAGCATATAGCAACCAAAGAATATCGAATTATGTGGTCCGAATTAAATGAGTCATTCACATACTAAAATTTCGGTTTGTCCGGAAATAGGTTTCAGTATATATAATATGCTCTAAAATGCAAACCCTATCTAGATGTAGTTATTTTGAAATTTCTGTGCATTTTATTTGAAAAAAAAACTCACAGTGTGAACAGCCCCACGACACAGTGACCGTTCCAGTATCCACAGCGTATGACCAATTTTATCTCGAATTTACAGTTATCTATATCACGATGGAAAGCAAATTTAACAGATTAACGGATATCCTTAAACAGTGATTGAAATTTAACGTTTTATTCTACTGGCTTCTACGAAATAAGTGGGCCTTTAATCCACGTTTAGACGTATTTTGATTTAAATAGACCACTCGCCCTTTTTGTCATAAAAATTAGTTTCCATCTTTACTGATTTAAACATATTTGGAGGAATAAAGGCATGACTGACCCTGAGTAGCATCACGGCTTCAAATATGGATCCACGCCCTCAAAACACGTCTGATGGCTAAAACCTTACACCATTATTCAATGATTATTCAAGCATTTTTGTGATTAGCTATTGATTTGGTTTTTAGGAATTTATTGTGTATAGAGTTTTCCATATCCACGTTTAATTTCGCTGTCGGTAAAGAAATCGGTCTTGATATATCAAGTATTATAGATGTACCTTATCAACAAGACACTGATCTTTTTTTCGATCCCATATAATTACCATCAGCTTCTAATTGGTATTTACCGAAACCGATAGCTTGCAAATTCATGATGTAAAAGGTTTTACTGTTTCACTTAACCTTTGTATTGCACTGACTCTTTTAATACCGGTTATTAATACTGTAGTGTTGTTTCATGAATATCGCAAAAAAATAACGACTGAAAATGACACTGATTGCTAGGTCAGTGGTGATATCTACTGATATAAAAGTGGATAGGTGTGAGGTGTGTTGCTATTTAATAATCTACTTAATTAATTAGTTATACAATATTTTCGATTTATAGGATTTTTAGTAATTAACTCATTTTATTGTCCTTCATTCGAGAAATACACATGGTTTAAATAGTTCTACTATCATTTTATCTGTAATAAAAGTATGTTGATCTATCCTTTTGTATGTAAAAACACAGCATATTTTAATATCACAATGGACATTCTCTTCTTTAATATGTATACAATGCAAATATGAGTGACAGGGCAATCCATTTGGGTGCTGTTATGTTTAAGCACTGCTGTGTCTCACCAGCTGCTTCCATATATTAGCTTTTTCTGCAGTATGAGATATTATGCCTTGTAAATATAGAACAGTCCTGACACATGTTTTAGAATCGCTGTCACACATGATTCCAATTCGATGATAGAAAACGTGGTTATAAATAGTTTTCGGTCTTCATTTCCGCATTCATGTACGCCTACGCCTGTAACAGTATTGGTCTAGGCTGCTTGAAATTGTCTACAGAAGCTTGTTGCTTGGAAGACACATTTTATTATAGGACTATTAAAGACGTCCCTCATGCATTTTAAAAAAAATCACATATGCAAAATGGTCTTGAAAAGAAGAAATTTGTGGTAAGAAGCGATTTGCTAGAAATGTATTTGCGATTGTTAGGCATATGTAGCACGCTACTGTGCAGTGTTTAGAAAGCCATTGGTGAACGCTTGAAAGTCTTACTTGGCGTTTGTCTTTCAGTGTTATTATAGTGATAGCTGCCGACTATTCTCTGGCCTCTCAGAACGCAGCTATATAACATGAATATCATCTAAGGAGAAGCTTTCAGCGTCCGCTTGTATTTTCAAAAGAACCATTTTCCTGTATGAGGATTTCGATTCACTGAATCACTACTGTTGTAATATAGTAAGATTCTTTTTTATCTATACGGTATTCATTTTCAAATTCCATATATTTCTCTTGGTTTACTCTTTAATGAGCATAAAATTAAATGTATTACTTTATGAAAACGGCCTGCAGTTTCCGCGCAGCTGATGAACTCGAATTGTTGTAGTCTTTTTCATTGAACAGTCTTCCACAGGCAGTGTAAAGTCGAACACTGTCCTAATCAAACGGAAAAATACCTTATCAACAAGACACTGATCTTTTTTTCGATCCCATATAATTACCATCAGCTTCTAATTGGTATTTACCGAAACCGATAGCTTGCAAATTCATGATGTAAAAGGTTTTACTGTTTCACTTAACCTTTGTATTGCACTGACTCTTTTAATACCGGTTATTAATACTGTAGTGTTGTTTCATGAATATCGCAAAAAAATAACGACTGAAAATGACACTGATTGCTAGGTCAGTGGTGATATCTACTGATATAAAAGTGGATAGGTGTGAGGTGTGTTGCTATTTAATAATCTACTTAATTAATTAGTTATACAATATTTTCGATTTATAGGATTTTTAGTAATTAACTCATTTTATTGTCCTTCATTCGAGAAATACACATGGTTTAAATAGTTCTACTATCATTTTATCTGTAATAAAAGTATGTTGATCTATCCTTTTGTATGTAAAAACACAGCATATTTTAATATCACAATGGACATTCTCTTCTTTAATATGTATACAATGCAAATATGAGTGACAGGGCAATCCATTTGGGTGCTGTTATGTTTAAGCACTGCTGTGTCTCACCAGCTGCTTCCATATATTAGCTTTTTCTGCAGTATGAGATATTATGCCTTGTAAATATAGAACAGTCCTGACACATGTTTTAGAATCGCTGTCACACATGATTCCAATTCGATGATAGAAAACGTGGTTATAAATAGTTTTCGGTCTTCATTTCCGCATTCATGTACGCCTACGCCTGTAACAGTATTGGTCTAGGCTGCTTGAAATTGTCTACAGAAGCTTGTTGCTTGGAAGACACATTTTATTATAGGACTATTAAAGACGTCCCTCATGCATTTTAAAAAAAATCACATATGCAAAATGGTCTTGAAAAGAAGAAATTTGTGGTAAGAAGCGATTTGCTAGAAATGTATTTGCGATTGTTAGGCATATGTAGCACGCTACTGTGCAGTGTTTAGAAAGCCATTGGTGAACGCTTGAAAGTCTTACTTGGCGTTTGTCTTTCAGTGTTATTATAGTGATAGCTGCCGACTATTCTCTGGCCTCTCAGAACGCAGCTATATAACATGAATATCATCTAAGGAGAAGCTTTCAGCGTCCGCTTGTATTTTCAAAAGAACCATTTTCCTGTATGAGGATTTCGATTCACTGAATCACTACTGTTGTAATATAGTAAGATTCTTTTTTATCTATACGGTATTCATTTTCAAATTCCATATATTTCTCTTGGTTTACTCTTTAATGAGCATAAAATTAAATGTATTACTTTATGAAAACGGCCTGCAGTTTCCGCGCAGCTGATGAACTCGAATTGTTGTAGTCTTTTTCATTGAACAGTCTTCCACAGGCAGTGTAAAGTCGAACACTGTCCTAATCAAACGGAAAAATACCTTATCAACAAGACACTGATCTTTTTTTCGATCCCATATAATTACCATCAGCTTCTAATTGGTATTTACCGAAACCGATAGCTTGCAAATTCATGATGTAAAAGGTTTTACTGTTTCACTTAACCTTTGTATTGCACTGACTCTTTTAATACCGGTTATTAATACTGTAGTGTTGTTTCATGAATATCGCAAAAAAATAACGACTGAAAATGACACTGATTGCTAGGTCAGTGGTGATATCTACTGATATAAAAGTGGATAGGTGTGAGGTGTGTTGCTATTTAATAATCTACTTAATTAATTAGTTATACAATATTTTCGATTTATAGGATTTTTAGTAATTAACTCATTTTATTGTCCTTCATTCGAGAAATACACATGGTTTAAATAGTTCTACTATCATTTTATCTGTAATAAAAGTATGTTGATCTATCCTTTTGTATGTAAAAACACAGCATATTTTAATATCACAATGGACATTCTCTTCTTTAATATGTATACAATGCAAATATGAGTGACAGGGCAATCCATTTGGGTGCTGTTATGTTTAAGCACTGCTGTGTCTCACCAGCTGCTTCCATATATTAGCTTTTTCTGCAGTATGAGATATTATGCCTTGTAAATATAGAACAGTCCTGACACATGTTTTAGAATCGCTGTCACACATGATTCCAATTCGATGATAGAAAACGTGGTTATAAATAGTTTTCGGTCTTCATTTCCGCATTCATGTACGCCTACGCCTGTAACAGTATTGGTCTAGGCTGCTTGAAATTGTCTACAGAAGCTTGTTGCTTGGAAGACACATTTTATTATAGGACTATTAAAGACGTCCCTCATGCATTTTAAAAAAAATCACATATGCAAAATGGTCTTGAAAAGAAGAAATTTGTGGTAAGAAGCGATTTGCTAGAAATGTATTTGCGATTGTTAGGCATATGTAGCACGCTACTGTGCAGTGTTTAGAAAGCCATTGGTGAACGCTTGAAAGTCTTACTTGGCGTTTGTCTTTCAGTGTTATTATAGTGATAGCTGCCGACTATTCTCTGGCCTCTCAGAACGCAGCTATATAACATGAATATCATCTAAGGAGAAGCTTTCAGCGTCCGCTTGTATTTTCAAAAGAACCATTTTCCTGTATGAGGATTTCGATTCACTGAATCACTACTGTTGTAATATAGTAAGATTCTTTTTTATCTATACGGTATTCATTTTCAAATTCCATATATTTCTCTTGGTTTACTCTTTAATGAGCATAAAATTAAATGTATTACTTTATGAAAACGGCCTGCAGTTTCCGCGCAGCTGATGAACTCGAATTGTTGTAGTCTTTTTCATTGAACAGTCTTCCACAGGCAGTGTAAAGTCGAACACTGTCCTAATCAAACGGAAAAATACCTTATCAACAAGACACTGATCTTTTTTTCGATCCCATATAATTACCATCAGCTTCTAATTGGTATTTACCGAAACCGATAGCTTGCAAATTCATGATGTAAAAGGTTTTACTGTTTCACTTAACCTTTGTATTGCACTGACTCTTTTAATACCGGTTATTAATACTGTAGTGTTGTTTCATGAATATCGCAAAAAAATAACGACTGAAAATGACACTGATTGCTAGGTCAGTGGTGATATCTACTGATATAAAAGTGGATAGGTGTGAGGTGTGTTGCTATTTAATAATCTACTTAATTAATTAGTTATACAATATTTTCGATTTATAGGATTTTTAGTAATTAACTCATTTTATTGTCCTTCATTCGAGAAATACACATGGTTTAAATAGTTCTACTATCATTTTATCTGTAATAAAAGTATGTTGATCTATCCTTTTGTATGTAAAAACACAGCATATTTTAATATCACAATGGACATTCTCTTCTTTAATATGTATACAATGCAAATATGAGTGACAGGGCAATCCATTTGGGTGCTGTTATGTTTAAGCACTGCTGTGTCTCACCAGCTGCTTCCATATATTAGCTTTTTCTGCAGTATGAGATATTATGCCTTGTAAATATAGAACAGTCCTGACACATGTTTTAGAATCGCTGTCACACATGATTCCAATTCGATGATAGAAAACGTGGTTATAAATAGTTTTCGGTCTTCATTTCCGCATTCATGTACGCCTACGCCTGTAACAGTATTGGTCTAGGCTGCTTGAAATTGTCTACAGAAGCTTGTTGCTTGGAAGACACATTTTATTATAGGACTATTAAAGACGTCCCTCATGCATTTTAAAAAAAATCACATATGCAAAATGGTCTTGAAAAGAAGAAATTTGTGGTAAGAAGCGATTTGCTAGAAATGTATTTGCGATTGTTAGGCATATGTAGCACGCTACTGTGCAGTGTTTAGAAAGCCATTGGTGAACGCTTGAAAGTCTTACTTGGCGTTTGTCTTTCAGTGTTATTATAGTGATAGCTGCCGACTATTCTCTGGCCTCTCAGAACGCAGCTATATAACATGAATATCATCTAAGGAGAAGCTTTCAGCGTCCGCTTGTATTTTCAAAAGAACCATTTTCCTGTATGAGGATTTCGATTCACTGAATCACTACTGTTGTAATATAGTAAGATTCTTTTTTATCTATACGGTATTCATTTTCAAATTCCATATATTTCTCTTGGTTTACTCTTTAATGAGCATAAAATTAAATGTATTACTTTATGAAAACGGCCTGCAGTTTCCGCGCAGCTGATGAACTCGAATTGTTGTAGTCTTTTTCATTGAACAGTCTTCCACAGGCAGTGTAAAGTCGAACACTGTCCTAATCAAACGGAAAAATGTAGATATCTATTTATCGAATATCTATGTCTCTAGTCCATGTCATTAATAGTAAATGTATTGGCTTTGATGTTACACAACTGCTGCAATTTGCAATTTATGTTAAATAAAATTTTGGGTGTTATTTCTATTGCCCAAGTCTGTAAAGGTAATACAGAATTATCAAAACACATCTGAATAGCTAAAATATATTGAATGAGAATAACAAGAATTAAAATTTTGTCTCAGTATACAAACCCAAACACAGCCATTTAACAGATTTTTAGACCAAAAATTCCTCTTTCATGAGCCCCGGCCGCAAATCGGAACAGTTGTCACAAAGCCATCCTTAAACGATATACGAAAACTAACGGAACGTTTCTATTATAAATTGCTCATCAAAAATAAAATCCATTTCAAAAATGTCAGAATAATCCTTAATTTTTTTCGCATTTATTCTGCATTAATTGTGGAAAATATTTGTGAAAAGTGACTTCTCACATGTTCCAAATTAACAGCATATGCGACCCAAGCCACCAAGAAAAGTTATTATTCCTACGTCATTGCCTCGCAATTTCTCGGTCATCTGTCCGATACTGCTGCTCTGACGCCTATCCAGCGTCTTAAAAGGTGTTATTTCACTTGCGTAATTACCAAAGCCTGACGTTGATCCGACGTTTTGGTCAAGATGCCCTACGTTCTAAGTCGTTACAAGCTAACCGATTTCATATAAACAGTTAGAAGAAGTACACAGAAACAAAGCGAATTTATGTCTCTTTATCTTAGAAGAAATGTAACCTTGTTACAGAAATACCGTCTTTTTTGGTGTTCGGTTCAAAACTTCAACATTTTACAAAAAGCAGAAGTATTATGTACAATGCGTACATAATGTATTATGCGTACATAAAGTATTATGTACAAAAACGTATATAATGTGAACACATATATCAACCCTTTTAATTTTCCATTTGTTTCTTCATTATAATAATAACCAGGACAATTCCTGATTCTGAGCATCGGCTCGGTGTCATTGGTTATAACAATTTGCAGTTACATCTGTGACATAAACTAACTTATTGAACAGTCTTAATGTATAACACATCTCTGAACAAGCCAATAACCGAAACCGAACTAATGAATAAAACATGCTCTCTCTTAAAGCAAATGAGAGGCAAACTGCAGCGAAAGAGGGAATCGCTCAGCTATAGAAGTCACTATCGCAGCAATAAGAACCCACATTACTGCCAATGACGCTCAAAGAAAGGCAAGCAGAGATAGAAATCTAGGCATTCCATGTTCCATGTTCATAAAGCCAGAGATACAAGAGATTAATCTCATACAAGAGATTACAGTTTATTCATGAGGATTTCTTTCTATGCAGGGTGATTATTACAGTAAAAGCAAAGTCTGAGCATCATAAAACACTGACAAATAGCCCTTAATACTCATAAACTGTGGGAACTTATTAATGTTAATAGCTTTTAAACAATTAGAACACATTTTAAAGTGAAAAAACTTTGCGGATAGTTATTCACAGCGATTTGAAATACATTTAAGCAAAAGATTGAACAGTGGCTTGGTGGTAAATTATGGGTTGTTCATTATCCACAGAAAAGGGAGATGTTTCCGATATGTATGTAAAGAGCCAAACTCAGCCATCTCCTAATGGCGGATATTTTGATGATCATTACTTTACCCAGAAGCAAAAACAAATCATCAGAGACACATGGGATAAGATAAATAACAATCAGGTAGAGAAAGGTGTTCAAATATTTCTGAGGATATTTGAGAAGAAACCCGACGCCAAGGAGTTGTTTCCATTCAGACACCTTGAGGGAGAGAGTCTTGTAACTAACACAACGTTTCGATGCCACGCTAGGCGTTTCATGGATGCCATTGGTAACACGGTCATGCATCTGGATGCTTTGGATGTTTCCTGTGCACCAACCTTAATTTTGCTTGGGCGCAAACATGCATGGATAAAGCATTTCATGACGGGGGGTTACCTGGAAGCTTTCGTTGAATCGGTCGCGTCTGTGTTTGAGATGGAGTTGCCTGATAGTACCCACGATGACGTGTACGATGCTTGGTATACAGTCTTCTCTTTTTTGGTTTCTAAAATTTGTGAAGGATACAACGAGGCTGTTGACAAAAATGAAATAACCACTTCTGAGCAAGTGCACTTGAACGAAACTGAAATTGTGCAAAATGGTGGAAATTTACCGACATCTGGCCTTAGTGTTGGTGATAATAACAATGAGAACAGCGTCTCGTCGAAGTGGAACAACTCAGTGGAAAACTGGAAGTACGTTTCAGGTAATAACGAAGATAATGTGCTTGCTCACGAATTAACTGGGCCTCAGAAAGATGTGCCAACAGACTTCCCCCAAATAGACCAAAGCCCTGCTGAAAACAACGTCATGGAAAAAGCTGCCTCCGATAAGGTTGTACTAAACCATAATGCAATAGATCAGGATAATGTCCGTCGAGGTAGTGACGAGCAAATAAAGGGTCAAGACAACCGATATTCAACTGAAACGCCACCATTCACGGCAGAAAATATTGACACTGAAATTAAGAGCTGCAAAAATCTATGATCAGCAACAGCCGGAACAATAGCGTAATCCGATCCATTTTTTCAAAGTTCCGTGTGCACAATGTCAACAATGAGACTGGCTAATGGAAATTCTAGTTAATTAATATAGTCCACATATCTATTGATATTTTACCATTTAATAGTTTTCACTATTTTTGCTCTACATTGAAAAAACATCATGACATAAGAGAGGTGTCCTGCTAACTGGAATTATTCATATGTTGACATTTCCCTGAACAGTGTGTAAATCAATGACGCCTCACACAAAGGTAGTTGTCTCGCTTAAATATTGTGCAAGAGAGGTTTAAGTTGTGTAAACAGTCAAATAGTACCAGCTAGTTCTGTGGTAGCAGTAGAATGCGTCACAACCACTATCGATATTCTGTCACACGTACTTACTAGGCAACTCATATAAATTTTTGCTGAGTAATATAACGGTTAATTAAAAGGAAAAGCGTCTATAGCGCTTAAGTATTTCCTTGCTTTGAGAGGAACGATAGAATGCCTGAGATCTCTTGGTTCATATACATTCTTTTCTTTCAGTACTGATTTATAATTAAAATTACAAGAAGTTTTCTGGAAACATATCATTCTTACTGTTATATAACAAACGTAATAGTAATAATTTGGTATGTTGGTATGTAGGTAATCCGTTAAAGTTCATATAATTATTATTACAATGATCACAACAACAGTACTCTCTCAAGTGTAGTCTATGCGTGGCTGAACTTTCATATTTGCACAAAATGTCTTTGCACAGGATGCACTAGTGTAAATTATTGTGGAAAGAAATTTTGAGATGATTATGCGCATAAAAGTTTGTACAGAAATCTTTGTGAATAAATACTGTTTTAGTATTTGAATATGGTTTTCACTGTATAAACTGTACTGCAAGTTTTCCCTAAAGTTAAAAATTATCCAAATTACATTATGTGGGGAGTTTTCTGTCTATTGTTTATCATTTACACGTACATTCATCATTTGTGATAACTATTAAAAACGACAGATTAATTTGTCTCTTTTCACAAACAATTATCTAATTGAAAATAAGAAATTTTTAATAAAAGCATAATAGTTATAAATCTAAGTACATTTTTTCCATGTTGCAAAATATCTTCTTGTTTTCTATCAAAGCAAATCGAAGGTAAAAGCTAAGGCGACACCACGGGTACAGGTAACACATATCTCATCGCGAACTGAAAACCAAAATATCGAAAATGGTAATCACATTTTGTAAAATATCACTACATAGACCTGTCTTAGCTTCATGACGTCCTATCGCGAATTCTTTTTCTAGGTAGCTATGCCAAACTCACTTTTTTAAAATAACTATGGTGTACGTTAAAATGCTGATCCTATTTCAGAAGGAATACTTTAGCTTAGCCCTAGTTTTTTCAATAGGGTGTAACAAAAAAGGACTTAATGTACTTCAAATTTGATTTAACTATATCTCAAACTTACCTTTTCATATTAACCATGTCTTTCTGATGGCGTCAGGCTCCATCTTCCGAAGTCCCTCATTCTAATTCTTAGCTGCAGCTAATCAATTAAAAATAGACTTTTCTAATTTAACAATACATTTTAAGGAGCATCATTTATTATTTATGACATAAATGCATACATTAGTTTCTAAGAATTTCAAACAAAAGTACTAAAATTACAACTGAGAAAATACTTTCTTAATTTACCAAGAATATATACTAGATATCTTTAAGCGATTTCGATATCTCGTTGTGAGCGCATATCTAAAAAATAAGACAAGACGAGTGAGACATAGCAAGGCCTGATTATAACATAAATGTTTCCCATTGTGTCGACTACAGCTAAACAACAGACTAAAGGTCTGATATAAAACCAATATGCAATCGATATGATCCAACAAAAAATATATTTCCGACATTTCTTTGTAGAAATATAATTTCTTCTTGAACTGTTCCAGAATAAAAGCATAGTATATTCATAAAAATTAAAGAAAAAAGTCTTGATTTTAGTTATAATATGTTTGTCATATTTGAGGGTTTGCAGCAAAGGACTATATGCCTTCTGAAAAGCTGCTAAGTTGCCTTGCCAGTTAATTTAACAATAACAGAGTTATGCCCTACTTCATACGTGAATTCAAATCCGGAGAACAAATAAATGCTTGAAATGATTCTATAGGATTATTACTTTTATTATTATTATTATTATTATAAAGCATGCTTATAACGCGCTTATTCAGTCAAACAACACCTAAGCGCGGTACAAAAGTAGATATATAAAGTTACAAAACTTCTGAATTATACAATGTTTTAAAAATATTCGATCTAATATAATATTAAAAATTAATAAGGAAGCACCATCACATGTAACGTAATGACTAGGATATACTTAATACTAGCACGCAATAAAACAATAACATTTAAAATTGACATAAACAGGTCAACATACCGTGTGGGTGGCAGATTAGAACGAGGATAAAAAACTAAACTTTAATCCCCTTTTAACTGCCGTTAAGAAGTAAAATGAAACTAGGCCGATTTTCGTTACTTTGTAGTGGTAAATTTTTTCTTATCCTTTATGTCGTAGCACGATATAATATTGCTTTTTTTTGTTTTTTGCTTTTTCCAAGAAAAGGGCTGCTTTGGAGGAGAATAGCGTTCCGGCTAAAAGTGTGCTGTAGTGCGAATTGTCATTCAGAGAAAGTTCACTGAATAAACCACATGTACACAGTATACTCTTTCTCCCCATTGTTGTAGTGATATACGATGGCATTATGAGTCAAAGTACATTGAGATGAAAGGTTGGGAAACATCTTCCATCCATCTCAACTCAGCCATAAGCAATTCATTTCGTCCATATATTCCAATAACTAAATAAGCGACATGAGGAAACAAATGAAGAATACTGCCGAAGCAAAAAACTTACTTCCTATTTTATTTTTTATGAACCAAAAAAGACACGTTGAAGGCTCTTGCGTCCCCACCCCATCATCCTTTGCTCTCCCCAAGGACTTCTTTACCCTTGTAAAAAGGGGAAACAAATATTGGTCAGAAATGAAAAACGAGATTTCTATTTTTAATTTTTTAAATTAAAAAAAATCACAAAATGAGACTCGGCTTTGAAGTGTCATGAAAATCATGCTGGATAAAGTTTGAAGTACATGATTTTAATTATTTTAAGATACTAGTCACAACTTTAGCACGTCGTTTAGTACGAGATGTGCGGGAACGAAAATAAGTCAGTGATAGCCATTTTTTAATTTTAAATTTGACTGCAAATTAGCAGGCTAATACAAAATTAAAATATCCATTTATATTACCATTTCGTTTTGCATAGCTTTGGTGGTTGCGAAAAATACGAATTCACCATTTTCACTTGTGCACCTTATAAAACAATAAGATGATGTTGAGCTGTGTCGTAGATAGTATCCTCCCTCCCGTCACAAAAAGAAGAATCTGTCACTACAGGCGCTGTAAAACACGCAGCTGTTCTTTACGTGCTCCTTTATAAAGGATTGATTAAGATAAATTACAGGGCATGTTATTTAAGGGTAAGAAAGAAACATGTTCCGACTGTTTTTATTTTTAAGACGTCTTACTCAGCTAAATACTGAACGGTAGAGAATTGTGTTTACTGCCAGTAAGTATGTTGGTTTTCCATACAGTTTTTGTATTACGGATTGCAGGTTCCAAAAAGTAATTTTTTTGTTTGCCTTCTCTTGGGTTTTCTTTCTTAGTTCGGTTTCCTCCTCTCACCTCATTGAAAATGGCATCAGGTAGAAATATCAAACTTATCTCTAGAAATGCAAAAATTACCTGTGAAGTTAAGTTATTGTCTGCGTTTTACTATGTAAAGAAACTAAAGATAATATCTCGAAAACGGTTTTTATATATTTTTTCTTTTCTGGCAGTATTAATGTGGGCTTATCGAGTACATAAAGTTTTGAGGAATATGAAATGAGAGCTAACTATCAATAAGAGATTACTTTGCCCCAGTACTGCGTCCACTATGTCGCAAAGGACACCACAAAGTGCCTTTATCACACAAAAACTAGTGTACTGCACTTTACACAAGACTTTTCTATATAACAACCCAATACCATTTCCAGTAAGACTGTTAATAAACGGCAGCTTTTATGTCAATGCAACTTGATATGTAAATAGTTTGTATTTTCTGCAATATTCAGTAGCCAAGGCGCTTAACAAAAAAAAAGTCATATTAAGTTGCAATGAAATAAATAAGTAGGTGTAAATTTACCAATATCTGAATTTTTTCTTTCTTTCTGTCTTGTTTTTGTTGTTTTTATTCTTAAGATAAATGAAAGAGGTTATTGCTTGTTCTCCAAATTCGAAACTGCAGAGTTCTTTTCTAATATTTGTTTTTGATTACTTTTAATTGAGTAACTAAAATAACTTGCTAGAAAATCAAACCTGGCATTTAAAGAGTTGACTTGTATCTTGTTTAGTATCAGCTTACTCGATTTGCGTTATGACGTCACATGAATGCCTTGTCACATTATGATTTGTTTTGTTGCTATAGACAGTTGCATGACCTGGATTTTAATGCCATTGGCAGCATGACATTACCTTTTAACAACGCTCTCTACGGAATCATGTATTCTTAAGCTTAGAATAGCTTGTGCTCTCTGTAGTGGCATCGATCAAGTCTTAATAGTCTTAGGTGCACTTGCATTAAGCCAATATTCATTAAGTATACAGCTATGTATTTCATTTTGCCATATTGCTATTGTGTTTGTGTTCTGCCTGGCGGACGGAAAGCCTGGTAGTTCAGAATTATTATGGCATTTGATCGTTTTCGGATGACTTGTCTTTACGCGAAATAATCTAGCAAGTAAAACCATCCTCCATTCCTCGTTTTAAACAATGAACGTGTTCATTTGTCTTAAAAAATAATATGTTTAAGTATCTGTAAATGTTCTCTTTGTGTTCGGTGCAAAAAAAAACAACTTTTTAAAATAACATCTTGTAAATGACGTTGCAAAAAAGTTGTTATACATTTGGATTAATTTTTAACCTGGGTTGGGTAAGACAACCTATCACGGAATTCAAAATTAACGCCCACTGAGGCTTTCGACTCTTCCTTCTAAAACTTTTTAAAAAACTGGGTTAATTGGACAAACAACGTAATTTTTAAATAGCTCAAAAGAGTTCGTTCAAATGTGCTCAGAGTGGTCTAAACATCAGTAATCTGGGTCAATTTTCTTAAATTTTAAGCCAGAAATTTGCTTCTTCCTAAGACAATTGAGATTAATATACACTTTCCTTTGTTTACTCCAAAAGTGGAATATGGAACTAATACACGATAAATATAAAAAATATTTTTTATGCTCATCACTCTCACATTTAGCGTACGCCTCAATTTGATAATCCACTAGGAAGAGCTTCATCTCATAGCAATTAGCAGATAAATTATTCTTTTTCTGAATAGATTGGGCAAGAGAACATAAAGCACTATAATAATAATTGTCGATGTAACTCTCTTGCTCTATTTAAGCCTGCTTAAAAATAACTTTACTGAACTTTTCCTTCTTGAAAAGTATGGTAATTCTAGTTTATATGGTATGCTATGCAAATTTCCTGTTGGAAGAAATTTAATTGAGTAATTTTTGTATTTAAGAAAAGCTTGAACCTATTCTTTCTATATTTATAATTGGAATTTGATTTTATGTAAAGAACATAACCGTTACAAATGTTTATTTTGTTTTGTATTTTATAATGTTTTTTTTTTCAAACCAATGTCGAATAACAGGTATTCGCTTTTTCATGTATACATAAATATGTATATATTTACATACATAATATATAATATGCAAACATTAGAAATGTGTAATAAATGTTGAGGAATATTCAGAAAATAAGCATCAATATTTGCCTCAACATTCGTAATAGGTCTTTGGCTAGTTGTAAATTTAACTACTGGGTAGGTGCCACACTCTGGAACAGGACATGCAGGCTGCTCAAGACTGCTAACTACCTAAATGCAAGCTTTTATGCTTTATAAAGGAGTTTTCTTCCATTTCTTTTTACCTCAATAAAACCAATTTCTCTATGACAACGTGCTTTAAAAACTGCTTGAAACCTTTATTAAATCTTGGCAGTTTGAATTTCGGTGAAAGAAAACAACTAAAAATATTGAAAATAATACAATGTCTTTTTCAGTTCATTTTGTGCTGGACCAAGTCACAAAATGAAAAGGAACACACGATTTATGCTACAAGTTTGAGTGTTACTGATTTTTTGCTACAGAGCGCCGCACTCTGCAAGCCTTCATGCGGGGTGGCTTTTAACTGATTTGTAAAAGCTGCTGCATTTCTATGATCATTGTTTGCTTTCGACGATGCAATGTAAACTGGGTATTTTACAGGAGAAATGATAAAAAGCAGAATACAGTGCAAGTGCTGGGCTTGGATTTTCAAGCAACATAGTTCGGATATATACTCAACAAAAAAAGAAACGCAACTTTTTCAAATGGCTGTTATATTGTCAATACTGGACAGATAACAACAAAATTTTAGGTATAGACTCAGAATCAATAGATAATTTCATTTCTCTAAAAATTCAAAGCTACATTCTTATCGTTACGCTGTAATGCTTACGTAAACTGAAGGTATCCGAAAAGCAGTTCACAAGCCTAATATCTCGTGTGTCCTAATAGGGTTGAATAGGGTGTGACAAGCGGATCTGTCGGTCCTGGTCTTGGGTCGTTGACCGTGGCCTGCCCGTTCTAGGACGATCGGATGTGGACCCTGTTGTATCTAATCTTATTCTCAGGCGAGTAACCGTCGATTTGTGGACGCCAAACGCCCGCGCCACTTCAGTTGCCGTTTTTCCACTTTCCAGCATGCCGATCGCACGCTCTCGCTGAATTGCGGTTAACCGTGCCATCGGTTAGGATCGTTCCAGAAACTTCAAATTTTGTGCAACGTGCACTCTTTTCTTAAGGGTTGAGATTATGAAAAAATAATTCAATAGCGGTTATTTCATAATGTGCTAGACTACCAGTTTAGGTCACGTGACTGCTCGCTCTAGTTGTAAGATAGAGCGGGGAATGATTTTGATACATTGTTTGGACAATCATTTTCCAAGTAATAGAATGTGCAAGAAAAATAAAATATACTAATAGAAAAAAAATTAACTTCTATAGGTGTTGCGTTTCTTTTTTTGTTGAGTATATGTATTTATAAAGACCCTAACTTTTGATCTTAATTCAACGTTCCCCTTCGCACTTATCTTTCGATGGTGGTTGGCAAAAAAAGAGAGAAATTTAAGCTTCAAACAGCTCATGAAAGATGAAGCAAAAAAAAAGTAATTCACTTAGCCTCAACGCAGACAGGAAGCACGTCTCACGCGACTCGATTGGGAATCGATAGTCTCAGCTAGAGTGCAAACAATGGAAAGACTGAGAATCTCCAAGATTGTTTTAAACTCCACGAAGCAAAACTTGAAGTGCTAATTAAATACATTAAATTAATTATCGTGCCCATTTTACTTTTTTTAAAGTTAAAGGCAATTTGGTGACTTTTTCTCTTTTTTGCATGCAGTTCGGAGTAACTTACTCTGTTTGTCCGCAATGCCCTTAGTCCTTTGCATAGCCCCCACTGACTTACAGACGATACCTCTTCAGCTTACTTCGATTCGTATTCAACAATCTTTCCTGCCAGATTGTCCATTGTCTTCCCTTAGGTTTTGGTAATTGGTAATCTGTATTCAAAGTATATAGGTTATGCTTTCTGAACATGAAGCAGCTTCAAAACAGAGCTTTTGTATTGTATATTTGTCAAGTAAAGTAGCTAGTAAACCTGATAAATCGTCGTTCCTATAAATCGTTCAGCTTAGATAGTTAGCAGTAGAAGTAGATCTAATTTTTGTTTAAAAATATGATTAGAAAACGTATACCTGATTCACGTGATACATATATATATATATATCTTTTATTTCGGCATTAGCGAGAGCCCTTTGGTTCTTCAGGCACCGACCAGACTTCACTACGCGTTTCGACGATTAGGGTGCTACGCGCTCTGTCTGGCTCGTCAGCTAGGGTGATCATTCCTAACTACCTCCGGGGTGGCACGCTATATTTCACCATCTATCCACGCTCACTAGCAAAATCCCGTGGTATTCGTTTGATTTCGTACTATGTGTGACATATTTGTTGAAATCTTACAATTTTAATGTTGATGTACAGAATTAACATTAGGACATCATTTGCACTCCAATATTTTTCGCAAAATTTTATATTTTTGATATATTTAAAGTTTTATTACTTTGTGTTGTGTATATTACATATTGTATTTTATAGTCAGTAGCGAGACCGCCATAAAATATCGAATTTATATCTTATATAATATATCTAAATAATTTTTATTATTTATTTTACACATTATATTACATCGGTTACATTGACCTTCAATCAATACCACTCAAAATTTATAAAACATACATTAGAAAATAAAAAATACAAAATATATATATGGTCCCGCGAATGCCATATGCATAATATATGGGTGCCTGGTCCCGATAATGCCTTAAAAGGCCTTATATATATATACATATATATATATAAATATATATATATAAATATATATATATAAATATATATATATATATATATATATATATATATATATATATATATATATATATATATATATATATTTTTTTTTTATATATATATATATATTTATATATATATATATATATGTATATATATATATATATATATATATATATATATATATATATATATATATATATATATCTTGTTGTCATCCCAAGAAAAGGAAAATAATTTTTATATTTTATATTTTATATTCAGTGAAATCTCGTCAAGCCGACATCGCCGGGACTGAGGAAAAAATGTCGGTTAAACGATATATCGGTTAAAAGGTACTGGGGGTCAATGGGGTAAATCCTTCGGGACCGTGAAAACATGTCGGTTAAAACGATATGTCGGTTAAAGCGATGTCGGTTTAAATGGATAAACTGTATTTAAGTTTAAATGGATAAACTGTATATAAGTTTTTTTATCATTTATGAAAATGACACAGAGAGATAGGAACAAATACAAAACCAAATAGTCGTGAAAACTATTCATTTAGTGTCACTTTTAGCTGTATCCAAGCTGGAATAAGGAACAGATAGTTAGCACACTCTTTACTCTGTATTTCATTTTAAGATAAACAGGAACAGATAAACAAGAACTGGTTTATTATGTTCTGGACTAACTAGCAAAATATGAGGAATTATCCGTTCCTTACGGTAGGAAAACATAAAGGAATTTTTTTAACGCAGCATAGTTGAAAGGAATTCGAACGCTTTTAATGCGTCTACAGCTAAATTAAGAAAATAAAAATGTAAATTTTGGTCTTTGTTGCCCTTCAAATTCTGAAATTTAGATTTATGTTGGATGCAGCCAAAGAAATAGCATTTCTAATGGTATCGTTGCATCTTACTGTTGTGACCACCACCGGCTCTGCATATAGTCGTTATCTAGGCTTGGCGGGTTTACAGCGGCAGCGTTTCTTTCTGACTCAAATAATGTCTTCTTACATTCTTCAAAAAATTTAGACGTTTTTTCTGTATTATAAGTTTCTGCAGAATGTATAAATTGTATTTGACTAGAAGTTAAGGGCGAAAAAATATTTAAAAAATTGTAATGTTTTAAATTATCGCTCGGCAGTCTGTTCGGGATCACAAATAAAACAAATCACACTTTGGGCGTTCCGAATAAAATGAGCAAATATTCTGCGTCATGAATACAAACTAAACTGGTGACAAGTGAAAGTGGCGGAGAAATTTCTCCAAAATTTTAAATGTCTGTGCAGCAAAGAGCAATTGTTTTAACACATAGTATTTTTTTTTTAAAACTTATTAAAAGTTTTAATATAAAATAGTTTTCAGTATTAGCTGTTTTTGTGATATTTCTCACATCAGTTTTTTCATTTTAAGCCCAGTTTCCTTCCAGTTGAAATGCAAAATTCTTGCGCATTTTATTCGAAACACCCAAAGTGTGATTGGGGGTATGAACGGATTCGTGGGGCCTGTTGACCTTGCCCAGTGACATCTTGTGTTGTCCAGGCAGAATGCCAAAGACAAAATTTTATGAAATTAGATAACACTTGATGTCATTAGGCTAAACGAACAACCCCTCACTTTGAATTTTACGGGAAAGTTTTGGCGTTTCAACCGTGTAAGGTAAGCACAGTAAGAACTGACAGACAAGAAAACGTGCGAAAATTATAGTTCCATTTTACTGGAGTCGCATTCGTAAGTGGAGTATAAAAGTGTAGATTGTGTAAAATAATCTGAAAGAAATTTGATGTTTTCATTTCTTTATATAATTTAGTGCTGCAACTTGATACTTTATTTCGAGCAATGTCCGAAATGATACCTTATTGATACTTTATGTATTTTATCTATATTTTATTTGGGTGTTGATACTTTTTGATGTATTTTTAAAATTTTATTTTGCCTATTTTTTATTTAATTCTGATAATGCCCCGTGACAATTTTATACATGTATTTCTCATATGTATTTTGTTTATATTTTTTAGCCTCAGCTTCTAAAGAAGCAGGTTCTATAGCATCAGTTGAAAGTATATGCATATGTGCACTCTTAAATTGAAAAATTGTATCTCCTAGGTTTTTAGCTTGAGTGTCTTGCAGTTTTGGTTGATAGTAGCGGACATAAATACCTACCTGGCTATTGCTTTTTTGGCGAGTCGCCAAAAATTGGCGGAAATATTGGCCAAAACCTAAATTTTCTTTAAAACGTATTATATCTCCTAGGGTTTTGGTGCAAACGTTCTAAAATTTTGGTGGAAGGAAGGGTGCATAGGTGTCCATGATCTGGCTATTACTTATTTTGGGGACTCACGAAAAATTGGCGAAAATATTGGCGAAAAATCAATTTTCTACTAAAATCTTAACCACTTCTAGGAAAGTTATCTTACGGTCTTGAAATTTTAAATGAGAGTAGCAAGCATTACTACCTGTCTGGCTATTACTTTTTTTGGTGATTGACCAAAAATTGGCCAAAAACTAAAAATTTTCCAGTAAAATCTTGACGAACTCCATAAAACTAGTCTGCCTATCTTTAAATTTTAAGGAAAGGTAGCAGGCTTCATACCTTCCTGTTACAGTTTTTGCAGATTTGTCAAAAATTGACGAAAATAAAAAAAAAAATCAGTAAAATTACAAGCAGGCAGTATCACCTTAATGGCTATTACTGTTTTTTGGTGATTGGCCGAAAAATCGGCGAAGATAATATCATTGCATTGTAATTTTAAGTAACAGTCGCGTACACTACTACCTATGGAATGCCGTTTTAACATTTAATGCTTATTTTTGTTATCAAAATATTATTAAAGACATCAAGAAATCAATGTGGATCTCAATAATTTATATTTTGCTATCAATAATTGAATTTTAGATGGCAAAAATTCATTTTTCAGATCAAAAAAAAAAAAAAGAAAGAAAGAAAAAGAAAATAAATTTACAAACTTAAAAAATCTTAAGGGAGACACACGTTTACATAAAATTTAACTAATCGTCAATTAAATTTTAGGGATGAAAACCTGAATTATTGAGATCAATAATAATAACACAATTTTGATCTCAAGCATTGCTTCATATTGTACAGTAAAAAAGATGTCTGTATGCAAGGACCAGTCATTATTAATTTACAGATGTGTGCTTCTGAATTTTCTATTTAAAAAAATAGACTGATATTTTGATATCAGAAGTCAATTTTTGAGATCAAAAAATCATTTTCGGATTTCAAAACACAAATTAAAAAAAATTCATTCTGAAATAATGATATCTGAAACATGTTCTTGATATCAATAAAGGGAAAATGAATTACTGCGTTCAAAATTGATATTTTGCTCTCACATATTTCGTTTTTGCTAGCAAAAATTGAATTTTAGATATTATTAAATCGTTTTTGATATCAATAAATATTTCTTGATATCTCTAAATATTTATTGATATCAACAGTTATTTTTTCAGATCAAGAATACATTTAGGGATATCAAAAATACAATTACAGATAGCAAAAATTAATTCTTGACCTCAAAATATGGATTTTTTGAGATCACAAATTAATCCTTGATATCAGAAAATCAATTTTTGAGATAAAAAATTAATTCTTGGTATCAATAATTTCCTAATAAATGTGAAAATGATTCCATAACCACCTAATTGGCTATTGCTGTCTTCCAATTTTAGATAAAGATAGCCATCATTTATACTTAACTGGCTATTACTGTTTTTAAATAATTCGGAAAAATTGGTGGGAAATCTTAGCGAAAACCCAATTTCTTATTAAAATCATAAGTAAAGCCAGTTCTATAATTTACCTTCTTAAAATTTGAAGTAGGGAAGAGGATATTTGAACCTGCTTTGCTGTTGTTACTCTCTTTTCTTTGTGATTCGCCACAGATTTCCGAAATATTATCGAAAAAGCATTTTTGTCTGAAAAATGTTAACTGGCGCCAGGAAAACATCCTTATTGCCTTGTAATTTTATGTAGTAGTGGCACATATTACTGCCTACCTGGCTATTACTTGTTTTGGTAATTCGCCCAATTAAGGCGTATATCCTCCTATGGTTTCAATGAAAACACGCACATAAGTGTCCACTTGACTATTATTATATTATTATTATTATTATTATTATTATTATTGTTATTGGGTGTTCGCCAAAATTTGTCAAAATATTGCTGATAAAACTTTTTCAACAAATGTTTTCAAAAATTTCAACCAACTCCAGAAAAATAGCCTTATTGTCTTGCAACTTTACGTACAGGTAGCAGAATTTATTGGGTACCTGTCCTGCCGAAATATTAAAAAAAAAAAAAAAACGAAAAAATTCAGTAAAATCTTAACTCACACCAGATAAATGGCGTTACTACCTTGGAATTTTGATAAAAGATAGTGGTCATTGGTACTTACCTGGTTATAGCGGTTTGCTTAATTCGGAAAAAAATGGCGGAAATATTGCCCAACAACTAATTCTTACTAACATCGTTACCAATGCTAGAAATATAATGTTACCTTCATAACATTTTGAATTATGGAAGCGGAAATTAGTACCTGTCTGGCTATAATTTTTTTTATTGCATCGCCAAAAACATTATTGAAAACGCAACTGGCTGTTGGCTTTTTCTTTTGAAATTCTGATTTAGGGCGGCAGGCTTTGGTACCCACCTGGCTATTACTTTTTTTCGTGATTCGAATAAAATTGGTGGAAATATTAGCCAAAAACAACTTTCATGAAAACGTATCTCTTGCTGTGATTTTAAGGAAACGTCCTAAAACTTTGATGGAAGGTAATGGTATATATGCACCTGTATGTTTCTTTTTTTTGTTTGGGGATTCAAAAAAAAATGGTCGAAACACTTACTGTTTTTGGCAGTTCGCCAAAAATTCGTGGATATGTTGACGATAAACCATTTTTCCATTAAAATCTTGACTGACGCCACCCTTTCTGTCTTGAAATTCCGGTAACAGGTTATACTTACATGTCATAAATCTCGATATCAGCATTCGTGAGCTGGGGTATTGCCCATGGACACTCTTGTTAATTATTGTTTTTTGGAAGTGAATGGGAACTGGTTAAATGTATTATTGCTTTAAAACATATCTAACCATTTTGTCGCCTTATTTTGAAGCATTGAAACAGTTGTACAGCTATGTAACCAAGTTTCTTATTTTTATGGAATGTCATTTTCACATTTATTAGGGAATTATTGATATCAGGGATTAATTTTTGATCTAAAAATCTGTAATTATATTTTTGATATCTCTAAATGTATTCTTGATCTCAAAAATAATTTTTGGTATCAGTAAATATTTAGAGATATCAATTAATATTCATTGACATAAAAATGATTTAATGATATATAAAATTGATTTTTTTTAGATCAACAATTGAGTTTTTGACAGCAAAAATGAAATATTTGAGAGCAAAATGTCTATTTTGAACTCAGTATTTCATTTTCCTTTTATTGATATCAAGAACTTATTTCAGATATCATTATTTCATAATGGGATTTTTTAATTTATATTTTTAAATCTCCAAATGAATTTTTGATCTCAGAAATTGATTTTTGATATCTAGATATCAGTCTGTTTTTATGTAAAAATTCGGAAGCACACATCTGTAAACAAAATGACTGGTCTTTGTATACAGCATATTTCTTGTAATCAAAAAGTGTGGTGTTATTCTTCATCTCAATAATTTAAGTTTTCATTTCCAAAATTTAATCGATGATTCGTTAAATTTTATGTTAATGTGTGTCTCCCTTAAGATTTTCTAATTTTGTAAAATTGATTTGTTTGATCTCAAAAATAAATTTTTGCCATCTAAAATTAAATTATTGATGGCAAATTATAAATTAGTGAGATCTACATTGATTTATTGATATCTTTAAATATCCCCCGCCACCCTAGCCGGGGGCGGGGGATATAGAAACACCTCGTGTCTGTCCGTCCGTCCGCAATCCTCTTTTTCCAGGCTGTATCTTTGTTGCTATTCCTCAATGATTAATAAAACCCTACAGCAAGAAAGTGTATAACGTGTAGTTGTGCAAAGTCAGGTTATTTTTCGATTTCTGTAATTTTGGCGATTTTTTGAAAATTTAGACTTTGTCGTTTTTCAGAACAAGTTTGTTCAGGCTGTATCTTTGTTACTATTCATCGCAGACCAATAAAACCGTACAGGTAGAAAGGATATAAAATGTATTTGTGCAGCGTCAGATTATTTTTTGATTTCTTTAAAAATGTTATTTTTAGCCATTTTTAACAATTAAGACTTTGTTGTTTTTCAGACAAGTTTGTCCAGACTGTATCTTTGTTACTATTCACGTAGACCAATAAAGCCGTACCGTTTGACAGACTTGTTTTACAGACAAGTTTGTCCGGGCTGAATCTGTCTTACTATTCACCGTAGACAAATAAAACGCTACAGGTAGAAAGTATATAACGTGTAGTTGTGTAACGTCAGGTTATTTTTCGATTTCTTCAAAAAAAGTAATTTTGGCGATTTTCCACAATTTGGACTTCGTTGTTTACTATACCTTAAGGGAAGAAAGTATATATAGTGTAGGTGAGCGCGGCGGGGGATGTGCAATCTACGATTGTCTTGTTATATTTTGATATAAAAAATAAGCATTAAATGTTAAAACGTCATTCCATATATTTTGACCTTTTGATGTAGGTGCATGAAGTGAAATTTTTTATCAGCTTTTTGACAGGTTCTGAAGTCATTTTATTATTGTTCATATATTTTCACAAAAAAAGTCCTTTATTTTCAGACTGTTTCAGCATTTTTAACTTTATTTGTACTCTTTTTGTCCATAAAGTAATACTTCATTGATGCTTTACTTCGGATCTTGGGGTACTTTATTTACACCCCTTTGATAATTAACCCAGCCGACTTTGTCGGACTGAGTTAGTCGTATCACTATAGGGGGCTTGAATGTATGTGCGTATGTTAAACTTTTTCTTTAAAATGCTACTCCTCCTACAGTTTTGCTCTAATCGTTTTGATATTACGCAGGAATGTTCCCTGGGTGGGTCCTCCACCTGGCTATTACTTTTTTTTTGACGATTGTGCCTGTTTTGACCCATTTTTAAAATGCTACTTCTACAGTTTTACTCCAATCGTTTAGATGTTACGCAGGGATGTTCCCCAGGAGTTCGCCTACCAGGCTATTTTTTTTTCGGAACTTTGAAGCTTGGAATAAATGGTAGTAAATAACTGAATTGTCGAACCATTCATTTCTCTCAGTCTTTTTCAAATAATTATAAAATTTTATTGGAAACTTTGAAGTTTGGAATAAATGGTAGTAAATAACTGAATTGTCAAACCATTCATTTCTCTCAGTCTTTTTCAAATGGTTATAAAATTTTAATCGAAAGTTATCTAGGTGCTTCTCCACCTGGACTTTGCATTTTTTGCAATGACAAAAAATGTCAAAATGGTGGAGTTTTAAAAATTTTGTAAAATTGTGTAAATGTCGGTAAATACTTGAATCGTCAAAACCCAACCTCTCCAACATCTCTTTTCGGGTAGCTTCCACCCGGGAAAACTCGTTTTTGTGTGTTAAAAGTATGAAAAGAGTGACGTTCAGAAACAAAGTTCTTCATTTATTGGCCTAACAGTATTCGTTTCAGTGTTTTTCTCTCTTTCCTTGTTTGGTAACTCGGCTGGGTCATTTCCTTGAACATGCTTGTTTATTTTTGACATTTTGCAGTGACGGACTGATAATTCATCACCAGAAAGTTTTGTCGTAACGACATTTCCATCGAAAATACAAACTGCCAATGTGATCGCCCCTTACTCAAAATGTTCACAAAACTTCTCTTGTCCCACATGTCTCTGGAAATGTGAGTGTTCACGGCCATTTCACCACCCTCACGGTTTCAAAGCGGACAGGGTGCCGTTTCGTAACCAGCGGCTTTCACTCTTTGGTTGTGAAAAGGTTTGGCAGTTCCACGACTTGGCCTTTCGAACCTCTTGATGTTATGTGATTGCTCTTCAATCGCATTCTGGGAAGAATCGGTTATAAGCCAATTCGTACTTTGGGATCCCACCGATGGAGGTGTCGTTTCGATTGCAAATTTTTTGGGATAAGTTATGAAGAAATGATAAGGGAAAAACATCAAAATTCTAAGTTTCTTTCAACATGCACAGTTTCGAATTTAAAAAGCCTTCATATGATCTTTTAAAAACTATTTTACATATTATTCAGCTCCTTTAACAGGGTTCGTGCGCCTCCTGGAAAACCTGGAAATCTCCTGGAAATTGGAACTGGTCACAAAACCTCCTGGAAAACTCCTGGAATTCCATCAAGACTCCTGGAAAACTCCTGGAAATCGAAATCATAATTAATTTGTATTTTTGTTGTTCATGTGCATATTCAGAGTTTGATATAATTATATAAAAACAGGATGATTTTTCTATTTGTCCTATTTATCAGAGTCTGGTAGATCGTAGACACTTTCATATGAACTTCTGGCAATAAAGATAAATATTGCCATGTCCGTTATGATCGTGATACATTTCAAGTTCGGAATTTTTATCTTGAATGCTCTGGGTTACAGGGTTACTATATGTCTTCCCCCTAACGGAGACATATATAGCAGTTGGTGTGTCCGTCTGTCCACAGTGAGTTCTTATGAAATTGATTTTTCTCAAAACAAACATACGTATTGAGATACATGTCTAGCTGATGCCCGTGTTATTGTTCTTTCGTTCCTTTCAAAATTCTATTTTTGCAAAAAAAATTACCATTGGGGTGGGGGGGGGGGGGGGGGGGGAGTCGTGCATTTTTTCACTTTGGCAGGCTGTATCTCCAAAACAGTCCGTTACATAAGGTTCGGACGCCGCAAGAAGAACACACATATATCGCAAATGTATACTGAAAAGTTTTTCTTCATTTCCGTTGAAAATGTACTTTTATGCGAATTTTTGATTTTTAGCTTTTTTGGCCATATTGTTGCGATATCTCAGAAACAGTTTGTTCGATTAGGCTGAAACATGGCAAGAAGAACCCACCTATAGCACAAATGTTTACTGCGAAGTTTTTCTTCATTTCCGTTGAAAATGTATTTTTGGCCATTTTTTTTTTTTTTTTCAATTTTTAATTTTTAAGTTTTTCGGTCATATTGTTGCGATATCTCAGAAACAGTTTGTTCGATTAGGCTGAAACGTGGCAAGAAGAACCCATATATAGTGCAAATGTTTTCTGCGAAGTTTTTCTTCATTTACTTTTTTTTTAATTTTTTGGGCTCGCCAATGTTGTACTTTTAAGCAAGGAATTTTTTTCCCACGTGACTGATTGAGGGCGGGGGAGACATATCCGTTTTTGTTTTGACAAAAACACTGGCCAGTCTAGTTTTCTTTATTTTGCGCATTGGATTTCCTTATTCGAACACTGAATACTTGGCAGCTAAACAGATACTTCAATACTTGTGTTACATAAAAATATGGCATGACCCCTACCTTTCAAATCTCTTGCTATTTTGTTTATCTATATTTTAGTAATTTATGAATAAGTAGAGGTATGCTCTAGTACATTTCTTAAATGGCGTTTATGTCGAGTCTACGTGGCTAGGTCCTTGTGAGGGGTGTGACTGTAAATGAACCTGCTCCACACGCATTTAGGAAAGAATCACGTGCATGCCCTTATTAGCCCAGCTTACGTTATACGTAAGCTGGGGTATTCCTATCGGTTTGCGGATGGCGTCCGTTGGTTAGCTAGTTGTTTATTTAGTAAACTTTGTTTCAAAATGTATCTCCTCCTACAGTTTTGGTCCGATGCCATTTATTTTTGGTATGAGGCATCCCTAAGGGGTCATGCATATGGCTTGTGCTTTTTTAGCCGATCGGGTGATTTTTGAAGTTTGGAAGAATTTTTTAAGAAACAATTTTAAAATGTATCTCCTCCTACATTTTTGATCCGATATCGTTCATTTTTGGTGTTAGGCACCCTAAGGGGTCGTGCATAGAGCTTGTTCTTTTTAATCAATCGGACAATTTTTGTCAATTTTGGTGAATTTTTTGATCCGATATCATTTATTATGGGTTTGAGGCATGCTTTGGGGTTCATGAATAGGGCTTGTGCTTTTTGAGTCGATCAGGGGATCAGGGGTTTAACCAAACTTGCACACTGGTCCAAAATGCGAAATGCGCATCAGGGCAAGCTAAATCAACATGCACACTGGTCTAAAATAAGAACGCATCAACGCAAATTAAATAAACCTGCGCACTGGTCCAAAATAGGCAGCCCGCATCAGCACAAGTAAAATTAACATGCGCACTGGACCCAAATGCAAACCGCGCATTAACGGAAGCTACATAAACATGCGCACTGGTCTAAAATAAGTACCATACATCAACGCAAGCTAAGTAAACATGCACACTGGCCCGAAATCCGAACCGCTCATAAGCGGAAGTTGAATAAATATGCGCACTAGTCCGAAATAAAAACCGCGCATCAACGCAAGTTAAATAAACATGTTGTATGGTCCGAAATAATAACCTCACATCAATGCAAGCTGAATAACCATGCGCACTGATTCGAAATTCACGCTGGAATCGGTCTTATCGCTTTTCGTAAGGTGAAACTTTGTCTTTGGACACACTTGTTAATTATAGAATTCTATGATTGTTTAAAGGCATTAGAGGAGCCATTTTACTTGTTGGCTGTATATTCTGTGGCAACGATTCAGCATAAATCATTAGCGACACCTAATATTCATGGCACAGAATGAGAATCTTTCTAAAGCCTAATCGATTTTTCGTCGATTTCTCTTTTATTTCTAATCAAATGCACAAACTAAATTCATTAAAAAAATACTGTCTAGAGTAAGTTTTTAAGGTTCTGTCGCCGCAAGGCTCACTGAATAAATTTTTGAGTTAGCAAAAGGTCGCATTCAAGATAAAAATTCCAGAATTTAGGCCGTTCACATATTACTTACACAAGGGGTAAGACTTGGATAAAAAGACCTTGCAGAGTCAGGGTGTCCAGTGGGACTCGATCTACCCAAACGCATGCGCACGCATATTTAGGCCTATTATTTAGCTTCTCCAAACACAGTTTTTATAGCCTCTGCTCAAGCGCGCATAGGGATTGAGAAATCTGTATCATTGCATATTTTGTTTTTCGGATTGGGATGGATAAAAATCCTTAATTTTATTTTCGTATCTTAATGTGTGAACGGATAAAGATTAAATAAAATTGGTGGAGGGGACGGCTGTAGGGGAGTGTGGGAGGCCATTGAAAAACCTTTGTTTTCTTTCTCACTAAAAAATCTGGAAAGGTTATGTAATCTCCTGGAAAACTCCTGGAAATTGGGTCTAAAATCTCCTGGAAACTCCTGGAATTTGCTCAAGAAAATTCCGCACGAACCCTGTTTAATAACCAACTTGTGAATATGTTTCTGGCAAAATTGGTTTTTCTTGATTTTTGCTAGTTTTTTTTCTATCATTTCTTTATATACTTATCCCAACTGAATTCAGTCGAAATGCAAAAACTTTTCGGCAAAAGCTGAGTGCGAATCCGCTTATTAATAAACCAGTTCCTACTTTCGGATCTTCCGATGGAGGTTTTTTCCGATTTCGGACTGCAAATTTTTTGGAGAAAATTATAAAGAAAGGATAAAGAAAAAAAAAGCATCAAAATTCTAATTATCGTTTAAAAATTTTACTATTTTGCATATTGTTAATCCGCTGTAATAGCCTACTTGTGACTATTTTTCTGCCAAACTGGAATTTTGTTGATTTTTACCAGCTTCTTTCTGTCGTTTCTTCATACCTTATCGGAACCGAATTCGATCGAATCGCAAAAACAGCCTAAGGAAAAATCCAGTTATTGTTTGTGCAACTTTATTTGTGCAAAACTGATTGAAGTAACCTATTACAGAGAAATTAGATTTGGGTTAAGAATCCACATCTTAATCGGTATGACTTTCGAGTATCGTAATTTAAAAATTCCCACGAAACCCCATCCATTTTATTTCACACTAGCCTAGGAGTATTTGCGTACTGAAAGCGTAAACTGGCTTATATAGTGTGGTGCGATGTCTAAACAGAGATACGATCAACACAAATTGACTTTTGATTGCCAAAAAAAAAATTGAGGTGGCTCATCAGTGGTACCGGTAGTCTCGTGTGTCTACAGGCGGCATTGACAAACCTTCAGTTGGGGTTGACAAGTTTCTTCGCCGGTAAAATATAACCATGTTTTTTGGTTTGTTTGTTTGTTTGTTTTTTTTTTACCATTTTTTTCTGATACGGAGTAAAAACTGTTTTCCTTAGATTTAGGGGGCAAACTTAAAGGTTCGGAACCAAATGATTTAGGAAATATTTGTTTAAACCGTTGAAAAGATTTCACGGGGAGGTTATAGTCCTCGTGACACAAGCGGAGGCAAGCTCTTTCGTGGTTGCCTTTCATAAACTTGCGCTTTTGGATATCCCTTCTTGAGAGACAAACCAGAGTTTACACTTGAGGTCTGTTCTGAGTCTGTTTTGTGTTATGTTCACGCCTCCGCAGTTTGTTTACAGCAATTTTACCGCATCTGAAGTGTCAAGCCACCAGTGACATAGAAACACCAGCCTGTAACGTAGCTGTGACTTGATTGCAGCAGTTCTATAGAAGTCGTTTCGGGAGGTCGTGAACCGATACAAACATGAGTGTAGTTAACTGTTGGCTCTGCATACGAAAGCTCAAAAACAAAAGACTATTGCTATCGGTCTGTGCGTGTGTCGGTCCGTAAACTTTTTTTGTCCGGGCGATATCTCAAAAGCTATTTATCGGAGCTTCACAAAACCTAGAAGAAAGTATATATAGTGCAGATGTTCAACGGGGGGTTCAATTTGTCACATGTCCGTCCGTCTGTCCGTCCGTCGCACTTTAAACTTTTTTCTTGTCCTGGCGATATCTCAAAAACTATATATCGGAAATTCAGCAAACCTTACAGGAAGAAAGTAGTACAGATGTGCAACGGGGGGTTCAATTTGTCACTTGTCCGTCCGTCCGTCCGTCGCACTTTAAACTTTTTGTTGTCCGGGCGATATCTCAAAAACTATTTAACGGATCTTCATAAAATCTTACAGGAAGAAACAACGTATAGTGTAGATGTGCAACGAAGGGTTCAATTTGTCAAATGTCCGTCCGAGTTTGCGGTGTTTTGAATTAGCATGTTTTGACTCATCCTTCTGTATCAACGGTATTTTTCTGACCAGTTCAAGGTATGGTTTCCTAAAATTATCAAAAATCACTATTTTTCTGTCAGTTATGATCATAATCATATTTTCAGTAAAGTAGGCCAGCTTTGGAGAAAAAGCGAAACATCTGACGAGTGTACCACTTTTTTATTTTGGGAAATATGTCGCAAAGCATTATGTTATGTTTTTTATTTGTGACATTCATTTGCCTGTCACTTACCCGTGAACTTCGCTGTGGTATAATTTTGATATCTTTTCTAACATAAAGTACACAAAATTTACCCATTTGACCTGGATTATTTGGGGAATTGTCGGCCTAACCGGCATTGATTCGTTTTTTTTTTTTTTATTTTGGTCATCGATGAGATTAACGAGAAGCAAGTAACTAATTAGGCTTTTTCGTGCTTTTCTCCTGTGGGTGCTGATGTCACTTACTTTAAAATCGAACCCTTTTCTGGCAATCACGACGCCATTTTGCGGGTGAAAAAAATAAAAGCAATGCTAGAGCGAAACATAAAACTAATAAACTGGTACATCCTAAGTTTTCAGTGAGATAAGGTTTCTTCCCACTTCTTCCTTTTTCTTGAACAATTCGGGAAATTAGAAATATTTCAGAGATGTTTCAATGAGTTTACTTAAGTCTCCCATGGAATGGAAGACTCCTTGCTAAAATCTGGCATGGAATTAATTTTCAGAACAATGGGTGTTATGTTCCATGCGACGAAAGTGTATTTGTACAGACAGCAAATTCAATTGCAGGCTTTATGCCCTCACTAAATGCTCGCGTTCTCGTTTTTTTTTTTTTTTTCAAGCGGAAGAAAATGTCTGGCAGAGAGACAGCCAATGAGAGCAAGTCAAACTTCAGGCGGAGCAAACGCCAAGTAGCTCAAAAGAAGATCGACTACCGAGAATCTACGGAGTCTGCCGATGTTTCAGGTGCGCGGGCTTCTTCAGACACATCCGCACCGATCTCGTGTGCTTATGTGCTGTATCCGACGGATTCAACATAGACTCACTTAATCGTGCCCAAGGTCGATCTTAACTGGTATAATCAGTAGATAAATCTGGAGCTGATGTGAGTTCTCAAAATTAGTAAAAAAACTGAAGAGTAATTCTAATTCCCCAGATTATTTGCCTTTGTTACTGCCGTTTACAGGTATTGGATGGCAACCAATGCATTTCTTTTTCAGACCCACTATTTTTTAGTTGTTGCAAAATGTTCTTTGCATTCACCTTTCATCTTATTCGTTCATTTGCAACAGAAAAAACCTGGGATGCTGAGAAAATGGACGAGAGCGCGAGTCGCGATGGAGCTGCGGGTGGCGCACAGAGGCAACCGGACGCAAAAGAAGCGGCAAATCCTCAAAAAAAGCCCGATACAACAAAGAAAAAGAGGAAAAATAAAGCGCGAAAACGACAAACTCCAACACAGCGGGCCTTGGGTATTATATTCCGTTGTTTGACGTCATCTAGTTTTGAATGCATGAGCGGTAACTGTTTGTTGATTAATCGTGAGCAAAGAATTTTATTATGTAGTCCTGTTTTCTTTTTTACGTTTTTTAGCCCAGGTGGCTTTAGGCTGCATGGGCTGTACCCAAAGTATGGACTCTCTTCTGTCCGCCATCTATAAAGTTTGATTTACTGCTCTTTCCGTTTTCATCCGATCGTAGTAAGAATTTAGAAGAAAAACACCAATTATTTTATTTTCACAGTTGGTCTTTTTATCGAACTGATCACCACCTTTACGAAAAAATTTTCTTCTACCAAATTTAAATGCATTTGCTCAAAATTTTACATAAAGATACTCAGCGTCAAGCGTAAAAAGTACTTTTTTTTTGGCCAATTTGGCGAATAAGCGAAATTCTGAAGTTCGCCAAATTTTCACCAAAGTGTATATTTTCTATTTCCTACCAAATGTTTAGCGGTGGTACCGTTTTTTTTTTTTTTTTTTTTTTTAGACAGACTGTCAGGGGTCGTATTCACAAAAGTGAACTGTACAGTTGACTGATTCTGTCAGTTGCTCCGTTATCAACCAGAACATCTGAAAATAAAGGAATAAATTTAATCTCTTTAACAAATAAAAATTCACTTAAAATTGTTTGCGTGATACAGCTAAGTTAACCGATTTTACGAGTACAGACTACAGTTAACTGCGCAGTTAATTTTGTGAATACTCAGCGTCAAGCGTAAAAAGTACTTTTTTTTTGGCCAATTTGGCGAATAAGCGAAATTCTGCGCAGTTAATTTTGTGAACACCGGGGCAGGCAGTTTACAAAATGTTTGAAAATATCAGGCAGTTTGTAAACTGCCTACAGTTTTCAATCACTTTGTAAACTGCTTGTCGTTTCAAATATTAAGCCCCTAACCGGGGCTTTAGGCCTCAGAGGGGGACTAAAAGTTTTTGTGCTGTCCGTCTGTCTGTCCGCTTCCGACCTTAAGCCCCCTCCGGATAATCCGTTTGGTATACAGAGGAACTATAATAGTGGATAGGTGCGCGATTTTGGTTTGACCTTGCCCCAGTTTGGAAGTCACAATGGCCGCCATCTTGGATTTTCAATTTTGGGGCACTTATTGGCAAACAATATCCAGTACAAACAGATGTTCTGGGCTTTTCGACTAACGGACTGCTTGAACACTTTCTCATCCATCTCCTTTAGACTCGTTCCACCTATTTCGACCCACAGTGTGAAGTTCTAGTCTTAAATAACCAATCTTTTTGGCAGATCGAAACACACTTTGAGTGTTTGACATGACTTTTTGCTTAAACTTGTACATTCTTTACGCTTTTTGTTTTGCCTGGACTTGCGATTTTCGCATTGTGCGTTTCTTTTCAGTCCCAGCTTCTTACAGAAGCAGGGGCTATATCAGTCGTTGAAAGTATGTGCGTATATACGCTTTTAAGTTAAAGAATCGTATCTGCTCCTAGGTTTTTGGCCTGAATGTCTTGGCATTTTGGTTTATGGTAGAGGACATAAGTACCAAAATTTGGCGAAAAGATTGGCGAAAAACCTTAACCATCTCCAGGAAAATAATCATACTGTCTTGAAATTTTAACACCTACTTGGCTATTACTGGCTATTACGTGATTGGTCAAAAATTGGCGAAAAAAAGCAAAAGTTTTTTAGTTAAAACTGCTGGAAAATAGTCTCACTGTCTTGAAATTTTATGTGAAGGTATCAGGCGTTGATACTGACTTGGCTATTGTTATTATTATTATTATTATTGTGGTTGTTGCTGTTGTTATTTTGGTGATTGACCAAAACTTTGCAAAAATTTTGGCTAAAAACTAAAAAAAAAAAAAAAATAATCGTAAAAAAGTCTGGCTGTTACATTTTTTTGGTGATTGGTCAAAAATTGGGGAAGATTTTGGCGAAAAGCTGAAAAAAATCAGAACAATCTTAACGGACTCCAGAAAAAATAGTCTTACTGTCCCAAAATTTTAAAGAAATGTAGCAAGCCTTGCTATCTAGCTCGCTGTTACAAATTTGGTGATTGGCGAAAAAAAAAAAAAATCAGTAAAATCTTAATTCCAGGAAAATAGTCTTACTGTCTTGAAATTTTAAGTAACGGTAGCAGGCAATATTACCCAACTGGCTATTACTTTTTTGGTGATCTGGCGAAAATTTTGGCGAACATTTTTGTCATTATTACCTGCCTGGTTGTTGCTTTTTTCGTGATTGGCCAAAAAAAAAAAAAAAGAAATAAATGGCGAAATTTTTGGTAAAAGGCCAAAATATTTTCAGAAAAATTTTAAATAACTCAAGGAAAATAGCATTACTATATTGGAATTTAAAATTAAGGTGGCAAGCTTTACTGCCAACCTGGCTGTTACTTTTGTTTTTTGGTGATTGGCCAAAAAATTGGCGAACAGTTTGGCGAAAAAGCAGACACAAATTCCGTAAAATCCTAGCAAACTCCAGGAATGTAGTCTTGCTGTCTTGAAGTGACAATAGCAAGGGCTACTACCTACCTGGCTGTTTTTTTTTTTTTTTTTTTTTTTTTTTTTTGTTTTTTTTTTGTGATTAGCCAAAAATTGGCGAAAAACAAAATTTTCTGTAAAATCTTAAATAACTATTAAAATAGTATTACGGTCTTGAAATTTTAAGTAAAGTTAGCAAGCGTTACAGTCTAATGGCTGTTGCTTTTTTTTTTTTTTTTGGTGATTGACCAAAAATTGGTAAAAAAAAAACATCAGTAAAATTTTGACGATCTCTAAGAAATTAGTCTTACTATCTTGAAATCTTAAGGAAAGATACCAGATCTTGCTATCTACCTGTTACAAAGTGTGATGATTAGTAAAAAAGTTGGCGAAAAATTTTGTGGAAAACTGCAAAAAAAAAAAAAATCCTTAATATCTTTAACTCCAGGAAAATAGTCTTACTGCCTTGAAATTTTAAATAACGGTAGCAGACAATATTAAATGACTGGCTATTATTTTTTGGTGGTAGGCCAAAAATCGGCGAAAATTTTGGCGAAAAACAGAAATATGTTCGGTAAACTCTTAGCAAACTCCAGGAAAAGTCTCATTACCTTGTAATTTTAAGTGACACAGTAGTACACAGACACAAAAACCAGTTTTCTGTTTTGGTGGAAGGTAGGATGCATAGGTGTCTACGTATGTTACTTCCTTCGGCAGAAATATTGGTAAAAACCTAGTTGTTGTTTTTTTTCTTTTGTTAAATCTTAACTAACTACAGGAAAAAAGTCTTACTGTATTGAAGTTTTAGGTGAAGGTAGCAGGCGTTACTACCTACTTTGGTATTACTTTTTAGTGACTGGCCGAAAATTAAAACCAAAAAATTTTCAGTAAAATCTTAGATAACTCAAGGAAAAAGGTGTTCCTGTGTTGAAATTTTAAGTAAATGGCTCAAACATTACTATTTCCCTGGCTGTTACACATTTTGGCAAAAAACCAACAAATTTTCAGTAAAATCTTGACGAACTCGAGAAAATTAGTCTAACTATATATGTCTTGAAATTTGAAGAAAAGTTAGCACGCCTTCGTACCTTCCAGGTGTTGCAAATTTTTCGTGATTAGCAAAAAAATCGGCGAAAATTTTGGCGAACAACCGAAAAAAATTCAGTAAAATCTTAGCGTACTCTATGAAAATAGCCTTATTGCATTGTAATTTTAGGTAACAGTAGCAGAAATTACTGGCTAACTGGTTGTTGCCTTTTTTGCTATTCGTCAAAAATTGGCGGAAATATTAGCCAAAAACCATTTTCCTTTCGAACGTATCTGCTATTGTTTTCGTAGAAACGTGGCAGAAATACAGTAGGTGCTCGTTAATCTGAACAAGTCGGGACCGGCGAAATTTGATCGAATTAACAGTATTTCGGATAAACCGATATTTTGTCTATGGGGTGGAATTCGCTGCAGTGTGGTTATTTTAAACACAAATAAAATGCATTATATTTAATTCATTTAACGAGACTAAAACAGTCTGTATTTCTCTGATTTGTTCATGTTAGCACACACCAGTACAGTTAGGCTGTCTTTGGGAGCTTTGGTTCCATGACCAGAGTCACCACGGAAGGTAAACGATTTGTCTGGTAACAGCTTCCAGAATATCCCTGTATCGTCCGCGTTAAAAATGTCTTTCGAGTCGTATGTATCCAAAATATCGTGTAGTACAGTGTTATGCCACTCATGGACAGTATCCATGTTGACAGATTTTGATTTACCACAAATCTTTTTCAGTACAATGCCATGACGCGTCAAAACCCTTTGAAGCCATCCAGTACTGTACTTGAAATTGTCATGACCAGGGGCTTTGGATAAATCATCAGCCTTAGCAAATCGGTCCACTGATGAGTAAATTGTGCGCTCTTGCTTTTAAAAACCATTTGTATGAAGCATTTTCCAAGTGATCATGCTGAGCGTGTCTTAGTCTTTTTCGTTTCGGTTCAAATGTGTCATTTGCAAACGTTGAAATTATTTTTTCTTTGTCCTTTATCCATGTGGATAAAGTGCTTGGTGTAACGTTTAGATCTTTAGCCAATTTGATTTTTTTGACATCCTTTTTAAATTTTTCTAATGCTCTGTACTTTAGCTGGAGAGTGTACGTTTCTGTTTGCTAGTCATATTTCAACACTTAATTATCCGCCGGAGGACGGATATAGTTTTCACTGTCTGTCCGTCCGTCTGTCTGTGCACTTTCAGTCTCACGGGCCTAGAGCATTTATTAGTGGATGGATTCGTCTCAAATTTTACCCAGGGGTGGTTCCAACCCTTGTGCAGTGCAGTGATAAGAAATTTTGGAAGTACGACAGAAATTAACAAAATGGTAAATTATTAAAAAAATTACTTTCAAATTTTGCCCAAACCCCGGTGGATTCATGCATCTCGAGCATCTAGTTAGGCAGTGTTTTTTGTTCTGAATCACTGCTCAGTTTGTTGAAATAGCAGTTAGGAACAGGGTTTTTATAAGCACGCTTGACATTCTTTCATTGACATCTTAATGTTTGTAAATCAGGCACCTATTCACACAAACAATAGGCTTTACTCAAGACCAAACATTTTACGCAAGACCCGGGGCATATTCAGACACAAGGCGCATGCCATAATCTGCTTACTGAGTAGTAAGCATCATTCCTGCAGATACTAGTGTTTGTGCAGTAACCCCGAAGAAATCGCCAGTTGTTCACGGAGCATTAATAAGACCCAGTTAAAAAACAAAAGGCCTGAGTAGCAAAAGAGACATGTACCCCCCGGTGTGTCACAAATAGCATGCGCGTAAACTGGTACACTTGTTGATGCCATGACTTAAAAATTTTGGAAGGATGTTCGCTCTGATTTAACCAAAATACTGATAAAAAAAAATTGACAGATTTTTTTTGTTCGGATAAGATATATTCGGTAATCCGAATTTTTTGTTATGAATATGTGATAAAATTTGTTGGGATCAGGCTGTTTTGTTCGGATAAAGCGATATTTCTGATAAACTGTGTTCGGATTAACGAGCATCTACTGTACTGGCCAAAAACCGTTTTTCTGTAGAACGTATCTGCTGTGGTTTTCGTAGAAACGTTCTAATATTTTGCTGAAAGGTAGGGCGTTTAGCTATCCACCTGGCTAATACATGTTTTAACGATTCGCCAAAATTTGGCAGAAATAATTGCGAAAAACGAAACATTTTTTGTCGTAAAATCTTAGCTAACCCTAAGAAAATAATCTTACTGTCTTGAAATGTTAGGTGACGGTGGGAGGTTTTGTTACCTACCTGGCTGTTACTCTTTTATTTATTCACCACAGGTAGAACCTGTGGGGAATGTATGCGATCGACCGTGTGTCGGGTCTGTTGGTCTGTCATCAACAGCTTGTTAACACGATAACTTGAAAACTGCTGCAAAGATTTTCATGAAACTTGGCTTGTAGCTTCTATGGGAGCAAACACAGATCGGTATTGTAAATGGGTCAGGTTCGTCCAAGGAAAATGGACCAGCTGGACTTGGAAAATTTCAGCTCTTGATTGACTATTGATGGCCGTGTTTAACTGATGGGGGGGGGGGGGGGGGGGCTGTGGGGAATATGTGGGCTATGCACACTGCTCTGGTTTTTTAGGGGTAATTGGTTAAAAATTGCCAAAAAAAAAAAACAAACAATTGTTGTGATTGGCTAGAAAATTTTTGGCGAAAAACAAAAAATATTCGGTAAAATCTTAACGAGCTCCAGGAAAATAGCCTCGTTGCCTTGTAATTATAGATAACAGTTGCACACATTGTAGTCAGGGTCTAAATGTTGTGGTCATTGAAGCCTGGTTTCGTCACCACTGGCCTGTATTGTGTCCTTTCTTTGTACGCTTCTATAAATCTTAACAGAATGGTGAAACTTGCTGATCGAGCTGCAAAGGGGGGGGGGGGGGGAGTGGGGGAGGGGAGGTGGTGGACCCAAATGGTCGTAGCCTACTTTGTGTGGTCAAGTGTACCCAGATTTTTATGGTCAAGTCGTATCCTTCATTTGTCAAGTTTTGCAACGACATGCTCTTATTGGACGGTATGTTTGTAATGTGTTCATTATAGCCTACTCAAGGGTTTCAGCCCTAAAAGACTTTCTCACTTTGCTCCTAATTGCACACGCCGGAATTTGTAGGGGTGGAGTGCTGTAGTTACCTTTTAATTCGGTACTTCGGAGGTAATCCAGCATTAATAAGCCTGCGAGTGCAACCCGGAATTATATACTCAGAGCGGGTGTATGCTCAGTGACAGGATTATCACAATTATTTTCTGGGTGGGAAGGGGAGAGAGGTGCCACGTAACCATAAATATTTGGGTACGACTTCATAAATTTTGGTATGACTTGACTTTTATTTTACAGTATTCTTGGCCGAAAGTATTTGAAATGGAACCAGACTAAATTCTTTTATGCTTTGTTGTGACAAACATTCTTGTCAAATGACTGATACCCTGTTCTGTTGATCTGCTCGCATGTTCGAAATAAAACCACGACGGTTTTCAGATATTAGACTAATTCTTAATTTATTCCCCACAGGGGGAATATATGCGATCGACCTCGTGTCGGTCGGTTGGTCTGTCGGTTTGTCATCAAGAGCTTGTTAACACGATAACTTAAAAACTGCTGCTAGGATTTTAATGAAACTTGGTGTGTAGCTTCTATGGGAACAAACACAGATCGGTATTGCAACTGGGCCAGGTTCGTCCAAGGAAAATGGACCAGCTGGACTTAGAAAATTTCAGCTCTTGATTGACTATTGATGGCCGTGTTTAACTGCTTGGGGGGGGGGGGGGGGCTGTGGGGAATATGTGGGCTACGCACATTGCTCTAGTTCATTTAGCAAAACATCACAATTTTGGCTGAAACAAAAGGATCTAGAATAAACTGGTTGTCCCCTGAGTTTGAAAAAGTAACAAGAAATGTCTCCGAACAGACTGTTGCACTTATTCTGCCACATTAAAGCCATAATAAACATCAGATAAAATGGGTATAGCAGCTGGACACTACAGACCTCAGTAGGCTTGTTTGTGGTTTAAATGAATGAGACCGAGGCACCTTTGTTTCGTATTCTTCAGCTATCATCGTCTGAATAATAACAAGCCGGGTTTTGCAGCCCAGAGCGAAATAAATGTTGAGGAGACAGAAAATAGTTTATAGAAGTATTAAAATTTCCACCGTCCGTTTCCGTAATTTAAAAAAAAAAAAACAACGCAAAGCCAGTCCGTATCTTGCTACTCTGACATCACCTTCTTTTTTTCTTTCTTTTTTTTACGTAGATTTTAAGTTGTGTGCGTTTGTGTTTTTTTCCGTCTTCTTATAAAGATTATTCATTACGGGACTCGATCTTTCAGCTCATCGGATGCGATTTATTGTCAGCCACAAGAAAACGTTGTGGTGCTTCAGTTGTCATTTACAAGTAGCCTGCATTATACAGCGGCAAAAAGCAAGAAGGGCGAAGATATTAATTCGTAAATCCATACGGCGCCCCATTTCGTGGACAAGACAGTACTCAAGTCTTGATGGTGCCAATAAAAGAATTTTTATAGCTTTTCTGGGATTTGGCGAAGCGATAGAATAATCATAAATTGGTCTGTGCCTATAAACAAAAATGAAATAGATAAAAAAAAATAATAAATAAAATGAAATAAAATAAAAAATAAGCAGAAGAAGCGTAAATAATCGTGTCGTTAAACTAACCCTAAACTCAGACCTGTTTCTGGAGCTGACTCTAATCCAGAATACTTATTAGCCTCTTTTATACTGTAATTATCCCCCGTGAAACGGAGGGATATAATTATGAGCTCGTGCGTCCGTCTGTCTGTCTGTCCACAAAAAGTACTACGTTTTGTCCGGCCGACTTCTCATAGAAGCAATGGTCGTAGGAACCTGAAACCTTGCGTGGTAAAAATATATATATTGAAGATGTGCAACGTGGCATTATTGTCAAATTCGTCTAAAAATTGACGTCGTGGGAAATTGTTAAAAATGGTGATTTTTTGGCTTGAACTTAGCCCTGGGGCGATGTTTTATCCGGCGGACCTCTCATAGAAGGGATTGTGATAGGAACCTTAAACCGTGCATGGTGACAATATATATCTTAAAGATGTGAAATGTGCCATTATTGTCAAAATCACCCAAAAATTGACGTCGTTGGAAACTTAAAAATGGTAATTTTCCACTTGAACTTAGGCGTGAGGCGATGTTTTGTCCGGCCCACTTCTCATAGAAGGGATTGTCGTAGGAACCTGAAACCTTGCATGGTAAAAATATATGTATTGAAGATATATATATATATATATATATATATATATATATATATATATATATATATATATATATATATATATATAGAAGATGTGCAGCTTGGCATTATTGTCAAAATTGGAAGAAATTGACGTCGTGGGACATCGTCAAAAATTGTGAATTTTTTGCTTAAATTTAGCCTTGACACGATGTTTGTGTGGCCGTTACTATGTGGTATTTACATTTCTGCATTCGACGTTTGTTTCAGAAATACATGGGACTATTTTTTTAGCGTTGCGATTTACGTATGGTCTGTAGTTAATGCCTATTTAAGAAATAATTCAAATGCGGTGGCGTTTCATAGATGCAATTTTTACCAATTTTACCATATTACATGCCGGAGCGACTTGTACTTCACTGATCACAAAACTTTGTGGGCCTCTGTATGAAATGCAGGTGTTTTCGTTAGCTAAACCAATAAGGTTTTCATTGGTGAAAAACGAAAACATTATTATCTCAAACTTGTGAAACAAATAACATATTTCCCTTCGGAGCATTTAGGCGTGATTAAAGACTTTGTGAAGAAAACAACATGTTTGCTTCAGTACAATCTTTATGATCAATAAATGAATTTGTTCTCATTGATATAATTGCATCTTACCGTCACGCAGGTGTAACCAGTCAACTACTACTTTAAGGGTAAATCAGGGAATATTATTAAGCACTCGATTGTGAAAAATGTATAAATTCAAGTTGTTATTTTCAAAATCTCCCTAAAATTCAGATAAGAAATGCTGTCAAAGAGCTTTTTCATGCATTTTACTTTTACTGCTTCACGGGGGATCCTGCCTTACTGAGGCTCTAGTTATGTCTCCTCAACCAAGGGGAGACGCGTATTGCTTGTACGTTGTGTGTATATATGAACGCGTCTTTGTGTCAGACTGTTGTGAACAGCATGTTTTATGCAAGATATATCGGGAACGGAAAGTCAGATCGACTTCAGTCTTTGATATGTTGATTGCTTGGTTAGGTCGGATGGTTCTGTCACCTTTTGACCTGTGTTACTTGATTAGGGCAGGGAATAACGTCATTACGTAAAAATCTTGTGTGCGAAAATTCTCAGCATCGGAGAAAGTCCGAACACGGTCGGATTATTGGGTACTAGATCCGAAAGATTTTTTTCAAATTTTGTCGCTAGTACAACCAACGAGTGTGGCGCATGACGTAATCACGTAAAATCAGGTAAAATATATAATTTGAACACAGTCTTGTGTGCCGAATGTATCGATAAAGGAAAGTCGTACCCACTTGAATGTATGTGCGTATGTTAAACTTTTTCTTTAAAATGCCACTCCTCCTATAGTTTTGCTCTAATCGTTTTGAGTTTACGCAGGAATGTTCCCTGGGTGATTCCCCACCTGACTAGTACTTTTTTTGACGATTGACGAAAAACTGACAAAATGGCGGCACTTTCTGTGCCCGTTTTTACCCATTTTTAAAATGCTACTCCTCCTACAGATGTTACGCAGGGATGTTCCCCAGGGGTTGGCCAAACAGGCTATATTTTTTTTTTCGCGGTTCGCCAAAAACTGCCGAAATGGCGGAACTTTGAAGTTATGCAAAAAACTGGAATAGATGGTAGTAAATAACTGAATTGTCAAACCATCCATTTCCCTCAGTCTTTTTTATATAGTTATAAAATTGTAATCGAAAGTTTCTTAGGTGCTTCTCCACCTGGACTTTGCATTTTTCCGCAAATGACAAAAAAAAAATGCCGAACTGGTGGAATTTTAAAAATTTTGTAAATTTGTGTAAATGTCGGTAAATATGTGAATCGTCAAAACCCAACCTCTACAACATCCCTTGTTGGGTAGCTTCTGCCAGGGAAAACTCGTTTTTATGTATTAAAATTATGAAAAAGTTACGTTCAGAAACAAAGTTCTTCATTTTTTGGCCTAACAGTATTCGTTTCAGAGTTTTTCTCTCTTTCCTTGTTTGGTAACTCGGCTGAGCCATGTCCTTGGACATGCTTGTTTAGTAAAATATCTCGATTGCGGAAAGTCGGAGCGACTTGTAACTTGGTGTAGTTATTCTTTGGATAAGTCACACTGTTTTTGTTTAACAATAAACCAAAAAAAGGAAATTAATGAAGATGTTTGATGTCACCACCAACAACTGGCGCTTTAGAACGATGGGAATGTACGAAGGCAAGGTAATATCATAGCTATAGCTACACTTAGGGTACAGACCGTTGTCGTGAGCTTGGGTAAAAGTGTTAGGGTTGTGTTTACCAGTGAAGTAAGGGATTTGTGATGTAATGAGCCGGACAAAAAAAGACTGCGATGAAAACTATTTGTAACGACCCGGGTTAAATACGTCAAGTAAACCTGTTTGTGGTGACCCCTTCCAGATTTCGATAAAAAGGCATGCGGTAAAAGCTGCCTGTCTTGTCAGACTTTCAGACTGGGATAAAAATGAAAAGTGCAGTAAAATTGCTGTAGTGACCAACTTCCAAACCCGGATAAAAAGGAAGTACAGTAAAACCCGTTCTAGTGACCACTTTTCAGACTCGGGTGAAAACAAACAGTAAATTCTGTTTTAGAGACTATCATCCAGACGCGAAAAAATACGTACAGTAAAACCACTTTTAATGACCACCTTTCAGACCGAGATAAAAAGGTGCCCCGTAAACCTGTCTGTAGTAACCGCCTTCCAGACAAAGATAAAAACACCTGTACCTGGACTTGTATAGAAAACGAGGATTGCAATACCCATAGGACAAGTTACGCACCTCCTCCACCTTCAAAAATGGGGTAAAGGTGATACCCAATCCGATTTCTGGGCACATGAGATATATTTATTCAAATACATTTATATAAGGCAAAAAGTCTTATTTTTCTAAAAATAATACAAACTTGTTCAAATGAAACTTTGTGAAAGGGCTGTCCGGGGAAAGATTTGTTTGTTTACATAAAAACCAACTTATGGCTGGTAAAAATTTTTGACCTGTTCAGCTACACTGTTGGCGGGAACTGGCCGCTCTAGTTTTCTTTATTTTTGTATTTTTGAAAGTGAATTATAATTATGTTTACATAAATCAATCTTTTGTTTCAGAAAATAATTATTGTTTTAGGTGAATTATGGATGTAGTCGGGGAGACATTTTTTTTTTTTTTACAAAAACAAGAAACTAATAGGTGTCAATTAAAAGTGTTTACTATAAGCTTGCACTCTTATATATCGTGTGCACTGGCGGCTCTGGTTATGATTAAAACTTATTTAGCTGATGCAGCTACAAAAATAAGTGGGTCCCTTAAACAACGCCATTAACGACGCGGGTAAGAGATGTGATGTCTGTCGGTTCCACGTCTGTCAAGCAGTTGTCACCCATGGCTGTTGATCTGTTTACTACTACTATAAAGGTTTCTTGAAGCATATGAGTACTAGTGACAGGTGTTACACCGTAACTTACTGCATTTCAGAACATTTTGGTGAACCGAGAAATAAATCCAAACATACTCGTCGACTCTGTCTCCAGCAGTAAGGAAATCTTTAAACTAGAATCTGGTCATCAGATTTGTAGGTTGTTTTAAAACGACTGTAGTGGATAAATAGTTGTTGTTTTTGTATATAACGTATCAGAAAAATATATTTTTATGAGGAATTCAATGCAGAGCCTCATTTGTCATCTTTTTGCTGTTGTCTGTGTTGATTTTTTTTTCATGCTTGATCGATGTAGTTTTAAATTACAGACTTGCCAAGACTACAGCATGTAATAATCGTTGCTGAGCGCAAACGGAAGAAAACGTCAAAACCACATTTTCCGTTAATGCATAGCCTGTTTTTGCAAGTCCGCCTTTGGCGTCGTTTTGTTTGGATGAAGTATTAGGTGGGTTGGATTCATTAAGGCATCATTGATGTGGAGAACTGATTGATGTGTGGGGGTGGGGGAGGGGGAGGGTGGGGAGGTGTATGGTTGAGGGGTCGACCTGGTTAGTTAGGTGCAACAAGTATTTCGGCTCAGCCATTTAAACTCAAGCCGGAAGGGCTAGTTCCACCACAAATGCCGGTCAGATGTCTTTCTGTGTGACACTTCGTATGTATCAATATCAGTTCCACTGCTCATGGAAAAAAACGTCAACTGCCAAAAGGCTCTGAGGTCAAAACGTCCACAAATGTGAAAGCGGACAGGACATCGACCAACTAATATTGACTGAAATGAAGTAAATATATCTGTTAATAAACTTTATTAATTGAGCTTAATCAGTTCTGCAGTTTGTAAATCTGTGATATGCTCGAATGTGCAGTTATTTATAAACACTTCGCCACAAAAGGAAGCAACGTCGATAAAATGCGACTGTAAATGACAGTGATTATTGTGCCCCACACTGAAGGCTGACCAAGAAATAAACTGGTGCCGAAACAAATCACAACTGCAAGCCCTTAAATAAACACTGCGTCCACCGACGTAAGTGCAGATTTGAAGTCTGCTGAAGGGCTAGACACATCATGCTGAGATTGCAGCAGTATCTTATAGAAACAGTGCATTGCTGCTCAAATATTAAACGGCACATTCCGCTGCCTTCTTAATTCCATTAAACTTCTGAAACAAAGCTATCCTTGGTTAAGCCCTCGACCAATTGCTTCCGTGGCTGTCATGAGGTGGGGGGGGGGGGGGGGGATGGGGTGGTAGTTCTTAACCAGACGCCATACTTACCAATAACACTCAGTGGGAGGATGGTCGACGTTTTATCAACTATTACACTTTTTTTAGTACAAATGGCCTTTTGCCACATGTGCTATACCCATCGTGTGGGGGCTCTGTCGTCTCTCCGTCCGTCTGTAAACTTTACTAAATAAACATGCGCACTTGTCTGAAATGCGAACCGTTCATCAAAGGAAGTTGAAGAAACATGCGCATTGGTCCGAAATGCGAACCGGGCATCATCGACAGAAGTTAAATAAACATGCGTACTGGTCTAAAGTAAGAACATAGAATCTTTCTATGTATTTATCGGACTATGTTCGGGTCCGTTGCTAAGTTATTTATTTAGCTAGTTCTTTGCCAACTCGTCTTTTGAGTCCCAATTTTTCAGGAAAATTCCGTTGTTCATGTACGCTGGAATTGGTCTTATCGGTGGGACTTTGTCCTTTGACAAACTTGTACAGTGTGACTACCACTTTTTAGCAACCATGCAAGCTTATTCATAGATTCACTAGATCTTGATCACAATGTCCCTGGACATTTTTGTTTTACGATCCGCCGAAAATTGGTTAAATAGGGGGCAATTTTTAATTTATTGATAGCCATTTTTCAAAATACTTCATCTCCCACAATTTGGATCGGCCAAAACGTCCCCCAAGCAAAATTTATTGAAGCAGAATCGAGGACAAGAAGTCCCTGGCCATTAGGTCCCCAAATGAATTTAGGGCCGAAATGTCCCAAAAGATAAAAAGTGTATAATAACCTAAATTAACGCTTTATTAACCTTTACCCCGGCCATAATGTGTCTGCCAGAAGGTTCCCGGCCAGAAGGTCACCAAATGAATTTAGGGCCAAAACATCCCCAAAGCATAAAACGTATGAGTATCTACATTAACGCCTTGTTAAGCTTTACACCAGCCTTAATGTATCCGGTCATTACATCCCTAAATGAATTTACGGGCAAAACCTCCCGAAAGGAAAACAAACGAGTGATAACCTAAATTAATTTTTTATTAAACTACCCCGGCCATAGGGTCCCCAAATAATTTTAGGCCCAAAACGTCCCAAAATCAAAATTTTAACGCTTTGGGGGTCAACATTTGAGGCGTTTTTTTTTCTTTTTCGCTCAGTTTACTTAAGCATTGTTTATCGATTTGGTAGAAGTGGATGGAGTTGAGATTTGTCGAGAGTTACATTGTAACAGGGCATGCCATTGGAGTAACACTGTCAAATGGCGCATTGATGCCCAAAAAACACAGTGCACACAATTTAAAACAAGATGGCTCCGTCCATAGTGGTCCAACTGAGAATGTGCAATCGTATGACAGCTGGAGGGTTCAGGTGAAAAGCACCCCCGGCCCAGGGAAAAAAGCCTGGAAATAAGCCCGAGATTAAAGTAAAGATTAAGAAATGGCACCATTTTGAGAGTTGTTTTTAGTGAATTTTCACAACATTCTTCCCTAACAATTTTGATTGTATTCTTTTCAACCTTTGTAGGCATGTTTTTGGTGATCTTTTCTTTTAAAAAATTTCTTTTTTTTTAGCCAAAAAACTGGCCAGACCGGGTAGTTCTGTATTGAACAAACTCACATATTCCCCTTGGTTACGATTGTCCAAAAATTGGCCAAATAACGCCAGTTTGAATTCTTTTGTCTAATTTTCTAAATGCGCCTTCATCCACATTTTTTATTGGATTCTTCTCAAATTTGGTACAAATGTTCGCTAGGTGGTTCTCTGTTGAAGGTATACTGTTTTTTTTAATTTTTTTAGCTTAGTTTCAAAATGCTTCTCAGACAATATTGATCGGTTTTGGTTGTCTCTTCAAAAATTTTTCTATTATTATTATTATTATTATTATTATTATTATTATTATTATTATTATTCCTGGATTCCTTTCAAACTTTGTACCAGTATTTCCCAGATTTTGCTGCCTTTAAAAGTTAGTTAAAAAATTGTCCAAGTGGCACTCTTTCGAGTTTTTCAGACAATTTTAAAAAATGCTTCTTCTTGCTCTTTGTTCTCCCACAGTTTTTGTCGGATTCCTTTCATAGTTTGTACGATTTTGTTCCCCAGATAGTTTTGTGTTGAAAAAATTACTTTTTTGATGATTCGGAGTGGAAGTGCAACACCTTGTACTCCTTCCCATATACGTTTGACATATCCTAATCCGTGCTGCTCCTTGCATTTATCCGGACCAGCTGCTATTGCTAACAGTACTGCGGAATATGTTCATGTGCATTTCAGTGTATGGACATTGGATTGAAGACGACGGGAAACTGCGACTGAAACCGGGGACATCAAATGAGTTTATCAGCAAGATAGAATGGGCGAGGTGGCAGTACGAAGAAGCCACGAAAAGGTGTCATGCTTTGTCACATCCGGTGCTTCTGAAGCTCAGATTACACTTTTCGCTTTAGACCCTTAAGCCTTGTTCAACTTGAATTGTATTGGAGTAGTCTAAAGAAAAAATTAAGTACAAAGTAAAAAAAAAATCAGGAAACCTCTTTATGGATGACGTTTTGGGAACGAAGAAGGTGTTTAATATAAAGGTGTTATGGGAGCTTAGACTGTAATACTGCTTAATTAGTCCCCCGCCGGGGGACTATAGTTTTCGGGTCTCTCTGTCCGTCCGTCTGTCGACACCTTTTTGTTAACACACTCAAGCCTACATTTTTAGACCGATTGTTAAGATATTCTGTATATATGGGTAGTACTGGGACGAACAAGGATCGGTATTGTAAATGAACCATGTCGGCCGAAGAACATTGGCCCAGCTGAACTTCACAAATTTTCCCAATCCTTACTCAGTTGAATGAGTTTGTTCACACACTCAAGCCTACGTTTCTGGATCGATTGTTGAAATCTTTTAAATATAGGAAGTATTGGAACCATCAAAGGTTGGTATTGTAAATGAGCCCTGTCGGCCCAAGAACATTGGCCCAGCTGAACTTCAGAAATTTTCACAACACTTAAATACTGGAATGAGTTTGTTAACACACTCAAGCCTACATTTCTGCATCGATTGACAAGATACCGTAACTATAAGTAGTATTGGAACCAACAAGTGTTGGTATTGTAAATGAATAATGTCGGCCCGAGGACATTGGCCCAGCTGGACTTTAAAAATTTACACAGTCTTTGAGCACTTCAGTGAGTTTAACACCATGAAGCCAACATTTTTTAATCGATTGTCGAAATATTTTACATACACGTAGTGTGGGTGATAACAAGGGTTAGTTTTATAAGTGAGATAGGTCGACCCAAGGACATTGACCCAGGTGGACTTTAAAAAATTGCACATTCCTTAAGCACTTGAGTGAGTTTGTTAACACACTCAAGCTTACATTTCTTGATCGATTGTCAAAATATTTTACATAAAGATAGTATTGGCTCTAACAAGAATTGGTATTGTAAATGAGCCACGTCTGGCCCAGCTGGACTGGAAAATTCACACAGTCTTTGAGCACTTGAGTGAGTTTGTTAACATATATTCCTGAATACGATACGAATTGCTTGAGGGTTGTAGTCCAACCTAACAAAATCAAATACAGCGATTGTATGCCGTCGGGGGACATAGTCAGTTTCAGTTTTACTTGTTCCCGTATGGTTCACTTGCATAATTAACAAAATGAAAACTTAGAATCTTTAGCGGTTGCTTTCATCCAGCCACGATGTCCGAATAATTTAATCGCGTCTGTAGCACAGAATCAGGCGAGCGTGTTTCTTATGGAACCGCGGCTTAACACAGCGAGAGTCACGGTACTGTCTGTGAAGACGGTGATTTTTCGGCGTGCGAGGAGCGGCAACCATCGTTTAGTAGCAAGGAAAACGGTTGCTGGTCCCTTGATGTTAATGTGCTCCTGGGCTAGGCGAAGCATATCCACTGACAAGTTGCAGTACAACCAGTCGATTTCTAATTCTGGGGAGATAAGCCCGGCGGCCGCGACTTCTAGGCTTGCGTCGGTAACGATTTGCAGAGCACGCTCGGATACGGTTTTCTGCATGGCAAAGTTACACATACCGTTAAAAGAGCTGCAAGGCTGCTGCGCATATCGTTGTTCCTACTCACTCGGTGGTGCGAAGGGCGTAGCAACGTCACCAGCGGCGCAAGAAGGGGCGTACGACATGGAGGACGCGTGCGACCCAGGTGCGCTTCCCAGACCAGCTCAGAAGCTCGCATTTCGAAACGACTGGGCTGGTGACCCAACGACTAAATCCCGGGCCTGCTGTACCTTGCTCTACGGAATTGAAAGGGTGCAGTCCAGCGTGTTTATCAGAACCCCTGGGAAGGTGAGGCACTGGGTGGGAGAAAGGCAATTGTTCCAGCTTATAGAGAAACCGAGTGAAACTGTCAAGTGGATGAGGCATCTCATGGCTTTCATTGCGTCTTCGTACATTTCTGCCGTTATGAATAAGTGATCGAGATAACAGATAACTGCTTTGAATCCGCGACGAACGAGCATCCGACAAACGCTTTGGCTTATCCAGTGGAAGATCCCAAGGCTTGGGAAAGCCCCGAACGGGAGGTTGGAGTCGATCATGTAGGTGTGGTGCGAATCACCGTCGAACTTCACTTCACACCCGTAAAATGTTACGATAATGGCTTGAGGCTGACGTGGCGATAAGCAAATTTTTAGGTCGACCTCACACATGCGGAATCCCTAACTTGTCAAGGCTACTCCCGCGTGGGACAGACGTGAATGTGCGTTTGTCGGGCGAAGTGAAGCTGAATGATCCGCCGTCAGACTGCAAGCAGTCTTGGATTAGTCGTATGCCGTCCTCTTCATTCAGAACCGCAGAGATCTGAGGCATAATTGTTGGTTTCTGCTGCACAGTTCTGTTATGGCCCAGCTGCAGTTCCTGCCTCATTTCGGTCTCCACTTTATCCCTAAATTTGCTCTCCGTTACATGGCTGTTAGCTGCCCAACAGTGTTGAATTTGGTCCGTGTTAACGTTTACAATGTTAAAACCGTTTGAAAGCCCGTCTAAAATGAATTCTTTGTCCTGATGGTTTTCTAAAATTTGTTCCAAATTTCGAATTTTCACCGAAATTGGGCTAGAGGGGGGCGCGATGCTTTTGGTGCCGGAGATATTCCTAGCGTTCTCCGAGCAAGTGCTGCAAGCGTGGTGAATCTGCAGTGGGTAAGGGTGCAGTCCTTGTGTCCGTTGTAACTGTCGCACATCTCTCTGCCCGTGGTGCTTCTTCTCGAGAAGACTAGTTTATTCTCACAGGGGGTAATATATGCGATGGACCGTGTGTGGGTCAGTCGGTCTGTCATCAACAGCTTGTTAACACGATAACTTAAAAACTGCTGCAAGGATTTTAATAAAAATTGGTATGTAGCTTCCATGGGTGCAAACACAGATCGGTATTGTAAAGGGGCCAGGTTCGTCCAAGGAAAATGCACCAGCTGGACTTGGAGCTCTTGATTGACTATTGATGGCCGTGTTTAACTGATGGGGGGCCTGTGGGGAAAATGCGCTCACAGTCAGCACTGTTCCTTTACTCCAGCCCCGAAAAAAGAGCCGCAGAAGTCCTTAACGAAGAGAGTTGTATTGTCTCCTGAGGTTTTTCCTGTCAACCAGGGGTCTTCTCCGGGGACTAACTTTTCGATCAGGGACTCCAGAAATGTTGACATCGACGTACTGTTAATGCGCTTCAGGTTTCCTAACGTCACGGGGGACTCCGTCTATGCTTCGGGTTGTGGTGTGTCACTTCGTCCTGAGTTGGTTGGGGTTCGCTCTCTGCCGTCGTTGCCTTTCAGCTCGTTCACTGCTGCCTGAAGGACACGCTTCTGGGTTGATATGAGTTTACGGGCCTTTAGGGCAGCATTGTGAATAAGGGACAAGCTGTACACATGCAAAAAGTCCTTATAAGCGCTTCTACAGTCTTTTCTTTGCCCATTCTTGGAACCATGCAAAAAGTCCTTATAAGCGCTTCTACAGTCTTTTCTTTGCCCATTCTTGGAACTCTGGCCTGCTGTTCTTCCATCTTAGCCCGTTTTTAATGTTGGTGTAAAACAAATCGCTGCTAACTGGGCTACGAGCGAAATTAAATCGCGGAATTTTGGTCGCTGTAAGAACTTGATGTTGCTGCGTGATGATGCTGCATGTCTGTAAATTAATGCCGAATAAAGCGTGACAAGGGTGATTTGTGTATTGTAGCAACTCAAGGGTAGGCACTTTTCCAATGAGCACAAGGGGCGATACATAGCAGTATGACGAAATAGCGACAAGGTGTCTGGGACATATGCGTGTTCACTGTCGAGAATGTAGGGTGCTGAAAGTTTGCCAATCACGAGCCGAGTGTAGAGGGTTGTTTCAACCACATACAAGCCAGGGAATATTTCGCTCTCTTTTACAGACAGTGAGCGTGCCATAAAGCATTTGACCGTTTTAAATGAAAATAAACAACGTTATTTTGATTCTGTAGAGTAGGCAGGATGGTATTTGAAAAATTGCGATTGAGAACTAAGATATTTGAAAGGAAAGCGAAGGGGAAGGGGGGAGGAGAAGTGGCCATCAGTGGCCGGACCGAATTACGGGGGGGAGGGGACAATTAAGATGGTCGCAAATGCCTCGTCAAATCATTATATGTCTCCCAACTAAGGGAGAAATATATAGTATTTTTTTTATTATGGAAGTGTTGTTAGGAAACTTTTCACAATGCCATAGATTCATACTCTTTTCTCTGCAGTGTATTTTCTTCCACTGTAGTCGTAGGCAGTGGCGTATCTGGGTCAAATGGCGCCCGGGGCAAGCACCGAAATTGCGCGCACACCCTCTAAAAACGTTAAAAAAAAACAAACATTAAAACTTTATCGTGGAGGAATAAAAAACCTTAAAAAATAAGTCCTGAGGGATCATATTTCACAAGTAACATAGGAACCTATATCTGTGTACCTTATAACTGTATCATTCTTGCTTTCGCAATCGCAAATTGGGATATTATATCTTCGAAATCTGTACTTTCAGTTTCTTCCCTTTCTACACTCAACAGGACAAGGTCACACAGTCTGCTCTGGCCCATGGAAGCCCTCGGATAAGAAAGAATTAGTTTTAACTTGCTGAATGATCTCTCGTAACTGGCAGTGGACAGTGCTATGGTTAACACGATCTGAATAGAGACTCAAAGATTTGGGAAGACGCGTTCATCTCCATACTGAACAATAAATTCTAGAAGTTCTTTAGGTCTTGAGAGTTTGATGCATGCACGGCTTGATAACAAAATTCTGCAATCCAAAATTTCTTCATATACCTGCTGCCCATCCACATCAGAACTGTAAAATTCGCCAAAATGTTCACATTTTTTCTTAATGTCGTTGATATCGGCATCATAACACAGTCCTTCGACATCGAGGAAGAACCAAAACCTGAGGTCCATATCCTTTCGTCCGTTTCTCTATGAAGTCGGTCTAGCGTTCCCTCCATAACTCTTGCAATTTCCTCTTTTGCGGCTAAACCAGCATCTTCTGACTTTTCTCCAGGCATTCTGTTCTTCTTCCTTTGGCACCTTTCTACTGCAACATCCCATTCTTGACAGAGGACAAGTCATGCGTCTACTGTCATTCACCAGCACTTCTCTTTCATTGTTGTTGGTTCGGCCACATCACAAGGAAGCCTCTCCAACACATGGTGTACCAAGCATACAAACGAGACTTCAAGAACCCAAGACCCAGTGGAAGACCGCCAAAGAAGTGGATAAGCCAGATTCGCGAAGACACCGGCCTCCCAGTGGCCACTGTAGAAAGAAGTGCAACTTGAAGGCGAAAATGTCATGGAGGGGCAATGTGCCTTAAGCACTTAACTAACTAACTAACTAATAGTAAATAAATAAAATAAAACCGACATGTCCTACGAGAGTACGAAAAACATTCCGGATTACTGAAACAATATAAGAGGTAATCAAGGAGAAACGACTCCGTGGGTTCGGCCACGTTACAAGGAAGCCTCCCGAACACATGTAGCTGCAATGGGGCAACGTGCCCTAAGCACTTAACTAACTATGAGACTATAAAACTATGAATCCATGACTAAAAATCAAAGGGTATTATAATACTAATAATAAAAGTAATATTAAAATAAAAATTAGAATTTTAATGTATTTTGGAGCTACTTTAACCCAGCAATGCTGCCAATTTGATAAATGAAGTCCATCAGTACTTCAGCGCGCAAATAAAATCAATGAAACACTACCACGTGTTTCTTGTTTATGAAACACTACCACGTGTTTCTTGTTTATTTCTCCTTCTAACGAGATCAGGTAAAACTGCCACAAAGGGGGTGACGTCACATTTATTTTTGCGCGCAAAAATTCAGAAGCACTTTCGATTTAGGATGTCTTTTTTCGTTTTTACACGAGCATTTCGGATATATTTTTTCTGGATTGTTCAACATACTTCACAAATGTAAGTTTCTGCTTCGTTTGGTGGCCAGGAACCTAGGTTTCTTGCCTTAGTTGTTGCACAATTCGGCACTTTGTGCTTCGGAACCTACCAGATCCAGTGTTTGCTCATTCGGGGCTATCGTCTCTCTCGGAGCTACATTCTGCCAATGGATCTATGCTAGGTTCGACTAACGTTGCTTAGCTGCGTTTAGTCGTGTGATCCGAGGTTTGGGAGAGTCTGGAAAAGGTTGTTTGTTCGCAGCTGTCTGACAGCAACACGCCATTTTGGCGGGGCCGCGTTCGATGTCTTTTTCCTCACCCCCTTACCTTCAGGTGGAACAGTCAGCGACGCCAGTGCGTTCTTCACACTTCGGCCTTGCTGCCCACCATAGGATCTTTACCCAAATCGCAATTTCTTTGCAGTTTGGGGCGGTTTTCGGTGCCTGACATTATCTAGGTCACGATAGCTGTCACGCAACCATTAACCGCGGCGAGAAAAAATGGGTTTTTCCAAGCCCTACAGGCTTAGTTTGCAGGGATGAGTTGCTTACTGCCTGGCAGAACAGGGCTGCGTACCCCCCCCCCCCCCCCCTCCCTTGTCCAAGGCGTTTCGAGCTCCGCAGGGCAGGCTTTGGGTGTTTTTTCTCGGGAAATCCTTGAAGAATGCATCGCGGGTTTTCCCCATCGTTTGTACGACGTCACGTGACTTGTTGTTTTGACAACAACTCACACGCCGTACGACAGCAAAGTTATTTTGCACTCGCACCGCGAAAGTAAAGGGGTTTGAGCAGGAATTTAGTTGTCTATTAGTCCCATCTAATACATATTTCACCCCACTCCGAGTACGACCTCGTGCAAGCTAGGAATTAGCAGTTAAACTACGAGGACTTCCACTCCAAACTTCGCGAGACAGCGACCTCTCTGTCACGACAGCAGGTTCGCGTGACAAGAAGTTTCTGTCGTGCGAGATAAGTTTGTGTACCGCCGAATTTACTGTTCTGAGTAAAGGGTTATTAAACTACAGTAAAAAAGAATGCTTCCGTTTAATTGGTATTTCACAGATGGCTAGATACGAGGTTAAAGTGAATATATTTGTCGGAAGATCACCCGTTGCAGTATGTGGTTTTTTGTAATGACAACTGAGACTCGCGCGACAGTGGAGTCTCGTCATAACGAAAGATCAGTGTAGCTACAGGTTAACGCTTGCCACGGGCAGTTGGGCGTAAATATTATGTAGCATTAAGAGATGTGGAGCTAGAAATAAGTTTCACTGCACCCTCAGATTTACTGCAGGTATCGGATATTGGATTGTCAGAACGCAGTAAGGGGGCAATAACCCTGGATGATTTTTGTTTTATCGACCTCTTAGCACGATATGCAATTAAAAAAAAAATTCATCCCGTCTGCAGAACAGTTGGCTTATTTTTGTCAAACAAGGAATGCGCCGCGGGGTTTCCCCTTGTCTGTACGGCGTCACGTGACTTGTTGTACTGACAACAGCTGACACGCCGCACGACAGCAGTTATTCTGCACTGTAATGGCCGCAGTAGTGGGCCTGGTTTCGGACTAACAGTGGGTAAAGTTGCCTGATAGTCCCACCTAACACATATTTTACCCCACTCTCGGAATGCTCTCGTATAGCCACAGTCTTAGCAATAAACTACGAGGAGTCTCCCCTTAGGCCTGACAACACACCGAGCTTTTTGTCACGACAGCAGGTTTGCGCGACCAGAAAATTTTGGCATGACGAAATGAGTATATGTGTAGTCAAACTTACTGCGAGTATAAGGCACTAGTTTGTTAGGTCGCAGTAGGAATTCATGTTTCCGGAAGAGGGTCGTTTCATAGACATTTAGATGCGTGTTTGATTCGAACGTTTATGCCGGAAGTGACTGTGTTATTCAGAACTGCTTACGTTTAGAATGAGAACACAAATTAACCGAATCTTACAGTAGTTATATTTTCTTTTCTCCTTGCCGAAATAGGCAGTACAGCTAAAAATCAAACAGAAGGCAAGAGAAAGGACAGAAAAAAGGGGGGAGCATGTAACGAGTTAAGAAAACAGGGCTCCTCACCGCACCATGTGGTTCCGACAGGGTATAAACGGCGAGGGGAGAGCAAGGTTGATTCGCTAAGTAATTACGAATTCAAATACTCCAGAAATGTTGTCGTTCACGCCCAAAGAAGGTGACTCACGATTCGCGTGACAGAAAATTCGCGGAACGTAGAAATTCGCGTGACATGGAAAACAAAAAATATTTCATGTCGGAACAAAAGACACCCACCTCCGGTTTCACGTCTATCAAATTGGCAGCATTGCTGGGTTAAAGTAGCCCCAAAATACATTAAAAGTGACGTTTTAAGGAATTAAAACGCATTTTTATGTGTTCTTGGAGTTTAACCTAAGCAATGCTGCCACCAAATACCCCACGATAGTCTTTTGACCGGGGAAAGGTGACTTCTTTAAGCACAAAAATTAATGTGACGTCACCCCCTTTGTGGCAGTTTGACCTAATCTCGTTAGAAGGAGAAATAAACAAGAAACACGTGATAGTGTTTCATAAACAAGAAACACGTGGTAGTGTTTCATTGATTTTATTTGCGCGCTGATGTGCTGATGGACTTCATTTATCAAATTGGCAGCATTGCTTAGGTTAAACTCCAAGAACACATAAAAATGCGTTTTAATTCCTTAAAACGTCACTTATAATAAAAATAAGTTAAAAATATATTTAAGTGCTTTTTGGCGCTCCCTTCAAGCGGTGCCCAGGGCACGTGCCCTACCTGCCCCACCCTAGATACGCCACTAGATACGGTAGGACAAAATCAGCAGCTTATTGGACTAGCGGTACTGCACTTCCTTTTCTCGCATAGTGATTGGTTGACATATGCTAATACTCTGCGTTTTTACTTATCTACGCAAAACGTTATGAATGCATCACAATTTCACGACCTAAAATAGTCTGATGGCCTGGGTTTAAGATATATGTTGTATGGAGGAAGTTGATTTTCTGGGCAGCGTTTCCATGGCGACAACCACGGCGCCGCCGCTTGATTGCTTGTTGATAGTCTGGGTTAAGTGAAGCAACGAGTTATAGGTTAGTATAGCCTTTTTCACTCGAAGGCTCGGAAGCATCAGATTCAGCATTTTTATAACAAAGGGTTTAATTGGATATTTTCCTAGCTTAATGGTTTGCACCAGGCGGACTCTCGGATACTTTGTAAAAAGAGCCTTTAAGTGGCAAACCGATTCCTGGGTTTTGAGGCGTTAAGGTTTCTCCCATTGGTTCTAATCCTTTCAAGGCAGCTGCATTTAAAAGCAGTTTACATTGGGATCATGCGCTCCGTAAATGTTCCCCATGGTTATAAAACTTCTTTTACTTTCACATTTCATGATGGTGACAAATGTAGAATGGACTCTGCGAGCAGATAAGGACATTTCCTCATTATTGAAACAGGGCAGTTGACATTTCGTAGTGGATGTTGCCTAGGCCCGCTGCCTTGTACAGTTGAATGTTAGAATTAGCTGCATGAGAAGCCATGGCAGCGGTTTAATGCGTCTGTCGACAATTTCTTCTTGATCTTTCATTGACCTGGTTTTCTGTTTTTATGATTTGTTTTGTACGGAAATGCAGTTACTCTGTTTGCTTTCCTGAGAGAACAATAATTGGTAGAGTGCTGTATTGACAATTATTTTTGCTTTGGAATAGCACAATAACTGCAAAGCAAATCGTCAGCAAAACTAGACCAATTTCGGTACCGAGTCACGAAATTTACACTTGGGACCGCAAAATCACTGGTGGATGCCTATAAATATAGTAGTCCACATAGAACTTTGTTATAAGTAATGCCCACACACACACAAACCTGAGTAATCCATCTCTCCGCCAGGTTTTATGGCGATTGAGTGAAAACTGTCTTAGAAATAGCAATGATTCAAAGCTTACAGACGGACGGACACGGGTGTAGCCCATGTGTCCGAAGACCAGATATGATAAAACGTAACGCGATATATGGCAAACACAACGGCATTGATTTTCAATAATATTGATTAAAAACAAAATAAAAAAAAAAACACAATAAAAAAACAAAGGGGCTGGGGATTTTAGAATTAGAATTTATTTCTCAGTTTTATTTTTCAAAGCTTACTGTGCACACTGTTGAAATCCTCCATTTAAAGTGTTCGGAAATTGAAAAAAAAAAAAAAAAAAACGAAAATATTTGTGGCGTCATAGGTAGAAAAAGTAGGTCACCAAAATATTTCAAAGTGGTTTCATGACGATTTTGCTCCAAAGCTGTATATTTTCGAGATGTTTCACTTTAAAACTTTTATGACGTCATAAGACGATGACGTCATGGATCAACAATTTTCCGTGTGGATACTCTTTCCTTGTCCACTATATCTTCCCATGGGCTCTAGCCGTTTCGTGGGAGATGCGTGGTAAGGGGAAAAAATTACGAAGAAAACGAGCAAAAAAAAAGTAGTCTGAAAAAAAAAAAAACACACATACTCTTTCGCAGTTTCTAGCAAGGCAATAACTCCTTGAGACTGAAAGTCCAAGCGTAAAATGAAGTAATTTTATGGTATGTACGCATAAGCTTTCTCTGACACTAGATCCTAAAATGCAAACGGAGACATTTAGCTGTCTCCTTGGAATCCGAGATATTTTCCAACTGGGCATTTTCCAACAACGATTTCCAATAATTTCCAAAGCGGCTTTTTTTTTTTTTTTTTTTTTTTTTTTCTTTTTTTTTTTTTTTTTTTTGAAAATTGAGAGAGCATATCAAGAGAATAAAGGAATGAAGTAAACTGAGCTATTTCCTATGATATTGCATGAAACATCACTTTATACACTTTATTTTTTAAAAAGGCAAACGAACAAGCAAACAAAAAAAAAAACAAAAAAAAACCAAAGCGAAAATCTTTGCAATAACACAGTTCCTTGGGACGATAATTTGCCAACGAATGTACGACATTTAGTGGAGCGACATTTGCCACGTTTTTAATGTGGATAAATTATTTTATATGACTGCTGTAGTTGTTCATAAAAACATCCCATTTTATATCCGCTGAATATATTCTCCGGGTGGATTCTAAACAACAAAGAACCCTGCATTGTGTATGAATGACTGATTACTCCAATTTCAAATCAGTCAGACTCATAATGTGGGTGTAAAATGTCCAGTTGGCAACTGTCGGTTGGAAAATGTCTGGTTGGAAAAGTTCAGTTGGATATTGTCTGGATACTGCCTCCATGACGTTATATTTTTATTTATTTCCTCGGTGAACTTATTCCCTTTCCACCAGTCGAGGCCTTATATCGTTATATCGTCAACTTTAAAAAAAAAACCTATTGTTCCAGTTTTTAGCGTTTGACCGATCTATAATAATCAGTCCTCATCCTCATAATTCATGTTTTTTTTTTCGTTCAAATCGATTAATTGAAGTTTTATTTTTGAAGAGTCGCTGATTTTACACATCTGCGTCAATTCTTTAGTTGGCGCTGAAAAAAGAGGGAAAAAAATGTGAACGCATTTTAGTTGCTTCATAGTGGAGAAATGTTTTTTTACTTCACGCACAGGTGTCTGAACTGATTTACTGCGTAATGGAAATAAGTTAAACGTATTAAATTAAGTGATGCATTTTATCATCCAGGCCATTTTTGTGATTAAGTAATGTGAAAAATTCAAAGTATTCACAAGCAAGTAAAATGCGGTATTTCAGAAATCGCATGAGAAGAGCTGACCAAATCAAACAAGGAGATTTCAATCCCAGCGATGGACGAAAGCGAGCAAGTAATTTCGTGGAGGAGGAACTTACTCCGAGACAACGCGCGGGGTAAGGAGTGAGGTGGCGAGGGGGCAACTCGCGGGGAAAGGAGTCAGGTGGCGGGGGTGGCGAGGGGGCAACGCGCGGGGTAAGGAGTCAGGTGGCGGGGGTGGCGAGGGGGCAACGCGCGGGGTAAGGAGTCAGGTGGCGGGGGGGGGGGGCAACGCGCGGGGTAAGGAGTCAGGTGGCGGGGGTGGCGAGGGGGCAACGCGCGGGGTAAGGAGTCAGGTGGCGGGGGTGGGGGGGGGCAACGCGCGGGGTAAGGAGTCAGGTGGCGGGGGTGGCGAGGGGGCAACGCGCAGGGTAAGGAGTCAGGTGGCGGGGGTGGCGAGGGGGGGGGGCAACGCGCGGGGTAAGGAGTCAGGTGGCAGGGGTGGCGAGGGGGCAACGCGCAGGGTAAGGAGTCAGGTGGCGGGGGTGGCGAGGGGGGTGGGCAACGCGCGGGGTAAGGAGTCAGGTGGTGGGGGGGGGGGGGGGCAGATTCCTTCCCATCCGTCACTGACAGGAGGCGTAGCAGTGTAGCCATAGACAACAGAGATAAATACCAAATGTCGTAAAAACGTGGGAATGTTCGACAGATAGGCGAGCGACATAACGCAAATATCTGGTACAGTAAGCGGTAGGTCAGTTACGGATGTCATACAGACACAAATGGTCACCGCCTAGCATTTCAAGGTTACACTTTGAAGTGCGTTGGCGAACTGGAGACAGCATGGGCGAATCGAGATGTGATAGTTTTTTCTGAGAAATCGAGGACAAATGGTTGATAGAAAAAGTACCTAATTTGTTGCGTGGAGCCAGCATTACTACAGCGAAGGGGAAGCTTAATTATGAAAGCTCCTGTAATTGCCGCTTTAGTTCTGTTTCTGACACCCTAATAAACAGAACCGGTCTAATGTTCGGCCTCGTGGGTGTGTGAGGGGCTTTGTTTACTCAAGCCTCATTGATGTCTTGTGTATGCAGCTGACAGCAAGCGTCTCTTAACGAGTACATTGTCGCAGCACTTTCTGCCATAACCTGAAGGAAATTACGGACGGAAAAACTAAGCGACGCATAGAAATGAACTATAATATGGCAAATCCATTTGAATCCAAGATAAGGAATTCCATCTGAATAGATTAATTAATGATTCACTGCAGTGCTACTCTGTTTAGCCTAAATTAAATTTGAAGGCCACTTTGTACTGTCTTACTTTTGCTTAAAGTACTGCGTGAAGGCCAAGTTAACTCCAAATTGTTCCTTTAAAAACACAAAGTTGAAGTTAGGGCTGCTGTTAGCGTAGTGTCGTTCGCCTGTCAAGCCTTGCCTCTTTTTGAGGAAACTTGGCGGATAGTCCAAATTTGCCAAATTTATATCACTTGAATTGCTTGTGGACCTTTGCAAGATGAAATTTGTTAAACTGCTTAGAGACTGTCCATCCATGAAGTACTTGTTCAGCCGGAGGGGTGGGGGGAGGGGGGGGGGGTGGCCTATAAGAAGCGCTTTTTGGACACCCTTTCACGACGTTGTCCTAGATTGTCTGTATCGTTCAGTTCAGTGTTCGCCGTGTCTCTTTATCAGTAAAGTCATCTTTAAAAAGAATGTTTTGAAAAAATACTCTTGTTACTTAAGACTCGTCATTGCAGATTTCATTTCACAGATTTAATTAAATCGGCGTACCAACAAAGGCATTGTTGTTGCATCGTGGTAACGTGAGGCTTGAACTGGACCGAGTTCCAGATGAAATAGTTTGAGTACATGACATTTGTGTTTAACCGCCGGGACCTCTTTGTTTTGAGTCCGTGTCTTTATTTTAGCAACTGTCATCGACTGCTGAACATAAGTGAAATTAAACATGCGTAATAAGGAACTTCCTAAAACAACTGTCTCTATTGAGAATAAAATCACAAAAATGATTCCAATAAGTTGAGATCTATAGGGGGGGGGGGGGGGGGGGGAGGAGACGGGGAGGGAAGGGGGCTTCAGGGGTGCACATAAGGATTTTTTTACCTTCGCCACTTTGGGGAAGCACGTTCAGCTCACCTTCGCCAAATCGAATTCACCTTCCTCAAACCTTTTACTAAAACTGTAACTTAATTTGTGTATTTCATCTAAACTGTGCATATTCTTAACTATATTGACCAGTTTATGTCTTTATAGAGCTAATCGGTAGTGACTCAGTCCATATTTTGAATTTATTATGATAATTTTTGCCTAAATTCACCTTCGACAAGTTGGCGAAGGTGAATCTGTTCACCTTCGTCAAATGGAATTCACCTTCGCCATGGCGAAATGCGAAGGTCTTATGTGCACCCCTGCGGGTTTGGGAGGGAAGAGTGGCGACTTGGTATCATAAAAGACTCTTGGCTTAACTGTATGTCCCAGAAACCCATTTTTCAGCCATAGCTGTTTTGATGATGCGCCAAAAATTTACGTAAAAACATCAGTGGTGTAAAACCTAGAGGTCTAGTGTTTGTAAAAACAAGGGGGTGTGGTGTATACATTAATTTCGATGAGCACCCCATTTATTGCTATAAATAATGTATGATTATTTACTTTTAAAACGGTGCAAGTGACGTGAAACTGCGGGGCTCTTTTGCGCCCCGCCTATCCTGTAATCTTTGTTTAAATATCAAGCGTTTTCAGCCGGCAAAAGATGTTTGCTAAGTGTCACTATGTGTGTTCTTGTGTTGCTTCAGGCGATGGCGCCTCAATCCATAAGGGATGTTTGCGAAGTGTCACTCGCTATCTGTTCAGTTTTGCTATAGGGATTAAAATCTGGCTTTAAAAGGGGGGCCTTTTTTCTACCACCTCATTCGCAATCTGCAAGCGCAGAAACAGCAGCTCGTTAGAAAGGAAAAAAAAAAGCGCAGAAACAGCAGCTCGTTAGCAAAGAAAAAAGAAAAAAAAATAGCAGCTCGTTGGCAAAAAAGAGAGCAAAAAACTCGATAGAACAAACTAGTGAAACAGACGGTAGGATACATATATAGGTAGGACTAATAGCGGGTCGCTCCGATAACTTATTACTCATTTTATTGGATAAATTGTGAACATATAAATCGGGCAACGATGGATGACGAACACGTAATAAAGGCCGTGAGCGAATTAAAAACTTGGGCACTTGGAAAGCATCTCACGAAGAGCACGGTGGATGCCTTAGTGAGTGAGGAGTTCCTGTCCGTGGACACAATTGCGCATATCGATGCCACTGTTCTGAAGGCTCTGAAGCTTTCGATAGGGCAGACTAAGGCCCTCCAGGCGGCTATCGCCGATCTGCGCGAGGCCAAGGCCGATCGGAAAACGGACCAACCAGACAAGACCTCCACGCCACCTGACGCGTCCAACTCGCTCAGTGCCGCTCACGTGCCCGGAAATGAGACCGAACCCGTGACTCGAGAGACGATTCCGAAGCCAAGCGAGACGCAGATGGCGGCCTTCCTGGAGTCGCTCAAGGACCATCCGACGCCAGAAAACGACCCGTGGCTAACCGGGAAGACGCCAGGTAACGGAAAACCCCTCTTCGTTCAGGACTTCTGTGGTTCCTTCCTTGGCTCCCAGAGTGAGGAGTCTGTCCTTTCGATGCAGGGTGAGGCTCGTATCGTTCTAACGACCCCTGGACGCAGACCCAAACCCGAAGACACCACCCTACAGCAATGGATTAAAGGGCACGGACGTATCTTCGAGGCTCTAATACGATCTGGTCAATTGAAATCGCAGGAAGATCGGGAAGGCTACAACATGTACTCCATCAAGTTCGCCGACATGTGCGAGCACTACCCCATCACTCGATGCATGCGGTACGACTTCGAGTACCGCCAGCGCGTGCACTCTGGCCAGCTCAAATGGGGTGAAGACGACACGTACCTCATGGGAGTATGCATCTTCTCCTCGCGTTTTCAGGGCTCGACTCGCCAAGACGGCCAACTCCGACACCCTAACCCTCGGACCAGACCACAAGGTGTCAGGGACCACAACGGAAGAGAGGTCTGCCGAAACTTCAACGGACGCCGGGGATGTTCTCTTCCAGGATGCCGGTATTCACATGTTTGTCTAAAGTGCTTCAGGGACCACCCCGAATACACTCACGCCTAGCAACCCGACGTCTCTAACCCGCTCGCCGAAAAGATAACGAACTGGGAACGATTACTCGACTCGGATATCGATAAAGTCTTTATCGTTAATGGCTTAACGAACGGTTTTGATATTGTTAACACTAATACCCATTCCATTAAACCCTCAGAAGCCCCAAATAGCCGATCCGCCGAACTTAAATACAGAGAACTAGTGGAAAATGAGATAAAGAAAGAACTGTCGCTGGGAAGATACAAAATAACGCTTGAAAAACCGACAATAATTTCGCCCATTTCGGCCGTCCCAAAGGACAAGGATAGTATCCGTCTTATCCACGACTGCTCCCAACCAGCGGGGAGCTCAGTAAACAGCTTTGCCTGTCCGGACAAACACAAATTCGCGTCCGTGGACACTGCGGTCAGCTTGACCAGGCGAGGGTCTTTTATGGCCAAGGTGGACATTAAATCCGCATATAGACATGTACCCATCAGTACTTTTTCGCAGCAGTTTACCGGCTTGAGATGGAAGTTCAAGGGTGATAAGCACCACACCTACCTGGTGGACACTAGACTGCCCTTCGGCGCGTCCCTCAGTGTCGGGATTTTTCACCGCATAACGCAAAGTGTGTGTCGCATGCTGCGGCGGAAGGGTATCAAGGCGGTGATCTGTTACCTGGACGACTTCTTCATCTCAGCAGACACCAGCGAAGACGCTCGGATAGCTATGGACCACCTTATCGGCACCCTCACCTCCCTCGGTTTCACCATCAATTGGAGCAAATGCGTCTACCCCACCCAACGACTGACTTTTCTTGGTGTTCTTATTGACACCATCAACTGTAAGCTATCGATCCCAACCGAGAAACTAGAAGATACGCAAACAACTCTGCATGAATGGGCCAATTCTGATCAGAAACGTGTGTCCAAACGGGACATACAAAGTCTGCTTGGTAAATTAAGCTGGATCGCCCGGGTAGTACGTGTAGTACGCCCAGCCATGCGCCGCCTCATCTCGCTAATGACGTCACTGCGCCGCCCCCACTTCCGCGTCCGTATCTCCGCCGATACGCGCCGCGATATTGCTACGCTCAATCGACTATGCAGTTCCTTCAACGGCACGTGCCATTTCGCTCTCGAAAGGACTTCGCCCGATCCTGCATATATCGTGACGGACAGCAGCTCGGCCGCTGCTGGAGCAGCCTTGGTCCGCGGGCCACTCGCCCTGGACTGGCTGTACTGCAATTGGCATATCGATGTCCCGCCCCTTGAAGCACAACACATCAATGTCAAGGAACTGGCCGCCGTACATCTCGCCCTGGAACGGTGGAAAACCCTATATGCGGGTCGGAAAATGAGGGTACTGACTGACAATACGACCACGCTCCACGCCCTGAATACTGGTTCTATACGGAGCATCACTGCATCAGACATTCTCGTTGATATAATGTTGATATGCGTTCAGTATAATATTTGTATTACTGCCTCATTCATACCCACACGTCAAAATACGTTGGCTGATAGTTTATCGAGCCTATGCAATTTATCGCATGCCACCTACGCCTTCGCACACGTACAAGTATCGGACCTACACAACCATATGTCTCACGCCTCAGTAGTTTACCTGTTTCAGGAGTGGTCCGGCAAACAGCGATACTGGATATGGAAGTGAAACAGCTGCGTTCGGCTGCCTATTCCGACAATACCATCGCCGCATACAACACCCACATCAAGGCATTCGTTTCGTTTTGTGCCTATTTCCGCTGTCGCCCTGTCCCCGCAGACACTGACACCCTGCTACGTTATGCTTGTTTCCTCGGTCGCACCCTCAAGCCCCAGTCCGTGAGGTGCTATCTGTCCGCGATCCGGTTTTTGCACTTGGAGCACGACCACCCTAATCCCACGGAAGACAACTATCGCCTAAAGACACTGCTCAAAGGGCTGGAGACCAAGCGTGCCACCCCACCTAAGCAAAAACTCGCGCTATCTCTGGACATCCTAGTACGTTTACTTCAAGTGCTGGATCTCGACAGGTCAATAGATATGTGTTTTTGGGCGGCATGCCTAGTGGGTTTCTTTACGTTTTTCAGAAAATCCACCCTGTTAACACGTTCACAGGATAGTCATGACTGTCGCAGAGACTTATGCCGCCGTGACGTGACGTTCCTGGCAGATGGAGCCATAATTCGTGTGAAACAGACGAAGACCATGCGCAACTTCACTCGACAACTTGTCGTCCCCCTCCCTCGCATCCCAGACTCTGACCTGTGTCCGGTCTATGCCCTCGGCCGCCTTCTGACCACGACTCAATCCCCCCTGATTCCGCCCTGTTTTCCTTCAAACGTGACGGCGCCCTCATTACCCTGTCCCACGCAATTTCCGGCGCGATGCTGAAACAGAGGCTTCAGAGTATAGGGCTGGACGACAGTCACTACAGCGGTCACAGCCTCCGTCCGGCAGGGGCAAGTTTTGCCCTGGCATGCGGTCTCCCCCCTGAGATGATAAAATCGCAAGGAGACTGGAAATCAGACGCCTACCTCCGATACACAGACGTCCCCCTCGACATGCGCATGAGGTGTTCTCGAGTCCTCGGTAGGAACGCCGCAAAGATCACAACTAAACTCTAAAGACACAGAGTCAACACTACATCCGGTTTGGGTAGTTTGGGACAAAGTTATGTTGAAAGCTATATAAGTTCTAATAATGTTCTATGTGTTGCCACGTTATTGCTGGAGTCTATTAAAGAAACACTACCCAAACCGCTTCTTTTTATTATTTCGCAGCGTGTTAGAGACCGATGGAAAAGACTGAGCATTCTCTCATCTTAACGAACTAAGACATTTAGCGTTTACACAGACACGCGCTGAATAGAGTTTTAATGCTATAAATAATGTATGATTATTTACTTTTAAAACGGTGCAAGTGACGTGAAACTGCGGGGCTCTTTTGCGCCCCGCCTATCCTGTAATCTTTGTTTAAATATCAAGCGTTTTCAGCCGGCAAAAGATGTTTGCTAAGTGTCACTATGTGTGTTCTTGTGTTGCTTCAGGGATTTAAAAATCCGGCGCGATGGCGCCTCAATCCATAAGGGATGTTTGCGAAGTGTCACTCGCTATCTGTTCAGTTTTGCTATAGGGATTAAAATCTGGCTTTAAAAGGGGGGCCTTTTTTCTACCACCTCATTCGCAATCTGCAAGCGCAGAAACAGCAGCTCGTTAGCAAAGAAAACCCGCCGTCCCACCCAATGTTCTTTAAAGTATGTTATAAAATTTTAAATTATCAGTAGTATGTGTAGTTGACAAAGTTATGTTGAAAGCTATATAAGTTCTAATAATGTTCTATGTGTTGCCACGTTATTGCTGGAGTCTATTAAAGAAACACTACCCAAACCGCTTCTTTTTGTTATTTCGCAGCGTGTTAGAGACCGATGGAAAAGACTGAGCATTCTCTCATCTTAACGAACTAAGACATTTAGCGTTTACACAGACACGCGCTGAATAGAGTTTTAAAGTCAGGCTTATCCGAAATCGACCAAGGCCCAAGGAGCGTTGCCAAAGCATTTAGTCAAGTGTTTTTGCAGCTTGTTACGGATGCGTGAAAAGAGGGAGTTGAAGCGGTTCAAGCTGTGGTATCACCGGGAGGTTCTCCTGCTGAAGTCGGCCAAGGCGATCGTGGAGCACCTGTCAGAGGACGTGTACGACCCGGCGACGTGTGTGCGCCTCCTCAACGAGCTCAGACCCATCCCCTTCCCGCACAATATGATCAAGAAAAACTTCTGGATACTAGAGGTAGCTTTTGTACTGGACAGAATCGAATTAACAAATGGGTTCTGTACTGTATAGCATTCAGTATCGCCCCGGTGTAACAGGCTATCTTACTCCTCTCGTACAGCTCCCCCCCCCCACCCTCGGGGGTAGCTAGACTAGGCTACCCCCCCCCCCCCCACGAACTTTTTAGCGTATAAATGTAGTTTGAAGAAAAGAGATGTGGATTCGTTTCTCTTCAATACAGCGGCGATGTGATTGCCATAGGTAAATACAACGGGGATTAAACTATCAGATTAAGCTTACTTTGGTGATCACAGAGTGCTTTTGATTCAGCCGCAGAAAGAAAAATAAATGGAGAAGAATAGGGAGAAGTTAGAATGGATTGGAGGGTGGTGGGGGTGAACAGGGGACAAAAAAAAATGAAAAAATTGTGGGGGCGGGGGGGGGGAAGCTGAGCAGAGGGCAAAAATACCAGGTGGGAGAAAGATAGACTAGGGGGGGGGGGATGGCCTGGTCTGGCTTTCCTCCCCCCCCCCCCCTCCCATGGGGGAAGCTGTCTGGAGGCAAGACACAGTATACTGTGACACCGGCCTTAGATCACCTCTTGTACCGGCAGAGCTTGTGAGACCGGTGTATTGCTACCATGTCTTGCACGCCGTTATTAACGGTATATTTGTTTTCAAATTCAACGGTTCTGATGGATTGGGTTGAAGAAATTTCGAAATTTTCACACTTGCTTTGGGTGCATAAATTCACAGAAATGTATATCCTCTTCTGGTCACGTTATCCATTGACACATCTGTTGTCCAGTGGATGTGCTTCTCAAGTTATTACTTCTAATCAGATGTGCACTTGCATGCCAAAACAGAGACCTGCATTTTATTGAATGCAGTCAGTGAGCCAGGGCCTAGGTCTGTATCTCGTTTCCTGCTCCAAGAACAGTTGCACCGGTGCAACTTTTGACTGGTTGTATCTTATGAGATAACAGATACACAGTGTTTGCTCTGAGGCGTGCGAAAACAGGAGTCAAAGGAAGTAAAAAGAAAAGGTCCATTATAGCTCGTCCCGCTACGCCGTCTTTTAAAGTATTCTCTTTTCATTTGTCATGCAAAATACGATTCGTGTTTTGATTTCTACAATAAATGGCCTAATTTTTAACAAAAATGAAACTAATTGCAATCAGGGTACACAGCAAAAATACTGAAGCATTTTTTTATCGACAAAGCACGGTTGCTTTCCTTTTGAGATTTTTGGATAATGTTGACACATTAAATCGAAATGCTTCCCTTTTCAATAAATGGGGCCTAATTTTGATAAACACATTTAGGTGAGAAGTTTTGTGATTTGGACGCGCAGACAAAGCATCGAAATTCTACCCTTTGAACCCTTTCACGGACAAGGGCCCAATAGGCATTAAAGATGAAAAACAGGCATTTCTGATTAATCGATTAATTGATTGTTTTGGCCATAATGGATTTTTTTTACTGAACAGTCAATTTAATCGAAATGCTGAATGTGTGATGAAGTACCAGTTAACAGATATAAGTGAAGATGTTTTGTGTTATCGGACCTATGGCATTTTAGGAAATGCAGGCGTTTACTGGTGATTGCGTGGTCAAATATCGGGCCGACGAGCGTAGATACTTCCCGCGATAACAAGGTCGTTGCTCTTGCAAAGTACAAAACGTATTTGAAAACTGGAAGACGTTTTCTTTTAGCAGGCACTGCTGTTAATTTTCACAAAATTCTCTCACCCTAAAGCCAGAAATGTTCAGGAATAATCAATTAAATAATCGATGGCTCAGTTGTATTTGACTAATTCATTGCCGTTTCATTATCGGTTCCGAACACTCATTCATAACAATTTTAAGAGTTCCAGGGATAGAAGTCAAGTGCGAAAGAAACAGTCACCCCAAAAGAGCAAAACAAGGACTTTTTGTATAATTCAAAATAAGCGATTTATTGCATAACGGAACCTAGTGTGACTCGGCTTGCGAAAACAAGTCACAGCTAGGAAGTAGTGTGACGCGGCGGTTCTCACACGGTATAATCTATGAAGCACTCCCTTGCTCTTAAGCTACACTGTCCCCTTCCCATTCCAGTGAGTGAGTGAGAGAGAACCATGGGTTTACTGGACTTCGAGTGTAGATCAAGTAGGCAGCACAAATTGTTGCTTAGGGCGAGTTCCGATCGGAAGTAATATGGAATATAGAGAGAAATTTGGCAAACGGAAGCCTTAATGCAGTAATACGGAAGCAACGATTTCTTATTACCGGTGAACATTTGTAAACATTTTACGAAGTGGTACAGTTTCAAATCTATGCCTAAACACTTGAAAGACTAGAAGCCAACTCCATTGCCACCCATATTATCAGCTGCCATGCACACAATTTCAGCAGTACTCAATCTGCATTAGTGAGGGAAATAATGATAAACAGCGATAAAGAAAGAAATAAACAGATAAGGAGCGACTGGCGAATGATACAGTGGCGTCTTAGAAAAGTTCGAAGTGTAAATAATTAGGAGTTATTTTTGGGACGCAATCTTGTTTTTCAAAAAGAAGGAAGAAGAAACACTAATAGCGCATTTTCTCAGTGTTTCAGCGGCAGAAGGTTGCTCATAATTCTTTGGTAGCATGATTTTGCAAAGGGCAAGCCCGTACCCCCCCCCCCCCCCCCCCGAAGTTCCGAGTTCAGTGGCCAAAAATTCCATTCTTATGTAAGAAAAATCGAATTGCTAAGCTACCGGGAAAGTGTGGATAAGCTAAAAGAAACTTTTAAAGTGTAGGGCATCGTCTCCTAATTTCGTGTTCGGTCCTCTTTATTCTACCAAAGGGAAACTAGATATCCCTAGTTTTCGTGAAGAGAAACGAAATAAATAAAAAAAATGAAACAAATATTAAAAGCAAAAATAAATAAATAAGAATCGAATAGCAAAATGTACATTCAAAATGTATTTATTTGCTCGAAAGCTTGAACGGCTTTTCTCATCAACTGCTGTTGTCCTCATTTCCCCGGTCCCGTCATTTTCTCACTTATCCCGTGAGAGATCCGGATGTCCCCTGAAATTTGCGGTTACCTTTTACACAGAGATCTGGCAGCAACAAACAGGAACCCCTCTCAAGGTCATACAGAGCCCATGCAGTTTCAGAGAAGAAGCCAAACGAAGAAAACCATTTCCATAACGCCATCATCAGGGCTTCAGTTATGGGCTAGGTCGTAAAAGCGCGGAATAAACATTGAGAAAAATGTATTAAAAGCGCGTAAAGAAAGTAGCAAAATGCGCGGATTCCTTAACCTGGTAAAATGGTGATTTTTTTATACATCAGGAAAATTTGTTAACTCAGTTGTGTTCATAAATAATCTATCTGTGTAAACGGTGCCGCGCAGACGGGCTGTGCTGAGTATTATCTGTCCCGTTGCTGAAATTATAATCCCCTGTGACAGACGACGTATGAGAAGACGGTATGAATCATTTCACTCTCATTTCAATCGTTAGTTTTATTCACACAACCCGTCGGTTTTCGCGTTTCTGCAACTCGCTCGCGGTATACAAACCACGAAATGCCTCACCATTAGGAGCCTGGATACGCCAAAACCAGCAACCAAAAAAGAGCAAGAAAAACTTCAGAGACAACATGCGAAGATGACAAATCACGAAATCACGCGCAAACACTTTGTCAGAAGTATCGGATATAAATTTCGAGCTGTCACTTTGTAAATGGAATTTCGCCTGTAGATGGACATTGACAGTGGGGTTAAAAAACTGTAATTTGTGTTTACTAACGTTGTCTTCTTAGCAGTTACATGTAAACTTGTGATTTTCCGCGTTTTGCTACATTAAAAAGCTGTGTAATTTGTGTTTACCACCGTTGTCTTTTTACCAGTTGCATGCAAACTTGTAATTTTCCACGTTTTGCTACATAAAAAGATCCGCACATTTACATCGTTTTTCTCCCCGCTTTTACACCCTTTTTATCCGCGCTTTTACGGTCCAAATCCGCGCTTTTTGGGTTTTTACCCAGTTATGAAGTAGTGATTAATTTGATATAATTCAGATTAAAATAAAAAACATTTTAAGTTGCCATTGAGGGATACAAACATGGAAAGTGGTACATTAGGCAAGGGATAGGCAAGTCCCCATTTTTGGAGAGCGATCAATTCCCCATTTGATTTTTTTTCATTTTGTTGATATTTTATTGGTGTTTTCAAGCTGTTTTATGGATTACATAGAAGCGAGGCAGGATTTTCTAACCAGTATAAGATGTATATATATTTTTGTGCTTTTGTCAAAAGGGGTTAATTTGACGCGACCTCGCCGTTTTAGTTAATTTTTGTTCGTTGTTCAGTGAGATTGGTGCCCATTTGTGTGTAAGTAAGGCCACTGGGTGATCCAGATTCAGTACGATATCGGTTTAATAGCCTGTCTTACTTAAAACAAGATAAAAAGTAAAATAGTTACATGTGAAAACTGGACGATATGAATGGTAGATGCGCAGATATGCTATGAATAGAAACAAGAATGATGTTTTCAGATACTGAATGAACTGACGTATCACGAGCACAGCGAGCTTGCCGAGACTGCAGAAAAGGTGTTCAACAAGTTCCGTTGTCTGTTCGCGGTGCGCTGGGGGCATAACGTCATGGAGGAACTGTACGAGCAGGCCGTCAGACATAGGGAGGCCTTGAGAAGCGTCATACGGAAGGCGCGGAGGAAAAGCAACACCACTGCTGGCAAGGGTAAAGCTGCTCACACAATTCGTGCGCAATAAGACTTCAGAAATCACTTGGTGATAAAAGGCATTCTTTGCTTGAGTTATTTGTATAAAATAGTGCCTTAAAGCTTTGTAAGCATGTAACCTGACTATTGTTCTAATTGTTTTTATTTAAAAAAATAATAATAACAATAAATAGTTAGCAAGTAAATTTTTCGATAAAAATGGGTCACATTGTGCATTGTACATGATCAACTTTCGAGCGAACGAACTGCTGTTGTGTGACCACTGTTAGTGAACACCTCTCATTAGTGAACAACCTCGGATAACCGAGCACTGTCGTGCCCAATTTCTTGTCACTCGATATTGAAAACCTTTGGCAAAATTGGCAATTTTCTCCTTCCCAAAATTGTTTATTATAAAGAGTGGACTGTTTAAGCGGTAATATTTGGGGTGTATGATTTGCCTCATTTTGTAGCTACATTATCCTCTAAGTAAACTGCAAACCTTTCTCGAAAATTGGTCCCGATCTCGGGCACTTAGCCTGATCCCTGATATTTAAAAATGGAAAAGATAGTAGCTAATACGGCTGATCTCGCGGGCAAGAGTATTATTGCATGAGCGCACAGAGGTACTGTTACTGACGCAGACGTGTTTGACACGCTGTGGAGCGCGCAACTCTACCGCAGCGCCGCCGACGTCAAGGACGGCAAGCCTGATGCTCTGGCCGACGGCTACTTCGACTTCACCGAGGAACAAGTTGCCAAAATTGAAGAAGAACTGGGTGTTCAGTTTGAAGACGATACGGAAGTTAAAGCCAAGGATGGCGCCCATACGAATGCCAACGCGTAAATTACTCTTTATACAATTTTTGTGTTTTAATTTCGTCTGGTTTTGCTTTCGCCATGTTCGCGGCCTGATTATTTAAGACGTTGCTTGTGTGTGTGTGTGTGTGTGTGTTTTTTTTCTTCTTTTTTTCATTCCGCTATTGCGGTTCTATAATCTGAACATAAATAAAACGAACAGTTTCGGTACCGATAGGAGATATAATAGAAATGAAAAGCCAGCAATCACGCCCAAACTTTCCAGGTGTAATAAACAGGTAAAAATAAGCAGCAAGTTGAATAGGCATTAGTTGTTATCGAGTGAATTTTTATCAACAAATTGAATATATACCTACAGGTTACTTTAAAAGGTAAAGCATGTATCACTCGCAGTCTAACACACCATCGGTATAACTAGGTACGAAAACGGCCGAGCCCGATATTTTATCCCATTAACTGCCATATAAAAATCAGTCTTATTCGATAATCGGTTAGCAAGAAGTGTTCTTAGCCGAGAAAAGGAGATTTTCCCCTCAAACTTTATCTAAAGCATGTGCTGTGGTGTTCATTTGACACTTCCTACTCGGGTTGAGCACTATATCGTTGAGCACATAAGGACGACCTCTTAAGTCCTTGACAAAACCCTAAAACCCCTAAAAACCGTTATTTTGTTCGAAATGTGGATTTTGCTTAACTTTGTTTTAAGGGGAAAAAACTGTCGAATCCTCTCGCCGATATTTCAATGATGTCATTTAAAATACATATGTGTTGTAAAAAAAGCCTCATCTAAGTACTATACATGTTCGACTTGGGACCAGCTTAAAGATGTCGAATTAACTGGTGAATAATTAGTGTGAAAAATAGACTGAAAATACAAAGAAATTTGACACGAAAAAGGAGATAAAACCGACTCTTCCCGAACGACATACAGCTCATATTTTAAGTTTTGTGAGCACGTTGATAAGGGAAAACATTTTAACACCCCGCCCCCCCCCCTCCCATCCCAATTTATGTCTAATAATCTTATTTAAGATTTGCGCTAATAGAGAAAATATAAAGAGTAGGCTCTTTGTTTCGCATGCCCCGATTTTTCAAAAGAACATTATAATAATTTTATTGATGTATGTTACATTAAGGCATGTTTGGCGTAGAATGCGCTACGATGACGGGCGGTAACGTCCTGGGTGAGTTACAGTCAAACCGTTTGTCGTGCCTGTTAACACTTGAATTCAGTGTAATTATGGTGCAGATAGCGATGTGCTGACTGATGCGACCAGGGGCAGGGAACAGGAAAACCAATCAGTCAAAGGTGGTCAGTGCTTACTGTATGTACAAATTATAAAATGTCAAAAATTCTAAAGCAGCGCCGCTTGGTTGCAGTTGGATTTTTCATGCCTTTTTAATAATGTTTTTTTTTTTTCAAATACAATAGTTAAGGTGAAAACTCTGCAGTTACACTAAATGATTTCCTCTCATCGTTTCTCACTTTTGTTTTAAATGTGGTATGGCACAGTAGAATCCACGTGTCGCAGAACTCAAACAGATTCTACATTTGCCGTGTGACAGTAAAATAATGAATGTATTTTAAAATATAAAACGTCTACTGCTATGCATTTTTTACTAATTAAGGCAAGATTTCAACATCTAGAAAAAAATAATAAAACATATTAATCATCAGGAAAAAATACGTTTGTGAAACTCCTCGTGATCCGCATTGTTTAAGGTTTGATTCTGTCGCGATGAAATCAGTTCTTTCAAGAGGTAAAGTACAAAAGTGCAGTGTGTAACTGACATATAATAAAACTCAGAGAAAGTGCTGGCTTTTAGTCTTCTGAAACTGGAAGTGTTCTAAATCAGTGGGATTAAAATGAGACAGTGGAAAGGCTGGTTATTTCTGGCTGGAGAAGAATGGCAATCTGCACCAGTTTTGTATTTAATAACCCTTTAATCCAACCTTATTTCACACCTTTGAAGGACATAATTTGTTTTTTTTTCAGCATGACAAGTTTTATATTTTAAGACCAAATATTAAATTAACGCAAGTCGATCAGTTCTGGCGATTAGTTGACTTGCAAATTTTCTGAGCGTTTTCTGTCTTTTGAGTAAAGAAAGGAAACGAGAGAAGAAGAAAAGCTACGAGGCTTCGGGAGACTAGATTATTACATTAAATAAGTCATTCGATTAATGTCAGAAAGTAATGTATAGATCCATGGGGAATTTAGAATATGTGCTGCAACCATAATAATCAGCAAAATCGGCAAATTCAGCAAACAACAAAAGTAACTGGCGTTTTAGAATATTTTAAATGCTTCAAATCCGTGTCTGTAGATGTCCATAATTGTTTTAGGTTTAGCGATGATTGCGATTCAGCCGCAAGCGACATCTATCTGACGGCGGCCACAGCTCCTGGTGGAGCAGCCCCTGACAAATCCGTCCACGGCATACAGCCAGAGAAGGATGACGCCAAAGATCGAAAGGTTTTACTTATGTCACGGCCAGTCTCTGTCCTAACGTTATTGTTCACTTAGCATTTTAATTAAAGTCCTCAATGGCATTATGGTAATCATTAATTTGCAAATTTTTGTGACCATTATTTCGAAGAAGGTTGGAGAAATTTTGACTCTTTGGGCCTAAAAGATGTTACATACGAGGTACCTCGCTGACCTTGACCTCGGTCAAGGTCGAAAACCGGAAGTTAACCATTGTCTCGAAAACGGTTAGAGATAACACGATTTTTCTTAAAAACGCCACATAAGAGTTAACTCATTGCCTGTCACGAGCATAATTTAATATCTTTTTAGCCCAGCTTACGTTACACGTAAGCTGGGGTATTCCTATCGGTTTGCGGGCGGTGTCCGTTAGTTAGTTAGTTAGTTAGTTAGTTAGTTAGTTAGTTAGTTAGTTAGTTAGTTAGTTAGTTAGTTGTTTATTTAGTAAACTTTGGTTCAAAATGCATCTCCTCCTACAATTTTGATCCGATGTCATTTATTTTTGGTGTGAGGTATCCCTAAGGGGTCGTGCATACGGCTTGTGCTTTTCTAGTCGATCGGGTGATTTTTGAATTTTTGGCGAATTTTTAAAGAAAAAATTTTAAAATGTATCTCCTCCTACATTTTTGACCCGATGTCATTTATTTTTGGTATGAGGCACCCCTAAAGGGTCGTGCATACGGCTTGTGCTTTTTTAGTCGATCGCGCAATTTTTGTATTTTTGGGGAATTTTTAAAGCAAAATTTTCGAAAATAATTCAAAATGCATCTACTCCTACAATTTTGATTCGATGTCATTTATTTTTGGTGTGAGGCATCCCTAAGGAGTCGTGCATACGGCTTGTGCTTTTTTAGTCGATCGGGTGATTTTTGAATTTTAGGGGAATTTTTAAAGAAAAAAATTTAAAATGTGTCTCCTCCTACATTTTTGACCCGATGTGATTTATTTTTGGTATGAGGCATCCCTAAAGTGTCGTGCATACGGCTTGTGCTTTTCTAGTCGATCGGGTGATTTTTTAATTTTTGGGGAATTTTTGAAGAAAAAAATTTAAAATGTATCTCGTCCTACATTTTTTATCCGATGTCTTTTTTTTTAGCCCAGTTTGCTTTTTAGCCAACAGGGCTATACAGATGGGGGCAAGTATCGTCCGTCTGTCCGTCCGTCCGTCCGTCTGTCCGTCCCGCGACCGTTAAAAGTGGAATAACTTTTTTATTTTTTATCCGATTCTTACCAAATTTTAAACACGAGTTCCTAACCCTTTACTGCATTAGGAAATATTTTTATTTTTGCGGTTTAAACCATTTTTGGTGATTTTATTGCCAATTTGGGCAAAATACGAAAAAACCTATCTAGTCCCTCATTTTTCATCGGAAGATTCCGAAATTTTTTATGAAGAAACTAGGACTAAGGGGTAAAAAAAGTACTTTTTTCGATTTTTGAATTTCGCCTTATTTTTGAATCTACTGAGCTTCAAAGTTTGCAACTTCTAAAAATTGGCAAATTTCCATTTTTTTTCTTAACAAAGTAGTTAAAGTGGAATATCTTTTTTATTTTTCATCCGATTCGTACCAAATTTTAAACGCGAGTTTTTAACCTTCTACTGCATTAGGAATTTTTTTTTATTTTTTGGTTTAAACCATTTTTGGCGATTTTATTGCCGATTTGGGCAAAATACGAAAAAATCTATCTCGTCCCTCATTTTTCATCGGAAGATTCCGAAATTTGTTATGAAGAAACTAGAACTAAGGGGTGAAAAAAGTACATTTTTCGATTTTTGAATTTCGCCTTATTTTTGAATCCACTGAGCTTCGAAGTTTGCAGCTTTTAAAAAATTGGAAATTTCCATTTTTCTTCTTAAAAAAGCAAAGTTTCAATTTGCAGAGGGGCACAATATGTTACATGCAAGTACTTTTGGTTGGACTTTTCAGTAATTTTGTTCTCAGTAGGTCATTTCTATGATATTTTCAAGTGGGCGATAATAGGGAACATTGGGCGATAAAGCAAGAAAGTTGTAATTTTCGCTTTAAAAGTGCAGGGATCAATTCTATGTCCCGAAATTATGATAAATATGATATTTTTCGGATGGGCGATAATAGGGAATATTGGTCGATACTGCAAGAAAGTTGTAATTTTCGCTTTTAATGTGCAGGAAACAATTCTAGGACCCGAAAATATGATAAATATATTTTTCGGGTGGGCGATAATAGGGAACATTTTGCGATAATGCAAGAAAGTTGTAATTTTCGCTTTAAAAGAGCAGGGATAAATTCTATGACCCGAAAATATGATAAATGTGATATTTTTCGTGTGGGCGATAATAGGGAGCATTGGGCGATAATGCAAGAAAGTTGTAATTTTCGCTTTAAAAGTGCAGGGATCAATTCTATGACCCGAAAATATGATAAATATAATATTTTTCGGGTAGGCGATAATAGGCAATATTGGGCGATAATGTAAAAAAAATTGTAATTTTCGCTTTAAAAGTGCAGGAATCAATTCTATGACCCGAAAATATGATAAATGTGATATTTTTCGTGTGGGCGATAATAGGGAACATTGGGCGATAATGCAAGAAAGTTGTAATTTTCGCTTTAAAAGTGCAGGAATCAATTCTGTGACCCGAAAATATGATCAATGTGATATTTTACGGGTGGGCGATAACAGGGAATATTGGGCGATAAAGCAAGAAAGTTGTAATTTTCGCTTTAAAAGTGCAGGAAACAATTCTAGGACCCGAAAATATGATAAATATAATATTTTTCGTGTGGGCGATAATAGGGAACATTGGGCGATAATGTAAGAAAGTTGTAATTTTCGCTTTAAAAGAGCAGGAATCAATTCTATGACCCGAAAATATGATAAATGTGATATTTTTCGTGTGGGCGATAATAGGGAACATTGGGCGATAATGCAAGAAAGTTGTAATTTTCGCTTTAAAAGTGCAGGAATCAATTCTGTGACCCGAAAATATGATCAATGTGATATTTTACGGGTGGGCGATAACAGGGAATATTGGGCGATAAAGCAAGAAAGTTGTAATTTTCGCTTTAAAAGTGCAGGAAACAATTCTAGGACCCGAAAATATGATAAATATAATATTTTTCGTGTGGGCGATAATAGGGAACATTGGGCGATAATGTAAGAAAATTGTAATTTTCGCTTTAAAAGAGCAGGAATCAATTCTATAACCCGAAAATATGATAAATATGATATTTTTCGGATGGGCGATAATAGGGAATATTGGGCGATAATGCAAGAAAGTTGTAATTTTCGCTTTAAAAGTGCAGGGATCAATTATATGTCCCGAAAATATGAAAAATATGATATTTTTTGGATGGGCGATAATAGGGAACATTGGGCGATAATGCAAGAAAGTTGTAATTTTCGCTTTAAAAGTGCAGGAATCAATTCTATGACCCGAAAATATGATAAATGTGATATTTTTCGTGTGGGCGATAATAGGGAACATTGGGCGATAATGCCAGAAAGTTGTAATTTTCGCTTTTAAAGTGCAGGAATCAATTCTGTGACCCGAAAATATGATCAATGTGATATTTTACGGGTGGGCGATAACAGGGAATATTGGGCGATAAAGCAAGAAAGTTGTAATTTTCGCTTTAAAAGTGCAGGAAACAATTCTAGGACCCGAAAATATCATAAATATAATATTTTTCGTGTGGGCGATAATAGGTAACATTGGGCGATAATGTAAGAAAGTTGTAATTTTCGCTTTAAAAGAGCAGGAATCAATTCTATAACCCGAAAATATGATAAATGTGATATTTTTCGGATGGGCGATAATAGGGAACATTGGGCGATAATGCAAGAAAGTTGTAATTTTCGCTTTAAAAGTGCAGGAATCAATTCTATGACCCGAAAATATGATAAATGTGATATTTTTCGGGTGGGCGATAATAGGGAACACTGGGCGATAATGTAAGAAAATTGTAATTTTCGCTTTAAAAGTGCAGGAATCAATTCTGTGAACCGAAAATATGATAAATGTGATATTTTTCGGATGCTCGATAATAGGGAACATTGGGCGATAGTGCAAGAAAGTTGTAATTTTCGCTTTAAAAGTGCAGGAATCAATTCTGTGATCCGAAAATATGATCAGTGTGATATTTTACGGGTGGGCGATAACAGGGAATATTGGGCGATAAAGCAAGAAAGTTGTAATTTTCGCTTTAAAAGTGCAGGAAACAATTCTAGGACCCGAAAATATGATAAATATAATATTTTTCGTGTGGGCGATAATAGGGAACATTGGGCGATAATGTAAGAAAGTTGTAATTTTCGCTTTAAAAGAGCAGGAATCAATTCTATGACCCGAAAATATGATAAATGTGATATTTTTCGTGTGGGCGATAATAGGGAACATTGGGCGATAATGCAAGAAAGTTGTAATTTTCGCTTTAAAAGTGCAGGAATCAATTCTGTGACCCGAAAATATGATCAATGTGATATTTTACGGGTGGGCGATAACAGGGAATATTGGGCGATAAAGCAAGAAAGTTGTAATTTTCGCTTTAAAAGTGCAGGAAACAATTCTAGGACCCGAAAATATGATAAATATAATATTTTTCGTGTGGGCGATAATAGGGAACATTGGGCGATAATGTAAGAAAATTGTAATTTTCGCTTTAAAAGAGCAGGAATCAATTCTATAACCCGAAAATATGATAAATATGATATTTTTCGGATGGGCGATAATAGGGAATATTGGGCGATAATGCAAGAAAGTTGTAATTTTCGCTTTAAAAGTGCAGGGATCAATTATATGTCCCGAAAATATGAAAAATATGATATTTTTTGGATGGGCGATAATAGGGAACATTGGGCGATAATGCAAGAAAGTTGTAATTTTCGCTTTAAAAGTGCAGGAATCAATTCTATGACCCGAAAATATGATAAATGTGATATTTTTCGTGTGGGCGATAATAGGGAACATTGGGCGATAATGCAAGAAAGTTGTAATTTTCGCTTTAAAAGTGCAGGAATCAATTCTGTGACCCGAAAATATGATCAATGTGATATTTTACGGGTGGGCGATAACAGGGAATATTGGGCGATAAAGCAAGAAAGTTGTAATTTTCGCTTTAAAAGTGCAGGAAACAATTCTAGGACCCGAAAATATGATAAATATAATATTTTTCGTGTGGGCGATAATAGGGAACATTGGGCGATAATGTAAGAAAGTTGTAATTTTCGCTTTAAAAGAGCAGGAATCAATTCTATAACCCGAAAATATGATAAATATGATATTTTTCGGATGGGCGATAATAGGGAATATTGGGCGATAATGCAAGAAAGTTGTAATTTTCGCTTTAAAAGTGCAGGGATCAATTATATGTCCCGAAAATATGAAAAATATGATATTTTTTGGATGGGCGATAATAGGGAACATTGGGCGATAATGCAAGAAAGTTGTAATTTTCGCTTTAAAAGTGCAGGAATCAATTCTATGACCCGAAAATATGATAAATGTGATATTTTTCGTGTGGGCGATAACAGGGAATATTGGGCGATAATGCAAGAAAGTTGTAATTTTCGCTTTAAAAGTGCAGGAATCAATTCTATGACCCGAAAATATGATAAATGTGATATTTTTCGGGTGGGCGATAATAGGGAATATTGGGCGATAATGCAAGAAAGTTGTAATTTTCGCTTTAAAAGTGCAGGAAACAATTCTAGGACCCGAAAATATGATAAATATAATATTTTTCGGGTGGGCGATAATAGGGAACATTGGGCGATAATGTACGAATGTTGTGACCCGCACATCAAGACAACCTGAGGAAACTTGTGCACTTGTCCAAAATAAGTACGAAAGTAAAATAAACATGCGCATAGGTCTGGAATAAGAACCGCGCATTAATCTTTATTAAGTTAAATAAACATGTGCACTGTTCCAAAATGAGAGCCGCGCATCAACGCAAATTAAATAAACATGCGCACTTGTCTGAATTAGAACCGCGCATCGAGGCAAGTTATATAAATATGCGCACTGGTCCGAAATGCGAGCGTTGTTTGAAGGTATCTATGGCAATCTATCCAGTCTACCAGATATACAAAAAATCTGTTCCCAATTTTTCTTGGAAAGAAATCTTTGTATGCATTTATCGGTCTATGTTCTGGTCCGGTGCTAAATTAATTATTGAGCTAGCTCTTTGCCGTCTCATCTTTTGAAGCTTGATATTTCAGGGAAATTCCTTCGCTCATGCACGCTGGAATGGGTCTTATTGCTTTTCGTAAGCTGGGACTTTGTCCTTGGACAAACTTGTTTTTCCAAGTCGGTCATTCTGCTATCGAACGGAATTCCGTCTAGTTTTACTCAAGTCTTTTTCTTGCGATCCGTCAGAAAATTAGACGACATCTACAACAGATGGGACTTGGAGTCAAATCTTCTAACCGAGTAAAAACACCCAAAACCAGTTCTCTTTCTTGCGACGGTCGTGAGAGTATGCTGAATAGCCCAGAGCTTGCAATGGGGTCAGCAGCAGGTATGCTGGGGTCAGGGAGCGACCATATGTATGCCGTGCCGAAGACGAGTGTGCCGACCGAGTGCCCCCGTACTGCCATACGAATCCCAAGCAATGTCTCCAGAAAGAACAGCAACCTCTCTCGTCAATGCCAAGGTAAATTAGAAATGTAAATACCGTAAATGCCGGCAGGTTAACCGCTCACTAGGTAAACGGCACCCGACTCCCCCCCATAAACTTCACTGTTCCGGTTTCAGTGTCGTTACATTCGCACCGATAGATCAACCGCACCCAGCACTCGAATAATAAAACACATTCAAATTCACCAATAACACTGATATATTTATATGTCTCCCCCTAAGGAAGACATATATAGTACTTGGTGTGTCCGTCCGTCTGTCCGCAGTGAGTTCTTATGAAATTAATGAGTCGATTTTTCTCAAAACATATATACGTATTGGGGTACATGTCTAGATGATGCCCGTGTTATTTTATTTTTTTTTTTCGTTCCTTCAAAAATTCTATTTTTGGCAAATTTTTGAACATTGGGGGGGGGGGGGGGGAGTGTTCGTGCATTTTTTTTACTTTAGCAGGCTAAATCTCCAAAACAGTTCGTTGGATAAGGCTCAGACATCGCAAGAAGAACACACATATAGCGCAAATGTATACTGCGAAGTTTTTCTTCATTTCCGTTTAAAATGTATTTTTGGCGATTTTTTAAATTTCTTATTTTTTTATTTTTTGGCCAATTGTTGCGATATCTCCGAAACAGTTTGTTGGATTAGGCTGAATCGTGGCATGAAGAACCCACATATAGTGCAAATGTTTTCATTTTCTGTAAAAATGTATTTTTGGCGATTTTGTTTTTTCAATTTTTTGGGCTGGCCAATGTTGTACTTTTAAGCAAGGAATTTTTTTCCACGTGACTGGTTGGGGGCGGGGAGACATATCCGTTTTTGTTTTAACAAAAGCACTGGCCAGTCTGGTTTGTCTCTTCACTACTAAATTGCTTATGAGGAAAAAATAACCTGGTATAGGATATTTGTTTTTTATTTCACTTCACGGTCCACACCGCTAGATTAACCACAGGAGGGGTTCTTTTTCGCAAATTCATCATATTAACGGCCGTAAATACACCGGAATTTACGGCACTATGAAATGGTCAGTTGCAATTTCAATCAGTGGATGCGCGCAGAATGGTCTTCTACCTGAAACCGGATATTCTTTTTGTGTTGGGGACATTCTCTCAGCCTCGTGTTGACCATGGGTTTTGTTACGTGGCCAGTGCTTTCATAGATGTTATCAAAATTCCTACTTGTTTCACCGCGATTCTAAGGGGTTTGCTTATAATGGATCTGTGATGTGTCTGTGCAAACGAATAAACTGTGCCTAAATCTTTTGTACGAAGATTTAGTTATTAAAATTTAAATTGTAATTTTAAAAAAATGAACTGCCTGTATTAGTATAGTAATATAACGGTGTTTATCCACAAATTCAAGTGCAGTAACATATGAAAGTAACAAGTGTGGATCTGATGGGCTCTTCAGACTGTTTTGCTGTTTCAGAATTTTCCAGTTCGCACAAAAAGCCTGAATCAGAAGAAAAGGAAAAGCAGGACAAAGTTTCTTGCAAAAATAAATTTAACATGAGAATTAAGCTTGAGCCAAGGATGTCGAATTCTGCTCCTGCGCTGGAAATACCACGGTAAGTATTGAAACAGGCCTTTTCAAAAACACAGTATGGGTGTGCGGGGTAAGAGGAGGTGAGGGCCTAGTTAACACCAATCGTTTACACAACTGATCATTTTTTGGCTGTTGTCCAATTTACAAAATTGTGATGTTGTCTACAATTTGAATTAAAACGCCGTATTAACAATGACTGGCGATGTCGTGATACCGTGTTTAGTACTATAACTGATAAGGCAGTGTATGTAGCAAAGACCAGGTAGGTCTTACTAAACAACAACGATATGCCATTTGAATTCGCTTCGGTGTGTTTTCAGAAAAGAGGTGGAGCGTTGTTTAAAAGCCCTCAGAGCTATCGAAGTCATCAAATTTACCAAAGACATGCTGCAGAAAAAGGACACCATAGGTAATGTATGCATTAAACGTTTTCTGTAATGCAGCACAAAGGACTCCCAATCAGTTCTGTAGCCTTAGAATAACTTGAGATATATTGTTTTTTTTTTTTTGTGTGACACATGTAGCACCCTAGACCTACATGCGTGCTTCAAATTTATTCCACAGTGGAAAAGGTGAGAAAGTTCAGCAGCTACGCCAACGAAAGGGTAAGCGGACTCGCCAACGAGATTCTGCAAAAGTTCCAGCGTATCCTTGAAGGCAAACCCAGCGGGGAGAAGACGAAACGAAGAAAGTCGCTCCCCTCCAGGAGCAAAGAGATGCAACCATCTACAGCACAGGGTCGGTTAAAGTCAAATCTGGTGTAGCTGTTTACACACCCGATGTAGATGTATACAAATCCGGTGTGGTTCTAGATATATCTGGTGTAGTTGTGGATATATCTGGTGTAGTTGTACACATATCTGGTGTAGTTGTAGGTATATCTGGTGTAGTTGTGGATATATCTGGTGTAGTTGTAGACATATCTGTAGTTGTAGGTGTATCTGGTGTAGTTGTACACACATCTGGTGTAGTTGTAGATATATCTGGTGTACACATATCTTGCTTTGTTGTCTCTGGTAATGGTGATGAGACCTGGGACACAAGAGATTGTGACCGTGTTGTAATTGTGGGACCGCTGCTTGCTCAGGTATTTCGGTGGATAATTTTTCCCCACAGTTTGCAACTTATTTGCTATATTTAACTAAACTAATCTTAAGCATATAAAAATCTTGAAATTGTTGAATGAAAACCCGGCCGCGCATCAAAGCTGAGCTTTTATTTAGCTGACATCTTCATTGTTATTTTACTGTGCAGCAGAGACAGAGGTGGGCGGGACCGCCGCACCCGTCATCAGCCTTGACCCCGGCAGAATGGTGAGCATCGAGGGCGTCATGTTCTTTGAGATGGAGACCGATGGGCAGGAGGAGGACAGCAACTGGTGGGGCTCCGACGACGCTCTGCCTGACCCCCTCGAGGCGGGAGACATCGACTTGGAGGAATTCATCGCAGGTGAATATGAACGGCGTACAGTTGCTGTATAGTGTTCAAAACTATTGTCCTTTTCTTTTTGACCTACTCGACTAACACCTAGAATTTTATTTTAACTACCTGTAACAGAAATATATTCCTGTGATTGAGCATAAACCTGTCTTTTATTTCGTTCTAGCGTATGAAGGTATTGATGAAAGTCCGTTGGAAGGAACTGACCTACCAGTGATCACTCCTTGTGATTTCCCCAAAGACTTTATTCTGAACGACGCACAGCCGACCACTGGCGAGTCTAGCGAGGAACAGATCAGCTCAGGCCCAGAAATTGACCAAAGCCAGATCAATCAAAGGCAGCCCAGTGCAAGTAATCGTTATGCAGATCTGGACAGCGAGGTCAAGCTGAATTCAAAATATATGACGGAAGGCTTGCCCAACGCAGGGCTCTTGTTAAATGATCAGGCTAGGCAGGGGCAGGCGTTTATTGCGGACGGTAGCTATGGGTCCTCAGAGCGACGACCGATCAGTGATCACTCCAGTGTTGACCTAAAAGGTCAACTCTCTTATGCAAATGCAGCAATCGTAAATGGTGACCTGGTGCACAGGAGTGCTGTAACGCTGAATGAGCAATCAACTTCTAAACAAAACGTAGTAGGAAAAAGCTTTGCACAGAAAAGCGTCTCTAATTCGGATAATGTGCCGAGTTCTGATTCGTACACATCCCCCCCTAAGCTAAGCCCGGCTCCAGTCGAAGGCCACGCAAAGGGCGCCTCGCCAGATTCAGAGCCCAGCCTTGCTGGGAAGTCACGTGTGTACGGCGGAGAGGGTGAGGCACAGAGTCAGCCAGTTGTCGAGTCCTCCGTCCCGGATCCGTTTGCGAAAGAAATAGCGAAGCGTTTGGCGAAGAAAGCAACGGAAGTGGTCTCTCCAGTGCTCTGTAAGTTGTGTCGTCATGCTCAATAAGTTTTTCTCCAGTGCTCAATAAGTCGTCTCTTGAGCGCTCAGTAAGTCGTCCCTTCAGTGCTCTGTAAGTCGTGCCTTCACTGCGCAGTAAATCGTCCCTTCACTGCGCAGTAAGTCGGTCCTGGAAGTCCTGAAATTTTGTCAAAGAGTCCTGGAAAGCCCTGAAAATAAAAATATATGTTATTAATTGAACTCATTGTAACGTTTTGTCGTTGGATTTTCGAGTCTATAGCGGTAATCTTATTAGAGTTGTGACGGTTCGTACCGAAAACCGAGAACCGAGAAAAGGCTTCGGTTCGGTTCGAACCGAAAACCGAAAAGTCCAATCACGGTTTCGGTTCGGTTTTGTTTTTGCTATTTTTAACAAGATAATGCATCGATTTGCTAATGTTATTTTGTATCACATGGAACAAATCAACAAATATTTCACATATTTTTTATTATTGTCATGAACACATTTATATCGCACTTACAATGGCAAAACCCTGAGCACCAACAATACAGGTATTCTAATAAGAAATTGAAAATTAAAAAAATAAAAACACTGACTAGATAAAATTGACATTAATTGTATGTCAGTCTAAAAAGTTTTTAGTAATTTTCTGAAAACTAAAATATCACGTCTTATTCTGTCTTATTCTAAATGGTAAAGAGTTCCATAATTTGGGGGATGCATTTTGGAACGCTGTTTCCCCGTAGATGATCAGACGACCTCAGGCTACGCGATGGAGTATAAGGTGAAAGGAGCTCTTTAATGTACTCAAGTGCTGAATTGTTGAGGGCTTTATGAGTCAAAAGGGCGACTTTAAACACAATATGTCGCTCAATCGGTAACCAATGGAGAGCCATGAGTTTATGCTTAACACTTTCTTCACTAGATGGTCTCACAATGCGTGCAGAGTGATTAAGGATGCGCTGCAGCCGCTTGATCTGCGTGTTAGGGAGGTTGATTAATACACTGCTGCAGTAATCGAGTGTCTTTGCAGCATCGTCGTTCAAACGCGAACGAACATCACGTATCCACCGTAGGTAGTAGTTGCACGTTCGAACAACAGAGTTTATATGTGCCACCACTGTTAAATGCGAGTCAGCGAGCACTCCCAAGACTCGAGCAACGTGGGAACGTTTAACGACGTCATTGTCGAGGTGTAGGCTCGTTGCGTACACCTGTTATAACCAAAAAATCAGTTTTGTCTTTGTTCAATTTAAGTTTATTAACGTTCATCCAGGACCCGATACCTTTGATGGCGTCAGAAACGTGAGCAAGGGCAGCGCCCTGTTCTTAGACTGAGCGTGGAATGAAGGCATTTTCTAGACCAGAATCATCCGCATAAAATGATACTGTAGTCCGTGTATTTTATAAGAGAACCCAATGGTTTGGTTTATTGAGAATATCTTCGTCGTCCAATTTTGGAACCTTGGGGTAGGGCGCAATCCAAGGTAGTAGAGTCCGAAAGTGCACTATCGACCTTAACACGTGCACTGCGAACATGAAGGTATGATGATATTCAATCAAGGGCTCAACCTTCGCTACCAAAGGAGCACTCCAACCGGCGTAGATAGATCTCATGATCTACGGTGTCAAAGGCGGCAGAAAGGTCGAGTAATGTGAGAAACACAGCTTGGCGGTTATCCAGTTGGATCAAAAGGTTATCGAACAAACGAATAAGGGAAGTTTTAGTACTGTGATACTTGTGGTAAGCTGATTGATACTTTTCTTCCAAACTATGAGAGGTGAGATGGACATTTAATTTTTGGCATATTGCCTCTTCAAGGATTTTGGATATAAAGGATAAATTGGAAACCGGGCGATAGTTCTTCGGAATAGTATCGAGATTTGGCTTTTTTAGAAGAGGATAAACGATTGCTTGCTTGAAAGAGGCCGGTAAAGTGTTAGTAGAAATTGATAAGTTCATTATTCTGCAAATGATAGTTAGGAGTTCACTGATACATTGTTTGACAAGCAGGTTGGGATTGGGTCGCTATCGCAAGACTTGGGAGATGAAGACATTATTATTTTTCGAACACTTTCCTCATGGAGCGGTCTAAAATTAGTGAAGTAACTTGATTGGATTCTACATAGCTAGTACCTACATGTATTTTATTTAGGATAATAAAAATTGTGAATTACCAAACGTAAATCTTGATGTAATTTGCGAATTATTTGTTAAAACAATATTTTAGAATAAATGATTTGTTAAAACAATATTTTAGAATAAATTGTCAGATGCTCAATAACAGTCTAAATTCTTGTGTAAGTAAGCTTTGAGGTAATAAATATAAAACGTTACCGTTATACGCTAGGTTTTGTATTTGTTCTAAGGTAAAAATAAATATCTGATTAAGTGCAGGCAATTATAAATAAATAAAAAATAAATAAACACGCACTATAGATATATATATATATGAAAAAAATAAATAAACACGCACTATAGATATATATATATATGAAAAAAAAAAAAACTAAAAACTACCTGTTGGTTTTGCTGAACCGAACCGAAAAAAACCGAACCGAACCGAAGATTTTTGTTGAACCGAATCGAACCGAACCGAACCGAGCCGGAGGTGAACCGTCACACCTCTAAATCTTATGGCTTCTGAATTAGTATTTCACTGGAAAATAAATATATTTATAATTTTCGAGGTTGAACAGGACCTATTATCGTATTATATAAAGGTTGAAAATTTGTCTCAAAAATTCCTGGAAAGTAGTGGAATTTAAAAAAAAATAAGGTGGGTGAGGGGTAGGAGACAATGAAATGTAGATGAATAAAATGTGGATAATATTCGAGGAAACGATACCGTATACTTGTTTAAAGTAAGCTAAGTAAAGTCTGAATGTCTGCGGCAGATACGTATAGTGACGTCACGGAATCTGACGCAGCCTTGTCCAAGCCGGGACGCAAGCGGAGGAAGACCCCAGACGAGCTGCTGCTGCTTGAAACAGGTAAAATGAAGACTTTTAAAAATGGGCAAGGTAATAGTGTCGTTTGCGGATGCTGCTACATATGAGGAAAGCCATGTAAGTGTTCGTGATGTGTCCGTACCAGGCAATCGCGCTCGTTCTGTCAGTCTGTCAAACTCGTGCAATAGTCAACCTCCACTGCAGCTCAGTCTGTTAAGTATTTGTTTTCGTCGACTTATTGTGTTGTTATAAAACAGCTGATCTCCGATGAGATCTATCTGTTATGTATAAACACAGAGCGGATGGATATTTTAAAAAGTAGTTCGGCCGTAATGAATATTATTTTCGCGGAATCCCCGGTGGATTTGCGGAGTAAAAGGTTGGACGGCAACGCGACTTATTGCAGATTCCGTGAGAATAGACAGTACTCTTAGTCAACAAAAGAACTACTTTTTGGATTCATCCAGTGTGTGGTGAGGCGTCTGTATGTTACAGGGAATTCGTGCAACCAAGGAATACGTGAATTCCCTGAAATTCAATTCGTTTCCTATAAATATAAAAAAAAGACTCTTTGTTTATTCCCCAGAGGTAGAACCTTTGAGGAATATATGCGATCGACCGCGTGTCGGTCGGTCTGTCGGCGTGTCATCAAGAGCTTGTTAACACGATAACTTAAAAATTTCTGCAAGGATTTTAATGAAACTTAGTATGGGAACAAACACAGATCGGTATTGTAAATGGGCCAGGTTCGTCCAAGGAAAATGGACCAGCTGGACTTGGAAAATTTCAGCTCTTGATTGACTATTGTTAACACGATATCTCAAGAATAACTGCAAGGATTTTAATAAAACTTGGTGTGTAGCTTCTGTGGGCACTAACAAGGATCGGTATTGTAAATGAGTCACGTTGGCCCAAGGATAATGAACCAAATGGACTTTGAAATTTACCAAATCCTGGAAATTATTCAGCATCGAAATGAGTTTGTTAACACGATATCTCAAGAATAACTGCGGGGATTTTAATGAAACGTGGTGTATAGCTTCTATAGGAACAAAGGGGTTGGGACATTTTGTACCTTTGTCACTTTGTACCTCCGCCATTTTGTACCTTTTTGGACACTTTGTACCTCAGATTTTGGGACACTTTGTACCTCCGCGAAAGACGTTTTGTACCTTTTCTGCCACTTTGTACCTTACCATTTTATACCTTTTTTACGTGCAATACTAAGTTAAAACAAAAAATTAAATACCGCCTGCTCTACCTGACCTTCATTTCAGTGAAAATATGTTTATTTATTAATTGCAATAACCTGTAGGATAGTTTTGGGGGCCATTCCGTAAAGTGGCTTTACCGTGATTGCAATTATCCCGAGTAACTTTCTTAACAGTGTTAATTGCATTATTTGAGTTTATGTTATAGAGTTACTCAGTGAATCAGGGCTTGAAAAAAATCCGATTTTTTTCAAAAATCATTATTTTAAATTTTTTTTATTTAAATCTGATGTTTTTTGATGTTTTTGATTTAAATCAAACTGAAAAAAACCCGACAAAATATCCAAAAGCACCACCTTTTAACAGGTAATTGAAGACTCGTAACACTCTCTTGTACTATAAAAATATTTACATTTCACAAAATCTGTGACAACTGTCCTCAATTTTCAAATGTTCAGATAACTGGTACAAATTTTTGAACATAGGGGGGTGGGGGGGGGGGGGTTCGTGCATTTTTTTCACTTTGGCAGGCTATATCTCCAAAACAGTTCGTTGGATAAGGCTCAGACGTCGCAAGAAGAACACACATATAGCACAAATGTATACTGCAAAGTTTTTCTTCATTTCCGTTGAAAGTGTATTTTTGGCGAATTTTTAAATTTTTGATTTTAAACTTTTTTTGGGCCATATTGTTGCGATATCTCCGAAAAAGTTTGTTGGATTAAGCTGAAACGTGGCCAGAAGAACCCACATATAGTGCAAATGTTTACTGCGAAGTTTTCTTCATTTTCGTTGAAAATGTATTCTTGGCGATTTTTAAAATTTTTATTATTTAAGTTTTTTGGCCATATTGTTGCGATATCTTCGAAACAGTTTGTTCGATTACATCGCAACGGATATTTCGAGATTAATGTGGATTAAATTATCGGCTTAGACTTAGTGGTAGCTACAACTAGACTGTCATCGGTGACAATTTTTTTTCCGTTGATCTTTTGCTGGTTACACATTACGCGACAGCGAAAAACGTGTATTGTATTGTAAAGAAGGGTGCAAATTGACAATAAAATATGTAAAATTAATCTTGGTTGTAATTTTTCTCATCTTAAAGAGGGTACAAAATGACTTTAAAAAGGTGCAAAGTGGTAAGGTACAAAGTGGCGGAAAAGGTACAAAACGTCTCACGCGAAGGTACAAAGTGTCCCAAAAAAAGGTACAAAACGTCTTTCGCGAAGGTACAAAATGGCAAGGTACAAAGTGGCAAAGGTACAAAATGTCCCAAAACCGGAACAAACACAGATCGGTATTGTAAATGGGCCAGGTTCGTCCGAGGAAAATGCACCAACTGGACTTGGAAAATTTCAGCTCTTGATTGATTATTGATGGCCGTGTTTAACTGATGGGATTTGCTGTGGGGAATATGTGGGCTATGCACACTGCTCTAGTTTGTCATAAAACGTTAAATTTTATTCTGCATTACCATCGTCTATTAAATTTATTTGTGTATTTTTTATATTATATATCTGGTCATATCTTACGATTACAAGCTTGTATGAAAACGTAAAAGAGTCAATTTATGAAGTGTGGCAATAGTTCTGGGTGGCACGCTGGATACCCTCCACTGATGTGACTTGATTGTGTTGACCCGTTTTAATCATTTGGAATGGTCAAGTCATACCAGAATTTTTATAGGCTTGCTATTTGGCGGATTACTTCCATAGGGAAACAGAACCTTTGGCGGTAGGACATTTGACGGTGGGACTTTTTACGGTACAGGACTTTTGGCGGTAGGACATTTGAAGGTGGGACTTTTTATGGTACAGGACTTTTGGTGGTAGAGCCTTTGACGGTGTGACTTTTCGCGGTGGGCTTCTCACGATAAGAGTTTTGACGGTATAGGACTTATAGCGGTGGGACTTTCGGCGGTGCATTGCAAAATAAATTTAAGGTGTTTTGGGGAATTCTTTTATGTTTCTTTATGCTATCATCAATGGAAATTCTTTCATGTGATTGATGAATTGAATTGCGTTTGAAAATTGGAAATGCGTACATATGATGATCATTGCAATTTTTTCAATTATGCGGTAAAGTCTATTTACCTTTGCTATGATGTATTATGATCCGATATCCTCATTCCGTAGTTGCACCTCGTAGCCAGTATATATACGTGCTTTTTCAATTTGACTCATATCAATCAGCACAAGCAATCAAGGAAAACCAAAACTTGCGTATGAGGGATATCTCTGTACTAGAGATAAGCCCCTGGCTAATGGCTGTGTTGGCTTCGAATGAAACAAAAAAGGAAAAAAAAACAGACTCTGAGAGTGCAGAGCCAGAATGAAAGTCAAAGAAAAATGCACAGAATTCCGCTAGGTAGCGGAATGACCCACTTGCAAAAACCACTAAAGAAAATACTTGTATTAAATTATGACCAAGAAGCTCAGAGTCACGCAGTATAAATTCTCAATCGTCGTTTTCGCCCAAAGGGTCGAAAATGAACACAAACTTGCCGTATGCCGTATGTAACGTTGTTTAGGCCCAACGTGTCGAAAATGAGCTCAAAATCGTTCTATCTCTAACCGTTTTCAAGACAAGTCGGCCCATCGTTGACGGCACATGAGGTCCCGTGACGTTTGACCTTGACCATTAAGGTCAAATTTCAGAATGGAAGGTTACCCCCTACTGAGTACGTTTTATGTGTTTAAACTGGGATTTAAGCACCTTTTATGACCACTTTTCGTGATTAATAAGCGTTTTGAAAGTATTTTGACCTCACTTTGACCTTGACTTTGCAACCGCCCTGTCCCAGCAGACCATGTTGCGGGAAGTCTAGTTCCTGAGCGTGTAATTTATTCCCCACTGGTTGATACCCTAGTCTTGTCCATAAAAATATAGGGTATGACTTGAAATCGGTACGATTTGACCATAAACCGCAACCTGCACTAACATCCATTGTCGGTAAATGGTCAACTACCCCCCCCCCCCCCCCTCCCCACCACCACCACACTTTTATTACGGAGTATAATGTTCGCTGCTGGTGTCGTAGTCTTATTTGCCATTTGGTACATAATATTTATGTTCGTTAGCAATATTTTATTAGTTTTCCCGTATTACACAGATTCCCTGAAGCGTTCAGGGAATTAACGCAGCGAACCACTGTGAATTTCAAGGAGTATGCGTATTCCGTGGAAATTTTCGGCAATAGCTGTATTCCCCTGCGGTCGCAGCTCATATGTGAATTCCTTGAACAGTTCAGGGGATACGCGAATTCCCTGTAAGATAACAGATAGATCTCTCCAGAGGTCAGCTGTTAATAACAACGGTGTCAACCTCTGTCATCTCTGGCTCGACAAGAGGAAAACACAAAGTATTGTGGAAACACCGGTTCATTAGAACGTGCCTTGTGCGGCGAGTACCTCACTATTTTTGAGCTAATAATTTAAAAGATAAGTCACTTTTGTGAAATCCCGGTACCTTGTAGATCCTGTCTTAAACTTTGCCTTTCAGATTTTGATTGGGGCTGCTATGGCAAGAGGCTGAGGCGTGGGGCTCTGAAAAACACATCCTCGAAAGAGAATAAATCCACCCCTGGTAAAACACTCCAGAGCATCGTGAAAGTGGAATCATCGGACGACCGATGTGACGACAGTGAAGCTGTGACCCAGACCAGCGCTACCAGGATTGTTAATAGTTCAGAGCCGTCTTTAAAATCAGCGCGGAAAAAGTCAAAGCGCGGCAAGCACCGATCGTCAAAGTGGCGGTCTGTCCCGACCAGTCGTTCCGAGAGTTCCTCACCGACGCCCAAGGGAAAGGCTAGCAGCCGGAATGCAAGGCAAAAACACCCGAAGCCAAAAAAAAAACATGATAGTGAACAGCGTAAAAGGCTGATGTCAGGAGAGGCGACGATTTCAGGCGACACTGTGGAGACGGAAAATGCGGACTCTTACTGCAGCGGTATGTTTTGTGCCTGTGTATGTTTATATTACCAGTTGTATGTTTTGTACCCGTGTGGTATGCATACCAGTGATGTGTTCTGTGACCATTGCAGCGCACGCATGGTGTCACAGCGAAGAATCCAAGTCAGGAGGAAACGGATTGCCATCTAATTCTTGACTGTGCGACATTTAGCCGACATTGGCTTCTCTTTGCGTTGCTACAAAATTATAATGTGGGACATCTGTTGTGGGTCTGATTGAGTTCGGTTTTGCATTTACAGTTACGGCCTCAAGCATGTACACTCAGATAACTTTCGAATTATTGGACACAACTCTGAAGAGGATGGAGGGGAAGAAATGTACTGCTAAAAGCTAAAAAAAATATGGCTTCAAAAATTGTTTTATTCAAAAATTCAATAATTAAAAAATACAACATATCCCAATAATTTTTCGTGCCGTGAAATGTTTATAGTGCATATATTGTGGAGGTGAATTTAACACCCTTTCTGTGCAGGAAACTTCACAGGCCAGTTAAGATTTCAAGTGCTACCGAAAATAGGTAAAATGGGTGTAATGACTGAAATAAATATATTTTATGCGTAATTAAAGTTTCAGGTGAGAAGGCGAGGAAGCGACGCAAGCGCACAAACCCGGATGTGATGTGTCTAAAGGATGCCCAAGAGCTCCAGCTCAGCGTCAAGCCCGGTGAGTGTCATGGGTGTAGTCACACGGAGGGTGTTAAGCTAATACTTAGTGCAAAAACAGCTTCATTCTCCACGATTGTAGTTATTATGTTTCCGCCGTATAGGGGAAATATTTTGTTTTTGTACTCTGTGTGTGAGGGGGAATATGTGAGGTGTGGGCTTCTGTTGTCGACACATGCTTTTGTTAACACGATAACTCTCGAAAGAAAAGTCGGATGAGCTTCGAACTTGGTGGGATTATGCCTTTGGTTGGTCCGCCGGTTGGGATTGTATTTGGCGTATATATTGGACAAGGCATCATACGACGTCAAAACGTTGTAGTCGCTTCATTACTGAAACTGCAGAACGAAGCGTCGGATTAGTTTCAAACTTTGTAGGGTAATGACTTAGGTCGCTCCGACGATTCATAAAGTACAATGCATGATGTCACATGACGTCCTTTCGTGTTTTGGACACTAGACTTTGTTGACAGGATAACTGTCGATCGACAAGTCGGGTCTGATTCAAACTTGTTGGGATTATGCTTTGTGTGGTTCCATCGGGTACCGACCCATACAGTGAAAGGGTAAAGGTGACCACCTTCGAGACCCGAATGAAAAAAATATATACAACAAAACTTTTTTGTAGCGCCCACCTTCCAGACCCAAATAGAAAGATGTACAGTAAAACCTCTTTTAGAAGTGATCACCGAGAGACCCGGATAAAAAGACGCACAGTAAACCTGTCTGTAGTGACCACCTTCCAGACTCATATACAAAAGACGTGCTGTAACATATATTCGGTGAAACCTTACCGATATACAGAGATGTTTTTTTCTTTCCTGATCAAATAACCCAACAAGACTCAGAATGGCAAAAATAATTCGGAGAGCTGTAATTTTGGACATTATTGGTCGCTCAGACTGAAAGCAAAACGTTGGAATCTACAATGTCAATTCTTTTACCGTGTGAAGTTTCCAATGTATGGTGCTTAGGAAAGTCAACAATCGTGGATTGTATATCTCCCGTCGAACAGTTACACGGACTGAAAAGAAGAAAACATTACCTAAGTTCAGAGGGCCATAATTTTTTGTCGATCAAACTGAAACCAACACGTTGCAAATCTACAGAATATATTCTTTTACTGCGTGAAATTTCAAAGCTGTTCGGACAAGGAAAGCTAACAAAGTGACTCGGACAAAACACCCTACACGGACTGAGAAGAATAAAAAATAACCTTAGTTCAGAGGGCCACAATATTTTGCAATTTTTAGTCGATCAAACTGAAACCAAGACGTTACAATCTACAATATATATTCTTTCACTGTGAAGTTTCAAGGCCGTGCGACCAAGGCAAGTAAACGAAGTAGCGTGGACAAAAGGGGGCACACCAGGGTGGACAGACGGACACGGGGCGTTTCTATATCGCCCGCCCACGGTAGTGCGGCGGGGGATAAAAAATCTTATTAATCTGAAATATACCAAATTGTCAAGATAGAACTTGACCACTAGAACCTAAGAGAGGGGTTTTGGGGTGTCGGGGGAAACATTGGTTTTTGTTGACAAAAACAAAAAAGCAACGGCTGGCTAATAAAAGTCTTTAAAATACTTGGGTACATTGTTGTTGGTGTGCACTGGCCGCTTTATTTCACGTTCATTTTTGTCGAAATAGATAAAAGTAAGAGCGTACATTGCAAAATGCTTCCTTCCCAGCATTATCTGAATTAATCACTTGAAATTGTTGGCACCAATGTAGACAGCTATTGTGACGCACTACCAATTTATTAGAGCTTTTAAATACCGGTGAAATGTTTAATTCAGTGAAAACTGTCGCTTTGGTTGACTCGTTTTGCAAAGAGGTTGTGACTATGAATGCGATTTTCACATTTATTAGGCAAATATTGACATTCACATTTATTAGGCAACGGGGGGTTCAATTTGTTTCATGTCCATCCGTCTGTCTGTCCGTCGCAATTTCAGATTTTTTCTTGTCCGGTTTATATCACAAAAACTATTTATCGCATCTTCACCAAACCTTACAGGAAGGAAGTATATATAGTGCAGATGTGCAAAGGGGGAGTTCAATTTGTCCCAAGTCCGTTCGTCTGTCCGCCCGTCTCATTTTAAACTTTTTCTTGTCCGGGCGATATCTGAAAAACTTTCCATCGGATATTAACCAAACCTTACAGGAAGAAAATATTGTAGTGTAGATGTGCAAGCACCCGTCCGTCGCTCCATCCGTTGCACCTTATTTCAAAAGAGTAACTGGACCGCAGTGATGTAACCGCTATCGACTGAGGGCTCTGCATCTCCGATGCCTGTGTTTTTTACTTGCATGGTTGTTGATATTTGCTCTGTATTAGTCAGCTCGTCACAGCCTCCCTAGACACTATACTTTAAGCTAAATAACATAATAACACGCATAGGATGAGATTAGTTAAGACACTATCTGATTTCATGGAGATATGGGGTCATGTTCCCCAAGGAACTTTACTGGGGATGTTGCTATTTCTTATAATGATAAATGATTTAGATGTTGGTTTCCTATAAATCAGTTGATGACACGACTATTTTTGATATGTGTAAAATTTAAACAAATGCACTACAAAATACAGCTTCCGCTTTAGAAACGGGGTAAATGAAAATCAGATGAAGCTGGTAGTAAGATCAAAGAGTTAACCATATGTTTTAGTAAATCACCCCCTGTTCTAGTCCCCATTTTTACCGGTGGCACTGAAATATAGTGTCAAAATTTCTTGGTGTCATAGTTTCTAAAGGTCTAATATGTAATGCACACACACAAGTAATATCTCAGAAGGCGAGTGGTAGATTGCATCAACTGTTTATTAACACTTGACAAGTTTTTGACTTGGTCAAGGCTTATATGAGTTTGTGCGGGCAGCCGTTGGTGCTTTTTTTTCTTGACAGTAAAATCCATTATCTTGTCTCAGCTGCTCAGCCCTGGTATCACAAAACTTTGTACTTCTGTAGAACTTGATCTGAGGGTGTGCATCCCGCCTTTTTTCGTCTACGATTTCATTTTCATACTTAAAACGCCATGGGAACACAGCTGATTTTAGAATAAATAAAAACAGCGCATTTAAAAGCAAAGTAGTGGTTGAGCAAAACAGCACAGTTTATGGGCGTTGCGCGAGCTCTGCCTGCATAGAGAAAAAGTGCTAGTCCGTTCAATCAATAAAGCCGTTGAGCCAACATAACCAAGCAGATGAACCTTATAAGCCGCACACGTGCTGCGCCATATGCTCTCTACGTATTTGTATTACAGACTATGCGGCTTGTAAAAAACAAAACACTTCATGTTGTTCAAGAAATAATAAGCCGTTGAAAGAAATATTTTAATTTTTCATGTTTGTCAAGTGTTGAAGATTTCGCTTGCTAAACACGGTTCTAGTTGTTTGCATGTATTTTAGTCATTGTATCAGTTCAACATGTGATAGATATTGTTCCAACCAGTAAACATTATTATTATTATTATTATTATTATTATTATTATTATTATTATTATTATTATTATTATTATAAGATGGTTACATAGCTTTGATATTCAACTAGATTGCTTCCTGGATCGACATTGTTCTCTACCCCTTTTCTTCTGGATAGTCCTAAATCAGGCTTATATTGGTGGTTGATCCAGCTAGAATTATTGCTGAATATCCATCGATTTCATGACTCCGTTTTCGAAACCATAATAATGAAAAAAAAGTGGCTGAAACGACTCGAATTGACCTAAAAGAGGGAGTAGTTAGAATGAAGCCAGGAAGAAAATGTGACAAGAGTTAAGGAATTCTTAATCTGAAATATCTACAATTGTGGGATAACTTACACCGCCCACTTCCCCCCCCCCTTCCCCCGCCGGCCACTACCGTCTGTTTCAGTACAGGCGATAGAAACGAATGGTTTGGAACTGAAAGCGACACAAAAACAGACCAACAACGATGTGGGCAAAGCTGATGTCGAGCATCAGCTTTGCCCACTCAGTTTCTTTACGGTGCTCGAAAACACAAGTGTCCATAACTGAAAATTTTGCATACATTATGGGAATGTCAATGAATGTTTTAGGGATAAGTTTTTCAAAATAGTTCTTCTGCAAGTAATTTTAGTCAGATTGTTTTCATTGTACTCATCGTCCAACGCTAGGCCTCTGTCAAATTTACTTTTCTGAGATCCGCCGGATTTCATAGCAACATTTCATATTTTTCAGCCCGCATAGAGTGGAGAAATTGTGTGATAAAGAGCGAAATATACCTTTTATGATTAATAAACACAGGTTAACTTCTACGTCCTGAGAAAGATTTCATATTGAAATCCGCAGATTGCGTTTGTGTTCGCATGTACTTGCAGGGCCTTTGCTTTGATTTTGTTTCACTCGCGGAAAGGAATAATTTTTCCTCGAATAGAGGCAGAATCGACCCGAATCATTTCAGACATTCGTTGCACTTTGCTTTTGAAATACGTCATCGTGGTGAAACTGGGCATAGCTACACTTGACTGAATTGAACACTTTGTTAAGATGCTGATTGTATCGTAAAACTGTGGTAAGAAACCTGCATGCATGCGTCGTATCGGAGATGCGCCCCAAAGCTTGTCTAAAATCCACGTCACTTCCACACTGATTTTTTTTCAGGATTTTCCTATCAAGTAAGTCTCCTAAGTGATTTGATGTTTTGATTGTTGACATCGGTTGAGCTGAATGAGATCTGCACGTAATTTGACTCTTATTTGACTATCAGAGAGGGATATGTAGTAAACTGGTATATTGGAGATGATTTTGGTGTCGTCTGTGAGAACAGAGCCACAACAGCCTTGTAATGACGTCGCGCGCATGATTGCATCTTGTGACCTTGATGTTGGCTTTGCTAATTCTTAATAGACCAGTATGCCGATGAGATGTTGCTGTTTGAATGATTGCGTCAGCGATGTGCATGGCATGGGCGTCCACTGGAGAAGTGGCATAGTTCTTCTTACCTGGTTGACATGCGCTTTGATGCCCGTGTACGATGTAGGTATGCTCACTGGTTGTTTGGGCGTCCGGCATACAGGCTGGTCTGGTTGGTTTTAGAACCAGCGAGAGTCGCAGAATCTGTCAGTCTGTGTGAAGTGACCACAAGGGAAGCGCCCAATTACAACGCGCGTCCTGGGGAAAGCCATGCCAGGGAAAGCGCAGAAAGCGAGCATCGAATTGCAGAACCAGTGGTCACGTGTCCTGTATGCGGCACAACCTACAGATCAGAGTCGAGTCTGATCAGTCACTTGAGAAATTTCCACAGAACTAACACGTTGCCGTACTTATACAAGTGCCCCTTTATCAAATGCACCAAGAAAAAAGAGTACACTACACTGCGAGCCATGAAGTATCATGTGCTTTTCGTTCACAAAGTTTACGACAAGGATTATTCTCCTGATGAAATAGATTTTCGTCATAATCCGGAATTTAAAGCTGGACTTGTGCGTTTAAAGCCCAAACTGTCGTCAAGAAAAGCGAAGCGCGTCAAGAACAAGGGGAAGCGTCAGCCAAACAGCGCCGGTAATAAAACGTCTCAAGACGATCTCAGCACGACAGGTTGGTTGTGTTATAACACAGAAGTCATTGCCCCAAAGAGTATCGCAGTAAGAAGTGCCCCATGAGGCACCTTCTGGTACAGTGCCTCTGGAACTTGTTTCAAATAACGTGTAGAACATTGAATAATTTGGTGTGCGTATTGAGCTTACTGCACGCGGTTTTGACCAGGTGGTACACGCTTTTGGAAGGATAGCGTGTAGCCTGGTAGACTGACTCTGGGCACGCGTTTTTGACATTTAACTCCCCCCCCCCCCCTCTCCAAAAAAAAAAAAAACAAAAAAAAAAACTGAGATAAAATCTGAAAAGAAATAAAACTGTCGTTAAGCTGTGTAGACTTCGCCACAAAAGGTAATAGGAACATTGAACATAATGTGGGTGGTTTTGGGACACTTCGTCCCTGTGCCAGTTCGCCCCTTCGCGAAAGACGCTTCAGCACTTGTGGGACACTTTGGCACACTTTTATTTGGTTAATTAAATAGGAAAGTCTGAGGAATCCAATTTTTTTTTTTTAATAGAGACCAACCAGAGATGATTCATACAAAGTTTGAAAGCAATCCGATGAAACCTTGTCGAAACAAATTAAAAAAAATGTTGCTAAGCAGTTTCAAATGCTGGCATTTTGGACCCCCTCCCAAAAAAAAAAAGTATTTGTCAGAAGAGGCTTAACTTTGGGCCACTTATAAAAATTTGAAAGCAATGCGCTTAAAACTGCAAAATAAGAACCATTTTTTTAAACAACTTGATCCTTAAAAATTTTGAAATTTCTGCATTTGTCAAATTTATGGTGGAATATAGCCACATAAAAAAAAAAAAAAAAGAAACACAATAGAGCACTTAAGGAACAATCTTATGAAATTTAAAATCACTCCCTTCAAAGCTCTGGGAGTAGAAGCATTTATAAGACTGTCTTCCAAAATCATGGTAAATATCGCCATTTAACCAGTTTTTGGCGAATCGAGAAGTAGCTCGGGAACATTCATGCAGAATTTGAAAGCAATCCAGCCACAAAAAGTAGACGACAAAAATACATCCAATCATAACACGTATCATTATGCAAGTAAGTCAGAAATTGATTCACTCCAGAGCAACAAATAAAAAGTTGCTGGTCCACTTGACTCGCAACGAGGTTTGATCGTCTCTGGAGTAAGCTAGAGTAATTCGTGACAACTTGCTGGCCCCCCTTCCGGATTTCCTCATAATCTTAGTACGCCTGTACTAACTCGGTAGCGAAGATACACCAGGGGTAACTATATGAAACATATATTATCTACAATTGCAATTGAAGCGTCCTTCAACAGGAAACAAGAATGCTCGCTGATTGTGGCAGAAAATTATTGTTGCTTCGTGTTTTAAACACCTGAAAGAGAATCAGTGGACTATTTCCGCAAGGGCCGCAGTTCCCAAAATGTTGGTACCGAAGTGTGAAGGGGCCGCAGTGTCCCAAATGTTGGTGCCCAAATGGCAAAGGGCCGCACTGTCCCAAATGTTGGTGCCCAAATGGAAAAGGGTTTAGGACATTTGCCGGTTGGACAATTGCCGTGGACATTTGCTGGTGGGACATTTGCTGGTGGGACATTTGCCGGTCTTGAAATTTACCAGTGGGACTTTTGCCGGTATTTTGAAAAAAAAATATAACGACTGCTATTTCATTTTATTCTCAGCTCTCCGCTTTTCGCATTCGAAGCCTGAATGGCCATTAGCCAGGACTTTATCTCTGTTATTGAGATATCCCTCGTAGGCAAGTTTCGGTTTTCCTCTGTTGCTTGCGATGAATTTCGTGTCTTGGTTTTGATATGGAGTAGAGTGAATCAGCCCATATATGTACCAGTTTCGGGGTCGACTCCGGGCAAAGAAGTGTAATATGCTCCGGAGGAGTACCGACTCTGGTGCACAATGGAAGGTAGTTATTATCTCACGCTTAAAAGCAGTAAGTTCATTGCAATTGTGAATATCAAGTCGAAATGGCAATTAAAAAGATCATGCGAAATGTGAAAATTGCAGTTATTAATAAGAGGGTATAATGATTGCAATCTCATGCATTAATGATAGCATAAAAGAGACTTCAATGACATTAAAGGCCAAAACATAATTTATTGATCATATCATTAAGGAATAACTGGAGAAATATCAAAATTCTCAAAATACTGGCAAAAGTCCCAATAGCAAATGTCCTAGACCGGCAAATGTCCTGTTCCCTGGGCCGCTATGTCCCAAGATGTTGGTGCCGAAATGGCAAAGCGCCGCTGTGTCCCACAATGTTGGTGCCCAAATGCCAAAGCGCCGCTGTGTCCCACAATGTTGGTGCCCAAATGGCAAAGCGCCGCTGTGTCCCACAATGTTGGTGCCCAAATGGCAAAGAGCCGCTGTGTCCCACAATGTTGGTGCCCATATGGCAAAGGACCGCCGTGTGTCTCTTCACCATGTGGATTAATTGGTCGGACCAGTTTCCGATCAATCGATTAACTTCTTGTTGGGGGCTTAATCGATTATTTTTCTGCGCAATCGATTTAATTCTTAACTTACTACCAAAAAGAATAAAATACTATAAAATGCTGTTATATACATGCATTACCACTACCAAAGTGCATATAGTTTATTATTCCATACATTTTAAGGACACCAGGAGGGAATGGCTTGACTAGAATAATTCAGCGTTAAAATTGATTTTAAACTAACTTATAGGTTGAAATAATAACTAGCAATAGTAAGAAATAATAATAACTCTAGCCGCTCTTTCTTGTTGGATTATTTGTTTTTACCAGTCGTGTATTCTGTGAGCTACAGGCACGTCAAGTGATGACCCTGGCAAGAGGAGGCTGCGTAGCGCCCCAGCCACGCCCGCCCCCGTCAGTGGGCTCATGCTTGCGACGACGCGGAGGAAAAGACGCTCGAGAAGTGTGGGCAGCCAGCACGTGCCTCAGGCTGGCGAGTGTGGGCGGGTCACCACTAGGAGCGCCTCGCTGAGGGATACTGTCAGCGTGGCGAATCCCGTCCCTACACAAGGTGAATTATAGAATACCGTCCCTTCACAAGGTGAATGATAGAATACCGTCCGTACACAAGGTGAATTATAGAATACCGTCCGTACACAAGGTAAATTATAGAATACCGTCCCTTCACAGTGTGAATTCTAGAATCCCGCCCTTTCACAAGGTGAATGATGGGATTCCGTCCCTCCACAAGGTAATAAAAGAATCCCGTCCCTTCACAAGCATAGCCATGGAATCCTGTCCCATCACAAGATAATTATATACTACCGTCCCGTCACTAGGTCAGTCACGGACAAGCCTCCGTCATCAAGTCAGTCATAGACAACCGTCCGATCACCAGGTCAGTCATAGACTATCGTCCCGTCGCCAGGTCAGTCATAGACTACCGCCCCGTCACCAGGTCCGTCATAGACTACGACCCCGTCAACTGGTCAGTCATAGACTACCGTCCCGTCAACAGATCAGTCATAGACTACCAGCATGTCACCAGGTCAGTCATAGACAACCGTCCGATCACCAGGTCAGTCATAGACTATCGTCCCGTCGCCAGGTCAGTCATAGACTACCGCCCCGTCACCAGGTCCGTCATAGACTACGACCCCGTCAACTGGTCAGTCATAGACTACCGTCCCGTCAACAGATCAGTCATAGACTACCAGCATGTCACCAGGTCAGTCATAGACTACCGTCCGGTCACCAGGTCAGTCATAGACTATCGTCCCGTCGCCAGGTCAGTCATAGATACCGCCCCGTCACTAGGTCAGTCATAGATACCGCCCCGTCACTAGGTCAGTCATAGACTACCGCCCCGTCACCAGGTCCGTCAAGGACTACGGCCCCGTCAACAGGTCAGTCATAGACTACCGTCCCGTCAACAGATCAGTCATAGACTACCAGCATGTCACCAGGTCAGTCATAGACTACCGTCATGTCAACAGGTCAGTCATAGACTACCGTCCCGTCAACAGATCAGTCACAGACTACCGTCCCGTCACCAGGTCATTCATATACTACCGTCCTGTCACTAGGTCAGTCACGGACAACCGTCCGTCATCAAGTCAGTCGTAGACTACTGTCCCGTCACCAGGTCAGTCATAGACTACCGTCCCGTCACTAGCTCAGTCACACAGTATGGTCCCAGGTCAGTCATAGATACCGTCCCGTCACCAGGTCAGAATCCCGTCACTTCACAAGATCAGTCATAGAATCCTGTCCCTACACAAAATGAGTTTAAGAGTACCGTCCGTACACAATGTAAATTATAAACGAATGTGTCGTTTTAAATCTATATAGTCCTTCAACTCAGTCGGGATTTGGTACCGATAACCTAAAAGATTGAATGTTTTAAATATGTCTGCCACCGAAATGACGTCATAGGTACCAGGCGATGAGTCTTATTGGGTGACTGACTTTGCAGCGATTGTAGGTGGGCAACGTTTCCAAGATGCTGGTGGTGAAAAGATGGTGCAGGAAACTGACTTTCTGGGTACAAGGCGATTGAACATTAAAACTGAACCACGTAAGTGCAGCTCTACCATTTACAAAATATTGTAAGAAGGACTGAATGAAATAATGATATAAATACATGTAGGTCAAAAATGCATCACGAAAAGAAAAACTAAGAAAAAAAATTGATGACTTGACAATACTTATACCATGAAATCCCTGCAGTGGAGGAGGAAGCAGAAGTAATCGGGGTCATCATACCACAGAGGAAGTCGGCCAGCACTCCCGCCACACCTGTCAGCGTCAGGGATCACGTGACGTCAGTCGTCTGCCAGCAGTCGAGAAGGCGATCCAGCAGCGAGTCGTTGCCGCGTAAAGACGCGGGAGAAAGGAAGCGAGCGGCGCGCAAAAAATGCCGCAGAGCATCAGGCGGCCCCGGAGGGTTTGTCCGGTGCAAAGAGGAGGCGGAGTCAGGTGACAGTCATTGCCAAATGTGTCGTACTTAACCATCACAGGGACAGAAAGTGAGTGAGAGAGGTAGAGCGAGAGAGAGAGAGAGAGAGAGAGCGAGGGGGAGAGAGAGCGAGGGGGAGAGAGAGCGAGAGAGAGAGAGAGAGAGAGACTGACTGTTGTACACTAAATGTTCCACAAATGGGGAAGGGTGCGTAGTGGTGTCCGTGAGTCTGTAATTCACATACATTCTTGTGCCTCTCAATATACGTCTCCCCCTAAGGGAGACATATATAGCATCTGGTGTTTCCGTCCGTCTGTCCGCAGTGAGTTCTTATGAAATTAATGAGTCGATTTTTCTCAAAACATACATACATATTGAGGTACATGTCTAGATGATGCCCGTGTTATTTTTTTTTTCGTTCCTTCAAAAATTTTATTTTTGGGCAAATTGTTTAAACATATGGGGGAGGGGGGGTTTCCTGCATTTTTTTCACTTTGGCAGGCTAAATCTCCAAAATAGTTCGTTGGATAAGGCTCTGACGTGGCAAGAAGAACACACATATAGCGTAAATGTATACTTCAAAGTTTTTCTTCATTTCCGTTGAAAACATATTTTTTGCGATTTTTTTAAATTTCTGATTTTTCAGTTTTTTTGGACATATTGTTGCGATATCTCCGAAATAGTTCGTTGGATTAGACTGAAACGTGGCAAGAAGAACCTACATGTAGTGCAAATGTTAATTGCGAAGGTTTTGTTCATTTCCTTAAAAATGTATTTTTGACGATTTTTTAAATTTTTTTGGCTCGCCAATGTTGTACTTTTAAGCAAGGAATTTTTTTCCACGTGACTGATTGGGGGCCGGGGGAGACATATCCGTTTTTGTTTTAACAAAAAAACTGGCCAGTCTAGTTTTTTTTTTTTTTTTTTTTTTATTTTGGATGCACTGGTAATTATTGTTTTCTGTTCATATATAAAGATAGATACCGTACTGTGCGCAATTCAGGTGTAAGGATTAGATATCCTAATCTCTAAGCGATCTGCCACTTTATGTTAAAAAAAAAACAATTCTACATTCTCTAGGTACAGGAAGTGACGGCAAGAAGACGTCAGACGACAGCCAGGGGAGCGCACTGCGATGCGTCAGTGCCCCGTACACGCCAGCCAATCAGCGCGCTCTCGTGACGTGGCGAGGCATCGGGAATACGCGAGATCCTGAGAACAGGACGCACTGGCTGAAGAAGGAGAATGGCAGAGATCTCACAGGTGGTCAAGTGGATAATAAGGACAGTTACAGTGACACCGGCAGGCTTACTGGTAAGGCTAAAAATGACTGTGTAATGAAAGCAATCATATCTCAGTATTGACAAAAATTTGTGGGGGAGCCGGTTTCACAAAAGCTAGGATTTTAACTGATATTCCATTAAACAGCCATATGTGTTATTCATATTGATCTTTTTCGTGAGTGTCTACGTGATTGCAAACTACCGAAATTGCGATTGTGATTTTAATATGTGTGTTAGTCCATTTTGGTGTTTTTAGGTTTACAACATTGGCCATCAAAGAGGCAGAAGTCAGTAAGTGTGACGAGCCCAGGAGAAGCACAAGGAATGGTATTGGGCGAGCCAATGAAAGCACGGCGAGACGCGATGCCGTGTGAGCAGATGCCTGTCGAGGCTGAAGTAAATTGTAGGCATAAGATCATTGTTTCGGTTTTATTTGGCAGTGTTTTAGACTATTTTAAGGTTTTATGTGAAGTACTTTCAGAGTGGCTAAGAGTTTCGTTGAAATCGAGACTGTGAGCGAACTAAAAACATTTTTATTACCACCGATTTCGCAATGCCTAACGCAGGTTTCCAGATATAATGTTGTTAGTCCCCCGCCGCCGCGGTACGCGCGGAGCGGGGGACTTATAAAATGCTCGTTGTCCGTCTGTCTTTCCGTCCGTCTGTCCCCCACCAGTGCCCCCATTTTGTACGCGCGATTACTCACGTTTCACCGCAGGCTTTTGATTTTTTGTGGGAAGTAACAACATATGTTGGAGTTGTGCGACCTGGGGTTATTTTTGGATTTAACCAAAAATTGACGAAACTATGAAACTTTCAACATGACCAAAATTTTCATTTGTGAAGGCACGATGCTTGTCGTGATGTGATCCAGCCGTACTAAAAAAAGTCCATTGTACTGCTCCCATTCAGATATCTTTCGACGGGGACTATGATCAGTTTCACTGATATACTTGTTCCATGCAAGTTCTGTTTTCTAATTAAGTGTTAAGGGGGCTCATCAAAGATGAGATTTTCTTTAGTTAAAAAAAGCATCAGTCAAAGGCGAACTATTTAAGACACAGTAGTAAGTCTGTCATAAAAACGAATGTAACTTTTGTCATCAGCGACCAAAGAATTGTTCTTGCCTACCACATTTTTGTTTAGCTGCATGAAATTATAAACTGTCAAAAGTGAGAGCGCTAATTTTGCGGTGACCACAAGTGGCTGATTTTTATTGCGTAGGTGTAGAAGGCAAAGCTGATATAACAAAGAAGGTGGAGAGCAGACGTCTTCTGCGTGATTTACACGGTAGCACTTCCGGACAGGTACACGATCGCGGAGAAAGCCGAAGAGCCTGTCTTTACGTCAACGAGATCGACTCGAAAAGCGCGTATGCTGCAGTTAAAACATTAATTGTGGAATGTCGCGTGCGGCTCAAGAGGCTTCAGCCGAGTGACTTCAAAAGGTTTCGATGTACGATGGCAACAAAAATGTTCTGCTCAAAGTATGTACGAAGTACTCAAGCCCTTGGTGGATGCAGTGTGAGGGTTGCAGAGGAAACGGGTCAAGGTCACTTCAAGAGGCGTCGCAGGAGGGAAAGAAAACCCCCTGGTAAAAGGGGAAAGTGCACGCGTCGTAGCGCTGCAGGTGGGCGAAAATCGAAAGGTGCAAATAAATCAGTGAACGGGGGATTGAAATCTGAGAAAAGCTGTGAAGGCTTGCAGATCGCGGCGGAGTGTGAGCGAAGGGAGTCTCGTCGTAGTCCATCTGAATCAGAAACTACCAGTACACACCTTGTGTCAATGCAGTCAAACGCTGACAACGGGCTGTGGGTGAATCACAGAGAGCCGCACGATGCCGCCATGGCGGTCAACGTCGTGGTCGTCAACAACGTCACCTGTGCGGAGACGCCCGGCGCCATGCATTCGCCTGGCACCGCCAGACAGGACGGCGCCCGTGACGTCAGCACACGTCACCAATCAGGCTCAGATCCTGCTCAAAATGTGCTCAGTATGAACAAGATAGTTCCAGAGGGGGCAGTCGAGGCCGTAAAAACAGTGACCCTTCGCTTGGATTTGAGTCTCCAAAGGCTTTGTTCTGTAGATCATTCAAATATCAGCTTGTCTGGAGACAGTCGCCCATCTCTTGTTGACATTAAGCAAGAAGGCTCAATAGAATTAGACCACACGTACCACAGGAGGCGTACTATGAGCGAGTCACGGTGTTATACAAACCTCTCCAGTGCTTATTGCCATAGGAAACGTTCTGTGAGTGAGTCGCAGATTTATTTACAACGGAAGGGTGGAAAGAACGAATCCCAGGGCAACCGCTGCAAAAGTGAATCGCGATTTGGTTCCAAGGGATCCGATCTTGAAAACAGACATTTGAGGAGTTCAGAAAAAAGAAGTGATGCACAAAGAAAACGCTCAAAGAGTGAGTCACAGTGTTGTTCTGGAGCGAAGGAGCTCGATATATGCAGGCCACGGTCATGCAGTGAGTCGCATTGTTTTTCCGGAGATTTTGATCATGACTATTATCGCAGACAACAAAAGAGCGAGTCAGAACGCTCAAAAGAATGCTCAGAAAGTGATAAACAATGCAGTGCAAGAGCTGCCATGTAAATGCCCACCCCCCCCCCCTCCCCAAACTCATAAAAAGAAAAACAGATGTGAACAGATGTTCTGCCTTTTCCAGAAAAATTACATGACAGCTGAAAAAGAAGACATTCAGCGGAAGATGTGACCAGAATTAATAATAATGATAAAAAACTGATAACATTAGTCAAATTTCGTATTTTGTTCTCACAAAAGTTCAAAAGTTTCCTTTAAGTAGAAGAACTCGAAGTGTCTCTAAAAATTTCCATATTCGTGAAAATTTGAAGAGTTGGACAAAAATATCAACATTCCTATTTTCGTAAAAAAAATATATATATATATTATCATAATTTTGGAATGAGTTAATGCTTCTCTGTAACTGGTGTGAGGAGAACAATACTCGTGAACGACAGATGCTGAGCATGTTGACGTCATAACGCAAGTGCCGTCTGAACGCATGAAGAAATGAGAATAATTGACACATCCGACAGAGCGCGGGGTGGATGGGGGGGGGGCATGGTCGCAATCTGTTGGCTTTTTCTCGGCGGCGTTTGAGTGACTTAAACGTTGTTGATTTCACGATAAAGGCATCCCCTGTTCCTCCTCTGGAAACTCCATGAGCCTCATTTAATCTTTGGTATAGAAACTCTAATAAAACACTAATTTGGCGATTCAGTCGCTCTTTGATACGTTACGCATTTGAAGATATCTTTCACAAAAAATTGTAATGCGTTTAAACAACGCGATAATTTGTCTCCGTCTTGAAAATGTGATTCATGCCCAATGGGCGATATCGTCTGTTCAGTTAAGGAGTTGAGAAAATTATATAAAAATAATTAAAAGACATCAAGAAAAGGACGTGTTATTTTATTATAAAACACCCACCCCTATCCCCCATTTGGAAGATATAGTAATGAGCTATCTGTCCTTCATCCTGCCTATAGTAATTATGTCTCCCCGACCAAGGGCAGACATATAGCATTTGCACGTTCTTTGTGTGTCAGTCTGATGTGAACAAAATGTGTGCAAGCTATCTGGAGAACGAATGGTCGAATCGACGCAAACTTGATCTGTTCATTCGGGTCGATCGCTTCTGTCAACTTTTGACGCATGTGACGTTATGAGGGAAGGCGTATGACGTCATTACGTAAAAATCTTTTGAGCGGAATTTCTCAGCCGCTGAACATCGGAGAAAGTTCGAACTTGGGAGGATTGTTCCTTGATAGGTCTGACAGATCCTTTCACATTTCATAGCGATTGCAACGAACAAGTGTGGGGTATGACGTCATCACATAAAATGTGTATATATTGTCAAAAAAATCTTGTGTGCAAAATATCTCGCTAAAGGAAAGTGATATCGACTTCAAAGTTACATGGGCATTTTTTGGTCAGTCGGACGGTTCTGTCAAGTTTTGACGGATGGGCCGAAATTAAGAAAGGTGTATAACGTCATTAGTTAAAATCTGGTATGCAAGCTTTCTAAGCCGCTGAACATGGGAGAAAGTTGAAACTTAGTGGGACTCTTGCTTGGTAGGTTCGAAAGGTTCTATCAAATAATTTTGTCGCAAGTAGAACGAACGAAAACGGTACGTGACGTGATCACGTAAAATATGTATGTAATTTGAACAAGATGAGTATTCCGTGGGTCAGTCGGATGGCTCTTTCAACTTTTGATGCGTGTGGTGAATTTAAGAAAGGCGTAATTGCGTAAAAAATTATCTGTTGTTACGGAAAGCATCTCGACAGCGGAAAGTCAGATCAGTTAGACTTCAAACTTTGTGCGGTTATTCTTTGGATAAGTCGCACGGTTTAAGCACTAAACTTCTATAAAACATCAAGAACGGTACATGACGTCATCACCACCTACCTAACCCCTACGTTGGGGATTTCAGTGTTTTCCAGATTTTAAAGTTTTCCTGCATTCTTTACAGTGCTTGAAAAAGTACAACATCAGTATCGATCCATGACTATTTCTTGGCCTGTAATTGACCTTTTCGTGCGTTACTGACCCACAGCTACTACGTAACACGTCACTCAGTCAGGGGTCAGTGTCAGTTGTGCATTATGAAGTCCTTTACCCCTCCTATCCCACTGAGGTGAGTCATCTGTTGCACAGTTATAAAGAATGTCTTTCTGGTGCTTTTTGGCCGATGGGAATGCACGAAGACAAGGTAATACCACGGCTATAACTACACTAGGGTACAGACCGTTACCGTAACTTTGGGTAAAAGGGTTAGGGTTGCATTTAGAGTCGTACCTACATTAAATTGGGGGAGGGGGTGACGGTTAAAAAAAACCCAAATACAGACCACCTTCAAGACCTGGATAAAGATATGTAAAGCAAAATCTGTTTGTTATGACCCCTTCCAGATTCAGATAAAAGACGTGTGGTAAAACTTGCCTGTCTTGACCAACTTCCAGCCGCGGATAAAAAAGTAACGTACAGACAAACTGCACTAGTGACCAACTTTCAGACCCAGAAAAAAAACAGGACGTACATTAAAACCTGTTTTAGCGACCACCTTCCAGATTCGGAACAAGGGGCTTACAGTAAAATCGGTTTAATGGCCACCATCTAGCTTTGATTATTTTTGACAATGAATTATGATTATGCTTGCAGAAATGACTTTTATTTCAGTAATAGAAATCTATTCTGGGTACAATATTCTGATTTCTCATTTTATTTTTCTGAACGGGAGAAGAAACAATACCATATTAATTGCTGGCTGAAAGTGTTTACCTGAAGTAAACGCAGGAACACTCAATATAAATTAGAACTTGCATTTAGAGGCTGGGTTATGTTGTTACTACACTTTAATTTTCTAATCAATTCACAAAAAAAAACTGACAAAAACGAATGGTCTTTGTTTAAACGGACTCTTTCCGAACCATATCGTCTGTTTGGTAACACAAGGGCGAGTTTAGAATGGCACACTGGTAACCTATGCCATATCTGTTGTGTGGGGCGTCGTTCCCGAAGAACGAAAAACGGATTGAGTGATCCCAACCTTCACAGAAAGCTGTGCCGGTGTCGTGTGAAAAAAATAATCCGTAAATTTTGGAATACCCTCCTTGTATATTCCTTTATAAATGACCAGGCCTCGTTTGACTGACAAGTTTGCCAAAATTTAGGGAAGCGGGTGGGCAATTCTTGGATTTGTTTTGTTTCAAAGATTTTAGGAGATTTCTTTCTCGACTAAGGGTATTCTTTTTTTAAGGTGAAATTTTGATCTCATTTTCGAGAACCATTTGCCTTTATTCTTTGGGACATACGTCCATATTCATCTATCCAAGGAGATTAGCCTTTGACAAAAGCCGCATGCGGGATCATCTCACCACGTGACCAGCACAGGACGCCATTTTTGGTCCGACATTATCGCGAGTCGACGGGAAATCTGAAGACAATTTCGATCAAACTAATTTGCAAGTGTCGCCAACCGGAAGGCTGGACGTATGTGTCCTATGCATGCAGTGTGGTGAACGTTTTCATCCAGAATGCGTTGACGTTACAACGGACGGTTATGTGTGTTGCATGTAAATGCGAACAAATTTTGGTATTTAAATGGACTTGTGTTTTGGTAGAGAACATGCAGAATAATTAATTTTTCAGCCAGTTGTGTGCTGAATATAAATGCAGACAAAGTTTGGTACTTTTTATGCACTTTAAGTAACGGTGGTATTTAGGTTATTATTTTTTCGCGTATTATTTTTTAAATGCACCCGGTGCATTATTTTTTTCATCCAACACCGGAGATATGTGTGCCCTTCATGAGTTTAAATCCCAATTTTGCCGAATTTTTAACAACAGTTATAATGGTTTCGCATATAAGTTAATATGAAACTTTGTTTAGACCAGCCGGCTTCGTTGTAAATTTTTGCGTAAAATGTTTCTTCTGCCTCAGTTTGATCGGACTCTAAATTGTAAGCGAATGTTTTCCAGATGATTCTCTCTTTAACTTTTTTTTACGATTCGCCAAAAAATAGGCCAAACTGCGCCAATTTGAAAATTTTCTTGGTCAATTTTCTAAGTACTTCTATAATTCTTAAATTTTGTGCCAATGTATTCCAGATGGTTCTCCTTGAAAAATTTTTTGTCGACTTCCAAAACAGTTGGCCGAATGCCGTCATTTTTTTGTGAGCCTTTTTTCAAAATACCTTAATGATAACTTTGAGCGGCTCCCTTTCAATTGTTATGCGGATGTTCCCTGTATAGCCCTCTCTTGAAAAATTACTGTTTTGGCGATTGGCCAAATGGCCAAATTTTGGCGAACAAAACCAAAAATATAACCGTAAAATCTTGATGAACTCCAGGAAAATAGTCTTACTCTCTTGAAATTTTAAGCAAAGGTAGCAGGCCTTACTACCTATTTGGCCGTTACGATTTTTGGTGATTGGCCAAATATTCTTGAAAACTGTGGCGAAAAACTAAAAGAAAATTGCGATAAAATCTTAACTAACTCCAGGAAAATATTCTTACTACCTTGAAATTGTAAGTAACGCTAGCAGGCACATTGCCTAACCAGCTGTAATTTCTTTTGGTGATTGGCAAAAGAAATGGCGAAAATTTGGGAGAAAAACAAAAAAGGAGAATCTTAGCAAACTCCTTGAAAATAGCCTCATGGTCTCATAATTTTAAGTACCGGGGGTTTCCGAATAAAAAGCCCAGGACTTCTATTTGGAAACTGGCCAATTTCAGGCACTCATTTAGAAAACAAAGAGAAGCCCCGTGGCTTCTGTTAGGAAACAGTTTCCTAATTAGAGCCCCGGGGCTTCTATTTTTAGATGGGTGGTTGTTGATAAGTTTTTGTGGAAAAAAAGAAAATTTACCATCAATCTTTTATTAGAGTGCTACATGCTGCAGATATCCGCACAAAAATAACAAAACACACAATAGCAACAATAACTAAAAGGTGTCCTGTGTAAAACACGAAGCACAGGATTAAGCTACGACGCAGAACGTGTCTAGGGGTTTGCGTCACATCAAAGGATTAAGTGCACCGCGTCTGCATTGCGAGTAAACACAGTTCTAAAAAGACTTATAGGGAAGAAGGGGCAACATCACGCCGCCCATTTCAGTACTCGGCCCGTTATATTTCCAGTAACCCAGTGTCTGTTCGCCTTGTGCGAAGCAAAGGATTAAGCAACGACGCAGAACATATCTAGGGGCTGCCTCATATCAAAGGATTAAGTGCGCCGTGTCTGCATTTTTGAGTAAACACGAGTTCTAAAAAGACTAGCACGGAAGGAGGTGGGCTTTTAATAAGAAACGATTTTTTCAGGTCTTTATTTTAACTCCAAATAGAAGGCCCGAGGCTTTTATTGGGAAAGTTTCCTAATAAAAGCCCCTGGGCTTTTATATAGGGGGGTTTCTTTTCGGAAACTCTCGGTAGCAGTTGCACACATTACTACCTAAATGACTATATACCAAAAATTGGCTGAAATATTCTCCAAAAACCAATATTCTGTATAACATATCTAATAGGATTTCCATGAAACAGTCTACAATGTTGGTGTAAGGTGGGGCGCATGGCTGTCCGCCTATCTGTTACATGTTTTGGCGATTCGCCAAAAAGTGGCGGATATTGTTAAGAGACATAAGTTGTTTGGTACAATCTTAACTTACGCCAGGAAAACAGTTTTACTGATTTGAAATTTTAAGTAAAGGTAGCAGGCATATTACACACGTGGCTATTGCTTTTTTGTGGTGATTTGCCAAAACAAATTTCCGAACAAAAACAAATTTTCAGTAAAATCTTAACTAAGCTAAGGAAAATAGCCTTACTGTCTTGAAATTTTAAGGAAAGGTAGCAGGCCTTACTACTTACTTGACTGTTATATTTTTTGTAATTAACCAAAAACTGGCAAAAAAAAATCAGTAAAATTTTTGCGAACTCCAAGAAAATAGTCTTACTGTCTTGAAATTTTAAGTAGAGATAGCAGGCATTATTACCTACCTGGCTACTACCTTTTTCGGTGCTTGGCTAAAACATTGCCGGGAATTTGGGCGAAAAACAAAAATCAATGAAATATTAACGAACTCGAGGAAAATAGTCTCATTGCCGTGTAATTATATGTCTCCCCCTAAAGGAGACATATAGATTTTGTTGTGTCTGTCCGTACATCCGTCTGTCGGTCCGCAGCGATTTCTCAGTAACTAATTAGTCGAGTGTCTCGAAACGTACATGCATGTTTGGGGACACATGTCCAGATGATGCCGAAGTTAATTTTTTGTCGTTCCTCTGCAAATCCTATTTTTGACGAATTTTTGAACTTTGGGGTGGTTTTCGTGCAATTTTTTACTTTGTGCAGGCGATATATCCAAAATGGTTGGTTGGATTTTGCTCAAATGTTGCGAGAAGAACACCAATATAGTGCAAATGTTCACGGCTATTTTATTTTTATTATCGTTAAAAATTGAATTTTTGGCGATTTTCGAAATATTAAACTTCTGTGTGTTTGTGACTCAGTGTATTTAATATCTCCGAAACTATTCATTGAATTTTGCTCAAACTTCCAAGAAGAACGACCATAGAGTGCAGTTATACACTGAGGAACTATTGTTTGTTTTCGTCAAAAAATGGATCTTTTGCTATTTTTTGAAATTTTTAATTTATGCTTTTAATGTATTTTGGAGCTAATTTAACCCAGCAATGCTGCCAATGTTGATAAAACGAAGTACATATGTACTTCGGCGCGCAAATAAAAACAATGAAACAACTACCACGTGTTTTTTTTTGTTTATTTCTCTTCTCAATGAGATTAGGTTAAACTACCACAAAGGAGGTGACGCCATATTTTATTTTTTCGCGCAAAAATTCAGTAGCACTTTGTGACAAGGATATCTTTTTTCGTTTTTACGCGAGAATTTCGGACATTCTAACTGGATTGTTCAACAAACCTAACAAATGTAAGTTACTGCTTCGTTTGATAACCAGAAACCTAGGTTTCTAGCTGTGATTGTTGCACAATTCGGCACTTTGTGCTTACGAGCCTACCAGATCTACTGTTTGCTCATTCGGCGCTATCGTCTCGCTCTATCGTCACTGCCAATGGATCTATGCTAGGTTCGGATTACGTTGTTAAACAGCGTAATTTTCTGTGATCCGGGGACGGAAGAGTCTGGAAATGACTTCTTTCGCAGCTGTCTGACAGCTCGCAGCGCCAGTTTTGGCGGGCTCGCGTACGATGTCTTTTTCCTCACACACACCCCCTTCAGGTTGGACAGTCTGTGTAGACAGTGTGTTCTACACTCCCTCTTCCTACTGTCCACCACAGGATTCACACCTAAACTGCTGTTTCTGCCGTTTAGGAGCGGTTTTTTGTCGACTGACAGTATCTAGGTCACGGTAACTGTCATGGAGCCATTAACCGCGGAGGGAAAAGGGGTTTCCCAAGCCTTGCAGGCAGTTTTCGCGTTGCGGAAGCGCTTACTGCCTAGCATTACAAGACTACGTATCCCCCCTCCACTGTCCAGTAGGTTTCTGGCCCCGCAGGACAAGTGGGAATTCCCCAAGGAATGCGCCGCGGGGTTTCCCCTTGTCTGTACGGCGTCACGTGACTTGTACTGAAAACAGCTGACACGCCGCACGACAGCAGAGTTATTCTGCACTCAAACGGCCGTAGTAGTGGGGCTGGTTTCGGACTAACAGTGGGTAAAGTTGCCTAATAGTCCCACCTAACACATATTTTACCCCACTCTCGGGGTGCTCTCTTATAGCCACAGTCTTAGCAACAAACTACGAGGAGTCTCCCCTTTAGGCCTGACAACACACCGAGCTTTTTGTCACGACAGCAGGTTTGCGCGACCAGAAGATTTTGGCGTGACGAAATGAGTATATGTGTAGTCAAACTTACTGCGAGTATAAGGTACTGGTTTGTCAGGTCGCAGTAAGAATTCATGTTTCCGGAAGAGGGTCGTTTCATAGACATTTAGATGCGTGTTTGATTCGAACGTTTATGCCGGAACGCTACAAACAACAGTCTCTAGGCTTGTCATGACAATCGAGGTTCGTGTGACATCAGGGTCTGGTCATGACAAAGCCGATGTAGCTACAGGTTAAAAGCTTACCATGGGTATTATTGCTGAAGTTCCATGTAGCAGTAAGGAGCTGCGTGTGTTTTGAAGGTTTTGTTTTAAAAAAAGCAGGTCAGTAGCAGGTCAGTCTTCGTCATGACAAACAAGTTTCGCGCTGCCAAGGGGTTCGTTATGACGAAACTTGTTATGACTGAAGCTTATCTTTGCCATGACAAGCAAGTTTTGCACGACCAACGGGTGATTTGTCATGACGAAATAAGTGCTACTGCAACCGATTATCGAAATCGTAGCACAATGTACGATTCGAAATGTCATTCCGGGACTCTGCAAAAGAGTTGGCTTGCGTTTGTCATGGCCAACGGATATTTTGTCATGACAAACTAAATGTCACTGCAACCTCTTGATTTCTGCAGAGCATTTCCTCTTTCGTCACGACGAGCCAGTTTCGCGCGACCAACAGGTCCTGTCGTGACGAAGTAAGTGTCGCTGCGCCTTGAAACTTACTGCAGGTAGCAGATGCTGGATTTCTTGTATGGGTCATGACAAGCAAGTTTCGCGCGACCAAGGGGTATTTTGTCATGACGCGATAAATATCACTGCAATCTCTCGATTTCTGCAGAGTATTTCCTGTTTCGTCGAGACGAGCCAGTTGCGCGCGACCAACGGGCTCTGTCGTGACGAAATAAGTTTCGCTGCAGTCTGAAACCTACTGCAGGTGTCAGATGCTGGATTTCAGACCGCAGAAAGGGGTAATACCCCGGAATGATTTTTGTTTTATGGTACGCTTAGCACAGCTTACGATTAAAAATTTCATTCCGAAATTCTGCAGCACAGCTGGCTTATTTTTGTCATGACAAATAAGTTTCGCACGACTAACGGGTATTTTGTCATGACGAAGTAATTATCACTGCATCCTGAAACTTACAATGGGTATCATGTGCTTGGCTCTCAGGTTACATACAGGAAGAATGCCGTCGTATTACGTTGGAACAGTGTGTGGGCACCTTGTGTCTCATCTCGACCCACACAGCTTGTGCGCCATGTGGCGTGAACGTGCTTGGAAAGCCTAACACCAAGTATACTCCCGTACACACGTACGACGAATGCAGCAGACTTACCTAAGGGCATTGGCGTGTGTTACTTAAAGTACGTCAACACAACGCTGGTCGACGCGGTACCCGCGAAACAGACTCCACGTCGTGCAGTGCACAGTCCAATACTAAAATGGCAGCGCAGTAATTTCGTACAGATGGGCATACCTGGCGTGACATCCTGATTAGTAGTTGTTATTCCAGCGCTGTCACGCCAGGGGACGTTGTGTAGTGACGGAAGGTTCAAAGCTTCATAATGTCCAAAGACGACAGAGGGAGGCTTGGAGGGTAAACCTGTGTCATTGGCAGCATTTCTTAGGTTAAACTCCAAAAACACATAACAATGCGTTTTAATTCCTTAAAACGTCACTTTATTACGTTTGGGTCGTCATTGAGAGACTGCCTGTCGAATCTTCACTGCACCTTGCACAGTAATAGAATATATACTGGAGGTGTGTAGCCTATTTATTGTTTTTATTGGAGTAAATTTTCAATTTCTGGCAAATTTTTGAAAAAAATAAAGGTCGTTGTATTGTGAAAACATACGTGTGGCGTGCTGAGGCGCTAAATATTTTTTTGCCGGAGTGAATTGATTTTTGGCAGAAATCATCCCTCGATGGTCCTCTATCCCACTTTTTATTTTTATTCGATTTTTTAATTTTTATTTTTTTAATTTTTAACGAATTTTTTTAATTTAAAAAAATACTTATATACATGAAGTAGAAAAAGTGTTCATGATGTACCTCCTACAATGACGGCATTTATGTTTTAAAGCTCAGTAACTCGAAAACTAATGAGCCTAACGCTTCGGCACAAAATAATTATAGGACTACTTTTAAGCAGGGAATTTTTGGCATGCCAATGTTGTACCTATAACGTCATTATTTACGAGTTATGACGTCATTTAAGTTTGAAAACGTACGCACCTAGGGCTTCCACACAAAATACATCATGCGGCTACTTTTATGTAACGTTTTTTGTTCAAAGTGAGTGATTGACAGTGTTACAACATTACTCTTTTTTAGAAAAAACAGTACTCTTTTTTTCAAGGTAGTGGGATTTACTTTTTTTACTCTTTCTTAAAACATATTTAAAAAAAAACTTGCATTTAAAACGATTTCATTAATGGTTTGGATTTGTGGTCTTCTTATGGAACTTGAAGAGGAAAGTTTTTCTTTACTGCAGTATTCAAAATATAAATTGCACAAAACCATTAGAAAAGCTCCCGGAAACTTACTAAAAATTAAAACGTTTATCTTCAAAAATTCTGAAGGTACAGATTCTTGCAAAGCCGAAATCAGAGAAGTCTTTTGAGTTCATTGTGTAGGAAAACCAGACTGGCTAGTGTTCTTGTTAAAACGAAAATGGATGTCTTCCCCCCCTCTAATCAGTCACGTGGAAAACAATTCCTTACTTAAAAAATTTAAAATCGCCAAAAATACATTTTTACAGAAACTAAAAAAACTTCGCAGTGAACATTTGCACTATATGTGTGTTCTTCTTGCCACGTTTCAGCCTACTCCAACAAACTGTTTCGGAGATATCACAACAATATGGCCAAAAATTTAAAAATCAGAAATTTAAAAAAAAATCGTCAAAAATATTTTTTCAACGGAAATGAAAAAAAAGTTTGCAGTATGCATTTTCGCTATATGCCTGTTGTTCTTACGACGTCTGAGCCTTATCCAAAGAACTGTTTTGGAAATTTAGCCTGCCAAAGTGAAAAAATGCACGAAAACACACTCTGTTCAAAAATTTGCCAAAAATAGAATTTTTGAAGGAACGAAAAAAATAACACGAGCATCATCTAGACATGTACCACAATATGTATGTATGTTTTGAGAAAAATCGACTCACTAATTTCATAAGAACTCACTGCGGACAGACGACGGATGGACACACCAAATACTACATAAGTCTTCCTTTGGGGGAGACATATAATTATATAAAAATGCATTATTCTAAGTAAGAAGGTTTCAAATGACATATAAACTAGATTGGCCAGTGTTTATGTTAAAATAAAAAACGGATATGTTTTCCCCGTCACGCCCCCCCCCCCCAAAAAAAAAATCCTCAAAAGTACAACATTGGGCCAAAAAAAAATTTAAAAATCGCGAAAAATACATTTTTACACAAAATGAAAAAAAACTTCGCATAAACATTTGCACTATATGTGGGTTCTTCTTGCCAAGTTTCAGCCTAATCCAACAGACTGTTGCGGAGATATCGCAACAATATGGTCAAAAACTAAAAAATCAGAAATTTAAAAAATCGCCAAAAATACATTTTAATGGAAAATGAAGAAAAAGTTTGCAGTGTACATTTGCGCTATATGTGTGTTTTTCTTGCCACGTCTGAGCCTTATCTAAAGAACTGTTTTGGAGACTTAGCCTGCCAAAGTGAAAAAATGCACGAAATCCCCCCTTTGTTAAAAAAATTTGCCAAAAATAGAATTTACCCCAATATGCGTTTATGTTTTAAGAAAAATCGACTCATTAAGTTCATAAGAACTCACTGCGGACAGACGGACGGACAGACAGACGGACGGACACACCAAATGCTATATATATCTCCCTTAGGGGGAGACATATAATACAAAAATAAAATATAAGAACCCTGTGAAGAGTACTGGTAATATCAAAGGAGAAAAACTGTTAATACCAGTATCCCTTCAGAAAAATCAGAGCTTATATCGGGAATGGCCCTGATAAAAGTTACACGTGAAAACGTTTGATGATTTTTTTGCCATATGCTGTTGACAATTTTTTTTTCTTAAAAAGAAAATTATTTATGTCGTCAGTATTCTCTTTTGTAATATTTATGAAGTTTATTACAATGAAGATATCACTCCTTCCTAAATTTAAAGGCAGATGTTGATGAGAAATTAATTTTCAAGGGAATATGAAAAGATGAAATAAGAGAAAATACTCATTCAAATCAATAATCTAATTATAATCTATCTATTATAATTATAACAAATTTAATCTATTACCTAACTCATGTATAAAGGAAAGATAAGACAGAGACAAAAAATTATTACATCAATTAGTACCAAGGATATGGTCAGGATTGAATACCGCCTCTCTAAATAAATTTTTTAATGAATATTTAATAGCTAGAATTGAGGGAAATACTCATTCAAGTAAATATCGGCATGAATCCACGACTTTCTGTATAGCGACTTTACGTCGGCGACATTTTGTCGAGCGACTTCTCGTCGAAATTTGTTCTTTTATAGGAATAACTGTTTATTATGTGGAATTCAAGATAATCTTGTGTACTTAAGGTTTTGGGGGTAAAAAGTAGCACGTAGTAGCCCTTTATAAGCATTTTGCGATTTGCTGGTCATCAATTTATTTTACCAAAACGTTTTTTTTTTTTTTTTTGAAACTTTGCTGTGATGTGATTGAAGTTAAGACACATTTATGTGTCTTCTGTAAGTTCTAGCAATAACTCCTGAGTTCGATCTATGAGTTCTAGCAGAAACTAAGTTTTATCTGTTTAATATTTTGAATTTGTATTTGTTATGATGGCACTCTATCAGTGAGACCTGAGAGCGACTCCGAATATGTATGCGTAATGTTTCCTAAGAGCAATATCTTGAAAGGAGCACCACAGATGATGTTCAAAATAAGGTTTAATATTAATTGCAATTTGTTAATTACATTTTTTATGCGTTATTAAGTCTTAACTGCCGCCATTACTTCTAACAAAAAAGTTTCAAGAATTTCGACGAAAAGTCGCACTTGCCACTTTCGATGAAAAGTCGCTCGACAAAATGTCGCTGACGAAAAGTCGTCCGACGATAAAACGGGAGACCTGCACTCACACATTAACACATTCTCTGGTCAGAAGTGATGACACAAGACCACCCAACAGGATTGGCTTGTCAAAAAAGTATTTATTCTTAATTGTGCATTTACTCTTATCTTAGATAAAAACCAAGTAATTGTAAAAGAGTCTGTGAACTATCATATTTAAAACAGTGCAGATGTTTAGTGACAGTCAAAGCAAGTATTAGTAATGATAAAAAAATCGAACCGAACAGAGCCGAAATTTTGGATTCCGATTTTCGGTTTGCCGGACCGACAAAAACCAAAGCCGATTTTGTCGGTCTGGTCTTATCACATAATTAGAGGAGCATCCGTCGTTTGTATGTACATGCGTATGTCTGTACGCATGTAAACTTTTACTTAAAATGCTTGTCCTTCAGGCTTGATGGGATTCCTTACCAATTTTGTACGAATGTTCTGTAGGTAGGCCTCTCTTGAAAAATTACCTTTTTTGTCATCCGCCAAAACTTGACCAAATGGGAGGCATTGGTTGTCAGTTTTCAAAATGCTTCTTCGCCACAGTTTTACTCAGATTTTGTTCACATTTGGTTTGAATGTTCTTTATGTAGGCCTCTGTTAAAAAATTACTTTTTTGACCATCCGCCAAAAATTGGCGAAATGGAGGGCATTTTTTAATTTCTTGGTTTCCATTTTTCAAAATACTTCTTCTCTCACAATTTCGATGGATTCCTTTCCAATTTTGCTCGAATGTGTTCTAGGTAGACCTCTCTTAAATTTTTTGAGGCGCTTCGCCAAAATTTGACTTAATAGGGAGGGGGGGCTATCCATTTTTCTTTTTCGTTGCCAGTTTTTAAAATGCTTCTCTCACAGTTTTGATCAGATTTTGCCAAATAGGAGTTTTTTTAATTTATTGGCTTCCAAACTTTGAAATGTTTCTTTGCCACAATTTCGATCTTATCCCTGAACAATTTTGCACGATTGTTCTGCAGGTAGGCCTCTCTTGAATTTTTCTTTTGACGATTCGCCAAAAAGTTAAAATGGGGCAGACTATGTCGGGCTGCTCTTATCCTATCAATAGAGGGGTATCCGTCGTCTGTATGTGCGTATGTACGTGTGTAAACTTTTACTTAAAATGCTTCTTCTCCTTCAGTTTTGATCGTATTCCTCTCAAATTTTACACCAATGTTCTCTAGGTAGGCCTCTCTTTAATTTTTTTTTTTTTTTTGGCGATCCGCCAAAAATTGTCTAAATGGGAGACATTTGAAATCTTTCGGTTGCCAATTTTCAGAATGCTTCTTCTTCCACAATTTTGATCAGATTTTTTTCAAATTTTGCACGAATATTCCCTAGGAAGGCCGCTTTTGAAAAATTACTCATTTTGGCGATCCGCCAAAAGTTGGCCAAATGGGGGACATTTTTAAATTTTTGGTTGTCTAATTTTCAAATTGCTTCTCCCACAATTTTGATCGGATTCCATTCCAATTTTGGATAGTTGTTCTCTAGGTAGACCTTTCTTTAAAAGTTACTCTTTTTGGCGATCCGCCAAAAATTGGCCAAATTGGAGACATTTGTAATTTTATGGTTGCCAATTTTCAAAATGCTTTTTTTCACACAATTTTGATCAGATTTTCTTCAAATTTCGCACGAAGTTTTCGTAGGTAGGCCTCTTGAAAAATTACTCATTTTGGCGATCCGCCAAAAATTGGCCAAATGGGGGACATTTTTTAATTTTTTGGTGTCAAATTTTCAAATTGCTTCTTCTCCCACAATTTTGATCGGATTCCTTTCCAATTTTGGATAGTTGTTCTCTAGGTAGACCTCTCTCGAAAAATTACTCTTTTAGTAAAAAATTACTCTTTTAGTCAAAAATTACTCTTCTAGCCAAAAATTGGCTAAATGGGGGACATTGTTAATTTTTCGGTTGCCAGTTTTCAAAATGCTTCTCCCACAATTTCGATCAGATTTTCTTCAAATTTTGCACGGATATTTCCTAGGTAGGGCTCTTTTGAAAAATTACTCATTTTGGCGATCCGCCAAAAATTGGCTAAATGGGGGACAGTTTTTATTTTTTAGTGTCAAATTTTCAAATTGCTTCTTCTCCCACAATTTTGATCGGATTTGTTTCCAATGTTGGATAGTTGTTATCTAGGTAGACCTCTCTTTAAAAAGTACTCTTTTTGGTGATGCGCCAAAAATTGGCCAAATTGGTGACATTTGTAATTTTGTGGTTGCCAATTTTTAAAATGCTTCTGCTCCCACAATTTTGATCAGATTTTCTTCAAATTTTGTACGATTATTCTCTAAGGAGTCGTGTTTCTTTTTAAAATTACTGATTTTGGCGATCCTCCAAAAATTGGCCAAATGGGGGACATTTTTAATTTTTTGTTGTCAAATTTTCAAATTGCTTCTTCTCCCACAATTTCTTTGAATTCCTTTCCAATTTGGTACGATTCTTCTCCAGTTAGGCCCCTCTTGAAAAATATTTTTTTGGCGATCCGCCAAAACTTGTAAGTTAAATAAACATGCGCATTGGTCCGGAATACGGACCGCGCATCGACACAAGTTTGGTAAACATGCGAACTGGTCAAAAATAAGAAACACTGATCAACGCAAGTTAAATAAACATGCGCAGTGGTCCGAAATGTGAACAGCGCATCAACGCAAACTAAATAAATATGCTCATTTGTCCAAATTGCGAGTCACTCATCAACGGAAGTTGAATATACATGCGCATTGATCCGAAAGCGAACTGCGCATCGACGCAAGTTAATAAACATGCGCACTGGTCTGAAACAAGAATCACGCATCAATGCAAACTAAATAAACATACGCACTGGTCCGAAAATTCGAACGCGCATCAACACAAGCTAAACAAACATGTGCACTGGTCCGAAATGCGAACGGCTTATCAACGTAAGTTGAATAAACATGCTCACTGGTCCGAAATGCGAATCGCGCATCAATGCAAGTTAAATAAATGCGAACTGGTCTAAAATAAGAAACGCTGATCAATGCAGGCTAAATAAACATGCGCAGTGGTCCGAAAAGTGCGGGGCAAGCTAAATAAATATGCGCACTTGTCCATATTGCGAATCACTCATCAACGGAAGTTGAATATACATGCGCATTGGTCCGAAATGCGAACTGCGCATCGACGCAAGTTAAATAAATTACACACTGTCCAAAATGGAAAGCGCGTGTCAATGCAAGTTGAATAAACATGCTCACTGGTCCGAAATGCGAACCGCTTATCAACGTAAGTTATATAAACATGCGAACTGGTCTAAAATAAGAAACACTGATCCACGCAAGTTAAATAAATATGCGCAGTGGTCCGAAATGTGAATAGCGCATCAACGCCAGCTAAATAAATATGCTCATTTGTCCAAATTGCGAATCACTCATCAACGGAAGTTGAATATACATGTGCATTGGCGAACATTGGCGAAAAAACGGAAGCAGACATCAGTACCTAAAAAAACATTTCGCCTTAGTTTCTTAAAATTTTGGTTAAAGGTAGCGGACATTGAAATCCACTGACAAATAGGTCTTTAATGATCAACCAAAATTATCGAAACTATTGAATAAAATCCATATCTGCTCTCAGGGTCTTAGTGGAAACCTCTTCAAATTTTAATTGAAGACATGGAGGCTTTAAGTGAACCCAATCGTCTTTATCGATATTCATTATTTTGTAACTCGGCTAAAATTGACAGAAATTATAGCAGAAGACCATTGCTTTTAATTAAAATGTAAAAACCCCAGGATTACTACTCTCACGAAACTTAGTGTGAATGTGGCGGGGATTAGTACCTATCTTGTTGCTACTTCGTGATTCACAACAACAAAAATGCGAAAATACCGGCCAAAATCATATTCTCTTAAAACTTATCTGCTTCTTAAGAATTTACTGAAAATTTTGATTGAAGGAGAATAAATACCCAATTTGTTATAATTTCTTCAGATATGCCAAATATTAGAGGAAATATTGACCGAAACCAACATTCTTAAAACTTAAACAGGTGCTCTTTGCATTTCAGTGGAAATATCATACAATGCTCATTGAATGTAACTGGTACGCCAGTGCCCACCTGGCAAGTATTATTATTATTATTATTATTATTATTATTATTATTATTATTATTATTATTATTATTATTATTATTATTATGTTTTTTTGCGATTCACCAAAAAAATAAGGAATATTGGCGAAGACTTTTATTAAGATGACAACTAACTCTTACTATACTGTCTTGAGTTTTTATTAAAGATGGCGGGCAAATAGTTATGATTATTACTTGTTTTGCATACTGTGAAATTTAAATTTGGCTATAAACCATCTTTATTAAAATCTTAACTGACGCCGGGGATGTAATCTTACTTTCTTGAAATTTTGATTAACGGTTGTGATTATACGTCATAAATCATGACGCCAATATTCGCGATCTGAGGCATTGGCCATAGACAAACTTCACATTTGTTTCTAATCTACTTCCATTTCAGGTGATTATCTTCCGGTATAACATACTCACAGTTACTTTCAATTACAAGTTTAGCTGTTTATCTGCTTAACGCATAGTTTTCTATTTCACTGTTGTTAGTCTCAATTGCGAATTAATGATAACTCAAGACCACTCTCCTCTGGCATCAGCACCTGATTACATAACTTTCCCTAATTGCACTTTCATCAGATATACCGCCATTAAGTCACACAATATCTTAATGACTTGCTCAAGCCGATTTTGCACATTTAAATTCTCAAGTAAAAGAGTGACAGAGCTTACTCCGGGAACTAGTATAAAACCTGCTGGCATTACACAATTCTCGACATCACCAGAACGGAAGGACAAGAAGGTACGCAATTTGTATTCATATTTTCATGGATCTTTCAGCCTAGCAAAAAAAAAATTACTTCAGGTGTGGGTTGCGATCAAATACAATTTTGATAACTATGCATATGGAAAAGACTATAAAAAAAAATACAATAAAATGACATGAAAAAGTTTTTCTGCTATTTGCCGTGTATCATTTCCCCTCAGCTACGGAATAGAGCTATTCAAAAAGGCGAATTAAAATAAAACATGATATTTGCAAGTCGAGGGAATGAAATAACATTGTTTTTTATTCCTCGGCTGGGTCACTAAAATTGCAAATAAACAAGAAGTGACCGACCGAGTGAAAAACAGAATAGGCCAACCACGTATCAAAATTTAAGCTGAAAAGGATTGCAAATTTTGTCTATTTCTGGGGACGGCTCACAAAGACTGTACAACGACGTCATGAGGCCGCCATTATAGTCGCTTTGAGGTCGTTTTAAACATATTTAGGTTCCATTTGTGATACCGAAACGGGAGCCACCGCATTTAGTCAGCCAAGTGATGTCTCAACAACGATTTCACTGAAAAAATAGATTTATACCTATCTGCCCTACAAAACTTTTGCAGCGTTCGATTTTGCTCTTGGTCCGATTAAGATCGCTTGGGTCATCAGTGTTTTTAAAGTCGTAGAAACGCCAGTTTCGCTAACGCCGGGTAGTTGGCCTCTGACGACTAAGCACATTTAATAGCGCATGATTATTTTATACGAAACCTGCGCATTAACAGTATCAAATTGCATTAAAACGAAACAGAAGCCATGGATATAAATTTTCGACCAAATTTACGTTTTGTCAACATATTTTAAATCTAATTAGAACGATGATGGAGTTTCCTCAAAACCGGTAAAATTTTTCTTTCGATTTTGAAAGAAACTCATTATGGCTATTGAAACCAAGTCTAGCTTCATTGAGGATTACTTTTATGTCATCGAGGGTCATGGTATTACAACGTCGCATGCAAGTTCAAATATAATAGGCATCTAGCCCAACGACATTTAGCCGAAATTGGAAAACTATGACATTCAGTCGAATTGCGTAATTGTGGGCAATATCTTTGTAAATTATTCGTGACATTGTGGGTGACACCTTTTACCTATTCGTCAAGTAGAAAAGGGGAAAAAAAATCATAAATTATAAGTTGGGTGATTTTGTCCATATTCCTGGCAATGTTCACCACTCATGCGAGTACATCTGAATTAATTAATTAATGGTCCCTGCATGACTTGCTCGATTTCAAAGGTCCCAGACTGACGAATTAGAAGTGCACTTCTTGCACACATTACAGTTCATTTTTTATATTGCTCGGGAGTAAATAGAACTAGGATTGTAGGACCAAAAGGCCCCCAGTTTTGATAAGCAGGACTAAACCGCCCCTAGGACCAAACCGCCCCAGGACTAAACTGCCCCTGTCACAAACAATAGATGAATGAATTATGCTAACTCCATTCCTGTTGTTGTTTTTTTTTTTAATTTAGATGTACTGAACGCCACCATTAAAGTCAATTTCTATTGCGATTTTAACCGATTTTATACGTTAATGCTAAGAATTGTACTCCGGTACAAAAGTGCAATCAGTTATCAAACGTTAATACTAAGAATTTTACTCCGGTACAAAGTGCAATCAGTTATCAAACGTTAATACTAAGAATTGTACTCCGGTACAAGCTCATCAGTGATCTCCGTCAAATGAATCCGGGACACCTCGTAACCGGACATCTCGTAACCGGACATCTCGTAACCGACATCTCGTAACCGGACATCTCGTAACCGGACATCTCGTAACTTTTGGAAAAATGGGACATCTCGTAACCAACAAAAGAAAGCATGAAATCTTACAGCTGAGGAACTGGTTATTTCTACATTTAAAAGAACACAATCTTTTTCACAATATTCACTTTATTTACCAAAGCTTGTACAACCTAATCAAGTAAAAAAAAACAAGCAAGTAAACCGAACACAAGTTATAGACAATTCAACACCAATAAACTAATATTATATAATTATATAATTTAAATCTTAATCCGACGGGTTTATCCTAATCCTTACTTGCTGCAATTTGGCGATAATGTGGATTCAGCTCACAATCTTTCATCTTACTACATCTATAGATTTTCTTATCCTAATCTGTTGTTAAATTTTAATTTTAATTAATTGTCCTAATCTTGCCGTGACTTGCAAATAATGTGGATTCATTTGGTTATCTTTTATCTCAACAGATCTGTAGTTTAACTGATGATAATCCAAATGTAAATCATGCTCAAAATTAAACAAAAATCTCGGGTCTGATATACTCATGAAAAGTGGTACTTACAGTAAAGTTAAATTTATTAAAAAATATAAAAAAAGCCATTGAAATTTTCTGGTTACGAGATGTCCCATTTCTCCAAAAGTTACGGGATGTCCGGTTACGAGATGTCCGGTTACGATCGAGATGTCGGTTACGAGATGTCCGGTTACGAGATGTCCGGTTACGAGGTGTCTGGATACCCCGTCAAATACCCCTAACTGTTCTTTAATTGCACATCAAAGCCAATTAAAATGAACCACCGTAAGATAATATGACCGAAATAGGTTCCCGTTAACAGTTATTTCCGTTACCATTGTTTCCATAGAAATTTTGACTAAATGTCATAGAGGCCAGAGTACAGAGTACAGTTTCTTTATTGCAATTTATTCTCCGGTAATGAAAAGTAATCTAAACTGCGGAGAATTATATCAATCCACACATTTGATCCGGTATCCAGACAGAAAGGCCTTGGACAAAAGGGCCTTGAACACAAGGGCCTTTCCCAAAACGGCCTTTCCCAAAAAGGCCTTTGACAAAACGGCCCTAAATGAAAAGTTGGACAAAAGGGCCTTGAGATTTTTTTCTAGGATTTTAAGTTCTAATTATTTAATAAAATATGTAATAAATAACAAGCAAAAAAACAAACTTCATTGTGTTTTTAAAGATAACTGCCTTGATGTTTTGTTTCAATTGCTCCCCATCACTCTCTTGAGATTTCCGAAGCACTGTGCCACAGGTTAATCCCTGTTTGTACCAATCACTGCCCTGATGTTTTACTCATTGTGAAGACTCTTTCAATTACTTCCCATCACTGTCTTTAGATGCCAGATTTCGGAGTCACTGTGCCACAAAAGATAATCTCTGTCCTGTGTTTCGTTCCTCTGCACTGTTTAAACACACGCGCTAAGCCGGATGATGTTGGCGTGTCAGTGTCTTGCCGATATATAAGGAGTTCTGAATTTGAGGACAAAGCCAAAAATTAGTCTTCATGATTCAGGCAATAAAATCAATAAACTTTGTTTCTGGAGTTGTTATTTAATTACAAAAAAAAATAATATAAAAAAATTGAGAACCATATCCAAAAAAGGCCCTTTTGTCCAATTTTTTATTTAGAGCCTTTTTATGAAAGGCCCTTTTGGAAAAGGCCGTTTTGGGAAATGCCCTTATGTCCAAGGCCCTTTTGTCCAGGGCCCTTCAGTCCCGGATTCATTTGATCCATTCATCGCAATTCCCCGGTAATCGAGTAAATTCGAAAACGTGCAGAAATTCGTGAACCCACATCTTTTATCTGTTATTATAATTTTTTCCCCCGGTAGTCGTGTAAATTCGAAAACACGCCGAATGTTATTGGGGTGAATACTGAAGTGAATTTTTACTAATCATTGAGTAAATCCCGTTTTATATAAATACAGAGAAAATTTTATGCCCATCGTTCAAATCTGAAACACAGTACAATATGGATATAGAGAGAGTTGAAAGCAATAACGGGGTAGAGAGTTGTGTATTGGATAAAAAGTAATGCTATATGATGGCCACTATTACCGGAGAATAAATTATGGGCGGCGACATTTTGACCTCCCCCCCCCTTTACACATAGGGACATTTTGGAAGGATACCTTCTTACCCCCCGTACACTCTTTGGATACATTATGGCCAGAGACATTTTGGGTGGATGCCGCCAATTGTGGCTAAATGTTGACTAACTGTGTCCCGATGTAATGAAACGTTTTGACCCCAAACAAATCGACCCCCCGGTCGATTTGTTTTAAAACAAACAGATCCCCCGGTCGATTTGCTTTGGGAAACAAACAGACCTCCCCTATAATAAAATGACCCCCTCCAAATAATCATGTTTAAATACAAAATGGAAGTAAAAAAGGTGCATGTGGTTTTTTAAATACTATTTTAAGCATTTTCTACCTCTTGATGTAGAAAATTAGTATTTTGAGCCTTTGAAATGCCATTATTGAGCTTGGACAGATTTTTTGGTGACTGTTTGTTAGTGGTGTTGGAAGTGTTTTCTAGTTTGAATATGTAGATGTTAGTTGCTAAATAAATTGTTATTCATGAATAGTTTTTATTTCAAGTAAAGAAACTAATAAGGTGGCCATATGTGGAAAGAAATAAAGAAATCAACAAAAAAATAAGAGGGTTAAACATTTCAGGGGGTGGGGTCTGTTTGTTTTAAAACAAATCGACCGGGGTTTCCTTAAACCGGGTAACTGTCGTACATTCCAATGGATCATGTTATGATGTATTGGATTGATGAATCAACCGGTTCATTGAAATTCGCATTTTAAAAGTGAGAACTCGAATTTTAAAATTCACTATATCTTTTCCCCAACCCAACCGCATTGATTCACATGCCCATACATTTTGATGGCGCTTGTACTGTTGGCCTTTAATATTTTTAATGTAAAAATATTCATGCAGTCTTTTAAACTAAGAAGGCAGGTATATATATATATATATATTTTTTTAAATTATCAAATATATTTGTGCTTAAATAAGTAGAGACAGGTGGCCGTTCTTTCTTAACACCGACACGCTATTTATGTAGGGGTTCTTTTTAAATGCTGTGTTATCGCGAGAGATATCCTATTTCAAATACTTCCCAAAGCACAACGCCAGAAATTTATCTTTGCTTGTGAACAGACCCTTTGAAGGCGGCTCATTTTGCGTGCACTAGTTAGACAACACTCCCCAAAATGCGTATTGTAAATAAAAGGTAATGGCTGCAATAGCCGCTTAGATTGGCTGCTCGTTTTCTTTGCACAGGAGGGCGGAAAATTTGAATGCCGCATTCAAGCAAAAACACGTGAGAGGCAAAAACATCTTTGGGGGTTGACAGCTGGTGTATTTGCAAACGGGTCGCGAAGGTGATAATACTCTGACGGTACTCTCACAGCTCAGGTTTGTTCCTGGTTTTCAAATATTCAAACATCAGTTCTTGTTTATGTTTCAGTTTAAAGCCTTTGTAAAAAATGTATACCAACAAGTTCCACATATGACAAGGTGCAACAGGAACAGCAACACGTGTGGATAAAGTTGTTTACTGGATGCTGTGAAAGCGTTTGTGTTCTGTACCAGTAGACAGCTAGTGCTTGTGATGTATTACAAAAACAGGAATATATTCATCCGAGGGACGAAACTCCTGTATTGAAGAAAAAATAGGATATTTTATCCCAGGAAGTTGCATTGTACCCTCAACCAGAGAACCAGATCTGAGGACTATGAACTACTTTGAATGAGGTGTGTATCTTTTTATTTTCTTAAATTTCTGCCTGAATTTACTGACATTCATTAACACGGTCTATGATAAATGTTAAAATGAATAAATAAAAACAACTCCCGCAAACAGAAAATTTAAGCGTGTATGCCGTAGCTGCAGTTTCTGTAATTTCATTCAAGTAACTGCTTCGGCCGCAGGGTGTTGCTTATTTTGACAGGAATGACATGGCATTTACTTTTGAATTTCAAATGTTGAGAGCGGCAAATAAGTCTCAGTTTGTTCTAAGGCAGCCTATCGTTTATCATGAGAAACATTCTTATCATGTCTTTAATTCAACATACTCCTTCAAAATTCTAACATTTGGCAGTTGTACAGTGGTTGCACCTTTTAAGAATAATAACCTTTGTATTTCTAGGTCACTGCTTGACAGATAAACTTCCTCAAGTGGGTGCCTGAATTTTCTAATGTTAACTTAAACAAAGTCATGGCTGTTCCTGTAGTAAACGTTAAAGCAGAGTTGGCCCCTGACGCCAGTATGATGATGGAAAATGCTAGAGCTTCTGCCGACATGCTACTGAAGCCATGTGGCGAGATGCTGTATAGTCTGAAACAGCGGCTGCCAAACTGTGCGTCGCCTTGGATACAGGAATTTCTACGTTACCATGGACTTACACGGTTGCTAAGGACTCTTGAGTTGCTGAGCAGGGACAGGGAGAAGGACGAGTGGTCGAGCGTTAGCGACGCCATATTGCAGCTGGATTGTGTTGGATGCATTCGAGAAGTTCTCAACTTCAAGGAAGGGCTTGAATACTTTTTACAGCACCAAGAGCTGATAGAAAAACTTGTCCTGTGTAAGTTGGCAATTCATTAAAATGAAAAATTTCAAAGTAATTGGCAATAGGTTCATTTGTATAATTATTATCTGTTTAATTCAGTACGCACTCGCAATTCTACTCATTACCGCCAAAATGTTTTGGTAGAAAAAATGTGAAATTCTATTTGCATTGCAATGTAGACATGAAAGTGGTCCGAGAAATGTTGAGTTCCGTGATGGGTATAGGATGGTGAATGACGATATTTTCCTGTTACCCTAAAATACACTCGATGAACGAAAGTTTGCTTTTAACACAACGATCTTATGGAATGCAAGCTAACAAATCAACTATCGGACCAAGTGTTTGGTCTTTTTAATCTCCCGTTTTCATGTGCATCTATCCTTGAAACAATTTAATATTCATAAATATCACATAGGATAAACAAATTATACACATCGGTTGACCTTTTGAACTGCGACAATTGTTTGCACTGGCAACAGATGCTATTCTATATTGGTTAAAAATATAACACAAAGTGCTTTGATAAGCTGACACATGTCCCAAACAAACAATAATTAAGGAAAAGGATTACGTTGTATTTTCAAAATATGCAGTACTGTTCGTGTATCTTCCAGTTTCTCACTGGGTAAACGCACAAAGCTGCATATGCATAACACACGTATTACCTGAATTTCGCCACAAAATTGGCATTTCAGATTTCAATAAAAAAACTGGAAATTATGTCTATTGTCCACCTGACCTGACTGAACTGCCAAATTTTGTGCAATCTCCTGCCCCCCTTTTGCAGTTAAGGACTGCACACAGAGATCTGCGGCAAACACAATATTCACAAAGGTAGACTTGTTTTGGAAACAATGTCGCCTGCAGTAGTCACATGTCGTCTATGCAACCGTCGCCCACTGAGGTGTTCTGCCAATGGTGTCACCTGTCGTTGAGACAAGCAAAAGAGATGACACTTAAAAAAACATACACACACAAACACACTACAATGAAAAAAATGTATTGCGTTAGACATAAGCGAAAAACAATTCATTCCTTTAGTGACTGAATGCTATAGTATGGCAGCAAGATCATCAGTCTTTTATATAAATGGTTTCACGTAAACAATCTTGACATTAATTACGATGTATCTTGTATAGTCGTGTCTCGGTATTTTTATTTCTATAAAACTAAACACAGATGTGGGTTCGACAGTCGGATATTGGTGCAATGTGTCAGTATCGATTCCCGCCTTTTATAACAGCATTTTTAGCCAATTTTATCTGAAATAATCATTCAATTTTTACCCTTTTTAAGTATTTAAGATTTGATATACTTTTTAGACCATCGATAGAAGCAAACAAAATAAAACATTGTTTGCGAAAGGCTCGTTTAAGTCTAGACAACCGAATTCTTAATAAGATCTGCTGATCAGTGCCCTTTGACGGATTATGTGACTGACAGTCAATGACTGTTCATGGACTTCTTACGGGTCTCAATGGGTGACATTAACATTTGTTTCTTGTGAAAATGCGTAGAAATAAAGATAAAAGCATCTTTTAAATCGGCGACAATTTACCTATATAAAGTGATTGTCACCAGTTGTAATTATATCATTTGTAAAACCAACCTTTTGGGCACTCGAAAGGTCCTCTGTGTCTTGCACAGACCATTGCAACTTATCAGACTAACCACTTCAGGTGAATTATTCCTAAAACTATTGTTTAACCTGTTGGTGTTTGAGAGGAAATTGGCGGGGGGGGGGGGGGGAGGCGCTCCGGACCCTCGATCTTTGAATGAGTGCAGAGGCGCAAAAATATAACAAAAAATAAAAGGGTGTTTTCATTATATCACTACCAAAACGGACAGGGGAGTTCAGTTGGGTTACATCAATAAATAAATATAAAGCATTTTTCTCTAAGTGTAAAATGTGCTTTATTGCGAGTCATTTGCAGGTAATTTCGAGTCATTGGAAAAAAGAAAATAATGATGAAGATTCTAAAAATAATATCTTTTTTTCGATGACTTACCGCCCCACATTTCCTTTTTTGTTAGAAGTTGGCGATGAGGATTTGATTTCAGAATTAATTTTCGCGCCTTTGTACTGCAGTTTTATTCCCCTTCACTCCGCAACAAGTTTAGGGAGGAAATAGCAAGGTTTTTATTTACAGAAAGTCATCTTGGGGCACATTGACTGCTTTCACTAAAATGACACGGGGTGTTTTTTTCTTTTGTGTGATTCATGCAAGAAGAAAAGAATGGCGGCATTTTCAAACAACTTCTTTTAGCTGCCCTTTCGTTTTGAAGTGATGTTTTTCATATACTGTAGATATAAAATATAAATCTATTTGAGAAAACGGCAACTTCCCAGTTCTCAGTTCTCAAAGTATCTCAATGCCTTTTGAATTTTGAATAATAAAATAAAATTGTTAATCAAATTAGTAAAAGCATTGTTTTGTTATTTTTGCAGCTTTAGACACCCCGAATGCGTACCCCAAGAAGCAGATCTTCGAAGTATTGTCATGTGTTGCCATAGCAACGACCGAAGCACACCAGGCTGTCCTGGGCGCCCTAGAAAAATATCAGGTCACTCTTTTTATATGGTCGTAAGTTGTAAATGAATCAGATCATGAATAATAAGAACTGACATGATATTTTCAGTGGTTCCGATTGCCTTTTTTTAGTTGTATCGAGTTGTAATGGGTTTGATGGCAACTAAACTTCGCTAAAAAACCCCCAACAAAATAGCTGTGCTTCAGCTGATTTAAAATAACATTTAATTGCTCGATTTATTAATCAACAGACAAATAAAGATAACTTTTTTTAAACTGATTTCGTTTAGGTTTTGAAGCATCAGAGCCACCGATTCACGTTGATTCTCCACGAATTGAAGCTGGCAGAGAATGCACATTACAGAACGACTCTAATGTGCTTCGTCAACGCCTTAATCAGCGGCGAGACTGTGCTGCAGGAGCGAGCGAGAATCAGGAATCAGCTGATAGGTAAGCTGTCTCGCTGGGTAACATCAACATGCTTTTATGGTCGAATAGAAAATAACAGTAAGTATAGAAGAGAAAGAAAGAATATTCGACATCATCCAAATGCAGACTTTGTGCTTACTTGTAACAAATTTTATTTTTTTCAACTTCCAGACGAGTATTGACTTGTTAATCCAATTTACTAGTGCTTGAATTTTGAGAAAAATTCATTTAACAGAACCTCTTAAGTTGCCAAATTTATAATTTCACTTACGTTCTTTCTTTAGCTTTGAGGCTTCTAGACGTGCTGAATTTCTTGAAGAAAGAAGAACTTGATTCTGAGCTTTGCATACAAGTGAAGGTAGGGCGGAAATGGCATGCATTGGAAAGTTTTCCCGTGGACCAAAAACGATTGTTTCACACCTCCATATGCTGTCTCATAGGTTAAATACACCGAAGGAAAATAACATAGGCGAAAATAATTGATGGTTTATAAGAGAACGTATTGGCATGATATTTGCGGTGTTTCATAAAGTAACAGTATTTCTAAAACCATGAGTTATTATAATTCCAAATAATACAAGAACGAGCCGCACTGTAACAGTTTTGATAAAACACTTGTCTCCAGTCCTATTTGCATTCCATGCAAATTTAATTCTGCCAATCTTGAACTGGTCATTGCGAGAAATAAATATGTGTTTTTTTTTCAGACATTTTACGACAGCAAACTCAAAGACGACCACACTTTGAAGAAGGACTATGGCTTCCAGCACAGTGACGCCGCTTCTTTATTCCACGCTCTTAATAACAAGGTATTTGTGAACCGAGTGAGAATTTTGAAAACTGTAGACAACAGGGTTTGAATGAATGTAAAAAACTGTCTTCCGTACCCCGAGTGACATCACACCGCATGGCAACTGTAAAGTAGTGAAGTTCCAGTTCTACCACGCACATTCGATCAACTGTTAGTAACAAATTAATTAATTGCTTATTTTCTTTCAAACACGAGCTTACAAGGTTGTTTGATTGCTTAGAAATGTTTTGATGCATTGCGCTTTGGCAGGTCACAGGGAGAGCAGAGGCTGCATGCTTTGTGCATATATTACAAGATCTCTATGCTCTGAAGTACAACAGCGATAATGCGTAAGTGTATGATATCGCATATGGTATATGGTACAACATATGACATATGGTACCACATATGCTATATGGTAAAACATATGGTATATGGTACCACATATGGTACCACGTATGATATATGGTACAACATATGGTATATGGTACAACATATCGTATATGGTACCACGTATGGCATATGGTACCACATATGGTATATGGTACAACATATGGTAAATGGTACCACCTATGGTATATGGTACCACGTATGGTATATGGTACCACTTATCGTGTGTGGTACCACGTATGGTATATGGTACCACCTATGGTATATGGTACAACATATGGTCTGTGGTACCACATATGGTATATGGTACATGTAATACCATATATGGTATTACATGTGGTGTATAACGCCACATGTGGCATATGATGCTACGGTACGATTAAAAACAACAATGAATATTCCTAAGAAAAGGAATCTTATCTTATATTTCTAAGAAAAGAAATTTTAAGATAAATACCTAAAGGTATTTCTGTATATTGCAGTTTCCTATCTGTTATAAAAATAACCTTAGTAATCAATGTCGTGCCAATGAAAATTCAATACCTGTTTTATTATTATTATTATTATTATTATTATTATTATTATTATTATTATTATTATTATTATTATTATTATTATTATTATTATTATTATAGATCGCTGATATGGAACGCTTTGGAAAAAGTCACTTACAAAATTACGACTTTGCAGTCGGAGTCAGACACAGAACTGTTCATGCAGAACTTAGTCAATTTTCTACGAGATCCTTCCAGCCACACTAAGTGTTCGGTCCCCAAGCCCCAGGAAGGCCTCAACCCGGAGAAAGACTCTCATTGTCACGAGACTAAAAGGGAGGAATCCTTGAATAAAACTGACGACAAATTTAGCGAAATTGACGAAGCTTTAAAAGCAATTCTACGAACAACTGAAGACCTTCAATTTGATCAGAAAGACCAAGGAAAAGACGATCGACGAGACAGTGGGATATCTATGAGGAGTAGCATCTGTAGTCCCCTGCTCAGCCGACAGAACAGCGAGGAAAGCAGCCTAAAGCGCGACCTCTCAAGTGACCTTGGCGATGATGTCAAGGTCAGCTATCGCAGGTCAAGTACTGGTGTACCAAAAACTGGAACATTACCAAGTATTAGTGAAAGTCAAACAGAAAACGAATCCAATTCTGTATTTCAAAAAGCGGCTGAATTTCAACGATCAAGAAAAAGTGACTCCACATTCAGAAGAGACAATTCTAAAGATGAACCGGTGAAACTTCACAAGACTAAATTCACAACTCTAGTGCCGGCATTGAAAGAAAAGAGTAAGTGTATGACGTACATTTGTGTACATGTTACAAAGAATCTGTGTGATCAGGAATTTCATAAATTCACTGGGAAATTCGTGTAATTGCTTAAAAAATCAAAATTAAAGTTTTGATTCAAGAAGTAATGAAAGAACTTGAGTATTTAAAGTTCGAAGTAATTCTTTTTCAGATGATAAACAATCGACTTCTTCAGTCAATACAGAATAAGAATAAAATAAAAAGAGCAATAATATGTAAAGAATAATATGGCTCCCTTTTACTGCAGCTGGTCCAAGCATTTGGAATGAGGCTGAGGACAGAGGTGGCAGAAAGGCAGACATAGATTACCTGGAGCTGGAACGTCACTTCAAAGACGACCTGCAGAAGCGATTGCTCGATCCCGATTATGAAGTATAAACTGTTACACGTATTATTAAGGCATTGTTTTCATAGAGCGGTTAATGTGGATCAGGCATATGCAAACTGGAATCTCCCGAAAGTACATTTTCAATCAACTCGGTACTTAAGTGTCTGGGAAGGGCAAGCAAACTTCTTTACATGTTTACATGAAATCTCATGTTTCTTCGCAGCTACTGTTGAAATTAGCGAAATATATTTAGTGAAACAAACCAAGCCGTTTAGTTTTGTGCGGAAAATGTGCGACCGATGTATGTATTTCGTTGCAATTCATTATTTTAATCGCAAAAGTAAATGAAGGTAAAGCATTTTGCGCTTAATTTAGGTAAAACTTCTTGGAGAAAAGGCCTGTGTCGAATTGAACCTACTTCTGGCTCGACTTGAGACAAGTGCTCAATATCTGGCGGCAAGTGTGAGGCAGAATGAGACAGAAAACCTTGAAATTGAGGCAAGAAGGCGCCTGTTGAATGCACTGCCATCCCAGGAACAGGTGCGTGAAATATCAACGACATTTCATTACAAAATCCATGAAAACCAACAAAGAAACACTCGCTATCTTTTCAGTTAAGTGAAGGATTTGCATTCTAGAGCGGTTCTACTTCTCAACTGTTTCAGGTGGACTTTATACTCGAGTACACCAAGTACAGCAGTATGTATGACCTAGGCCAGGCAGAGCAGCTCCTCATACATTTAGCTGCGATACCTGACTACAGAATCAAACTTCAGGCATCGCTGTTCCAAGCCGATTTTGAGTGCAAGTTCATTGAGCTTCAGCAAGCATTTGACAGCATGAGCAAGGCCTGCAGGGACAGCTTAAATAGCCCCAGACTTAGAGGTTTCATGGCAGTTGTCTTAAATGTGACTAACTTTCTAAACAGGGTGAGGAAATCTTCAATTCAATTCAGTAAAAACTTCACAACAATATTAATGTTTTAATAAATCATTAACAGCAATTTAACTATTAAACTGTGAGGTTAAACTTTAAAAAATACAGGAAGTGTTTTAGTGATTTTATTTTATTATATTATCATTATAATCATTTTCACGATTGCATTAAATATTTAATGTTGACGTCAATTTTAGGGAAGTCATATAAAAGTAATGGGCGGAGCCTCGATGGAGTCTTGGTGTTCATTGGTGGAGACTGTAGATAACAGCGGGACCTCCTTACTGCATCACGTCATCAAGCACGTGCGAGCATCAGATGCTGACCTCTTGAAATTCGTAGATGACATCCCAACCCTGGACAAAGCTACAAGGTAACCTTGCTTGCTGTTACAATGATTCTGCCGTTTTATGCTGACCTGTCTGTCCGAGGCATTCTTCAAATAAAATAATATTTAACTTTTAAACTTAAAGCGGATACGGATTGTTTTCAAATAAAATCTTTAGTTCTATTAGTAAAGGCATCAATCAATTCTTGGACATTAATTTTCATGATTAAACAATACTAGGTTTTTTTCAGTTATGGTCTTGACGGCTTGAAGACCGAAGTTGCCGAATTAAACATCCAGCTGAAGAAATTCATAGACACGATGCAGCGAGGTCAAACATCGACCCGCATTGCCAACGAAGCTATGATAGAGGTCACACCACTAACACCTGTCTTCGCGTAGTATTTTGTCAGTTGCTATGCTGTTATGGTATCTAGCTGCGTTGTTTTTACAAAGATTCGTTCCGCTTAAGAGTGGAGTCGTTTTAGTATGGGAACAACGTGGTGCTGTAAGAGTCGGCGTCAAATAATCGCGCAACTCATCACTTTTATCATAGCATCATGTATGGGAACTTTTTGGTTGACAGGGAGTGAAGAAAAGTCTGAGTATTCTACACGAGCAAATCAGCACTTTGAAGGATTTGTCACAGGATTTGAGCATCTATTTTGTTCAACAAGAACCGAACTTCGACCTCCAGCAATGCCTGGTTAAACTGCAACAATTCTGTAACCTAGTCAAACAAGTAACAAAGGTATGTTGTTTTGACCAGCTATGGAAATAAGAATAAAATCTTTAAAAAACTGGACTTGGTATAACCCATTTATCCGTGTCAGAGAGAGAGAGAGAGAGAGAGAGAGAGAGAGAGAGAGAGAGAGAGAGAGAGAGAGAGAGAGAGAGAGAGAGAAACAGGAGTTCTTACATTAATTATCTAGAAAATTTTATGAAAGTATGTTACATGCAAAGAGTGATCAATGAAGTTTTTTTATCAAAAATCTGGAATCTAGAAAAAGCCATACTATTAAGGTTTCCTCTTGTGATCTAGGATATGGATAACAGCAGTCACGTGGAGCAGCTGGCGAGGGTCAAACTACAGGGTCTCGGTGCTCAGAATGCCGACAAGTACTTCGCCGATCTGTTCACGAAATGCGGTATGTAAACAAAAGTGGACTTTTGTTGGGAGAAAAGTGGCTGCGATTATGATGTTAAATGCAAAATATTCGTTAAGTTAAAATCAATAGAAGGATGTCCCGAAAGTTCGGCAATTTCTTCAACTATTTTTTTTTCTTTTTATTTAGTTTATCATCCGTTTACTTCCTGTGAGCACAGTTTGAAAACTATGATAATTGCCTAGAATTACAGATTCATATGTTACAGTGCATCAGTGACTTTGTAAAGTCACTGCTTCTCTTGGTGACATTTTTGCGACCTTCTGAAGTCACTTATTTTAAAATTTGAGAGATTCACGGAAATGAGTTTGACTTTATTGTTCAATTCTTTATTGTTTATTGTGTTTACTGTATTTGTAAACCATAACAAATCGAGTTCAATGGTTTGGATTTGACACTTCAAAAATTACACTTATTCCATTGATCTCATCAATTCAAACTTAGTAAATTGCTCCGGGCTGCGATCTGACCATGGGGAAATGTATTACATTTGGTCGTGCAATCCTGTTGTAACTTTTTCGTCCACGTTTTCCTTGTCAGTTGTTGTTCAGTGGACTACACTGGGTTGTGATGTGTTAGTTTTTTTTTTCGTTGAGAAATATACTCCGGTGTGTGATGGGATTATCGGGATGGGACAGGCTTTGAGAATTCCATGTTTCTGCGCCACATATCAGATTGTTATATTCAGAGCCCATAATATGAAGTTTTTCTCAGGTTTGACTAAGTTTGCAAACAGTGCATAAATCTGGTAAATGAAGACTAGCCAGGAAGTTTGGTTTGTTTTTATATGTGTTGTCACACTCATACAACTACCTGCGGGCCGAGAGATGGTAGAGAGAAGAGAGAGAGAGAGAGAGAGAGAGAGAGAGAGAGAGAGAGAGAGAGAGAGAGAGAGCGTGGAGGGGGTACAGCCTGGAGGGGAAGGAGTTGGGGTTGGCGGGAGGAAAGAGAGTATTCGTTTACATATTTTGTCAGATAGTGCCCAACTTTCAAGTTACGAACTCCAACTACCCTGTTTATGTACACCACCTCCAAAATTTCTATCTCCTTCCTACTCCTTATCTTTAATAAGATGCGTAGTCAATATATACACCTATAATTCTACGTAATTTTCATATTTTTCAAGCTCTGCTCAATAGGATTAAATGGAAAGTTCACTTAGAAAATGGTGAAACAAGTTTCGAGACTGTCTTGTACTGTAATATCACAATAAGCACTGGTAATTTAGTTACTCAATAACTCGACAGTTTTAAACTGTACATCCGAAAGGTTTTAACACTTTGACTTTAAGATTAAATCGAGTTAAAGGTAAAAGTTGAGCTTGAGGGTATAAACAGGGAAGCAGCTTCTAGAGTAAACATATTTTGTTCGTTGAGTAACACGTTTTCTTTCTTCTGCGCACAGATAAATCCGAAGTAAAAGAGCAGAAAGAAGTACAAAGACTAAAACTTATAGACGTTTTAAAAGATCAACTTCACCTCGGCCACATTAGACCAAATGTTTTGGGAAGAGAAGCCGACCAAGAAACGGAACTTCCCGAATACAAAGGCTCCGAAGAAGCAACTGATGACGACAAAAAAGCTGATATTAAAACAGCGTCAAATGAACATATTGACCTCAGTGATATGTTTCAGTTCCTCGAGGAACTTTCTCCTAAAAAGGCACACAAAGAAGCAAGCAAAGACTCCAACTGCACATATCACGTGAAAAGCCCGCTGGCAGTGAATCTGTCACGCTCGGAGCTCGTTACCACCTCGTGCAAGCCCGCCGAGCCCGACCAAAAGAATCCAACACATAATGCGCTTGATAGTTCAGGCAATTATGACCGCCAGATTACACAACAAAACAAAGCCGACGAAGGAAAAGAAAACGAAAACTGTCCGGAAGAAACATCAGCAATTGCGGAAGTAACATTTCAGATCCCCCGCCAATTTCCCATAGAAAAATATACCCCAGATAGAGAACTGTCGTGGGATGGTTTCCTCCCGCTGCAATACACACCAGGAAAAGACGTCCCCCTGCCCGTTCAATCGACTCCCGCCAAGGAGGGAGAAAGTATTTTAGTGATACCGGACTTGAAACCTTACAGCAAGCAAACTTTTGCGGACAGGGCGGATGTTGTTATTATGCAGCAATACCGCAAAAGTCGTCAAGTGATATCGTCTTCCTATCTCAACACAGGTAGCTACAGCCATTAATTCCTTTTGGAAAACTTGTGTGTATTATTTCAACAAAAGTGCAATTGCTGTATGTATAGATGCCTGTGTTCAGGAAAGTGTCTAAACAATTTAAATGTGTTTCAGTTTATGTTTGAAATTATGATAAAATAAACTAAAATGTGCCGTGAACTGTGAAAGAAGAGCCACTTATGTTCAATTCATGATGGTTACTTTTCCGGTGAGTAACTGCCTCAGAATAAGAAGTGCGACATGCTTAGTTTACATTCATCGACTGCTAACTAAATGATATTATTTCTTTTCATTGAAAAAAAAAGATGGCCAACATCCGGCCGCTTCCGACAAGACAGACAAAGACATCAAGACAAAGACAACCAAGACGCGAGCGCACCGGCCGAAGAACCTTGATATTTTAAAAGACGAGAGCGTGGAGCTTGAGCCGAAGGCCTATGACCGAACCGAGGACACGCCATATGACAACGTCAAGGCCGAGGGAAATATTTGGACAGAGAAAACACTGACAGAGACTAAAGAAACATGCCAGAACGAAGAAGCGGTGCCGTGTCGAGATGACGTCATACCCAAGTCCATCGCTCCAGATGAAAACAAGGTAACTAGTTTTAGAATTTTAATTTTTCTGTTTTAGTGGCAAAATATTGCTACACAAGTTCTGTCAACAACAGTGCTTCAGCAATAAGGTTGTCTGTTTGTAGTGTGTTTCCCATTTGAAATATTCATGGAGGTAGAAGTAAATGAACGTATAATAAGACATAAGCAGGATTTTCACAATTATTTTATAATTTAAAATAAATAAATTATAAGAATTATCTAACAAGTATTTTCAATTTTTTGTGCAATTATTCGTTCGTAGGAAAACAACAGCCCAGACTGCAAGAAAGCGAAAGCGAAACCAGTTTCAAAATTGGGCATTTTAAAACGCTTCTCAAAAGCTGTGATGCGTCAGAAAGATCCAGTTACTGAGAAAAATCAGACCAATGCTACACAGCAGACCATGTATTCAAATAAACACACTGGGACTTTTGGCTCAAAGCCATTAGAAACGGGAAAATTCGGGAAAAGTAATAAAGTAGGTGTAGATTTGTCAATGCAATCAAAAATGCCAAAAAGGGAAATTAAGCCATCTAAAGGCAGCTCGGATGAACCCAGTCTCAAGGGAAAACGTTCCACAACATCAGCAAACGATAGAATTTTGAAACCGGTAAATGTTAACACGGTATCAAACGCACCGAGGCATGTGGAACGCCCAGGGCTCGTACCCGCAGATATCTACACCGCAAATGCTGAGAAGAAAGCTGAACCTTTTTCAGATGAAGACGGTTTTATAAAACCAAATCCAGTACCTTTCAAACGACAAAACGCTTTGCCTGTCCGAGGCAAAACCGGAAATATTCCGGCCTTAAAACGTATTGGTTCCCGGAGTACCTTGCCCCAGAGTAAGAAAGAAGAACAAGTGAAATTGGGTTCTTTTAAAAATAAGGATATTATCATGAAGCCCTCATACAGAACACTTCCAAATGAAGATACCAGTCAGCAATCTCGCGCCTCAAGGCCAGCCAGTTTGCAACTTAGATACCAAGCAAAGCCCTCTGGTGTTTTGCAGTCTGTTAACATAGAAAACAATGACAATGGAATTAAAACTACGACAACCCGCAAATCCCTTCCCCTTCCGAAGAAAAGAACGGAAGAAAGCACTGACAGGTGGAAGCACTTACCGAAAAGTACCAACGCTATCTCCGTACAAGCACCAAAATACGACTCGAAACCGACTGCCCCACAAGAAACTGTTAAACAAACAACAAAAGACGCTTCAAACCCAGGAAGCAGTAGATTCGGATTCAGTAGACCACAGGTTAAAAACTCGCAACTAGGCAAAACAGAAATTCAAGCGGCAAAAACATGTTCCCTTAAAATTTACAAAAAATATTAGACTCGCCGAGACTGGAGTGAAACCCTGGTGAATCTGTTTTCAAGTCGATTACGACTGAATTGCTAAAATTCAGTGTTTTTGCTTCCTGGTTTAATTTTGCCTCCGAGCCTCGGAAGTATCGAATGCGCAGGTTTCAGGTGGTCTGACATGATAAGACCCACCAAAAAGAAACACTTGCCACTGCGAGTCACTTATTCCAGTGCTGATTTCGAGCACCTGTGTTTTAAAGATATGTAATCTTTTGTAGTACCTGCTATATTTCGGTGATATGTTTGATGTACAGTTACTTTAACATTTATTTTATTATACGGTAAATTTTTCGCTATTTTTATAGAGTAAACAGAAGGTTGTTTTGAGATCTTCTTTGAGCGATGTGCGATATTTTGAGCAGATGTAATTGAGCGCTTGTTATTAAAGCTTTGCTGCAGAGGCTATGTGTGTTTAGTGTGTCAGTATTAAATAAACGAAGCTGTAAAACAAATCATAGATAAACTTTAATTCTGACATAGACTTAGTGTAATTAAAGAATTGTGACTTTGTTATCATTTCAGGCATTTTCATCAAAACTAATGAAGTGATTAATTTTTTTATGATTGATCAAACGAGAAAATATGTGAAAATGGTTCGTATTAGATTTGCAATGATTTTTTTTATTCAGGGCGATTCTACAATATGTGTTGATAGCATATAACCTCCCCTCCCCCCTTCCACGCCTTTTGAAACCTCAACTATAGACGAAAAAGTCGACCATGCCAAAATCACGAAAACGTGCTCGAAATCTGTCCTGCCATTTTAACGCCTTAACAGCACGACAGCAACTCGGATGTTGAGCGAGTGCTGCTCGCTGCAGAAATCCCGAATACATCTTTTGGATTCGCCTTAACAACATGTATTGCCTTGGATCTTCATGTCACCTGCCAACGAGTGCTTCTTCATGATATGACGTCACAGTGTCAAAAGTATCATCTTTTTTTCTAAACTTACATGTGAAATTAAAAGAAATGAATAAACATTTGTTTCCAATTGGTTTGGCTGGATTTCTTTGTGTGCTTTATCTGACCAGCAGATAGGAAGAATTTATGAAGATTTTGGCTGACGCTTATTAAATTTTACAAAATTGAGCTGCATTTGTTTTGAAATTTCAAATTGTGCTTTGGGTTGCTGTGTGAATAAAAACTTCAGAACAACCAAATCTTTTTACTGGAGTTTAACTGTTTTATTATTCTCGTTTAAAATAAGTGATTTTAGGTGAACATCTTTATATCACAAGTTTACAAAAATAGATTTTAATGCGCACTTGTATTGTTCGCTACCGGGTGATAATCTGCGGATCGGACTGTTACTGCGCCAGGGTGGAACAACAGTGAAAGAATAGTTCGGGAAAGTAACAAGGAACTTGAATGATCACTTGGGCTTGGCAATTCGAAAAGTTCGCTGATTTGTTGTATCTGAAAAAATAACGTCTTATTGCATTAGTAATAACAGCACCGTTTACACATTAATACCGTATATTTCGGCCATACTACTCAATATCAACGGTACTTTAGCTTCGTCAATCATTACAGCGGATCTGTAGAATTTTCTCGGCCCAAAATCTACGGATCTATTAGATTCGCTAAAATTTTCAGCGGATCTATAGATTCGCTGGTCGAACCAGCGTATCTACAGATCCGCTGTAACATATACAAACATTCCGAACCGAGCCAAAATGAGAGTTCAGAATCGGCGGGGTAGGCTGCAGTGGGATTTCAAAATTATATTGGTTACAAACACTAACCAATCAGGTATAGGTCTAGGTGTTTTCGGCAATTCTACCTTTAAAGCTATTAAAACATCCAATCGGCAGTACACAGAACCTATCAGTACACACTTTTCTACCAATATTCGTCGTCGGGATACGCTTTCAGAGCAAAGCTCTATACGTTTCTATACAGAGTCTCTCCACCTAGTACGGTTTTGTGCTAATATTTTGGCTTGTGAGATTGAGTAGATTCCTTTATTTTGTAGATCGCGTTTTATCGTTGACAGGTATGTTGTTTTTTGTCTTCCTGGAGGTCTTTTTACTATTTCAGTTGCTTCTTTAAGAGCTCTACTTGCTGGTGTCGTTTCTACAAATAGCCCGCATTTATTTTCTTATCTCGTGCAACACAAAGCCCGTAAACAAACACTGGCTACTTACGGAAGTGCACACTGTTTACTGGTTCCACCAGCCCATACTGCTTATGCTTTGTCATCACCGATGTTCGGTGTAAAATTATTATCGATAAACACAACATATAAGGCATCTTTACCCTCAAAATTTTACACCAAATTCTTAAATATGCTCACAAAATAGGAGCGAAATTGATATAGAGCTCGTGCTGCCATTTCTAATAATACATGTAACAATAATAAAAATGACGTCATTTTTTGTGATTTTATAATGAGAGGTTGCATGTAATTGCTTCTAGTACATTTAGATATCAGTTCCCGATGTCACTTGACGTCGTTCTCAGGTCGCAATGGCGACGTTTTTGCGTCCCCCAGAAAAAGTCAGTTTTTTTTGGTTATACAAATAAACCACAAATACAAAATAGAAATTCTCCTGCTAAACACCCATCGCCCTTCTGTATAGGGGTGAATATTACAGTGGTATCACTGGAGTAATTTGTATCAGATTTAGGTACGGGTGAGAGACCTAGGAATGAACCGCCTAGTAGAGGGTTCATCGGCATCCCGGAAGTGCAGCCTAAATACCACAGAACACGAGATATAGTTATTCATGAAATGATCTTAAATTGCAATACAAAGGGGATATTTTCTTTTCCTTCCTGCAAGATTCGCTAATATTTCCTTATACGGTTGTGCATTTATTTACTCGGTCGTGTTACAACATAAAATATGCCACGATCCTACTTCCGGCTCTCCTTTACACTTTTCATATATGACATTTCAAATACTGAATGACCACTTTACCCGCATGTACATCAGAACTCCACTTGATTCCTCACAAAGCCACTGTACTGTTTTGACTAGGGTTCGCGATCTTTCGGTTTCGGATACCGACACCGACATTCACGCTACCGATCCAGAGTGTGTGTAAGAGGGGATGGGGGGAGGAGGTGCTCGAGCTTTCCGTTCCTGACCCTCGAAATTGTTGTACAAATCGTAAGCACTGAGACATCCCCAACTCGAAATTACATCACCCTAAAGAATAGATGGACTAACTTATCAAATGTTTTTTTCAGAAACTATTTTGATTGACGAGTCACAATTTTTTACTTAATAGGTGGGGGGGGGGGGGTTGGAGGAGGGTAAAAAAGGCCGGGGAAAATATTTTGATAGTTTATCCACGTGAATTGAAAGCAAATGAAAGCAAAGGAGGGTTAGAGTGGGAAAACGTGGCAATACTCGCACTCCACCGGCAGTAAGACAAGACTCGTGAAGTCTGCCCATCTATCTCCGCCTTCCCGCCTTCAGTTTCCAGACCTTCCCTTCGTCCACGAAGACATTATCTTGTTTTATTTCCTTACACAGCCCGCGCCAGTGTCTCCTTGTTTATTTATACTTCTCACAGACCCTCTGAATAAAATTAAAAAAGCGGAAAATGAACGGTTTATTGGTTGTTTAATGAACCATAGCTAGCTGGAACCTTTTTCGAATCATACTATTTTTGTTACTCAACTAACCGAAATAACCGATGTGACAGTTTCGGTCGGTGGCCGTTTTTTTGGTCACCGATTGCAAAGTCTAGTCTGGTGTAACGAGTAAGAATCCACAACGACACATGTCACCATAGTCTTGGCGCAATGAACAGTTCATTTCGCCTGGCACTTGTAACACACTAGCGGCAGATAACCCAGATGTCAGCCACTACCGCTGTCAGTTCGGAATACAGGCGGCAGTAAAGTGTGGCTACTTTTGCCTGACTTTCCCCGGCAGCCTACTTCACAGCTAAAAACTATAAAAGTACATAAAAATACATGTTTTTTTTTTTGCTCACTTCCTGGTTTTTTCTCCACTTGTGCGCACACGAATGCACACGTTGTCACTGAGGTCAGACTTCACCAAACGTACTACGCCACAGCGTCGTGGGGAATCCCCACAGGTGTAAGCCAAGCCCTCCAGGGCTTATCTGTGACCGCTGTTCTCACAATTCTCGTGTCATATCAATACAATCACTGCTTATGGCCCTCACAAGCCAAACACCGTACTGACCACGCGTTGACCTGTGCCCTCTCTGGGGCGTCTCTGGATCTTTTCTTCCGTCTTTTCAATGCCACCAATCCCAGTAGCTGAGGGGTGACATTAATCCCAGTACTTGATGAGGCCGTCCCAGCCGGCAGTCACTACCTTGGACGTCTCGTGCGGGTGCCACAAGCACGCTATACACACGTCGTCGTGTGCCTTAAACTTCTTGTACAGCTTAGTCGTTTTCCAGTCCCATATGAACAACTTGCCGTCTGCATCTCCCGATATCAAATAACTGAAAACAACGCGGCACCAGTGGTGTATATTATAAAAGTTAAAGTTATCGCGAATCGCCAGTTTCGAACATTTTGGCAATTTAAATTTTGTTGTGAATACAGATCATGAGGAAATAATTAGAAGATGGTAAGAAAACACATTCGCCTCACAATAAACCGGCTGTAACTTTCACAACATTTTTTGTCTTACATACAAATTGAAGCTTTACCACTTTTCAGTAATGTAGCACAGGATTTTTATACGGTACTTCTATTGTATTAGAGATGACGAGTTTGTACTCTAAATCCATCAAAATTACCAAACCATGGCGTCTACTGGAATTTTAACATTTAGCAGACTTTACACTGTTGTATGTTTTCTATACTTCTTGTTCACCGATACTGAGAACTGCCTACCTCATATCAGGGCTGAAGTCGGTAGTACACGCGTACCCAGCCACCATGTGGCCTTTGAATACTTTCTTCCTCATGTACTTGAAACGGTTGAGAATGTTGAAGATGACAATATTATTGTCCATAGACTGGCAAGCTAGCCATTTACCTGTCACAAACAGAAACCGGTGTCTGATTAAATGATAGAGGGCGAGGTATTCCCAGGACTCCATAGAAACTAATCCCAAAGCAAACACATTTTATCCATATGATCACACGGGGTTGGGACAACTCGGCCCTTTGCCAACTCGGCCCTTTTTGGACAACTCGGCCCCTAATCCTTTGGACGACTCGGCCCCTTGCGAAAGACGACTTGGCCCCTAACTGCCACCTCGGACCCTAATTTTAAATGTTTCTCAAATGAAGCCAATCGTCTGTTCAACAAAGAGTATACTTAAAATGTACATTTGAATTTTTAGTTCAAACGCGTTCTCATTTTTCTTACAGTGAAAATTAAATGCAACGTCGGGATTGGTAATATCTGAATCATTACAGGGACATAAGTAGGGGGCCGAGTTGGAAATTAGGGGCGGAGCAGTCTTTCAGGTAGGGCCGAGTTGTCTCAAAACAGGGCCGAGGCGTCTTTCAGGTAGGGCCGAGTTGGTAGGGGCTGAGTTGGCAAAGGGCCGAGTTGTCCCAAGACCGATCACACAACAGAACAATCGATAACTAAATAAAACAACGAAATGTGTGAGCAGATACCTCGGTAACTCGGCGTATGTCTGTTTGTGTCATAGTGATTGAGCACAACACTCCAATTAAGAAAACTGTCAAATTTTCACACTGCAGGGTGGCTGGGTATTTTAGGCAGACTACATTGTAGCTGGCTGGACCTGGCATTTTGGCAACGGTAACTTCGCAACTGCACCACGGCCTTCGCACTTGGGCTACGATCTGCTATTCCTAGTTGGGCTACGATTTTTTTTTTTGGTGAGGCGGGCTATGGGGGGAGTAAGATTTTACAATTAAACTAACTTTCATTTTCATAAAATTGTCAGCCACCTTGCAATATCGCTGAGTTGACAGTTTGACTTGACGTATAAATGGGAATGCGTGTAATCAGGGAATACACGCATTCCCTGAAATTTCCAGGGTATTCGCTGTGACCTTCAGGAAAAAAATAAATTCCCTAACATTTCTAGGGAATACGCGTACTCCATAGTGCGTCAATACGCGCATTTGTGTAAAAAAGGAACACTTGACTGTGTGAATTCCCTGTAACATATTTTGCGGCAACTGTCTTGGCAACACTGTCAACAGCAGATCAATAAAATGGAAAAAAAAAACAGCCCCACTTACCATTCGGTGCCATCGTGATGGTGGGCATGGAGTGCATTGTAGGATCAGCGATGTACTTGAAGTCCACCGGAATGTCCCTGTACACAAGAAACATGGCACTAAAGAAATGTCCAGACCGGCCGCACCATATGGGTCTAGGTCGCACGAGTGATGCACGAGTGATGCCCTCGTTCTTGCAGAAATATGCACGATGTAAAATTCACGCATCATTTTCAGGCAAGTTGAAATTGGCAGAAAATTTAGATTTAAAATGTGTCCAATACTGAGAGGTGAAGTGCCAGCAAAGCGAGGAGTAAGCCAGCTAGGGGTTCGGGGGCTCTGAAGCCGTATAAACACACAGTGATTTGTGACCGCGACCACTGGCGAGTACTTATACAGATAAGAAGGCGCGAGCGGAAAAAATCCAGACTGGCAAAAAATATAAACATACGACAGTCAAGTATCACATGTGAAAACACGTGAAAACATCTGAACCCCTCTCCCCACCCCTCCTCCCCCCCCCCAAAAAAAATGAAAAAGTTTTACTGCAGAATTACACTGGTCTCGCGAACCACAACGGCGATCCCAAAACTGGCGGATTTCCGCCAACTGGCGGAAAAAAGGGATGTCTGAAAATCAAACACGTGACATAAGCTACCACTTCTCATGCCTTCCAGATAGACACCAATGCCACGTAAACGGTATCCAGATACTTTCCTATTGGATATTTTCCCACCGGACACTTTCCAACCGACAACTGCACACTTTCCAACTTGACATTTTCCAACTGCGGCATTATTTTTCAAATTTCATGAGAATGTTGATTGATTTGAAATTGAAGAGAACACTATGACACTATCACCGAGACGTTTATTAAGGTGTTAAGTAGTGAGTCATCCATGCATTATAATGCAGGATTTTTTTGTTATTTATAGTCTGCCTGGAAATGCGGCCAGCTGAATCCACATCCTTTCTGTAGCGACAGAAAATATTTAGTGTAAATGGGTTGTTTTTAGAATTAACTATGCAAAATAACTTACACGCATTTGTAAACTTCTTCTAAACGTCGTAGATAGCAATGTTGCTGGGCTAAATATCGCATATTCATTGTAAACATTCGAGTTGAAATCATCGTAACAAGGCTATTGTCCTATTGTAAGAACTTTCGTCTTTTGGTTTTTTTTTTTTTTTTTTTGGTAATTAAGTGTAGCAAGTGACGTTTTTTTTTTCTAATAAAGAATATACAAAATGGCACCATTTATTGCATTTTTTTTATACACAGTCATTAAAATTTAAAAATGTCGCAGTTGGAAAATGTCCCGCTGGCAAATAGTTGGAAGGTGTCAGGTTGGAAAATGTACAGTTGACAAGTTTCCCCGATTCCACATAACTATCTCACATTTCCTAACAAGGCGTTATTTTTTTCAACAAACTGAACAAATAGCGATCAACTTGGAAGAATTTCCTCTGAGATTTTCTATGTGACAGAGTAGGTGACAACTGTATAGACGTGTAGAGCGTACCACTCCCAGAGCCTGAGCGACTTGTCGTCGGACGACGAGACGAAACGCCTGTTGTTGTCGATGAACGTGATGGAGTTGACGGCACCGAGGTGACGGTCGTACTCCTGCGTGACCTCCCCGCTCCTCGTGTCCCACTGCTCACAAACATACCAACATAACCTCCATCACAAACTTGCCAATCTAAGGATTATTGTGTATTTGAAGTGTGAGCAAAAATAAAACCTTTGAATAGCGAGTATTCTTTGTTTACGATCTTAGATTCAACGTCATTTTTGTTTTCCTCGAAATAAAAAATCTCGTAAATCACACCATTTTAATGTTTCCGTTTTTATGGCCTTCACATTGATGACATGTACTTACGCAGACGATTTTTTTATCTGACGTTCCCGCCACAAAGAAATGCTGTTTGTCTTCTTCAGGGTGAAACTTAACACAGTACGGCACCTTTTTGCTCGTAAACCGTGAAATACACTCGCCTAAAAAGTCACGGATAACCAGTGTTTTAAAAAAGAACCAAGTTACTCACTAAGGGCATCTTATTTTTCAAAAAAAAAAGATCAAACTTTTACAAACCTATTCCAGTGACTTGGATAACAAAGATCTTACATTTCTTTTCAATCATAATGCTAAAAAAGTTGTATTTCGTTAATAAATAGCCAAATTAAACAAAAAGATAAATGCCAAACAGTTGTTTTCTCTATCCTCTGTCTGAAACAAAAATGAGAGCTGTCCGAGCACAGTACTCAGTATCCGTGTCCCACAGCTTGACCTACCTGCCTCCGTATCCCACAGCTTGACGTACCTGTCTCCGAGTCTCACAGTTTTGACGTACCTGTCTCCATATCCCACAGCCTGGCGTACCTGTCTCCCTGTCCCACAGCTTGACGTACCAGTCTCCGTGTCCCACAGCTTAATGTTCATGTCTCCATGCCGAACAGTTTGACGTACCTGTCTCCATATCCCACAGCCTGGCGTACCTGTCTCCTTGTCCCACAGCTTGACGTACCTGTCTCCGTGTCCCACAGCTTGACGTACCTGTCTCCGTGTCTCACAGTTTTGACGTACCTGTCTCCATATCCCACAGCTTGACGTACCTATCTCCGTGTCCCACAGCTTGACGTACCTGTCTCCGTGTCCCACAGCTTGACGTATCTGTCGTAGGAGGCACTGAGGAACTTGTCGCCGCTGTTGTTGAACGTGACGTCACGCACGGCCTGTTTGTGTCCGCTGTACGTGCGGATACAGCGCCGCTCGTTAAACACCTCCCAGATCTGCCATCACAACAACAACAAACTGTCAGTGCTTGCAAACAACTCCCAGATCTGCCATCACAACAACAACACACTGTCAGTGCGTGCAAACACCTCCCAGATCTGCCATCACAACAACAACACACTGTCAGTGCATGCAAACACCTCCCAGATCTGCCATCACACAAGAACTGGTTATATTGGAACTTTGTTAATTGCTCTAACCTTCATCCTAGACTAAACCGAGCAAATCTTATCTCCCAAATTTCTCTCTGTGTTTTATCAAATTAAACAACCCTTTACCGATTTCAACGTTCATGAGGCCTGGGTTTTACTGACGAATTGATATGTAAAGTCAATTCCATTTTTCCAAACCCCGTTCCCATATCACCCTACTCTCCACTGTCGGCCAGGTACTACTTTATAATACTTTAATGTGCATGTACTCGTCGGGTTGAGCGCCCGTTCCATCAGATCGTACCCGTACAAGCCAAAACAAGGACGCCATATTTATTTTATTTGTTCTTTTTTTTTTTTTTTGTTCACTTCAGAAGTAATCACTTTATTATGTCGCAATTCGAAAAACATTGCAACTTTCTCAAATTGACTGTGCTAGCTTTTTAAAATAAAGGCTTTTGACTTCGCGTATAACAAAACGATGTTCAATTTACCTTGATTTTCGAGTCCATGCCACACGACAGTAGTAAATGTGCAGACTTGGGGAACCAGCGAATAGCAGAAATGCCCTTGGTGTGCCCCGTCCACGTGTGAATGAGCGCCTTGGGAATAAAACACCTAAAACAAAGTAATGTTCTCTTTTGTATTTTTCCCCTATCCTCCATATCAACACACAAATAATCGATATACCAAAAGAACTAGCAATAACAAAACATTGGCAACGACAATAAATCTAGCCACATTCGCCTGCTGTTACATCAATGTTTTACACCGAAAAAAAGTGTAAAGGCGTCTGCGCGTTTTCGCGCCGTGAACCGCTGTACGCATTGATATACTAGTGAATCGTTTGGTTAAGTGCCGTGGAGTGTGTCTTACTTGTCCGGCGGGTCTTCGGACTTGAGGTTGATGCCCGTGTCTTGTGGGATGTGTAAGAACGACCTGCCTTGGTAGTCGTAAGCGTCCTTGACTACAACACGCAACAAAACGTCACGGGGTAAGAGGCAAGAAACACGATGGGAAGGGTTTTTTTGTGTGAAGTGTGTTTTCCCACACCAGATTAGGCGTCGAGGAGGTGGGGGGGGGGGCTGTTCAGCGTGGTTTTCTCATCCGAAGCCACCTCAAGAAGCAAGACAGGGGCTTCCTGCATGACGTGGTTTATTTCCTCTGCCCTGGGGGGGGGGGGGTCAAAAAGAAGACTGAGACTGACTTTCTTCTGCTCGGGGTGGGATCTGGGTTAAGCTACAAGACGGAAGAACTACAAGTCAGGGCTTACTGTGTAGTTTCGACTTCTCCGTCCTGGGATGGGGGGGTGGGGGTGGAGACAATGCGAGGGGTTATTGTGTATCGTTGTCTCTTCCATGAGGGAGGAACAAAGCGGAAGATTAAGTTTGAAACGTGTTCTTCTCCGTAGAGGTGGGGGACAAGACGGCGGTTACTGTGTAGCGTGGCCTCCTGCGTGAGGGGGGGGGGGAGGTTTGAAGACGGGGGCTTACTGTTTAGTTTGGCCTCCTGCGTGGGGGGGGAGGGAGGTATGAAGACGGGGGCTTACTGTGTAGCGTGGCTTCCTGCGTGGGGGGGGGGATATGAAGACGGGGGCTTACTGTGTAGCGTGGCCTCCTGTGTGGGGGGGGGGGGTATGAAGACGGGGGCTTACTGTGTAACGTGGCTTCCTGCGTGGGGGGGGGGGGTATGAAGACGGGGGCTTACTGTGTAGCGTAGCTTTCTGCGTATGAAGACGGGGGGCTTACTGTGTAGCGTGGCTTCCTGCGTGGGGGGGGGGGGGATATGAAGACGGGGGCTTACTGTGTAGCGTGGCTTCCTGCGTGGGATGGAAGGGTTATGAAGACGGAGTTTACTCTGTAGAGTGGCCTCCTGAGTGGGGGTGGGGGGTTATGAAGACGGGGTTTACTGTGTAGCGTGGCCTCCTGCGTGGGGGTGGGGGGTATGAAGACGGGGGCTTACTGTGTAGCGTGGCTTCCTGCGTGGGAGTGGGGGAGTATGAAGACGGGGGCTTACTGTGTAGCGTGGCTTCCTGCGTCGGGGTGGTGGGTATGAAGACGGGGGCTTTCTGTGTAGCGTGGCCTCCTGCGTGGGGGTGTGGGGGTATGACGACGGGGCTTACTGTGTAGCGTGGCCTTCTGCGTGGGGGAGTATGAAGACGGGGGCTTACTGTGTAGCCTGGCCTCCTGTGTGGCAGGGGGGTGGGGTATGAAGACCGGGGGCTTACTGTGTAGCGTGGCCTCCTGCGTGGGGGGAGGAGGGAGGCATGAAGACGAGGGCTTACTGTGTAGCCTGGCCTCCTGTGTGGGAGGGGGGGGGAGTATGAAGACGGGGGCTTACTGTGTAGCGTGGCCTCATGCGTGGAGGTGGGGGGTGTGAAGACGGGGGCTTACTGTGTAGCGTGGCCTCCTGCGTGGGTGGGTTGGGGGGTGTGTGAGGACGGGGGCTTACTGTGTAACCTGGCCTCCTGTGTGGGAGGGGGGGGGGGAGTATGAAGACGGGGGCTTACTGTGTAGCGTGGTTTTCTCCTCCGCCGGCGCTTCTTCCACTCTCTTGCCTTTTTTGCTCCTCTTTGCCAAGATCTCATCCAGTTCTTTCTTTTCTTCCTTTGAAAATAATCGAAATCTTAACAACTGACAGACTTATGTATGGCGAAACCAATTTCAGCGAACAACACACAGAAAAATAGTGAAGCACAGAATTCTTTTCCGCACTTACACATGGGGCACGTAACAAAACCATTAACAAAACTTATTCTTACGCTTTAGAAACGCCCTCAAATGGACCCACATTTTTAAGACGAATCTTTTTTCACAATCCAAACGTTAATTTCAGACATGTAAAGGTGGAGAGAAAAACGGCTGTAATGATCAGATGTCACAGCAAATAACAAGCATCAAAACTAAAAGTCACAAAAACAAATCGTTACACTTCTCTATGGATTCATAAGATCCACATAAATTCATCTACCTCCGACGGACACATGACGGTTTTCTCGTCCTTGAACTTGGCCCAGGGACCCAAATAACCGTCGACGTCGGACGGGTCGTTGTTCCTCGCTTTCTTCCGCTTGTCACCAGCTCTCTGCTTTGTCTTCTCAAACACTGACTTGCCTGGAAATACAACGGTTATTTCAACTTCAAGATCAAAGTAATCTGTATAAGGGCATGAGGAACTCATTAAGAACGTCAGGAGCAGATAGCGGCCGTGTGGTGTGATCCGAGGAACGCATTGAGAACGTCAGGAGCAGATAGCGGCCGTGTGGTGTGATCCGAGGAACGCATTGAGAACGTCAGGAGCAGATAGCGGCCGTGTGGTGTGATCCGAGGAACGCATTGAGAACGTCAGGAGCAGATAGCGGCCGTGTGGTGTGATCCGAGGAACGCATTGAGAACGTCAGGAGCAGATAGCGGCCGTGTGGTGTGATCCGAGGAACGCATTGAGAACGTCAGGAGTAGATAGCGCCCGTGGGTTGTGATCCGATCCACTGTATTACTCTCAATGTTGGCTGGATGGCATCCAGAATCGGTGGATCGCTCGAAGATATCAATCACAGGGGAACCATCTGTTACTGGGATGGAACAGGTCAAGGTCAAACCATTCAAAAGATTACCAAAACACTCCAACAATGATTCTTTTTAAACCTTAGCGCTTGAGCATGTGTAGAAGACATCGTCCCGCCACACTGTTTACCTTCGGTCTCTTCATGTTGGACAGAATCGCCGACGATTTTCTCTGCCGCGGTGTTGTCGTTTACACTCGGATCCGACGCGAACCCTGCGCGAGAAAAGTATGACGTCAACGCACTTTAAAATTCACTACAACTCGACACTTCTTCTAAGAGCGTGAGCGATAGTGTAAAGACGACCTCAACAATTAAGTATGCAGTTCCATGTATCAATGCAAATTGGAATAAAAGCCTTAGTGATTTCAAAACAGCTAGTTACCGTTCAAATGTCCTGATTTGACCGTGGCATAAGCCTGGTGTTTGCAATGCGGCGGGAAAGTGGAACAACTGGCTTCAAGTAGGGACGACCACTATTTTATAAGACTCATTCATGGTTTACTAAAAGTATTAAAATGTCTAGGACACTGCTGAGAGGCTACGAGAGGCAACACCCGGAGAGTAGCTTCTACATAAACACCAGTACCTATCATCGAGATAGGAAGTCTGCCGGACTGAGTTATATGAAATATGTGTGAATGCACACAGAAGCTATGCAAAGACATCGACTGTAATCACAGGTGAGAGTGATTTACGAAGGATCTTTTTTTTTTTTTTTGTTGTTGTTTTTTGTTCAAACCGAATAACAGTGAGCTATTCAAATGATACATTTACACTCAGAAATACTGACCATAGCTATGAAACGTTCTGCGCTGGTTTTCGAAGTGAAAGCTGTTTATGTGGCTGTCCTCCACGTACCCAGTGAGCGTGTTCTTGACCGCCTTCTGCTGCTCAGTTTTGAACGGATTCTCCGGACCCGCCTGGCAACCACAATGTCAACAGTTGACCGCTAATACACCACGACGCGTCAACAACTAAACGACTGACCTGAGGGTCACCCCAAGACCAAACTCTTGCTGTTTTAATTTATGCATCGACTGTGCCATTATTTTCAAGTACCCCAGCGAATGTAGATGATTTTCTTATTTACGATTTTAATCAGATAATTACAAACAGTCTTGTTAAATTACACGAACGTTCGACACGCGGGTTAATAATCAAACAATTCATGTTATTCTAGTAATTACCTGAGGGGCAAAAAGTGTGTCATATTTTGGATTAAACTTGAGTTCTTTGGTTGTAGGATCTAAATGAAGCCCTGTATTAACATCTTCCTGAAAATCAGAAATAAGAGATATTTAAAACTCAGCTGTGCATCCCTAAATTTGTACAGGGAACACACACTCAGTTACGATACATCTCACAGGATTCCACAAGCGCCTTTTAGCAGTTACGAACATGTCATTTTCTGACATTGTCACCTGCTTTGAGTCATACCTCGTCTGTTGTATAGGTGCATGGCTGCGAACACTTTTCAGTGTTGCCACAGAGCAAGCAAGAACTAGAACAGTGGCTGTTTAGGTGTCAGTATGTTTGTGGTATAAATATAACGAAAACGCCCTCACAGTATTAGTATTGTAACAGGCCATGGTCGTTCATGGGGCGATAAAAGAGGATTATTGTTAAATATCGGAAAATGTCCATTTAATATTGTGGGCAATGGTACTGTGATCATCGACCTAAGCAAACATGTAGCATCTTTACTCGAACTTAAGAAAATACTTATATTTTGGCAAACTACGCCTATGATTTTTTAGCAGTTGCAGAGGTTGTGTGGCCGCTGCCGTAATGTCAAGTACAAGAAGGGGAATGATTATGGAGCACAATTTTTATGGTTAAATAACAATTTTGTACTGAGAAAAAAATATGTGTTTTCTTGAGATCAGGATATAGAATCCCCCATTGTCGCCCACAACAACAATGAATCGCCAATTGCAAAAGTCCTCCTTACTCAAGTTTGGGAGTTTCGCCGAGGTCGAGTATAATGCGCCAGGGTACTTCTCAGTGTGCTTTTAAAGAAAAAGCCAGCTAGTTCGAACTTCGATGTCCTGGAACGTGCGTCAAAAGGTCCAGAGCCGCGGAAGATTAGACTTACGTAAGTTTACTTACTTACATCATATTCACAGAAGTAAACTTACGTAAGTTTAGCAACTTAATTCTAAGTTCAATATTGCAAAATTTTTATAAATATAGTACGACCAATCGTAATCGTATAAACGGGTTGTCAATGTAAACATAGGAGGTCGATGAAAACTGTTAGACGTTTCGGGACGGCAAAGCTTCTTCTTGTTTCCGACTCCAAATTTTCGAGATTTTCCACCAAAAAATGAATACCTTCTCTGGAAAATCTATATCGAGTTGAGAGTTCATCGTCACTGTAAATCTCAAACGGATTACTCCTATCTCGAAACACTCTTTCCCTCCTAAAAGCCCTTTCATATTCTCCATTTAATCTCAACAAGTGGGTCAGTGAAACTGACTATGTCCCCCGCCGGCGTACAATCCCAGTATTTGATTTTGTTAGGTTAGGCTACAACCCTTAAGCAATTCGTATCATATTCGTGAATTTTAAAATCCCAGCTGGGCCAATGTTCTTGGACCGACCTGGCTCATTTACAATACCAACTCTTGTTACCACCCATACTACCTATGTGTGTAACATTTTGCCAATTGATCACAAAATGTAGGCTTGAGTGTGTTAAAAAACTCATTCCAGTATGTAAGGGTTGTGAAAATTTCTGAAGTTCAGCTGGGCCAAAGTCCTTGGACCGACAGGGCACATTTACAATACCGATCATTGTTGATTCCAATACTTCCTATATGTAAAAGATTTCAACAATCGGTCCAGAAATTTAGGCTTGAGTGTGTTAACAAACTCATTCAAATGAGTAAGGACTGGGAAAATTTGTGAAGTTCAGCTGGGCCAATGTCCTTGGGCCGACATGGCTCATTTACAACACCCATCCTTGTCCGTTCCAGTACTACCCATATATACAATATCTTTAACAATCGGTCGAAAAATGTAGGCTTGAGTTGGTTAACAAAAAAGGTGACAGACGGACAGACTGACAGACCCAAAAACTATAGTCCCCCGACCGGGGACTAATAAAATCGTTGTTGCCAAGGTAAACAAAACACTCCGGCTATTTCAATATGGCGTTGGATTGAACTTAGAAATCTAAGTGTAGTCCGAAGTAAACTTACAATTTTGAACTTATACAAGAGTGTAAGTTTAAACTTACATTTTGTGAATACCGCTAAGTGTAACCAACGGGAATCGAACTTTACTCTTACATTTTTGTACTTAAGAGTATCTCTAAGTTTAAACTTACACTTCCGTGAATACGGCCACAGGTCAATGGCCGTTTTTATTACAGGAACTGTGACCTTTTCTGTCCTAGGAAGACGGAAAGGGCGCGCTGGGACTAAGGTGTCATCGAGGCTTCAGCACATCATCCACTAATATAAACATGCATAATTCCAGCCAGGGCAACTCTTATAACCATATATTGTGGGCAGGGTTGTGTTTTGGAATGTCAAAAACTATTTTTGACATGACACCTGTCATTAACCGTCAAAAACTGGTTAAAACTGTCTAAAACTGTCAAACGCTGTCGAAAAACTACCACTGGATAGTGATTACATTTATTACTGCACATATTGACAATCATCACTGTGTACAAAATGACATGGCAAGTAGGTTTAATGTCAACAGTCTATTTCTTCTTTTCCTCGCAGCATTCTGTAGCAAAACACAAGTTTTGCTGCTTTGTCATTTGTCATGTCGTTTTGCTGCCAAATTAAGTCCTTTGGTCTACCGCCTTTGTGTGTGTTGTCCAATTTCTCATTCACAAATGAAGTTGAAGTGTAATGCTTTAACATTATATACGAAGGTTTTTGACATCGAAGCATCAAGAGATTAAGCAGGAGATTATTAGCGACTCGCGTGGGGGTGGCTTCGTGGGCACAGGAACTCCGTAGATTAAGACACTAGCTGACGTTAAACGGATATTTTTTTATCTGAAGCAGCGTGATGGAACTCCGGAGCCGACGCTAAGTGAAGTTCGAAGCAATAGATTGTATAAAAATAATAAATAAAAGAGGTAAGAGCAACAAAACGGTCCAAAATGTCACACAATATTGAGTTTTTGACAGTTTTTGATAATTTTTTTGTCAAAAAGTGTTTTTGACACGACAGATTAAACACAGTAATATCCACCGTCAAAAACTCTACAACCCTGATTGTGGGATCGACTCCGAAACTTATTATAGTGTGAAGAGTTCAGATTCTGATCAGACACACAGATGATAGTATAATCTACAAAAACATTACATTGTGGAGGGATTCTTTATCCTGATCTCAAGGAAACATCTATTTTTCTCAGTACAAAATTACTATTTGGCTATAAAAACTGTGCGCTGTAATTTATAATTGGGCCATTCATGTGATACACTCTTTCTAAAATTGGCCCCAGTCGTGCGCCGGGATCAGTAAAATTGACATCATTTACAAGTTCTATTACAGGATCTATGACCCTTGCTGCCATAGGAAGACCGTAAGAGTCATCTACGACTAATTGTATAAGGGCCTAAATATTTCACATTTTTTCTAGTACAATCCAACCTATTAACATATTTTGTAACAATAATTTTTTTTTTTCATTCACTGGCTGAACTTGTGTTACATTAAAAAAACTTAAAAGGCTGCCGTGCAGAATAACTGAGAAATTGCGTGTACAAAAGTGCCCACACAGTACCCCCCACAAACAAAAAATTTGGTCAAATTTGAAGTTTCAAAGTTTCGTTAACTCTTGGTCAAATCAATAAATGACCCCAGGTCGCACAACTCCAACATATGTTGTTACTTCCCACAAAAAAATCAAAAGCCTGCGTGAGTGAGTACGAGTAACGTGAGTGAGCAATCGCGCGTACAAAAGTGGGGGCACTGGTGGGGACAGACAGACGAAGGACAACGAGCGTTTTATAAGTCCCCCGCTCCGCGCGTACCGCGGCGGCGGGGGACTAATAATACATGTACCGTATCACTGCTTTTGCTTTTACTCCTTATGTGTTCATGTCATAAGCCAGATCACACTTTGGGTGTTTCGAATAAAACGCACAAGACGTTTGAATCTCGACTGCGATGGAACCGGGTAAAAAAATGAAAGAGATGATAGAAAAATGTTGAAGAAATGCTGCAAAAACAGCCCATACTCAAAACATAAAAGAAAATGAAGCTTGAAACCATTTGTTAAAACTTTTAATAATTTTTTAAAATAGCTCGTACATGTAGCTCCAAGAAGCAATGCGCTAAAAAGTTTCCAGGCACCGCTTCAAAGCCTCTCTATATAATGATAAGCAAGTCAACTGCCCTCGCTTTGAGGCACCCCTGTGGCTACTTTGTGCGAGATTCAACGACCCATAAGTTTTTATTGACATTTGCTAAAGGCCCTCAAAGTGCAACAGTAATCATATACCACTTCTGTGTTACGCTTTCTTTAAAAGAAAATAATACGGAAATAACAACAAATCTCCCGCAATAAATGACATTTGTTTGTATACAGGGAGCATACTTTATTACGTGAAATAGTAACAATATTTTTTTGCAATTATCCACCAAAAAACTTTTAAATTGATATTTCAAAAAGAACCTAAACATAACAAGTCAAATATGGTAGGTGTACCAAATAAATTTATACGTTATTCTGCATCTATCAACTATTTAATATATATTGTTCAAATAAACTACCAGTAACCTAGGACCATTCGCCACTTTTCAATGGTTTTTGCGCAATAACTCTCATGTTTTGGACGCGATCCGGATATGCTCTTGTATGTAGCAAATACAGAATTTTACACAAGTTTTGTGTTATGTGCGAAGTAAAATATCATGGTTTACGAAAATGCCAGGCCGATGTGTTTTTTTTCGGGCAGGATTTTCCAGCTGTAACTCGCCACTTTCTTCTATCATCCCGAAATATAAATTTTAAGTGCAAACTGTAAGACTATCAACTCGCTTTTCAAAATGACTGCTACGAGCTATAATAATTATACAGGAACACAAACCTGACTTCTTATGTGTCATACTTACGGTTTACTTATAGCAGCTCAGTATTTTGCATTCGAGAACCAGTGGCAGTAGCCGGGAAGTTCGGCAAAAAATATCATTTCCGGGATAATTGTTGTTTTCGGGAGGTGGCGACGGTACAGGTACATGGCGATTTGACCTAGGTTACTGGTATAACCCCTCTATTTAAATTTTCGGTCCCTTGACTTTGGTCACGTGACATTTAAAGGCCAGAATGTAAACAAACATTTGACAGGTGGATGCGGAAGCTAACTTTTCTGCACTTTTATGAACAAATAAAAGATATACAGCTCACTACAAAAAGAGCATATTGGGCATGAACTTTCTGTAGATGTTTGAATAATAGGGGCTGGTATGCAGGATTCGTGCCTCAGAACATATGAAATTGACCCCTATTAGTAGAACAATGGAAGGCTTCGTAGCTCTGACACAGAGATATACGATGTTATACAAGTCAGAGCTACTCGGAGCTACTCGTACATGTTGTTAAAAACCGGATATTGCTTTTTGGTGCAAGTCTGAGATATTGGATATTTAGGCGAAATCTTTCTATAATTTCTTTCATTTTTACCAAGTTATTTTGATTCGAAACGCAGAATTTTGGCGCATTCATACTGGGAACGCCCAAAGGGTGATAAATTGGCTTATTGTGGTCTGAGAACCGCTGGGACTAGGCGATAATACAAGGTTTCCCAAACATTCTAACCTTAACAGCCACTACAGGGGCCGCTTTGACGCATATCGTAGTAGAAACTGATGCCACAGCCTTTTCTGGGTCTAAAGGTTTCAAATGGAGCGTTTCTTCATTGTCCTGATCACACTCCGATTCACTTGAACTTCCGTAAGACGTTAACGCTCCGATCGCATCCATTTTAGGGCGTGTTCTTTTTGGTGATGGCGATCGATCGCAATCACGATCTGGTGTTTTCTTTGTTTGGTTGTTGTCACGATCAGGCCAAAACATGTGCTTACCATGTGCATCCGGTTTCAATGTTTTGATTGTGCCTCATCGTGGATTTGAGTGTGATCAGATGAATGGCCTTGACACGCAACATGTAAACAAACAGGGCGAAACCCTACAGCGAAGAAAAAATTAACAAAATCTTTTACTTACGCCACAATCTGCATATTGATCACAAGAGCGCACTTTTTTGTACTTACTTATCTTCATATTTTCCAGTTTCACACAAAGCATCTAAGACATACACCTTCAGGGCATTCGTCGCCATTTTCTGATTGTGATCACTATCTTACTTCGTTCTTTTCGACTGATTGTTCTCCAAAATATAACCTCTATTTGACCTGACATACATCGACTGCGCATGACTGAACTTTGTTTCTTTTGATTGTGCGATCACCCAAAAAGAACACATCCTTAGGTTGTTGTTATGAAACAGCTGACCTCTGATGAGATCTAAATTAGTTCCCAAAGCCACTCTGGAGTAGCTTGCCGCTTGCCGGTCTATTCTAGAGGTCGGCTGCTGGACAACAACGATTTTAGGTTGTATTTGCTTTAAATGCCAATCCGTTGGATATCGAAATAACGAGATATTTTTGCTATGCACATTTGAAACTAGACCGGCAAGCGTCCTTAATAAACTACTCTAGAGTGGCTTGTGGGAACCAATTTAATTTTAAACGTCTCTTTACTTCACAAAGATAAATTTTTTTTACAAAAATTGATTTTTTCCAAATATATTCAAAATTTAAAATTTGTTTTGTTTTTTTTTCTCAGAGAGCCTGGTTGCAGTATTGCCCTTTTAATAATGCAGTATGTCCAGAAAAGGATCTGGCTTCAATTTTTCGTTTAATAAGGCTTGTAATTTTCAGGATCATTTGTCAATCTTGCAGAAAGATGCAAGCCTGTTCTTGGCTCCTACGGCTGCTGCACCGAGAGGTTGAGTTCTGCTGGAATGTTTGTTATGAAATCAGATTTCGTGTCGCAGCAGTGTTTTAATCGTCCCAGAATGTACCAGCATTCGTTTACTTGTATGTCCAAAATATAAACTGCATTCTTTAGAACTAAAGAGACCAGAGAGACTAAGATTGATCCCGCGTATGGCACAACAAACCAGTAAGTAAGCTAGGTTTGTTGCAAATTTTGTTGATTTGCTTTGGCCATTTCAAATCAGTTAATAATTGGACGCTAACGCATGGTTTGTCTTGAATTCATAGCATTGACTAAAGGGGTAGGATAATTTGTTTACGCCTAAGTAGTTTGCCGATGTGATGCATGGCGTTGCAGTTCTTTGAATTAAACTCCATACCATAACATTTATAGGCAGACAGGACACATTTAAGTAGAATGTCGATAGGGAAAGTAAATTAGGGCTTACCCAGATGCTTTTCTTAAGGTACTTCTAAGTACATATTTGCTTTCTTTGAATATATGCTATCGTAGGTTGTACGCATGTTTCTCCAGATCAAAAACATTTTAACTACGTATATCAGGAGCCCTGAATGTTTTTTAACGCTAGCCCAGTTAGCATAATTTTTCGTCAAACGTAAAAAACGCGTTGTTTTTAGGTGGCATTTACGTGGGAACGTGGGACGTTGGCATGGTCACACAGAAAACATGTGTAATATACGTCGACATTCCCAAGGTGTGATATCCGTATGAACTCTACATATAATATACATAGGCTTTCCCACGTATAAAATGTACGGGTAGATACACGTGTAAATTACATGGTCTTTCCCGCGTAGTGCCCACCGTGGGCATTCCCCTGTATAATATACGTAGACTTCCCCACTTCTAAAATGCATGGGTAATTAACGCATATTATATTATATTATGCTTTTGAATTCCCACGTGAAATTTCATTAACAGTCATTTGTATATTACACATATATTTTACGTGAGATTTCCCATATGGGCATTCCCATGTAAAATACACGTATATAATGCGTGAAAATTTCCACTTAGTAAATGCATGGGAAAATATACGTATATTATGCGCAGTCTGGCAATGTGGGCTTATTGTCGCAGACCGGAAATCGCCGCCATTGAGCGATAATTTATTTAAATTTTGCTAAATTCTGTATATTTGCGTGGAGGGCTGCCTTTTTTCTAAGTATAATAGAAAGTTAGACATGGAAATACCAATTTCACTAAAATTTGTATGCTTAAAATTCGTTTAAGGAGTACTTTTAACTGCACTATCGTTATAAAGGTTTATGTCTGTGTATTCGATGGAGTTATCGTGTATGCCCAGGTCGTTCCTGTAAAATTCCATGCTTAATATGCATGGGAATTCCCACATATAGTATGCATGGAAATATATGCGCATAAAATGCATGGGTTCACATGCGCATAATACACATCGGAAAGAGCCTCAAACTCTCCTAAATCCCACGTAACTACATGGGATTTCCCCCAACAAAACACACATTATTTATGCGTGGGTACGTGGGAATATCCATATATATTGTGCATAGTCCCCATGTGGGACTGCTATCTGGGAAACACCTATTTCCTCAGTATATATTTTAATCGTTAAGTTTAGCAATGTTATTGTCTGCGTACGCTGTCTTCACGCCTCTCTGGGTAGTGCATGTGACAGTTAGCCGATGTGTAGACCAACGATACATACTGAAACACCTATAATGCGAAACTTTGAGTAGCCTTATGTATGGGATGGTTTCCTTCTTGCAAGGGTTCGGAATCACATCAAATTGTGCTCGCTGTATCTAAGCAACGGATGTTCTGGTGTCAGCGTAGTGTTAACAATCGCGTCCTTCTCTTTGTAAGGGTTCCTTCCACCAGACTGTTGGGAAGTCCTACAAGAAGGAACAAATGGACCACAAGAAATACACAGTTTAGGGTAAGTAACTTGTCTGAAATGCTAGCGTGATGGGAACGGGGTGCGTGAGGTATTTCAAGACCAACGACCAATACGAAGGCAGCGCTGTTCTGTAGCAAATATGGCGTGCTAATTGAAATAACACGAGTAGATCCGACAATAGATCACATGTGGACAAATCATAACCCGAACAAGTAAAGGAAGAAAACGACCACTGCCACTGCCATCGCTGCTACAGGATCGATACCTCTATCAAGTCACCATGACTCGAACAGTCGCCAATGTGGCAAGTAGACTTTATTGTGGAATATTTATCAATTCTGTTCATTCTATGCATAATTTTTTAAGAGAATCCCCTGACCTTCAAGAAAGAAAATTTGTGCACCACATTCGAAATTAGGGATGACGCGGAAACGCGAACAGCACCTCTTTGACCACTGACACAGCAACGCGTCCATCGCTAACACAACCAAATCGGGACAAGGAGAAATGTACACTGGAAGACGATGGTTGAGACATTTGGCAAAGAAATCGACTTGCGATAGATCCCATGAAGACTGAGCTGCAATCAAGTGAAACATGTAAACCGCTAAATTCCACTCGGTGTAAATAACCTCGCTCACTCGAGAAGCTAAATCTGCCAGAACATTCAGGCTGACTGCAATGTGTGATGGTTGAATGAGAAACCCACAATTTAACCCTGCTTGGATAAATAAAATACCACTGTCTGATTGTCTATCAGAAATTGAACCACGTGACTGTTGAGAAATTTGGCTAGAGTTTGACAAGCAATCAAGACTGGCTTCACCTCCATTACATTGATATGTAAACTGCGTTCGTGAATGGTCCAGACCAAGGATATCGCACTGTTTGAGCAGTTTGTTCAACTGAGTTAAAAGAACTTACCTGTTCCCACTCACCAACAATTAATCGCCGAGGTACTGGAAAACGAGCAAACCTACTTGACGGCCTTAGCGTTTGACTACCTTCATCACCTGGGGAAATTAAAACAGTGCTGTCGACAAGCCAAATCGTAGGTCAAAAAACCAATAATTCTGACCCCCTATCCTGAAAACCAGAAAATTACGGGACGCTTCGTGCATCGGAATGTGTAGATATCCAACGGACAGAGCCACTGAAATGGTCCATAAGCCTGGATTTAGGATAGATTTGATTAATTGTGGAGTGTCCATATTGAAAGGTGTCAGATGTATATATTGATTGAAATGTGCCAAGTCTATTACAAGACACCAATTGCCCGACGTCTTGGGAATCAGATAGAAAAACACGTGAGTACCTATAAGCATCTTTTCTATGGCATTATTTTTTATCAGATCTCGAATCATTGTTCGCAAGGCCAGTTGCTTTTCTGGCTGGTGTTCGCAAGACGTGACTAAAGAAGGACTGGTAAGTTTCACAAGAAGTGAAAGAGACGATCTGACCTGTTTCTTTCAAACGGTAAGGGGTACTCCCAACACAACCACCTGACTATATTTTGGAGAGCTCCTAACGCTTGCCAATCTTGCCAAAAACTCTTTAGCCTTCCCCCTACTGGCATATTTACGTTCAATCTGGGAGAAACCTAAAATATCTGGTAGAGACTGATATGTGCCGGATACTTTGATTGATTGCTACCTCTGCTTAGGAACTTTTTGTGTCCATCTTGTGTTCTTTAGTTGCGGCGTCGACACCTTCACTGGATCCGACCTCTTCTTTGGCGTTTCCGTGGAAGGGATCGGCGAGTGGCGCTGCTTCGACCTGCGGTGTAAGTTCTTTGCGCATTACGGATCCTGCGATTGAATGACAGTCTTCAGTATTTCCGGAGGAAATTAATCTGATTGTCCATCAATAGGAGCGAAACGAAGTTTTCTTGTCTCAACTGCATTGACATTCGAGTGCGGAAGTATTTAATCTCGACGTTAGAACTACGAGCGATGTCAGCATATATGCTTTCAGCTTTAGTAGATCAGACAACACCGCAACGACGGATTCCAAGACGAGATCAAATAAAGCGTTGGTGTCGGGATCGACAAAACTCCTGAGGGTCTGGAACACTGTATCTTGCAAAGAAAGTGCGCGTCCGCTTTAATTGGCGACCTCCTCGACCAGCGGCACACTCGATTCCGAATTTACATTAGGAAGCCACGGTCGAATCTCCCGAGGATACACGAGTGGCTGGATTGGAAGGACTGCAGCAAAGAAAAAGGACGGCCGACTAACCTGTGGTTTTGACTTTGTGACAGAGGCAGACGAGTTATCCGCAATAAACATGATAATGTCTTTAAAGAGAAAGTCTGGTGCAGAAAAATCTACTGTCAACGCTTCTTCCCAATCATGTGGTACAAGCTCCATGCCTGGAGGAGTGGGGTGCGCACAAGTCGCAAGGATTTGTAATCCTCCGGCGTCGTGACCCTCGGCAAGGCGTGATACGACATATGGTTAGATGCTGTCAAATGTACAGAGTGGGTAATCACCAGCGGAGCAGGACGCAAAGCCATAGTTGCGACGGGTCACGGGTATGTTCTTTACGAAGGTTTCTGTCACGAGTATTTGAATATGTTCTTTATCACTGACACTCACTGGCTTCTCTTCGCCGTACGACGAGTTTTCTGCCGTCATTTATTGTACTCGTCACTGCGTCGTAACAAAAACGGTATAAGAACCGAATGTTGTCCTAAGCGATGTGTACTGCCCGTACATGGCTGTATAGTGTCATGTCGGTGAGGACGATTCAGATGTAACCGTGGCCGATGGAACTGAATTAAGTTGTGAAGTTGCTGGAGCCACCGACCCCGATTTGGCAGCGAGACTGCGCAACATCTTGAGATCTTTATCAGTATATGTAACATGCTTTAATGTGTCGGGATGTAAATTCAGACTCAAAGCGAATTTCTTTAAAGGTGAAAGCTCTTGTCTTTGTCTCCGATAAAGCATGCTAAAAGGCCGTATAGATATTAAAATTCAGTTCAATCGTAATCGGTAACTGCTGCACTGAAGCATCCAGAGGTAATGTGTTGGTCTCTAACGTAAGATCATTAATCAAAGGTGCTAATACTCGCCACAGTGTCGAGTTGCCCAACGGATTACAAGTACGACGCCGCTGTGACAACAATGTGATCAACACTGAGCTAGAAGTGGAAATGAGCGGCTACACTACTCAATACCGTGACAAATCGTCGCAACACTAACTGTTGGCGTGTCTACCACAGAAAAAGAGGCAGTGTATGCAACTACCCAAAGACAGTTGCCAGTATCAAGCCAATGGGAGACAAAACCCCCCTAAACTATGGCAACTGCCTAGCCAACTACCCTACTAAGCTCTGAGCCCTACGAGCTGAAAGGAAGAAAGACGGTGGAAAGTTGGAACTCTCATGTTTGCAGAGCCAAATCGATGCAAACTGTTTGCTGGCAATGAGGGAAATCGTCAAAACGGAAATTCAGAGGAATGTGCCCAGAAACCATCTCACTGTGTATTACCAATAACCTACACTACGTTCTAGATAGCCGGGAAACATTTACCGAACGAAAGTCGGTCTGACAAAACTCAGAACTACCACGTAAACGGATCAGCAAAGTCAGCACACTGGAAAATGCAACCAAACAAGATGAAACTTACAGTATATGTAACATTACTATCCAAGATAAATTATATCCAAAAAGTTTGCATTTACCTTGGTTTTGATCCCTCTTTTTTACCAAATTGTAATCGGAGAGGATCGCGATAAGGTGGCAATGATCTGATTACATGACAGGAACTGCACCGATGCTGATTAGTCGGATGGTTGGCATCACATTGTGTGTGGCGGTTTATCCCGCAAAATTTGTTATTATGAATCGATAATCAATGTTTAACGTATTGAAAAACTCAGAGTGATGACTTCGTAGTCTACAAGACAATGTTTTTAAAATTTAAAATCATGTATTGAATTTTTAAAAAGTAATACTTTGCCTGCTCTTTATTGACGACTTTTTAAATATTATTGTCTGATACTTGTCAGAGATGTTGATTACTCATCCTCGTCAATATGACATTTTTGTACGACTTTCAAAGGGTTAAATTTTTCTGTGCTCTGGTGTAATTTTCTGTGCCGGATGTCATGGATTCACCTCGCTTTCCATAGAGTCGCCTCTCTCCGAGTTTCTACACGTCTTTTCACATCACGGCGAGCCATACGTATTCGAATAACAAGTCATACCACTCGATGACGTATCCTGTGGTATCGCTGAGCTATGCATTATGCCATTGTCAGGTCGCATTTTCATGTCATGTCTTCAGACATGCTGTTGTTTTCCTACACTTCAACTAAGTATCACGTGATTGGTTAGTGTCCTTCTCTGTTGATAAAATGTACTGGTGTTCATCTTGCTCTACGACTGCGGATCATCTGACTAATCTTAGCTGGTCTCACAGGTATTGTCCCATTGCTTTTGCTAGCCCATGAAGCCTTTTACTAAATCTAGATTTCTCCTTTCAACGTTGTAATGTTTTTGTTTTTACAACTGGGCAAAATGTTCACAGACAGTCAACTTGTTTTAAGTTGTTATATTCACAAAGCAGATTTGGTCGTGAATTATATCATCAAATTCATAATAACCTTCTGTTAGAGGCCTCTCCAAGCACGGATTAAACTGAAATTATCATAAAGGAGAGTGGTGGTTGCAGTTCCATGTCTTGATCATAACAGACAGCAACAAGAATGGCTGGTGCACCTTGTCACCAATGCGACATTGAATAGAGTTTATACATTTTCTGTATCCAAGACGACTCTCGGCAGTGGGCTATATTCTTACCACTTTTATTCGTATATTATATGTGTGTGTAAACAATTTTTCAAAATGCTGCTCTTCTTACAATCTTGTCTCTTTGCTCCAAGACTTAGGATGAATTTTCCTCAAGAACTTTTTCATTAGGCCTGTAGTATTATGTTGGTAATATAGTCAAAATAGCCCAAACTGTATGTAACCTCAAAACGGATATATCGTGTAATCGGTTTGAAATTATGATCTTATGACATTCAATAATATCTTAAAGGTGGCGCTTCATCAAACATCTTCCGTCACAATAAAATTTTGCTTAATTTGTAGCTTTCTTCTTTCATCTTTGTGATGTCTTTTGTTGTTGGATACAATGCCCCCAAACACTCTTTTTTAACGTCCAGGATCTGCTCAAATTAGCGGAGTGCAGGCAATCTGACGTTTTCACAAAAATACGTGCCACATTTAATTCCGGTTACTGTCAAATTTATTCAAACCTTCCATAGGTGGTTTCTTGAGCAAAAAATTATCAGAACTCCATAAAAAGTACGAAAAAGGAAGGCATTTAAAAGAATTGTGATGTTTCTTCCCCTATAGGTTTATTTGGAGTGCTTGATGAAGAAGACCGGCCAACATTGAGGAACAATATTTAGCAGTCCAGTTACTGAAAGCCACTTTCTTGTTTGGCCGATCTCCACAGGGTCAATGGATATTTGTTGTGCTTACGATGATTGTATGTCTTTATGAGTATGTCCAAAAATAATTTGTCAAATAGTAAAGAAATTGAAAACGGTCATAAATTTGTCTTTTAGTCAGTTTTTGTCTCTGTTTTCTATTGTGGATTCCGTTAGCATAACGATTTCGTATATAATAAACTGGCAGTCTCCGGTATTAGAAAAGCCATATACACATTATAATTGAACATATTTACTAGTAACGGCTTACAGACACCACAAAAATGATCTCATCAAATGGATGTTTAAGTTGTTTAAGGTAAGTGTAATATATTAATAAATAGTGTTAAATGGATAAGGAGTTCTGCCGAAAAGTTCTTGATCATTTTTACTGAGTTGATGTGTGTGATTTAGAAAATATCTTTAAATGCCTCTCCACATACAGTTTAGAACCAGTCATGTGAAATAACTGGATTTCCTAAATGTCCAGTCACGCTTTTAAAAAAAGCATAATTGGGCATAATGTGCCAAAGCGACACGTTATTAGAAACTAGACCAACATGACTGTTTAATAAAACATGCACAGCCTTAACGAAAACAAAGCTACTTAGAATACAACTCTTATTTGTAAAGTTTACTTTAAAAAGGCCAATAACCTTGAACAATGTTATTTTTAAGACAATCGATCTTGGTAGCTACATTTATTAACTGACCATTTATACACCTGCAGCTTGTCGCTCTAATATTTTATTGCTTTCAGGCATCATACAGAGCTTTTATTGATATAGCACGAAAACTGGTCATATCTATATATATGTGGGTATGACCACACACATATATATATGATGCACTGTTTATTATTGCGCTCTGTGCGTCAGCGCCCAAGGCGAAAGCAGAACAATGTAAAATAAAAAGAGGCGAAGATATGTGACACTGGTTGATCGTTGATTTCATCTGTAGGCCTCAACGAATCTCAGAGATTCCCTAAAACTACAAAATTCCATCATTTGACGGAACAGTTAAACAAAAGAAAGAAATGAAACTGTCTGACTGCTTACTTTTTCTTTACTACATTCTCTACTGGTTGGTAGGTAGGTAGAGAGGTAGTATTTTAACAGATTCGAAATTATTTCAAATACTGTGTCTCCTCGGCCAATTTAACGTGAATCCCAATAAAAATTTTATTTGAAATGGATATAGAAATAAATAGATATAAAAAATTAACCTTTACGGCTAAAAACAAAAAAACTTTACAGCTTGTAGAAAAATGCTTCCCTTACATTAGCAAACTAAAAATGATTCAAATTAAACTAATTTTGAAAAGAATAAAATATAAATAAAATGCGCTACATTGCCAATTTTTTGCTTAAGCCAAAGCAGGTGTTTTCCATGAGATCATTATTACGTTTCCAGTGTGGTCGATAATACATTATATTAATAATGCCGTAGTTCCACAATATCAGTACTTTCTGAGTAAAGACCGGCAAAAGTAAAACCTTCTAGTTACCTCAAAATTTTCTGCGTCTTGTGCTGTATTTTTGTCAAATTATTTGCAAACATTTTCAAATCTGATTTAGCTTTTCCATCTTCACAGCCCTTTCGAAAAATTATCCAATACCAAAGCCATTCTATTTTGTTTATTTCATTCCAAAATCCTTGTATATAAGGACACATTGGTGTACTAATCTACAGCATTGTCCACGCTCAAAGAAAACGACAAACAAGTATATATACATGTAAATTGAACGCAAACTGGCTGTGCATCAATGTTAATGCACGTGTACTGTTTTTGCTTGAATATTGACATAATAATACCTTTGCTTAATTTGATTAGCTTAGTGATCGATGCCGACTCCATGAGATTCTTAAGAAAATAGCATTTAATGTTATAGAATTTACGTCTACCCAGGAGCTCTTTTCGCTCTTTTTCGAAGAAGTTACAGACAAATAGGAGGTGAAACTCGTCGCACACTGTTCCATTGTTACACAAATTACAACTAATATCAGAAGCAATGTCATTTTCAAACCGTGTGACAACAATTGATATTTTACTGTTTCTACATCTGCATTTAGCCATTTACTGAACCATTTGCTTTGGTAATAGTTTGATATAGGCCTCTTCTTTGAACTCATCTTTAAACATTCTATAAATTACACAGATATCCGGCCCATAAACCGAGGCTGTCCAAGAAGTTCTAAACTGGTCACTATTACGATTTTTAACATTTGATTAAACTCTACTTTACCCATGGGTTCAAGTAGGCTTTGTTTAACCATATGTAAGACAGCTCTAGTCGATATAGAATACATTTTACGTAATCTCGCCATTTTTGTTTAAAACAATCGCCTTGATATTCCTACATTTTCAATACCATGATATATAACACAATGATGACTTTAAACTTTTTTCCAGTAACCAATTTGTACCAATAGTTGAGGTCCCTCATTTTTATTAGTTCCCTAATAAACCATGTTTGTGGAAGTTTTTTTTTAAATTTCAATACGTATTTATAATGTTTTAGTTGCACACTTTCAACTATTTCACATCCATAAGCCCCCCACACTTCACTACCAAATAAAATAACCTGTTGTACTATACTATCAAATAAATGGAGCTGTAGGTCAAGATCAAAGTTATTTTTTTATCACGTGACTTACTTATTAAACCATACATGCTTTTAGTACCTTGTTGCGCGGCATAACGGTGCTCTTTTTTAAATGAGCCATTATAATTTATTTTTACATCTAAGTATATAAAGCTATCCATAATCTCGAATGTTCTAAGACCATACATAAAGACTGGTTTATTACGAATTTTGCCTTTGCAAAAAATAACCACTTTTATTTTGGTTGCGTCAACTCTGAGATTCCACTGTTCACAATATTCTAACATTCCGTTCAGAGCTCTTTGTAACTCTCCTGGTGATTCTGCTAAAATTATAGTGTCATCCGCGTACAACAGTATATATAATTTGAAAAATACCTCGATATCATCATCTGAAAGAAACTCTTTTGTGACTTCACTGAGGTACCTCAAGCCACCGTATTTTTATGACAACTGATGAGCGCCGTGGACAGATTATCTTGTGTCTTGACCTTCGATTTGGCATCTTTGCACATATTATGTATGGCGTCTAGAAACCTTCCGCCAATATTGTTAGATAACAACTTTTGCCATAAAAGCACTCTGTCAATGGAATCAAATGCTTTTTTATAGTCAACAAAAGCGCCATAAATCTTCGTCAAGATATCTACCAAGCCTATTGTTGAGAACTGAGGTGAATAGTTTACCAATGCAGCTTAACAACGTGATGCCACTATAATTATCCGGATTTTGCTTATCACCCTTGTTTTTATAAATAGGCAATATATATCCTACAGATCACTCTTCCGGGACAGTACCACTTAACAATACTAGGTTGAACAACATGGTTATTACTTTATTCATTGTAGGGAATGCACATTTTAAGAATTCGGTTGTAACATTGTCGGATCCCGGAGATTTTCCGTTTTTCAGTACCCGCACAACCTTTTTTATTTCCTCCTCAGTAAAATCACTATCAAATATTTCATTTCATGGTATGTTATGATTAACGAGCGACCATGACACCGGGTCAGTTACGTCATCGGAGTTCCCCAGACGCCTGAAATGGTCTACGAATAGGTGTATTTGTAAATTGTCGACACTACTGTGTCGCACAACCGAATTTTTATTTAGAAAATTCCAATACTCTTTGCTGTTACTGGCTTTTAAAGATCGTAGTTTCTTACTTAGGTCACGATGATACTTGTTAAAATTCTTCTTTACAGTATCTTTGTATTTTTGACGAGTCGGACCTTGTTTTTGACATCATTGAACTCTCTTTTTTTATTTTCGCAGTCAGCATTACACAATGGTTTATGTGGGACATGTCTTGATTTTTTGTTAGCTTTTTTTACTATGCGTAATACAGCCAGTTTCTATACCTGCGTTTACTAGTAATTGTACAATTCGGTTTGAAACTTTTACATACATTACTTGACTCATTTAGTCTTAACAGTTCGTTTTCGACATGTGTAATATCAGAGCGCTTAATAGCTAGCATGTAAGCATCTTTAACCTCGGGGACCCATGATGGTCGCTTGCATTCTTTTGAATTATTGTGTGACAGCATGGACCGTTTTTGGTTCAGTTTGGTTAATTTTCATCAGTCCTTTCACATTTAAAGCTGCAGCTGATCACACAATGTTCATCAGAAAAAGTGAACTAAACTCTAGTGAACATACAGGGTGTTTACAATATATAGTCAACCTTACTTCAATTTTTACACGCTACTTTGCCCACCCCGGCGTCCTTTCCACATCTCCCATTGGCAATAAATATACCAAGGTTTATATACATATCAATTAGTTTGTACCCATAATTGTTGGTTTGTAAGTCTTGAGAGTATCTATTCATGTCATGACCATAATCAGAGAGCAAAGTCACATCACTGTCTATACCAGTTACAATTTCAGTTGTCACATTCGGGTCGCTGTACTCTTTGTGCCTACAATGTAGGTACCAATTTTCCGTTCAACACCGGTACTTGACTACGCATGCGTTCTTTTCAGCAGGGAGAGTATTCATGCGCCATTTTGAAAGTTTACTTCCTCTTTACTGTCATTTTGTGGATATTTTTTAGATTTACTATGTAGCCGTTTTGCTTCAATGCGAAAGATCTAACGAAATTCAAAGGTTAAAATTGCAAATTTTGCATGCCATCAAAATTTAAGCTGGGAGTTTCTGTTTACTGCTTGGTCTACAACCGAGAAGGCTATCCAGGACTTAGCTCCGAGTCAGTTCTTCCTTAAATAACTTCCGTATATCTTTGCCATTTGCCGAATCCTAGTAGCGAGCCGCTTCTTGGAGCTATCCAAGACTTAGCTCCAAGTCAGCTTTTCCTTTCGCCACTCCCTCCGTCAGATCCTCAGCAGCGAGCCGGTTCTTTGAGCTATTCAAGACCGATATCCATATGTAGCTCAAAATCAAGCTTCTCTTTACATGTTTGCTTGTCACATTTCAAATTATCTTCCGGTGTCAGCTGTCAAATGATTTTTTGGTGGCTATGGGTTAGGGATCCTACATCTTCAATAGTTTTTCCAAAAGGGCTGTAGTAACCGAACTGGGTAGGGTTTGGTGCGCAAATCAAAACTCAACATTAAACCTGATTACAGTTGTGCAGGTGCAGTTTAAATGGGATTTAAACGGCACACGGATCAGAAGAAAGGTGGCACGGATTTATCATGCCGTTCACTCACCATTTCAAAGGGTTCCCGATAGTTATATTTTACTGTAAAGATAGTTATAAATTGGGGTCGTGTTTTAAAAGTTATATTCAGTTCGCTGTATTCTTTCCAACACCGTTTGTTTACCAGCAGACCAGAATACCGAGTGTTTCGAATTCCAGGTATCAACCAGTTAAAACCTTTGGTTGTGTAGAGAACTTTCCACACATGTTCTGCGACACAGAGTATGCACCTTTTAGGGACTGCTAAATGATGTTGAATCAGTGACGTCACTGCGGCTTGGTAAAGGCGTCGATTTAGCAATATCGCTTATACGTATAATGTTTCTGGCGCCTATAAACCTACTTAGAGCATCTGTAATTCTACTGTCTGATTGAATTAAGGGTCACAGCTACAACAAGGTCGGACCACAACTAGTCTTATACAAACTACCAAGCCTTAGATACATATAGGTCATGTGTTTACGAAGAATGTATTGATCTTGTACGGGTCCAGTGTTTCGGACGTGTTATTTTCACTCTATAGTGGTCCATCATACAATGTAGTACTTGATCTGATGCTGTTCACATTGCATTTTGTTTTCGCCTTTCGTTTTCGTTTTCATTTTCATGATCAAAACGCGAAGCGAAAAAAAAAACCTGATTTTTTTTTATCAAGCAATGCAACGCGTGAAGGCTGCAGCTACATTTGCACGAGCTCTCACATGTGCCAATAGCCACATTGTGCATTACATCAAGACGTGTGCCTTATTTCGGGATCTCACAGAAAGCATTGTGTTGTCTGCAAAGGCAAAGCAAACCAAAATCTGGAAAAAAATTTAAAACTTCTACTCGAAGGAAGAAAGTGATTTTAAAAATATTTTTACCAAAGTGTTAAAAATATTTTTTATCCAAGTGTTTAATATTTCGCCTTTGAGAAGGTTCTCATTTACTCTCTTTTTCATAAATTAGATATATATAATTTAAAGCATAATTTAAACCGGTTTTAAGTTTCTTCGTCTAATTCTGAGCAACAAACACAGAAATATTCGGCAATACAGCTAGATTTATTTCACATAATCTTCTGTTTTTTGTTATTTTTATCCAGCTAGCTAAATTGTGGCATGAAGGTGTTAACCACTGTGAAGGTTTCTGTTTTGTGTACAAGTTGCGACTATGAATAACAATTATGAACTCATCTAGGGTCAGGTGAAAATTCTTGAGTTTCTTTCTGGGGACATATATTGGAATCTTGATATTGTGGCTTTAGTTTGGATGCGCTGCAACGGCTAGTCTACGCGATTACAGTTCGAATCGCTCAGAGATTAGCTTGACCTTGTCCCTGGTGAGTTCATGATGTCCTTTCATCTGTCAAATTCGTATAACTATAAACCAGACATGGATGGCAGAGACTTCTGAAAGGATTCGTAAATGCATGTCGAAAGCCTAATCTTTCCCGCACTTCTATGTCGTGTCTTTGCGTGCCTGTATACTGCAGAGCACTTGGGGTCTAATCGTGGCCCCCACTTTTTTGCTCGCCTCCCCTCCCGGATTTCTCCCCAGGAGGCCGCCCTCCCCCCCCCCCCCCCCATCATAAAAAATTATTTCCAGGCCCTCTGTTTTGGCTGTGAAAGATACGCATAGATAAATTCAGGAAACAGTAACAAATATATATAGTTAATCCTGCTTAAGCTCTGAGTCCGCTCCTTAATTCTATCTCCCCGACTGAGGAAAGACAGCTTTTGTACATGCGTGTGTGTGTGTCAGTCGTGAACAAAATGTTGTGTGCAAGACAGCTCGAAAACGAGAAATGGTCGGATCGACTTCGAACTTTGGTCTGTTTATTCCTTGTGTAGATCGGACGGAAAAAAATAACCAATGAAGAATGGAATAGTTATGTAGTGAGCCCCTTCCGGACTCGAATAAAAAACAGCGACAAAACATATTTGGCCAAAAGACCTTGAGTAAACCTGTTTGTCGTGACCCTTTCCTGATTCGGAGAAAAAGACGTGCGGTTAAACCTGCCTGTCTTGACGAACTTCCAGACCCAGATAAAAAAGATGTACAGCAAAATCTGTTTTAATGACCATCTTCCAGACCGGAATAAAAAAGATGTACAATAAAATCGTTTTAGTGACCATCCAGACCCCTAAAAAAGACGTACAGTAAAACCTCTTTTGGTAACCACCTTCCAGACCCATACAAAAAGCTGTACCGTAAAAGGTGTATCGTTTTTCAGTAATAAGAAAAAAGGATAATTGTTACTGCGGGTTTAGTCAGGGAGACATTTGTTTTGTTTACAAAAACAAGACACTAAATACGTTTCGACTGAAAGTGTTTTAACATAAGCCCGTGCACTTACGTTTTGTGTGCGGTGGCCGCATTAGTATTATTGGCGATTTTACCAAAATATTGGCTAAATTTGAGACAACACATAAAATGCTGCTCTCGATTCAACTATGATCCGATTGCGTTGGAATCCGACAAGAATGTTCTCCCCAAGCTTCTGCATTAGGCATTTATTTTGTTTGGCCAATTTGAAAAAAAAAGTTTGCCAAAATATTGGCCAGAAACGGTCAAATTGCAAAACTATCACACTGTGTTTCTTCTCTGTGGGCCTTCACCAGTCACATGACCACTCGCCTCGATAACTTACTCGGTAAGATGCTGGACTGATAATCACGAGGTCGTGGGTTCAAACACTACTATATCTTTAGTGTTGCCCAAGGTACGTAATAATACTTAATAAATATAAATGGAATTGTAGTATTTTTGTATGGGTTCGGCAAACACTGGCCAAATAATCGGATATTCTACTAAATCTAAATTTTACCAAAATTTGTCGGTTTCTCCTTTCACGTTTGTAATGTCTTCGCTTTTGCGGCTGGACACAATGTCCACGGACATTCTTGTTGGGATGTAATTTTCTTTGTTTTGTTTTGTTTTTTTTTTTTGAAAGAAAGAGTCAACACAGGGAGATGTTTATCATTGTCTTATAGCTTTGATGGCCTTGAGCAAACTCTGCTGGAGATTTTTTATGGGTTACTCTGTCAAAATATGGCAACAGCGGGGCCTCAGAGCGGGTGGAGTTAGGGGTTTCAGTGGGAGGAATTGAAGCCGTGACCCGAGCCTCATAAGTGAGCCACTTCCATTAGCTAGTTCTGATTTTGTCCTGCCTCTTCCTTTAAAGTCCAATCCCTTTCCGGCAATCAAAGCTCAGTGTTGGAAATCAAACATTAAAAGCAATGACAGAACATAGAAAAGATAGCATGCTATTTCCTGTGAAGGCAAGAAAGTTGCATGCTGAAATCAAAACTATAGAACCCGTAGTTACTCAAAAAAAGTTGTCCCAACTACAAGAATTACTTGGTGACTATACTTGTTATTCGCTTGGTGAAGCCTCACTGCACCAGTGTCAGTTGAAAAAAATTATTTAGTGTATGTTGTGTTGATAAACATTATTTACAAAATGGCGTCGATACTGCCCTTTTCGACATCAACAGAAAACTGAATTTAAATCAATGTTTTTACATCAAACCTAACTTCATCACAGTCGGCCATCGCAACAAGTTCATTTAAGATAAATGTAATGGCTTATAGTGGCTCATCCTGCTTTAATCCTTGGATATCAGCTGTACTCTGGCCCATTCGAATAATATCAGACGAAACTACAAACAACTTTTTTTTCAACGAGGACTGCTCTTGAAAGCAACTTGTTGATGGTGTTTTAGTCACTAAGTTAAACAAGTTTTGTCCTCATTTTTCAATGTGATCCCGGATGCGTCATTGTAATTTTTAACATTCCTCAGCGCTTAATCTGAAACTCCACATTACTTTGTATAAATATTATACTTACAGAAATATTAAGAGCGGGTATAGAAAGACGAGATAAGTAGATAAATAAACAAAAGTCATCTGATTTTGAAATTTTATACCATGAAATGTATATTTTGGAAGTGCGTGACATATTGTTATAAATAAAATAAGACTGAAATTGATAAATAATAGGGATGTTAGATGTGGGAAGTCACTGCTTCAAATCGTGTGGGATCGTGGCATTTAAACATCAGATTTTGGCATCAGATGGTGACGTCAGTCACTATATTGTAAAACCGTTCTTCTTTTAAGTTTAAGAAATCTTGAGGGTATGTTTTAAAATCAGACAAACTGGAAGGTCAAGAAAGTTCATGGCTAGTTCGTAGTTTTGCATATCGTAAGACTCGAGAAGTCGGATCGTCATCATATAACACCTGTACTCTCCGTTGTAGATGCCTCTTATAAAGCGAATGGTGGAGCCGACAGAACTGAGTCGGGCTCACATAGGTCAGGGTATACGCAATGAGCTGGAGTGTGTCACCAACAACACGCTGGCTAATGTCATCAGACAGCTGAGCAGTCTGAGCAAGCATGCCGAGGACATGTTTGATGAATTAACTAAAGAAGCCACCACTGTCTTCCATCGCGCCAATAACCTACAGGATAGGATAGACAAATTACGCATTAAAGTGACGCAGTTAGACTCCACTGTAGCTGTGGGTAAGCAAACCATAAATGTTTAGCTATTTATTGTGCAACAAAGCCGTTTTTTTTGTCCTGATCGGTGTATTTTCAGTTACTGATAATGTTTTTATGTAAATTAAAATTGTTTGATTTGATTTTGTGTTTTAGTGTCATTGCAAGAAATAAATATGAGAAAGCCGTTTAAAAGTTCTGTGATCCGAGAGCAACAGATTATATCGAGAGACTCGAGACCTCGTGCTATACAGGAAAGTTACGAGAAATGCGACGCTCCGCCCGCCCTCAGCAAACTCAACACTTACAGGTTACTATATATAGATTTTCTGTTTCACATTCCGCCTCGATCTGTTTGATTTTACAGTGTTGGATAGTTACCATCTGATGCTATAAGTTGCTTTATGTCAGACGTTTGCTATAATGAAGTGTATATTCAAGTCTGCGAAATCTATAGTCAGTTAGCTGTAAATATGTAAACAAGTCTCTGTTTATGTCCATTAACGGTATGCATCCGTTAATCCGAAAATACATAAAGAAAGTGGACGTGTGTCTTGTTTGGGGGTGAATCCAAGTTTTCACGCGCAGTTTAAGAAGACCAAGCGGTGATCCTTGCTGGAAAATTCCATATGTCAAAGTTCACCTTTCTCATCGGAGTGGAACATTTGACAAGCTGTCTTTTGAAGGGCTCTAATGGGTTGTCATTTGCCTGCATGTTCCTTCCCTTCGGCTCAGTACGCCCCCCCCCGCCCCCCCCCCCCCCCCGCCCCCCCCCAACGTATTTCATTACTTTCCATGTTATGGAATTAACAGAAACCGGTCTATAGCAAGCCATCATGCCTGTTGTAATCTACTTGAGACAGATTTTGGGAAGGTGAGTGAAATAAACTAGGAGGGAAAATACACACAGTTTATACGGACTGACGGTTTATTTTGAGAGCCCACTATCACGCTGCTGAAACATTGTGTTGACAGAGAGGATGGCAAGGACAGCATGAAGTTCTACACAGACAGCACGTACTTCTTTGAGCTGTGGCGAGCGGAGATGGAGAAGGATACGGAGAACCAGCGGCTCATCGTCAAGCAAAAGGGGCAGAGAAAGGTGCGTTGGTTTTCGCGGTAACCCCCATCCCCTCCCCCCCCCCCCCCAAATCCCGATTTCAATATCGCATATTTTTACTGATCTGTCGACTGAATTCATGAACAGGTCTGGACTTACAGGCACCGTATTCACGAACAGATGTAAGTTATATGTTGCTAGAATAATGCGTAAGTCGGATTTACGAGGCGGTCTGTTTACGTATAGATCTTACTTTCCTGCCACTAAATACATGGTCGGATCTGGCTTATCGCGTGGTAGGTTTCGTGTATTCTCCTAACTGGCGTAATACAGGTCTCAAGAACCGAGATACCAACAAGTAAAACTAGATTTCTCGTGATTTCTGTTCAGTTATATGTCTGTTTATCCCCCGTGTCAAAACATTCGCGCCATCGTGAATCCCGGTCTGAGAAGCAGCAGAACAGAAGGCTACAACGAGGGCTGGCGAAGTCGCTTTCCGGATGTGTTTTGTTCTCTGTGCGGGTTAGATGTTCTTAGCAACGGCCGTTCTGTTTCGTGTCTGGTACATTTTCTCTGATTTTTAGATGCACCATGCACATCATTATGACGTCCCTCATTTGCCGATGCACGTTCATGTGAGTAATTGTGACGTCATTTGGTTGGCGACGTGTATTTCGTTGGAAGTTACCTTTACTCCTTCTCCTGTATTATATAGGCAATTAATTATTGCACGTTTTGTTACAGCCCTTTTGTATGTTGTGGTTTCACCTGTTATTGTCTCCGCTGTTTTCGACTGCTGTATTCTGACTACTGCTATTTTTATTTACTTTTTATTTCTCTTTTTTAGGAACTAGCTGAAGTTGTGGGCCGCGCTTTCTTTGCGTTGTTGTTTGTTACCTGGCGTTGATCCAATCCAGCAGTTATGATACTCGTTGTATTGATTTAAAAAAATAAAATAAAATATTGATTTACATCACTATACAATGGGTTTGTAATTCATGTACATGTATGTTGGCGATGATTGCACTTGTGCCAAATAATGACTGGATTTCAGTTTTTGACCACTGTTGCTTGGTTTTGGAAACGAGCATATAGATATCTGTTGTGGCTCTTCTGATTCTACTAATAGTATACGTAATTGTCTTGCATCGTGTGGAAGTTTACGACCATGAGTGGCAGTGAAGTTTTGAGAAGTTTAATTAACAATGCGACTTTATTTTCAGATGTAGGAGGTCAATATGCAATGTAGATGTTCAATTAGCTTAAAGATTTGCGGAGTTTAAAAAAAATATCAGTGGAGTGTATTTATGACATGTGGTAACTGAGCAGTGTGGCAATTTCACCTGAAACAACAGTGTAGGAAAACAGGTTTTTTTAAATATAAGTTTTCAGCTGACCTCCCCTTGCAAACACTTACCTCCACGAACAAACAAATAGCTAGAACGTAACTGGCACAAATAGCCATTATAACAATGTTGCACGAATGCATAAACGTGGAGTAAATTTTTCTTTTGAGGACCGTAGGGAATTCAAGGATCACCTGCTGCCAACTGAAGGCATCAACTGCTCAGGATGCCTCGCATAGACAATGTGTTTTTCTGCGCTTTTACGAAAATAACAAAAAATCGTTATTAATAGTAATGGTTGCTGTAATCGAAAGGAGTTCATCCCCGAGGTTACAATTTTACGGGGCTGGCAAAATTTGGACAGTTTGCACCGGGCCTGTCAAGAGAAACGGCAGAAAAAAAAACGAAATGATTTCAAACAGAAAGAGCTGTGTTGCTGACACTAGAGAGTGCAGTACTAGAACCTACGTCAATCAGCACTTAAGCAATACTAATGGTTTACGAATAATATCACGAATTCGTAATTTCAGAGACGACCGGACCAGCGGGCCCCGCAGCCTATAAAGCAAGTACAGCAAAAGAGCTACGCAGACAAGGCCTTGGGCAAGGAGTTTGAGAAGGACACGTCGCGACGGAACGTTACTAATGTAGGTGCAAGCCACATCGAAGGGGGCAAGATTGAGCGGCCCAGCAGTCTGGAATTCCCGAAGGATGGGGAGTACATTACGCCAAATCACACTAACCAGGGTGTTCCCCCGCAGGCACAGCCCAGCAAACAACAAAACCCTGCGCAGTACCACAACCACGTGGTGAGCAACGGGCCCGTGCATAACGCAGACTATGAGTACACCGGTAGCTACAGTCCGCGGCCCACAAACTACCCCGACGCTGAAATGAAGCACCGGGACGGCTCCCCAGATAAACATATGCGCGGAAGCATGAGTAGCATTTCAAGCCCAGCGCGCCCCGCTCATCGACCGCCGCCGCCGCCGCCACCGGGACCAGGGTCCCCGGACATGGGCAGTCGAAGCAGTAGCAGGAATACATTACCTCCGCCACCGCCGCCTCCCCCTGCACCGGAGAGTGAACACACGTCACCCGTTCGTTCACATGAGCACACGCCTAGTCCGTTGCTCGATGGTTCCAGCACCCCGGGCAGCATGGTGTTACCCCCGCCACCCCCTCCTCTTGCGCCTCTTCCTGACGATCTATCAGGGGGTATCACTTCAATGCCTTCGCCTCCCCCTTCGCCACCCATGGAGCCGGTTGGGAGTATAGGTGGTGCTGTCCCTCCACCACCGCCGCCACCTCCGCCAATGAATGACAACCCTGCGGTCACGAGGAGTCCCAAGACTGTGTCGCCTCCTTCCCAAACGGTGCCTGCGCCGAAGCAGAAGAAGCCGGCCGTGGCGTTACCGGAACCGCAGGCGGGCCGGAGCGACTTGCTGGAGGCAATCAGACAAGGTACGTGTAAATGAAGGAGTGAAAAAAAAACTGAAACGATGGATGCACGGCTTTGTGTTTTTGTTTGATGTGAGGTCTAACTGGTTCATAAGAATAAGAAATTTTTATTGTATCAGTGTTGTTTATTGGGGAAGTAAAAGGAATGGTCTTGATAACTTGATAGAGTATATTTTTGCATTTAAAAGTTATAGAAAGTATTCAAAAGGTGGTTAAAAGTAGCGCATGTGATTTTACGACACAGGTATTCAGCTTCGCGAGGTACAGCTTAAGGAAGACCAGACTCGGCGCAAGTCGACGTCCAAGCTGGACGTGCAGTCCATCATGGAGGCGGCGTTTGAAATGCGCCGACGCGCCATGGAGAACGACTCGGAGGAAGAAGACGACGACGAGACGGAGGAATGGGACTAGGCGGACGCCCATGGCGGAGCGTGTCACCTGGGGGGGGGGGGGTGGGTGGGGGTCAGTACCGCGGCGGAGAGCGCCACTAGGGGCTGACACCACCGCAGGACACGCCGCGAGTGGGCGACACCGCCTCGGAGCGCGCAATTAGAGTGCGGCATCGTCGCGGAGCGCGGCATTAGGGACCCGATGCTGCGGGGAGTGCCACTTGGGGTTGGGGGAGGGGGAGGAGGGAGGGTTACACCGCCGCGGGGCGTCTGTGACTTTGCTCGTCAGTGGCACGCGTTCCTTGGCACTGCGCGTAAGAAGCAGGCAATACAGATGTACAATCGGCGGGGTAACGTCTGTAGGCAATGAAGCAATTTAGGAGCTGGGAAATTTTCAGTGTTGCAGCGTTTCGGGCGATCAAGGTAATCAGTAGTCATGGCCTATGCTATACGCACGAGATTTGATTTTTTAACACATCTGGAGATTATTTTTGCAAAAAAAGTAAGCTTGTGTAGATATATTACAATAAACAGAGCCATTGAAAAGGTTATTTTAAGGCAGTTACGAATATCGCAATGTCTCTGGTAGAGTGTTCACTTCCAAAGCCTCCCGTCGCAGTATAAAAGCAGTATTACTTCCGGGTCTTGGAAAACTGCGATGAAGATAAATTTTCTTTCTGCCGAGGAAGTGGCTTTGGGGCAGACAGTCTATTCATGGTTATTTATTTTATTTAAATTTTTTTTCGCTCTTTAAGCTTATAGCTAACGGGAGTATAATTGTATCGAAAAAGAGGAAATGATTTTGGCTAACAAAGGAGGTAGCAGAGATATAAGATAGGGTTTTTCTGCGTTGTCTTTTGAGCCTTCCTGACATCTCTTTTGTGTCTGTCTGATTAATGTAGCAGACTGGTGGCATGTTTTGGCTGCCAACCGTGTGTAAATTCGTCACGACTTACACGATCTGTAGACAAAAAGCGCTCCAGGGGCTTTTACTGGAAAGGTCTGGAGTGATATATTCTGCTCTGTCCTTATATTTAAGGACGTCATTATTCTTGAGATTAGATGGTTCATCCTTAATTTTTATCCTTATTTTTGAAAGACTTTGTTAAGGTTGAGGATAGAGCAGAATAGCTTTTTTTTATCTTTATTTAAAAAAAAAAGGACATCCCTAAAAATAAGGACAGAGCAGAATACCACTCCTGGGGATGGAAGCAATAACGGTAAAGTACCCAGGTGTTGCTGATGTCCGGAGTCCGTAAACGCTTCATGTCCACAAACGTTCACGTTTTGCTCCACGCATAAATGAAGGGGTGGTGTTAAAATATAAAAAAAGTATTTCAACGTTGAGAGAGACCAGAAATTTATGGTGTTTGGGAGGGGGGGGGGGAGAGGTGGCTGTAATGACTTGATTTGAAATCTTTATTTTTATCTTTTCATGCACACGGAGTACATGCAACAAAATTGAAAACTGTCAATTTAGTACTAGTAGGCTGAATAATCTGTATGTAAGTTAAATAGTAAACTAATACATATTTCAGTAATAAACTGTGTTCTGTGTTAACAGTGAATGTAAAGTATAAAAACATCTTGACATTAAATGAAACAATCAGAAGAAGGTTCGTTTAGTTATATCAAAGCCGGTATGTCAGATCAGATGTCAAGCGTACTCGTTACTAGCGTGAACACTTGTACATACGTGCCAAGTACGTGTTGCCAAACGTGTCTTTTCTCTTTTGACATGACGTTTACGGGCATGGGACTTTTCTCCACCTGGAACACAATAAAAAAAGTGAGCCAGAAACCAACATGGACTTTATGATAGTGACGACCTAAAGCAATATGGGGACGGGGGGGGGGGGGTAGTGGGGATGGGCAGAGGAGGTAGAGAGTTGTAAGCAACCCACCGTAGTGCTCGTTTTAACTTTTCTCTGAGGCGCAAGTGCTATGAGACCAGGTTTTGTTTAATGTATGTGTGATTCACTAGTAGTTCTCAGGCACCACTTCAGCGTAACAGCTGGTGAACGGTACGGGAGGAAGAAGACCGTTTAGGAGCGTAACAAGTGCACTGGGAATTCACTTGACCATAAACTGTAGAAAGGGTACCTTTTGGAAGGCACCCATTAACTTAACACTTTATGTTACAAGTAGTGTGTAAATTCATTATTTTTCTCAAATGTTGAAATTGTCGAGAAGAATCGTAATTTGTATGTATAGAAGGTAAACCACTTAAGCTCCGTGCCGCCGTGTTGAGCGGCCATGTACACAACACATCGAGTCCTCGACCATTTGAGGAAGTTTTAACGGGCTCATTTTCACTTATTATCGCGATTCATGGTGTCATATTAACTTCCTGTAATGAAAATTCTTCTATTAAGGTGCAGTTTGACCTAACTGTGGTAAATTGGGGACATTGTAGGGAAGTGTTTACCCAAACACTCAGTTGAATTGATAGTGACATTCACTTACATTTGAGACTAGGGCATGAGAATAGAATTCACTTCTTACTTAGTTTAAAGCTGTTCTCCTGTGTCAACGCTCTGGTCCTAACCCCCTCCCTTCCCCCCTCCCCCCACCCACGCCCCACCCATGCCTGTCACAGCCAAACGTGCCGGTTCTTTGTTGCTTGCCTCCTTGCCCATATATTTTTTTGCGCGATTTTTGTTCCTGTCATTGTAGCATAAACAAGAAAGTCTTCCCAGTTTTGCAGTTCTGTCATCCCGCATAAACAAAATGCGGTGTAAGAACTTGCATGTGAGACATTTATAATCGTGTACAGATTTAGCGAAGGATGTGTACATTAATTAATTAATTAATTAATCCAACTAAATATAGTCGAGTTGTTCTTTGTTTTGTAGTTCAAGTTTGCAAATTAATTTTTCTAGTCATATTCTAACGGCGTGTCGTCGATATGTGGCTTTGAGGCGATCGCACTTGGTATTAGCTGTTGCTCAGTGCACATTTTCTCTTCAGATATTGCTTATTAAGGACAGTCACTGGCCTTTGGTCTTTTGTGTGATATATGTAATAATCTTCTGAGTTTCTTACTGGTATAATAACTTGTTTATAGATATATTATCCTGTGGGTGGAGACTGAATGTTGTTTCAGAATCCACTGTACAGTCGCCTATTTCGTATCCACGCTTGTGGAGTTTTTGTTCACTCTGTTTTTAGTAATTTTGGCAGTCTGCAGAACTGCACAATATCACTAAACAAAAGGGTACGAGAGAATTATACCACATCAATGTAATGATCGAGATAACACGAAGTTCAGTTTTGTTCCAACAAACCATCGATCTGATTTCGAGAGCGTGTGATACTTGTCCCATTATCGAGAGCAACAATTTATTAGGTTGACGTGTAATGTTCTTTAGAAGGCCTCAAAGTGGATTTAAAAACGCCATAAAGTATATTGATGTATAATATATAGGTAAGAGTGTTCTGTTTCTCACGCCATCCCTGCCCTAATGGTAATTCAGGCCACGATATCACCCATACTATTTTTGTAGCAACTCTTATTTTAGAAAGTACTTTTTGAAAAGGGTTTTGAAAAATGTTGGCATATCTGTTAGACAGAGAATATTAATTAGAATATTCATGTTCGTCATAAAGCTGTATCTTTATATTAAGATCGTGTTTGGAGGGACTAGTTAGAGCTTCAAGTATTTGTCGTCCAACATTAAGTAATGCTAATCTTTTTGCATTACTGAACAGCAACACATTGATAAGTTTTCTCAGTGAGGCGCTTATGCGGGCCTTAGATCTGGGCACTATTGACACCTCCACTTTTCTATGTAGATAAATCTGCCATTTTGAATTTGTACTTCACTTCTTTCATGGGATAGACATCCCCCCTCCACCCCCCACCCCCCTCAGTCCGTAAGGCTCTTTATTCGTATGCCCATGTATAAATATTGTCTAGATTAACCAAAATTATATCGAAACGAGAGCGGCACATCGCTTCTTCTAAGCGAAGTTATACACTTGGAAACGTATAAAAACTTTCCACATTAACATTTACATAAAACATAATCTTTAACGGATTAATGCGATTGATAATTCAGCACAATAAACGAAACCTGGAGGTTTGGGGGGGGGGGGGGGGGGGGGGAGGGCTGTTAGTCTTCAAAGTGATAGTGATCTCCCTCCCGCTGACGACCGCACAGAAAAAAGACCCCCCCCCCTTCGCCCTCCTCCGTAAAAACTACTTAATTGTGAAACACCGCTGCTATAAAGGTGATTTATTTGAAATAAGATTAAAAGAAAATAAAAGTCACTTAAGAGATCACTTGAGAGTTGGCAATTCGCTGATGTTTTTTTTTTTTTATTTATTTGAAAAAAAAAATCGTTGAGTGAATATATTCAAACATTCCGAACCGAGCCAAAAAGAGCAGGGAGAGAGAAGGAGTTGTAATTCTTTGAGAAAATGTAAAACAGTAGACGGGGAGGGATATAGCGGAATTTTTAAAATTATAATTGTTTGAGCAATGAGCAACCAGCTGTGTATATTATCGACGGTCAGATTGTAAAATAAATAAATACACAAATAAATAACCACATTTTGCTCCTACTTTGTGCTTCTACACCAGCCGGCTAACCATTTGCCTCGATAGAGCAAGTGGTAAGGCGTTGGACTGATAATCAGGGGTCGTGAGTTCAAGCCTCGCTGAAACCGAAATTTTTCATTTTCTCCCTTTATCAGTTTTATAGGCAATATTTATACTTCTGCCTCCCATAGAACCGTGGTTTGCATTGTCGCCTGAGAAGCAACAAGTTGTGAGTTCCACCCTGGGCGTACTTTTTCATTGTCTCCCTTCCTTGTTTTACAGATCATATTTATAGTTCATATTTATATGCCTCTCACACAAGCATATAAAGGCCCATACTACATTATCTTATTTTTACTTTATTTTCTTCTTTCCTTTCCTCCCTGCCTCACCTGATCCCAGGTAGATCTTCAATGGAGTTGAAGTATTTTCGTTATTGGTTCGGCAAAAACTGGCCAAGTAAACGGAGAGCTTTAAGATAAACAGAAAATGCTGTTGCTCCGACAGATCTTGTCGGACCAACAGCATTTTCTTTTAATAGCAATGTTGTCCATGAGACCTACTAAATTTAAATTCTGTCAAAATTTCTCAGTATCTCCATTTAACTGTGTGATGTCTTCGCTTTTACGGCTGGGCACAATGTCCAAGGACATTCTTGCTATGTATTCCTGCCTTGATACAAATAGCCCGCATCGATTTTTCTTACTTTACGCAGAGCGCCACAAAACAAGCACTGGATGTGTATGCGACAGCGAACTGTTCACTATTCAGTGTACTATCCCTAAAATGCCACACTTATAGAAAATTGTTATCGGTAAAACAAAACATCTAAGGCATCTTTCGTCCCAAATTTGTCACAGTATCAGAACTGATACCCCCTCCCCCTGACACTCATGTAAAATGTCAATTTCTGCCTAGTCGCGTTCTTGACGAGTTGCGCGGAAACGATTTGCAGAATAAAAGATAAATTTCGCTTTCCAACACGAACCTATTACACCAGGAAAGCGAAAGTTTCCCAGTGTAAAATGTTTTAAAGCGGTATGTTCATCTTTGTAATTTATGTTATTAGTCCGTTATATATTCAAAACACTATCCTTCTAGACATGTTTTAATTGCATGCAAATATATCAGGGAAATTGCTCGTATACGAATAGATAATCGCTCCATATGGAGAATTACACACAGCGTGCCCCAGTTGCAACCACTACTCGATAATAGGAGTCTACTGTGCCTGCGTTTTATGTACACATGCTGTGCCGTGCTTGCTCTGAAGGCGGTTAATGTGCTTTAACTTGCCTAATATCAGGGTGTGCAGTAGTGCCGTATTCAGCGTTACCAAGCGTGGCCTCGGGTTGGTTTCGGCATGAAGTTTAGTGTGAAACGGCAGTCTTCAAGAGTGTGAACAAGTGGGCACGCTGTCGAGAGCCGTGCTTCTAAGCAGACATGCCTGTCTTTACGGGAAAAGTTTGTAAGAAAATGCATGTACATGTACTTCGTTTTCGTTAAATTGTTTGGAATTTTGCGAATTGTTTAAGGAGTAAACGACTTTGTATGCCTTGCCAGATTTTTGTTTTTTGTTTTTTTTTTTTAATTTGTGTGTGTAATATGCAAGAAAGGCGAATTTTCAAAACCCCAGCTACAAGATCCGAAGAGAAGTTTTGAAAAGAGTTGCATTTTCTAATGAATGTGTCCGAACTGCTGCCAAATGCAACGCTTTTGTTCCAGTTATTCAAGTTCTACGCATGAATATCTTCTGTAATATCATGTTGAAGTTATTGTCAGTAATTAATTATCATTTATTAACTTAATCTCGGCTGGTCATGATGAGGCAACACTTGATATTTATAGGTATTTTGGGGGATTATCCTTAGTGCCGGGGATTAACTTGTGCGTGATACACCACAGGTGGACTGCACAGTAATGGAAGAAGAAGAAATAATATCTGTGAAGTGGCTGCATGGGGATTGGTCTTCAAAGAACTCAGGAGTAGTTAACCTTTAAACTTCTGTAAAAGGTGTTCTGCTTTACTAATCTTATATCACAGTGAGATTAGTCTCAGTTAGAAGAAAATGAGGATGTAGATCAATTTATTTATGTATCAAGTCGATAAATAGTTGCAACCTCTCCAACCCCCCCCCCCCCAAAAAAAAAAAAGTTGGAAAATAGATAAGTTGTTGTACCCTGCCCATTTAGAACAATGGAGGAATTGTTGCTTGATAAGATATCGGGATACCGTTCATGCTGGGTTAGTTCATCCACTTATGGTACGCCGTGTGCGTTGTGCATTAAAACTGTACTTAGTTACTAGCTTAAGTTCGAAGACGTTCTCATCGTTTGTGCGCAGATTCGAGAATATTCCAGATGATGACTAATTGTGTGCATGTCTATATTCGATACATCGAATATTTGGCGAACATTCAGACTTGGTCCGTTTGGATTAGTTAATATCCAACTACCAATGTCAATTCACTTGCGCACCATATTCTTAGAAATTGTTGTACAATTCCGTAAACATTGCGACGATGTTAATTCAGCGTGTAAATGGATTGAATGAACAGCCTAACTGCTTTCGTCTTAGTGCTATTATTCGTTCTTTGATGCACATTTCATAGTGTCAAATTGTTGATTGTTTTCGAGTAAATGCGAATGGAAGCGTGGAAGAAACAAGTGAGATGTGTAGATTTTCTTCACTGACAGCTCTTTATAACATTTTATCAAGGTACCATTGTACGTGGATCCGTGACATTTAGGCCAATGACATTTGGGTCAGTGACATTTGGGCCAGAGACGTTTGACAGAAGTGATAAGTGTAACATTTGAGCCAGATGTTTCTATTGCATCAGTGGAGGAGGGGAGGGGGGGGAACGGTTGGGAAGCATACTTCATGTGTGTGCACGTGTGTATATATGTCAAGTTTTTCTTAAAGTGCTTCCGTTCTCCCTCCGTTTTAATTGGATTCCTTTACAATTTTGTACTGAAAAGTTACTTTTTTTGGTGACCCACAAAAAAAAAAAAAATGACCAAGAGGGGGGTGTTATAAATTTTTTTTGTTAGCCAATTTTTAAAATGCTTCTTCCACAATTTTGATCAGATTCCTTTCCAGTTTTGTATGATTGCTTCCTAAATGGTTTTCTTTTAAATAGTACTTTTTTGGCAGTTAGCCCAAAATAGGCCAAATGGGGGGCATTTATGATGTTTTGGTTGCCAGTTTTCAAATAATTTTTTTCCCACAATTTTGATCGGATTGCCTTCAAAATTTGCACAAATATTTACTAGGCGGTCCTCTTTTGAAAAGTTATTTTTTGGGGATGCGCCAAACATTGGCTAAATGGGCGGCGTTTAATAACAATTTTGAAAGCCAAAATGCTTCTTCTCCCAGGTGGTTCTCTCTTGAAAAGTAACGTTTTTGGCGATCCGGCAATTGGCCAAATTGGGTTTGGAGGATTTCTTTTGATTAGATTCCTCTCCAGTTTTGTACGATGGTGCTCTCTTGAAAATTACTTTTTCTTTTGTCGATTCACCAAAAATTGATATTTTTTATCATTTATAATTTTTGATAGCCAGTTTTCCAATTGCATCTTCGTCCACAGTTTTGGTCGGATTGCCTTCAAATTTTGCATAAATTTTTCCGTGGTAGTCTACTCTGGAACAATTACTTTTTTTTGGAGGTTCGCAAAAAATTCCCGAATGGCGTCATTTTGAAATTTGTTGCTAGCCAGCTGTCACAATGCACCTTGACATACCTTTTTTCAATCATTATTTTAATTTCTCCAGTCACTAAGCAGAGCCGAGGAGTTTTGAAAATTTATGTGATATCACTGTTGCCACTCTAAGGTAACGTAGCTAAAATACAGAAGACCGCCCTCTGTGTCGCGCAATTTCCGCAGCAGTCCCTTCAATGTCATTATCTTGAAGTAAAACTGTCTTACATACCGGAGTAATATTTGCCCATTGATCCCTTGTTCTAGAAAAGAGAATTTGTCTTTAGAAATTGTCCGGTTTTTTTTTGTTTTTTTTTTTTAGATTACAATTATTAACACTTGACAAGCCTTTGGCTTGCAAGAGTTATATGAATTTGTGCGAGCAAAATTCGTCCTTTTTTTTTTCTTCTTGACACTTTTTCCGATTTTTTGTGTCTTCTTCTCCTCTGACACTATAGGCCCTACGACCATGAAACTTGGGACTTATGAAGAGCTTGATCTGAACATGTGCATGTCACTTTTTATTTTCGTCTTTGATTTCGTTTTCTTTGTTAAAACGCCATGTAAAAAGAGTGTATTTTTGCAAGTAAATGCGTAGCATTTAACCCACATCACACACAGTTGCTCAGTGAGCTTTGTGCGAGCTCTCGCTGCGCAAATAGATAACAAGGCGTATGCTAGATCAGTCAATAAAACCTTAAGTCAACAGAAACCAAACACTACTCGGCTTAAAAGACGTATTCAAGCTGTGTTGTTTGCAATATATTATTGAAGAAATAACCCATTGAATGAAGTATTTTTGCGTTTTAATTTTTGTCAAGTGTTTAACATTTCGCTAGCGAAGTGAGGTTCTAGTTATCAGCTAAAATACAGGTGGCCAGTATGTCCTTCCTCGGATTTTAGGGAATATAAAAAAGGGCAGAGCTAACCAACAAATTTAACCCAAAATTACACAAATTCACGAAGACCGTAAGTATTATAAAATGGATTATCTAAGCTTCAAAAATTACTTTTCGAAGTGGCCCATATGTTTCACTTTCTACTTCTGGCGGAAATGTATGTGGTCGAAATGTCTCAGTCACGGATGACGATTCCCCAAAATGTCTTTGGCCCAAATGTCACTGGCCCAAATGTCTAGATTCCATTGTACATAAAAGTGTGGTATGTTCATGTATAAATAACACGCATGTGGTTTGCGCATGACGTGTTTTTGCGCACAGGCAATAATGCCATAATGCACTGCTACCATTTAATTGAGGGCACTCAGTTAATGCACGTAAAGTTTGTGTTTTGTGTCCCTTGTGAAAAATCCCTCACTCTAGAACCATTATATATGCTGTACGAAATGCACAGAAATGTGTCGCGAAAGTTGAATTCTGTCAGTGCTTAAGACAACCCCAAACGACTGGAGAAAATGACGCTACAGTTTAATTCGTAATAACTGACAATTTAAGTGGTGTGGCAACACCCTATCCGTACAGCGAGGTGGCCACTGGCGAAGCCGTGTGAGTAAATATATATTAACAAAAGAACTTGCGACCGTGCTCATTGCAAGCACCTGTTCAGTAGTCCATTGGAGCTGAGGACTTCGGGTACGCCTGTGTGTAGGTTGGGGGGGGGGGGTCATTTGATGTGAGGTCCTCGTCCTCACTTGCTTGTATATGGGAGGGGTATTAAGGACTTGGAAGTCAAAAAGTTTATGTTTGTGGAAATATATTTATACTAACAGTTGTTACAGTTTGTTTCGTATCTTGCGGGACTTCGATAAGCGTGTTGTATTATGGTCTTAAATGTGCTACATTTGCGTATGTCCTTTCATTTAACAGTTTATAGTGCTAACTTTGTTTGCGTCATTATATCGTCACAAATCAAATTGTGCATATAATAGTGCATATGGTTATGTAATTTGAATTTATAGATTACTTTGAAATAAACATTTAATAGATAAAAATCGCTAGTTTTTGTCAGTCAAGCCCATAACAAATCGGAGGACCGTATTCCATTACATTGTAGAATATATGTGCACGAGCGTTGTGACCAAGTAAGTAATTGTAAAGACTATGTCGAAGGTGTGCAGACGTTACTTTCGCAACTATTTAGCCATCAATTTTGTGTGGCATTTACAGTGTTGCCACATCATCCTTTTTAGACCAGCCGACTATGTCGGGCTGGTCTTTTCTTATCAATAGAGGGGTATCCGTCGTCCGTATGTACGTATGTACGTGTGTAAACTTTTACTTAAAATGCTTCTTCTCCTTCAGTTTTGATCGGATTCCTCTCTAATTTTACACGAATTTTCTCTAGGTATACCTCTCTTTAAAAAATTTTTTTTTTGGCGCTCCGCCTAAAATTGGCTAAATGGGGGGCATTTCAAATTTTTCGGTTGCCAATTTTCAAAATGCTTCTTCTCCTTCAGTTTTGATCAGATTCCTCTCAAATTTTACACGAATATGCCCTAGGTAGACCTCTTTTGAAAAATTACTCATTTTGGCGATCCGCCAAAAATTGGCCAAATGGGGGACATTTTTTAATTTTTTGGTGTCAAATTTTCAAATTGCTTCTTCTCCCACAATTTTGATCGGATTCCTTTCCAATTTTGGATAGTTGTTCTCAAGGTAGACCTGTCTTGAAAAATTACTCTTTTTGGCGATCCGCCAAAAATTGGCCAAATGGGGGACATTTGTAATTTTGTGGTTGCGAATTTTCAAAATGCTGCTTCTCCCACAATTTTGATCAGATTTTCTTCAAATTTTGCACCCATATTCCCTAGGTAGACCTATTTTGAAAAATTACTTATTTTGGCGATCCGCCAAAAATTGGCCAAATGGGGGACATTTTCAAAGTTTTTGGTCTACAATTTTCAAATTGCTTCTTCTCGCACAATTTTGATCGGATTCCTTTCCAAATTTTGATAGTTGTTCTCAAGGTAGATATCTCTTGAAAAATTCATTTTTTTGGCAATCCGCCAAAAATTGGCCAAATGGGGGACATTTGTAATTTTGTGGTTGCCAATTTTCAAAATGCTTCTTCTCCCACAATTTTGATCAGATTTTCTTCAAATTTTGCACCCATATTCCCTAGGTAGACCTATTTTGAAAAATTACTTATTTTGGCGATCCGCCAAAAATTGGCCAAATGGGGGACATTTTCAAAGTTTTTGGTCTACAATTTTCAAATTGCTTCTTCTCGCACAATTTTGATCGGATTCCTTTTCAAATTTTGATAGTTGTTCTCAAGGTAGATCTCTCTTGAAAAATTACTTTTTTTGGCAATCCGCCAAAAATTGGCCAAATGGGGGACATTTGTAATTTTGTGGTTGCCAATTTTCAAAATGCTTCTTCTCCCACAATTTTGATCAGATTTTCACCAAATTTTACACGAATGTTCTCTAGGTATACCTCTCTTTAAAAAATTTCTTTTTTTGGCGCTCCGCAAAAAATTGGCCAAATGGGGGGCATTTCAAATTTTTCGGTTGCCAATTTTCAAAATGCTTCTTCTCCTTCAGTTTTGATCGGATTCCTCTCAAATTTTACCCGAATATGCCCTAGGTAGGCCTCTTTTGAAAAATTACTCATTTTGGCGATCCCCCAAAAATTGGCCAAATAGGGGACATTTTTTAATTTTTTGGTGTCAAATTTTCAAATTGCTTTTTCTCCCACAATTTTGATCGGATTTCTTTCCAATTTTGAATAGTTGTTCTCAAGGGAGACCTGTCGTGAAAAATTATTCTTTTTGGCGATCCGGCAAAAATTGGCTAAATGGGGGACATTTGTAATTTTGTGGTTGCCAATTTTAAAATGCTTCTAATCCCACAATTTTGATCAGATTTTCTTCAAATTTTGCACGAATATTTCCAAGGTAGGTCTCTTTTCGAAAATTACTCATTTTGACGATCCGCCAAAAATTGGCCAAATGGGGGACATTTTTTAATTTTTTGGTGTCAAGTTTTCAAATTGCTTCTTCTCGCACAATTTTGATCGGATTCCTTTCCAATTTTGGATAGTTGTTCTCAAGATAGACCTGTCTTGAAAAATTACTCTTTTTGACGATCCGCCAAAAATTGGCCAAATGGGGGACATTTATAATTTTGTGGTTGCCAATTTTCAAAATGCTTTTTTTCCCACAATTTTGATCAGATTTTCTTCAAATTTTGCACCCATATTCCCTAGGTAGACTTCTTTTGAAAAATTACTTATTTTGGCGATCCGCCAAAAATTGGCCAAATAGGGGACATTTTTTAATTTTTTGGTGTCAAATTTTCAAAATGCTTCTTCTCCTTCAGTTTTGATCGGATTCCTCTCAAATTTTACCCGAATATGCCCTACGTAGGCCTCTTTTGAAAAATTACTCATTTTGGCGCCCCCCCAAAAATTGGCCAAATAGGGGACATTTTTTAATTTTTTGGTGTCAAATTTTCAAATTGCTTCTTCTCCCACAATTTTGATCGGATTCCTTTTCAATTTTGGATAGTTGTTCTCTAGGTAGACCTCTCTTGAAAAATTACTTTTTTTGGCGATCCGCCAAAGATTGGCTAAATGGGGGACATTTGTAATTTTGTGGTTGCCAATTTTCAAAATGCTTCTTCTCCCACAATTTTGGTCAGATATTCTTCAAATTTTGCACGAATATTTCCTAGGTAGGCCTCTTTTGAAAAATTACTCATTTTGGCGATCCGCCAAAAATTTATCAAATGGGGGACATTTTTTAATTTTTTGGTGTCAAATTGTCAAATTGCTTCTTCTCGCACAATTTTGATCGGATTCCTTTTCAATTTTTGATAATTGTTCTCAAGGTAGACCTCTCTTGAAAAATTAGTTTTTTTGGCGATCCACCAAAATTGGCCAAATGGGGGACATTTGTAATTTTGTGGTTGCTCGTTTCAAAATGCTTTTTCTCCCACAAGTTTGATCAGATTTTCTTCAAATTTTGCACCCATATTCCCTAGGTAGACTTCTTTTGAAAAATTACTTATTTTGGCGATCCGCCAAAAATTGGCCAAATGGGGAACATTTTCAAATTTTTTGATTTACAATTTTCAAATTGCTTCTCGCACAATTTTGATCGGATTCCTTTTCAATTTTTGATAGTTGTTCTCAAGGTAGATCTCTCTTGAAAAATCACTTTTTTTGGCGATCCGCCAAAAATTGGCCAAATGGAGGACATTTGTAATTTTGTGGTTGCCAATTTTCAAAATGCTTCTTCTCCCACAATTTTGATCACATTTTCTTCAAATTTTGCACCAATATTCCCTGGGTTGACCTTTTTTGAAAAATTACTCGTTTTGGCGATCCGCCAAAAATTGGCTAAATGGGGGACATTTTTTAATTTTTTGGTGTCAAATTTTCAAATTCCTTTTTTTCCCACAATTTTGATCGGATTCTTTTCCGATTTTGGATACTTGTTCTCTGGGTAGACCTCTCTTGAAAATTTGCTCTTTTTGGTGATCCGCCCAAAATTGGCCAAATGGGGGACATTTGTAATTTTCTGGTTGCCAATTTTCAAAATGCTTCTTCTCCCACAATTTTGATCAGATTTTCTTCAAATTTTGCACGAATACTCCCTAGGTAGGCCTCTTTTGAAAAATTACTTTTTTTGGCAATCCACCAAAAATTGGCCAAATGGGGGACATTTGTAATTTTGTGGTTGCCAATTTTCAAAATGCTTCTTCTCCCACAATTTTGATCAGATTTTCACCAAATTTTACACGAATGTTCTCTAGGTATACCTCTCTTTAAAAAAATTTTTTTTTGGCGCTCCGCAAAAAATTGGCCAAATGGGGGGCATTTCAAATTTTTCGGTTGCCAATTTTCAAAATGCTTCTTCTCCTTCAGTTTTGATCGGATTCCTCTCAAATTTTACCCGAATATGCCCTAGGTAGGCCTCTTTTGAAAAATTACTCATTTTGGCGATCCCCCAAAAATTGGCCAAATAGGGGACATTTTTTAATTTTTTGGTGTCAAATTTTCAAATTGCTTCTTCTCCCACAATTTTGATCGGATTTCTTTCCAATTTTGAATAGTTGTTCTCAAGGGAGACCTGTCGTGAAAAATTATTCTTTTTGGCGATCCGGCAAAAATTGGCTAAATGGGGGACATTTGTAATTTTGTGGTTGCCAATTTTAAAATGCTTCTAATCCCACAATTTTGATCAGATTTTCTTCAAATTTTGCACGAATATTTCCAAGGTAGGTCTCTTTTCGAAAATTACTCATTTTGACGATCCGCCAAAAATTGGCCAAATGGGGGACATTTTTTAATTTTTTGGTGTCAAGTTTTCAAATTGCTTCTTCTCGCACAATTTTGATCGGATTCCTTTCCAATTTTGGATAGTTGTTCTCAAGATAGACCTGTCTTGAAAAATTACTCTTTTTGACGATCCGCCAAAAATTGGCCAAATGGGGGACATTTATAATTTTGTGGTTGCCAATTTTCAAAATGCTTTTTTTCCCACAATTTTGATCAGATTTTCTTCAAATTTTGCACCCATATTCCCTAGGTAGGCCTCTTTTGAAAAATTATTCATTTTGGCGATCCGCGAAAAGTTGACCAAATGGGGGACATTTTAAAATTTTTTGGTGTCAAATTTTCAAATTGCTTCTTCTCCCACAATTTTGATCGGATTCCTTTTCAATTTTGGATAGTTGTTCTCTAGGTAGACCTCTCTTGAAAAATTACTTTTTTTGGCGATCCGCCAAAGATTGGCTAAATGGGGGACATTTGTAATTTTGTGGTTGCCAATTTTCAAAATGCTTCTTCTCCCACAATTTTGGTCAGATATTCTTCAAATTTTGCACGAATATTTCCTAGGTAGGCCTCTTTTGAAAAATTACTCATTTTGGCGATCCGCCAAAAATTTATCAAATGGGGGACATTTTTTAATTTTTTGGTGTCAAATTGTCAAATTGCTTCTTCTCGCACAATTTTGATCGGATTCCTTTTCAATTTTTGATAATTGTTCTCAAGGTAGACCTCTCTTGAAAAATTAGTTTTTTTGGCGATCCATCAAAATTGGCCAAATGGGGGACATTTGTAATTTTGTGGTTGCTCGTTTCAAAATGCTTTTTCTCCCACAAGTTTGATCAGATTTTGTTCAAATTTTGCACCCATATTCCCTAGGTAGACTTCTTTTGAAAAATTACTTATTTTGACGATCCGCCAAAAATTGGCCAAATGGGGAACATTTTCAAATTTTTTGATTTACAATTTTCAAATTGCTTCTCGCACAATTTTGATCGGATTCCTTTTCAATTTTTGATAGTTGTTCTCAAGGTAGATCTCTCTTGAAAAATCACTTTTTTTGGCGATCCGCCAAAAATTGGCCAAATGGAGGACATTTGTAATTTTGTGGTTGCCAATTTTCAAAATGCTTCTTCTCCCACAATTTTGATCACATTTTCTTCAAATTTTGCACCAATATTCCCTGGGTTGACCTTTTTTGAAAAATTACTCGTTTTGGCGATCCGCCAAAAATTGGCTAAATGGGGGACATTTTTTAATTTTTTGGTGTCAAATTTTCAAATTCCTTTTTCTCCCACAATTTTGATCGGATTCTTTTCCGATTTTGGGTACTTGTTCTCTGGGTAGACCTCTCTTGAAAATTTGCTCTTTTTGGTGATCCGCCCAAAATTGGCCAAATGGGGGACATTTGTAATTTTCTGGTTGCCAATTTTCAAAATGCTTCTTCTCCCACAATTTTGATCAGATTTTCTTCAAATTTTGCACGAATACTCCCTAGGTAGGCCTCTTTTGAAAAATGACTAATTTTGGCGATCCGCCAAAAATTGGCCAAATGGGGTTCATTTTTTAATTTTTCCCCTTATGAAAGAATTGAAAGAATGACTCCTCATCAGCCACAACTACACCGATCAAGTGATTCTTGGATATATATTCTGTAGGTCACGGCTGTTCACCATGTCCCTGGACATGCTTGTTTTAAAGGATTATCCTTTTTTTTTAAAAAAACCCCGATTTTATCCTTTTTATCCTTACTTTTTTTTCTAATTTTCATCCTTTTTTCATGCTTTTTTTCAGTTTTCATCCTTTTTTTATTTTGATACTTTTTTTCGTGCAAATTTTTTTTGTCCTAATTATGTCTCCCCGACCAAGGGGAGACATATAGTGTTTGTACATTTTATTTTTTGTGCATTCTGCGATTGAGTGTGTATGTCTGTAGTCTACATCTGATTCTAACTCGACAACGAAACGTCATAAGAGCTTCGAACTTGATGGTGTTATGCCTTGGGATGTTCCGTCATTTGGGATTGTAGTTCACAGAAATTGGACAATGCATGACATCATAGGACGTCAGACTGTGAAAAGGGTAAAGGGGTCATGGTTACGTATATCCTGTTTGCAGCGACTACTTCAAGAACCGGATAGTCTGTAGTTCCCACCTCCTCGACACAGAAAAGAAACGTACGGTTAAATCAGATTTTAGCGACCGCCTTCCTGAATCGGATAAAAAGAGAGACAGCAGTAGAACCTGCCTGTCGTGGAAAAAAAGACTTAGACAAGGTAGATGACAAGACTTCGAAGTACAACGAGGACGGTCATAACAATCAAATCAGCACGAATAGCTTCCGGGGACCTTGACTGACCACTTAAGGTAACCAAAACTGAATCAGACCGAGAGGCCATCCATATAAACACTCCCCTCTACTTTCATTAAAATCCGTTCACTTGCTTTCATGGAATCACCCTTACAAGAGTGTCGAAGGGAAATATTCGAAGTCCAGCCGTGACCTTGAATGACCACTCAATGTAATCCTAGCAAATGAAAAAGCTGAAAGAAACAGGCGTTTTTTCTTCGGTTCCTTTATTTGACTTTGTAATTTTACATTTAAATTCTATACATATATGGGAGTATATGTGCAATTCTCAACACTGGAAAATTAATTGAAAAAAAAAAAAAACAAACAAAACAAAACAATGTGCTCTCACGATATTTCTCTCAAAATACAAATAAATACGATTCTTGCTTTTGTACACTCTTCAAATTTAACAATTGGCATCATACAAATTTTTAGCACTGTGATCAGCCCTGTTACAGAGCGACATTTGTGACGCGAGTATTCTACATGGCGCCAAGAAACATTCTTCTGCATTGAAACCCAAATTTCCTACCCTTTCCCACAGTAACTAAACAAAACACTCGATGTAACACTGACGTGTCAAATCCAAGTGGGGTGGTTGGTCCGCCAGGAACTGTTTTCTCAACATAAAACATAATATCGGCTAGCTGGTCAGGTGCGCCATGCGCGATTTTCTGGTTTTTAGCCCAGCTTACGTTACACGTAAGCTGGGGTATTCCTATCGGTTTGCGGGCGGTGTCCGTTAGTTAGTTAGTTAGTTAGTTAGTTAGTTAGTTAGTTAGTTAGTTAGTTGTTTATTTAGTAAACTTTGGTTCAAAATGCATCTCCTCCTACAATTTTGATCCGATGTCATTTATTTTTGGTGTGAGGTATCCCTAAGGGGTCGTGCATACGGCTTGTGCTTTTCTAGTCGATCGGGTGATTTTTGAATTTTTGGCGAATTTTTAAAGAAAAAATTTTAAAATGTATCTCCTCCTACATTTTTGACCCGATGTCATTTATTTTTGGTATGAGGCACCCCTAAAGGGTCGTGCATACGGCTTGTGCTTTTTTAGTCGATCGCGCAATTTTTGTATTTTTGGGGAATTTTTAAAGCAAAATTTTCGAAAATAATTCAAAATGCATCTACTCCTACAATTTTGATTCGATGTCATTTATTTTTGGTGTGAGGCATCCCTAAGGAGTCGTGCATACGGCTTGTGCTTTTTTAGTCGATCGGGTGATTTTTGAATTTTAGGGGAATTTTTAAAGAAAAAAATTTAAAATGTGTCTCCTCCTACATTTTTTACCCGATGTGATTTATTTTTGGTATGAGGCACCCCTAAAGTGTCGTGCATACGGCTTGTGCTTTTCTAGTCGATCGGGTGATTTTTTAATTTTTGGGGAATTTTTGAAGAAAAAAATTTAAAATGTATCTCGTCCTACATTTTTTATCCGATGTCTTTTTTTTTAGCCCAGTTTGCTTTTTAGCCAACAGGGCTATACAGATGGGGGCAAGTATCGTCCGTCTGTCCGTCCGTCCGTCCGTCTGTCCGTCCCGCGACCGTTAAAAGTGGAATAACTTTTTTATTTTTTATCCGATTCTTACCAAATTTTAAACACGAGTTCCTAACCCTTTACTGCATTAGGAAATATTTTTATTTTTGCCGTTTAAACCATTTTTGGTGATTTTATTGCCAATTTGGGCAAAATACGAAAAAACCTATCTAGTCCCTCATTTTTCATCGGAAGATTCCGAAATTTTTTATGAAGAAACTAGGACTAAGGGGTAAAAAAAGTACTTTTTTCGATTTTTGAATTTCGCCTTATTTTTGAATCTACTGAGCTTCAAAGTTTGCAACTTCTAAAAATTGGCAAATTTCCAATTTTTTTTTCTGAACAAAGTAGTTAAAGTGGAATATCGTTTTTATTTTTTATCCGATTCGTACCAAATTTTTTACACGAGTTTCTAACCTTCTACTGCATTAGGAATTTTTTAGTTTAAACCATTTTTGGCGATTTTATTGCCAATTTGGGCAAAATACGAAAAAACCTATCTAGTCCCTCATTTTTCATCGGAAGATTCCGAAATTTTTAATGAAGAAACTAGAACTAAGGGGTGAAAAAAGTTCTTTTTTCGATTTTTGAATTTCGCCTTATTTTTGAATCTACTGAGCTTCAAAGTTTGCAACTTCTAAAAATTGGCAAATTTCCATTTTTTTTTTCTTACCAAAGTAGTTAAAGTGGAATATCTTTTTTATTTTTCATCCGATTCGTACCAAATTTTAAACGCGAGTTTTTAACCTTCTTCTGCATTAGGAATTTTTTTTTATTTTTTGGTTTAAACCATTTTTGGCGATTTTATTGCCGATTTGGGCAAAATACGAAAAAATCTATCTAGTCCCTCAGTTTTCATCGGAAGATTCCGAAATTTGTTATGAAGAAACCAGAACTAAGGGGTGAAAAAAGTACATTTTTCGATTTTTGAATTTCGCCTTATTTTTGAATCCACTGAGCTTCGAAGTTTGCAGCTTTTAAAAAATTGGAAACTTCCATTTTTTCTTCTTAAAAAAGCAAAGTTTCAATTTGCAGAGGGGCACAATATGTTACATGCAAGTACTTTTGGTTGGACTTTTCAGTAATTTTGTTGTCAGTAGGTCATTTCTATGATATTTTCAAGTGGGCGATAATAGGGAACATTGGGCGATAAAGCAAGAAAGTTGTAATTTTCGCTTTAAAAGTGCAGGGATCAATTCTATGTCCCGAAAATATGATAAATATGATATTTTTCGGATGGGCGATAATAGGGAATATTGGTCGATACTGCAAGAAAGTTGTAATTTTCGCTTTAAATGTGCAGGAAACAATTCTAGGACCCGAAAATATGATAAATATAATATTTTTCGGGTGGGCGATAATAGGGAACATTTTGCGATAATGCAAGAAAGTTGTAATTTTCGCTTTAAAAGAGCAGGAATCAATTCTATGACCCGAAAATATGATAAATGTGATATTTTTCGTGTGGGCGATAATAGGGAGCATTGGGCGATAATGCAAGAAAGTTGTAATTTTCGCTTTAAAAGTGCAGGGATCAATTCTATTACCCGAAAATATGATAAATGTGATATTTTTCGGGTAGGCGATAATAGGGAATATTGGGCGATAATGTAAGAAAATTGTAATTTTCGCTTTAAAAGTGCAGGAATCAATTCTATGACCCGAAAATATGATAAATGTGATATTTTTCGTGTTGACGATAATAGGGAACATTGGGCGATAATGCAAGAAAGTTGTAATTTTCGCTTTAAAAGTGCAGGAATCAATTCTGTGACCCGAAAATATGATCAATTTGATATTTTACGGGTGGGCGATAACAGGGAATGTTGGGCGATAAAGCAAGAAAGTTGTAATTTTCGCTTTAAAAGTGCAGGAAACAATTCTAGGACCCGAAAATATGATAAATATAATATTTTTCGTGTGGGCGATAATAGGGAACATTGGGCGATAATGTAAGAAAGTTGTAATTTTCGCTTTAAAAGAGCAGGAATCAATTCTATGACCCGAAAATATGATAAATGTGATATTTTTCGTGTGGGCGATAATAGGGAACATCGGGCGATAATGCAAGAAAGTTGTAATTTTCGCTTTAAAAGTGCAGGAATCAATTCTGTGACCCGAAAATATGATCAATGTGATATTTTACGGGTGGGCGATAACAGGGAATATTGGGCGATAAAGCAAGAAAGTTGTAATTTTCGCTTTAAAAGTGCAGGAAACAATTCTAGGACCCGAAAATATGATAAATATAATATTTTTCGTGTGGGCGATAATAGGGAACATTGGGCGATAATGTAAGAAAGTTGTAATTTTCGCTTTAAAAGAGCAGGAATCAATTCTATAACACGAAAATATGATAAGTATGATATTTTTCGGATGGGCGATAATAGGGAATATTGGGCGATAATGCAAGAAAGTTGTAATTTTCGCTTTAAAAGTGCAGGGATCAATTATATGTCCCGAAAATATGAAAAATATGATATTTTTGGATGGGCGATAATAGGGAACATTGGGCGATAATGCAAGAAACTTGTAATTTTCGCTTTAAAAGTGCAGGAATCAATTCTATGACCCGAAAATATGATAAATGTGATATTTTTCGTGTCGGCGATAATAGGGAACATTGGGCGATAATGCAAGAAAGTTGTAATTTTCGCTTTTAAAGTGCAGGAAACAGTTCTGTGACCCGAAAATATCATAAATATAATATTTTTCGTGTGGGCGATAATAGGTAACATTGGGCGATAATGTAAGAAAGTTGTAATTTTCGCTTTAAAAGAGCAGGAATCAATTCTAGGACCCGAAAATATGATAAATGTGATATTTTTCGGATGGGCGATAATAGGGAATATTGGGCGATAATGCAAGAAAGTTGTAATTTTCGCTTTAAAAGTGCAGGGATCAATTCTATGACCCGAAAATATGATAAATGTGATATTTTTCGGGTAGGCGATAATAGGGAATATTGGGCGATAATGTAAGAAAATTGTAATTTTCGCTTTAAAAGTGCAGGAATCAATTCTATGACCCGAAAATATGATAAATGTGATATTTTTCGTGTTGACGATAATAGGGAACATTGGGCGATAATGCAAGAAAGTTGTAATTTTCGCTTTAAAAGTGCAGGAATCAATTCTGTGACCCGAAAATATTATCAATTTGATATTTTACGGGTGGGCGATAACAGGGAATATTGGGCGATAAAGCAAGAAAGTTGTAATTTTCGCTTTAAAAGTGCAGGAAACGATTCTAGGACCCGAAAATATGATAAATATAATATTTTTCGTGTGGGCGATAATAGGGAACATTGGGCGATAATGTAAGAAAGTTGTAATTTTCGCTTTAAAAGAGCAGGAATCAATTCTATGACCCGAAAATATGATAAATGTGATATTTTTCGTGTGGGCGATAATAGGGAACATTGGGCGATAATGCAAGAAAGTTGTAATTTTCGCTTTAAAAGTGCAGGAATCAATTCTGTGACCCAATAATATGATCAATGTGATATTTTACGGGTGGGCGATAACAGGGAATATTGTGCGATAAAGCAAGAAAGTTGTAATTTTCGCTTTAAAAGTGCAGGAAACAATTCTAGGACCCGAAAATATGATAAATATAATATTTTTCGTGTGGGCGATAATAGGGAACATTGGGCGATAATGTAAGAAAGTTGTAATTTTCGCTTTAAAAGAGCAGGAATCAATTCTATAACCCGAAAATATGATAAGTATGATATTTTTCGGATGGGCGATAATAGGGAATATTGGGCGATAATGCAAGAAAGTTGTAATTTTCGCTTTAAAAGTGCAGGGATCAATTATATGTCCCGAAAATATGAAAAATATGATATTTTTGGATGGGCGATAATAGGGAACATTGGGCGATAATGCAAGAAAGTTGTAATTTTCGCTTTAAAAGTGCAGGAATCAATTCTATGACCCGAAAATATGATAAATGTGATATTTTTCGTGTCGGCGATAATAGGGAATATTGGGCGATAATGTAAGAAAATTGTAATTTTCGCTTTAAAAGAGCAGGAATCAATTCTATGACCCGAAAATATGATAAATGCGATATTTTTCGTGTTGGCGATAATAGGGAACATCGGGCGATAATGCAAGAAAGTTGTAATTTTCGCTTTAAAAGTGCAGGAATCAATTCTGTGACCCGAAAATATGATCAATGTGATATTTTACGGGTGGGCGATAACAGGGAATATTGGGCGATAAAGCAAGAAAGTTGTAATTTTCGCTTTAAAAGTGCAGGAAACAATTCTAGGACCCGAAAATATGATAAATATAATATTTTTCGTGTGGGCGATAATAGGGAACATTGGGCGATAATGTAAGAAAGTTGTAATTTTCGCTTTAAAAGAGCAGGAATCAATTCTATAACACGAAAATATGATAAGTATGATATTTTTCGGATGGGCGATAATAGGGAATATTGGGCGATAATGCAAGAAAGTTGTAATTTTCGCTTTAAAAGTGCAGGGATCAATTATATGTCCCGAAAATATGAAAAATATGATATTTTTGGATGGGCGATAATAGGGAACATTGGGCGATAATGCAAGAAAGTTGTAATTTTCGCTTTAAAAGTGCAGGAATCAATTCTATGACCCGAAAATATGATAAATGTGATATTTTTCGTGTCGGCGATAATAGGGAACATTGGGCGATAATGCAAGAAAGTTGTAATTTTGGCTTTTAAAGTGCAGGAAACAGTTCTGTGACCCGAAAATATCATAAATATAATATTTTTCGTGTGGGCGATAATAGGTAACATTGGGCGATAATGTAAGAAAGTTGTAATTTTCGCTTTAAAAGAGCAGGAATCAATTCTAGGACCCGAAAATATGATAAATGTGATATTTTTCGGATGGGCGATAATAGGGAATATTGGGCGATAATGCAAGAAAGTTGTAATTTTCGCTTTAAAAGAGCAGGAATCAATTCTAGGACCCGAAAATATGATAAATGTGATATTTTTCGTGTGGGCGATAATAGGGAACATTGGGCGATAATGCAAGAAAGTTGTAATTTTCGCTTTAAAAGTGCAGGAATCAATTCTGTGACCCAATAATATGATCAATGTGATATTTTACGGGTGGGCGATAACAGGGAATATTGGGCGATAAAGCAAGAAAGTTGTAATTTTCGCTTTAAAAGTGCAGGAAACAATTCTAGGACCCGAAAATATGATAAATATAATATTTTTCGTGTGGGCGATAATAGGGAACATTGGGCGATAATGCAAGAAAGTTGTAATTTTCGCTTTTAAAGTGCAGGAAACAGTTCTGTGACCCGAAAATATCATAAATATAATATTTTTCGTGTGGGCGATAATAGGTAACATTGGGCGATAATGTAAGAAAGTTGTAATTTTCGCTTTAAAAGAGCAGGGATCAATTCTAGGACCCGAAAATATGATAAATGTGATATTTTTCGGATGGGCGATAATAGGGAATATTGGGCGATAATGCAAGAAAGTTGTAATTTTCGCTTTAAAAGTGCAGGGATCAATTCTATGACCCGAAAATATGATAAATGTGATATTTTTCGGGTAGGCGATAATAGGGAATATTGGGCGATAATGTAAGAAAATTGTAATTTTCGCTTTAAAAGTGCAGGAATCAATTCTATGACCCGAAAATATGATAAATGTGATATTTTTCGTGTTGACGATAATAGGGAACATTGGGCGATAATGCAAGAAAGTTGTAATTTTCGCTTTAAAAGTGCAGGAATCAATTCTGTGACCCGAAAATATGATCAATTTGATATTTTACGGGTGGGCGATAACAGGGAATATTGGGCGATAAAGCAAGAAAGTTGTAATTTTCGCTTTAAAAGTGCAGGAAACGATTCTAGGACCCGAAAATATGATAAATATAATATTTTTCGTGTGGGCGATAATAGGGAACATTGGGCGATAATGTAAGAAAGTTGTAATTTTCGCTTTAAAAGAGCAGGAATCAATTCTATAACCCGAAAATATGATAAGTATGATATTTTTCGGATGGGCTATAATAGGGAATATTGGGCGATAATGCAAGAAAGTTGTAATTTTCGCTTTAAAAGTGCTGGGATCAATTATATGTCCCGAAAATATGAAAAATATGATATTTTTGGATGGGCGATAATAGGGAACATTGGGCGATAATGCAAGAAAGTTGTAATTTTCGCTTTAAAAGTGCAGGAATCAATTCTATGACCCGAAAATATGATAAATGTGATATTTTTCGTGTCGGCGATAATAGGGAACATTGGGCGATAATGCAAGAAAGTTGTAATTTTCGCTTTTAAAGTGCAGGAAACAGTTCTGTGACCCGAAAATATCATAAATATAATATTTCTCGTGTGGGCGATAATATGTAACATTGGGCGATAATGTAAGAAAGTTGTAATTTTCGCTTTAAAAGAGCAGGAATCAATTCTAGGACCCGAAAATATGATAAATGTGATATTTTTCGGATGGGCGATAATAGGGAATATTGGGCGATAATGCAAGAAAGTTGTAATTTTCGCTTTAAAAGTGCAGGGATCAATTCTATGACCCGAAAATATGATAAATGTGATATTTTTCGGGTGGGCGATAATAGGGAATATTGGGCGATAATGTCAGAAAATTGTAATTTTCGCTTTAAAAGTGCAGGAATCAATTCTATGACCCGAAAATGTGATAAATGTGATATTTTTCGTGTTGACGATAGTAGGGAACATTGGGCGATAATGCAAGAAAGTTGTAATTTTCGCTTTAAAAGTGCAGGAATCAATTCTGTGACCCGAAAATATGATCAATTTGATATTTTACGGGTGGGCGATAACAGGGAATATTGGGCGATAAAGCAAGAAAGTTGTAATTTTCGCTTTAAAAGTGCAGGAAACGATTCTAGGACCCGAAAATATGATAAATATAATATTTTTCGTGTGGGCGATAATAGGGAACATTGGGCGATAATGTAAGAAAGTTGTAATTTTCGCTTTAAAAGAGCAGGAATCAATTCTATGACCCGAAAATATGATAAATGTGATATTTTTCGTGTGGGCGATAATAGGGAACATTGGGCGATAATGCAAGAAAGTTGTAATTTTCGCTTTAAAAGTGCAGGAATCAATTCTGTGACCCGAAAATATGATCAATGTGATATTTTACGGGTGGGCGATAACAGGGAATATTGTGCGATAAAGCAAGAAAGTTGTAATTTTCGCTTTAAAAGTGCAGGAAACAATTCTAGGACCCGAAAATATGATAAATATAATATTTTTCGTGTGGGCGATAATAGGGAACATTGGGCGATAATGTAAGAAAGTTGTAATTTTCGCTTTAAAAGAGCAGGAATCAATTCTGTGACCCGAAAATATGATAAATGTGATATTTTTCGTGTGGGCGATAATAGGGAACATTGGGCGATAATGCAAGAAAGTTGTAATTTTCGCTTTAAAAGTGCAGGAATCAATTCTGTGACCCGAAAATATGATCAATGTGATATTTTACGGGTGGGCGATAACAGGGAATATTGGGCGATAAAGCAAGAAAGTTGTAATTTTCGCTTTAAAAGTGAAGGAAACAATTCTAGGACCCGAAAATATGATAAATATAATATTTTTCGTGTGGGCGATAATAGGGAACATTGGGCGATAATGTAAGAAAGTTGTAATTTTCGCTTTAAAAGAGCAGGAATCAATTCTATAACCCGAAAATATGATAAGTATGATATTTTTCGGATGGGCGATAATAGGGAATATTGGGCGATAATGCAAGAAAGTTGTAATTTTCGCTTTAAAAGTGCAGGGATCAATTATATGTCCCGAAAATATGAAAAATATGATATTTTTGGATGGGCGATAATAGGGAACATTGGGCGATAATGCAAGAAAGTTGTAATTTTCGCTTTAAAAGTGCAGGAATCAATTCTATGACCCGAAAATATGATAAATGTGATATTTTTCGTGTCGGCGATAATAGGGAACATTGGGCGATAATGCAAGAAAGTTGTAATTTTCGCTTTTAAAGTGCAGGAAACAGTTCTGTGACCCGAAAATATCATAAATATAATATTTTTCGTGTGGGCGATAATAGGTAACATTGGGCGATAATGTAAGAAAGTTGTAATTTTCGCTTTAAAAGAGCAGGAATCAATTCTAGGACCCGAAAATATGATAAATGTGATATTTTTCGGATGGGCGATAATAGGGAATATTGGGCGATAATGCAAGAAAGTTGTAATTTTCGCTTTAAAAGTGCAGGGATCAATTCTATGACCCGAAAATATGATAAATGTGATATTTTTCGGGTAGGCGATAATAGGGAATATTGGGCGATAATGTCAGAAAATTGTAATTTTCGCTTTAAAAGTGCAGGAATCAATTCTATGACCCGAAAATATGATAAATGTGATATTTTTCGTGTTGACGATAATAGGGAACATTGGGCGATAATGCAAGAAAGTTGTAATTTTCGCTTTAAAAGTGCAGGAATCAATTCTGTGACCCGAAAATATGATCAATTTGATATTTTACGGGTGGGCGATAACAGGGAATATTGGGCGATAAAGCAAGAAAGTTGTAATTTTCGCTTTTAAAGTGCAGGAAACAATTCTAGGACCCGAAAATATGATAAATATAATATTTTTCGTGTGGGCGATAATAGGGAACATTGGGCGATAATGTAAGAAAGTTGTAATTTTCGCTTTAAAAGAGCAGGAATCAATTCTATGACCCGAAAATATGATAAATGTGATATTTTTCGTGTGCGCGATAATAGGGAACATTGGGCGATAATGCAAGAAAGTTGTAATTTTCGCTTTAAAAGTGCAGGAATCAATTCTGTGACCCGAAAATATGATCAATGTGATATTTTACGGGTGGGCGATAACAGGGAATATTGGGCGATAAAGCAAGAAAGTTGTAATTTTCGCTTTAAAAGTGCAGGAAACAATTCTAGGACCCGAAAATATGATAAATATAATATTTTTCGTGTGGGCGATAATAGGGAACATTGGGCGATAATGTAAGAAAGTTGTAATTTTCGCTTTAAAAGAGCAGGAATCAATTCTATAACCCGAAAATATGATAAGTATGATATTTTTCGGATGGGCGATAATAGGGAATATTGGGCGATAATGCAAGAAAGTTGTAATTTTCGCTTTAAAAGTGCAGGGATCAATTATATGTCCCGAAAATATGAAAAATATGATATTTTTGGATGGGCGATAATAGGGAACATTGGGCGATAATGCAAGAAAGTTGTAATTTTCGCTTTAAAAATGCAGGAATCAATTCTATGACCCGAAAATATGATAAATGTGATATTTTTCGTGTCGGCGATAATAGGGAACATTGGGCGATAATGCAAGAAAGTTGTAATTTTCGCTTTTAAAGTGCAGGAAACAGTTCTGTGACCCGAAAATATCATAAATATAATATTTTTCGTGTGGGCGATAATAGGTAACATTGGGCGATAATGTAAGAAAGTTGTAATTTTCGCTTTAAAAGAGCAGGAATCAATTCTAGGACCCGAAAATATGATAAATGTGATATTTTTCGGATGGGCGATAATAGGGAATATTGGGCGATAATGCAAGAAAGTTGTAATTTTCGCTTTAAAAGTGCAGGGATCAATTCTATGACCCGAAAATATGATAAATGTGATACTTTTCGGGTGGGCGATAATAGGGAATATTGGGCGATAATGTAAGAAAATTGTAATTTTCGCTTTAAAAGTGCAGGAATCAATTCTATGACCCGAAAATATGATAGATGTGATATTTTTCGTGTTGACGATAATAGGGAACATTGGGCGATAATGCAAGAAAGTTGTAATTTTCGCTTTAAAAGTGCAGGAATCAATTCTGTTACCCGAAAATATGATCAATTTGATATTTTACGGGTGGGCGATAACAGGGAATATTGGGCGATAAAGCAAGAAAGTTGTAATTTTCGCTTTTAAAGTGCAGGAAACGATTCTAGGACCCGAAAATATGATAAATATAATATTTTTCGTGTGGGCGATAATAGGGAACATTGGGCGATAATGTAAGAAAGTTGTAATTTTCGCTTTAAAAGAGCAGGAATCAATTCTATGACCCGAAAATATGATAAATGTGATATTTTTCGTGTGGGCGATAATAGGGAACATTGGGCGATAATGCAAGAAAGTTGTAATTTTCGCTTTAAAAGTGCAGGAATCAATTCTGTGACCCGAAAATATGATCAATGTGATATTTTACGGGTGGGCGATAACAGGGAATATTGTGCGATAAAGCAAGAAAGTTGTAATTTTCGCTTTAAAAGTGCAGGAAACAATTCTAGGACCCGAAAATATGATAAATGTGATATTTTTCGTGTGGGCGATAATAGTTAACATTGGGCGATAATGTAAGAAAGTTGTGATTTTCGCTTTAAAAGTGCAATAATCAATTCTATGACCCGAAAATATGATAAATATGATATTTTTCGTGTCGGCGATAATAGGGAACATTGGGCGATAATGCAAGAAAGTTGTAATTTTCGCTTTAAAAGTGCAGGAATCAATTCTATGACCCGAAAATATGATAAATGTGATATTTTTCGGATGGGCGATAATAGGGAATATTGGGCGATAATGCAAGAAAGTTGTAATTTTCGCTTTAAAAGTGCAGGAAACAATTCTAGGACCCGAAAATATGATAAATATAATATTTTTCGGGTGGGCGATAATAGGGAACATTGGGCGATAATGTACGAATGTTGTGACCCGCGCATCAAGACAACCTAAGGAAACTTGTGCACTTGTCCAAAATAAGTACGAAAGTAAAATAAACATGCGCATTGGTCTGGAATAAGAACCGCGCATTAATCTTTATTAAGTTAAATAAACATGTGCACTGTTCCAAAATGAGAGCCGCGCATCAACGCAAATTAAATAAAAATGCGCACTTGTCTGAATTAGAACCGCGCATCGAGGCAAGTCATATAAATATGCGCACTGGTCGAAATGCGAGCGTTGTTTGAAGGTATCTATGGCAATCTATCCAGTCTACCAGATATACAAAAAATCTGTTCCCCATTTTTCTGGGAAAGAAATCTTTGTATGCATTTATCGGTCTATGTTCTGGTCCGGTGCTAAATTAATTATTGAGCTAGCTCTTTGCCGTCTCATCTTTTGAAGCTTGATATTTCAGGAAAATTCCTTCGCTCATGCACGCTGGAATGGGTCTTATTGCTTTTCGTAAGCTGGGACTTTGTCCTTGGACAAACTTGTTTTTTCTGTTACAGGCGACTCTTACCCTATGCCAGGCACGGTATATAAGTTAACACGTTTGACGCGTATATAAAACCAGCAATATTTTCTTTAAGTAATGCCAAAACACCGCCTCTCTCACAACAAACAGAACATGTCACGGTGTGTGTTCCGACAGGCACCACAAAGGACAATACACTCACGGAAACCAGGTCTAGTCTGGATCGATAAACAAACCCCTAAACCAAGCAGGGTTAAATGAGATCTGGGTCTGTCGCACCATGAAAATCGATCAGCACCTGTATTTTGAAATAAAAAAAAAATAAATAAAAAAAAATAAAAAACAAACAAAAAATATGCCATAAAAAGTTCTGTGCCTGAAGGTTTCAGCTACCGATAGAGGTGTGGGGAAACATTCTTACAAACTTTGCCAAAGCTGGCATTGGCCACTGATGACGGCTTCTACATCGACCGCTATAGACAGTGTCACAGACGAACTCAGTGTCATGACCACGAGTAAAAATGTGAGAAAAGAGTGTCATATTTACATATCACCATTATCATGTAACAATCGTGTCTTTTCTACGGTAATTACGATAACATCGTCATGTTACACTACAGTAATATCACTAATACGACTGTGTATAAGTGCCATTTAAAACCAATAAAAGTCGATCAGTGCAAAAGACGCACTGAATTTTAATAGAATATTATTTGAAATATAATTAAAATTAATTCCCGCCTGTAAAGAGTACAAGATATAAATACCAACAATTCACCGGATCTATCTGACAAGTTTAAACTTTTGACTGTTATTTTACATATAGAAGCTGATTAAAATTTAAGAAATACTGTTTTTTAAATGCGCATTTTCTCTTGTTTTAATGCACAAAATACGTTTATATTCTCTAATTAGAAAATTTAACAACAATTTAACAACAGTGTTCATGCTGTAAACTTCAAAAATTTTGTTTGTAAAATCTTATTCTTGCTGCCTGTTATATCGAAACATTGGCAATATTTTGTATCAGGTGTACAATGACCACAAAAACGATCTTTGCGATTGCCGTGATAACGATATATATGAGACTGTCTGGGTGTATGTAGTGCCCAGCTACCGTGTACAGGCCGGGTAGATGAGGTGATGTATGTAGTCCTCGGTTACCGTGTACAGGCCGGGTAGATGAGGTGATGTATGTAGTCCTCGGTTACCGTGTACAGGCCGGGTAGAGTACGTGGATGTATGTAGTCCTCAGCTACCGTGTATAGGCCGGGTAGATCACGTGGATGTATGTAGTCCTCGGTTACCGTGTACAGGCCGGATAGATCACGTGGATGTATGTAGTCGCCGACTACCGTGTGCATGCCGAGTAGAGTAGGTTATCACAGAGAACGGATCATTAACTGAACTGCTACAATCAACGCGACAAGTTTTAAAATAGCACTGTAAAGCACACAAAAAGATAACATAAAAACACACACAGGACAGAAAACATTTCACTTCTCATTTAAGAGCACTGGAACCAAAGCTTCCAGATGATATCCACACAACGAATCGCAGACGCTATACAAAATCACAACAAAACGCCAACAACGCTAACACTGATGTACACATTCTCGGGATAACGGTCTCATCCTGCACACCAACTATAACAGTTATCGTGTACCACACAAATCTCGCAGACAACAAGAACAGCGAAAAGCGTCTGACTCTATACCGTAGCATGTGGCAGCAAAAATGGCAGTACGGGGAATACAACACCAAAACCTACATTTTTAAAACATGAAGCTAAACAAAAAAGCCGTGAAATCTTCACTCTAGATACACATCCTCAATACGTGTGCATTTTAACATACACTCACCACAACGGTCTAGCGCTTTTCTCTGGCCGTAAAGAAAACCTGTTGAGGGAGAATTCGAGAAGGTAAAAATAAAGCAATTAAAACACAACCTGAAAACGTGCATAGAATACGTCACACGTTCTTTTACACCGTCCTTTTCCCAAAATTTACGTCAACGAAATATCTCGATATCTCGTTTTTCATTATGTAAAATATTTGCAAAAATCAACACAGACAACGGACCCAGCTATTTCCAGTCTCACATTTGGCACCATACACTTTTATATTTGAAGCCCCCTTTGCGGACAAGGTCAAGGTCGCAGGCTAGTCAGTCATGCCCGGCCATGGGTAGGTGACCGGCACGAAGCTCTCGTAATCGGTGTTGTACTGGTGCTTGCGCACGAACGCCACCTTGTCCTCGGGCTCCGGGTAGGTGGCGGCCATGTGGTGGCGGTACGAGTACTCGACGATGCTGGCGGCGATGATGGTGGACACCTCGCGGACGTCAGTCAATGGCGGGTAGACGCGGCCCTCGTCCAAATGATCTTGTGTTACTAGGTCCGCCAATGTCTGTAAACACGGGAAAACAAGACTGTCCATGGACACTGCCCCAGCTCGCGAATACCGATTCTGGATTTATGACATATAACTTTGACAGGTAACCATTTCAAGCCCGTGATGTTGGTACGGTAAGTTGAGATTTTAATCAAGAAACGGGTTTTTAGTCAATATTTCTGCAATTTTTGGCGAATTACGAAACAAGTAATAGTTAGGTAAGTACTCATGACTTATCAACCAACAGTTCAAGTCAATTACGGCTTTCCTAAAAAAAAGAGCTCGCATATATTCCCTCTATTTTTTGCGCGTCACGAACAAGTAATGGCTAAGTAGCATTAATGCCCGCCATCTTCAGTCAAAATTTCAAGAGGGTAAAGGCTATATACCTGGGGTCAGCCAGGATTTGAATAAGAAACTGGTTTTTCGTCTTTTCTTAATAATATCCAACAAAAGTAACAGCCAGGTAGGTACCACTATTCGCTTCCGTAAATAAAAATTGTAAGACAGTAAGACTATCTGCCTGTCATCAGTCAAGATTCAACTTAAAAATTTGGTTTTCTCGCCAATATTACCACCAGTATTCAGCGAATCAATACCAAATAATAATAACCAGATAGGAACCAAGATCCGCTATCGTTAACCCAAATTTGAAGTAACGCATTTTCTCTGGCGTTCAAATTTTCAAGAAAGTAAGGCCATATACCTGGTAGCAGTTAAGAACTGGTTTTTACCATTTATTCCAACAGTTTTCGACGAATCAACATAAAACGTAATAGCCAGGTAGGTACTTATGTCACCCTTCGTTAGTAAAAATTCTAAGACAGAAAGATTATAACCCTAGCGTTATTTGAGATTTTTAATAAGAAACGGGGTTTTTGTCAGTTAAGATTTCAACAAAAAACAAATTTTTAAAATTTGAGACGGTAAGATTAAATCCCTAGCATTGGTTAAGATTTTATTACGAATTTTTTTTTTTCGCCAATATTTCCGCCAATTTTTAGCGAAAAAGTAACAGCCATGTAAGTACTGATGACCGCTATCTTCAGCCAAAATTTTAAGACAGTAAGACCATTTTTCTGGCGTCAGCTAAGATTTTTATTGAAAATTTGTTTTTGTTTTGTTTTTTTTTTCTAATATTTTCGTCAATTTTTGAAACTACCAAAAAAAAAATAAATAAATAAATAACAGGGAACAATGTCCGCTGCCTTTATGTAAAATTTCAAGAGAGTAAGGCTATGATAGGTCTTACCTGGGAGGCTTTTAAAAACATGCCTTCCGTAACGTGATGGGCTCCCGCTACGATCGCGCCGAGGGCAATGCCGGGGAAGATGTAGGCATTGTTACCCTGACCCGGATAGAACGTCTTCCCGTTCACGTCCACCGGATCGAACGGGCTGCCACTTGCAAAGATGCAACGCCCCTCAGTTAATCTATTGATAGAGAAAATACGCAGAATTGCATCACCATATTCGCAAATCATTCAGCCCTGACAATTCATCCAAAATTACTTTTTTTTTTTTCAAATACTGATTTGCAGTTTATATCAAATGGGCATTTTTGCTTACATCGTTTAACAGAAATGTCCGTAAACATTGTGCCCAACTGCAAAAGCGAAGACACAACAAGGTGAAAGGAGAAACCGACCAATTTTGACAAAATTTACACTGGCCATAGTTTAGCCAATTTTGGCTAATACGCAAGAAAAAAAAAAACGAGCTGGAAGATGACCCAGGTATGGAGGGTTATCTAGGGAACATTCCTGCAAAAGTTCAAAAGAACTGGACCAGAAATACAGGAAGAGGAGCATTTTGAAGACTTTACACAAACACACACTCAACAACCCCCCCTCCACCCCCCCCCCCCCCCCGCCCCCCAAACTTATAACGGACAGCAGATTCCTCACAAGTGATGAATATAGCCCAGCGACGATAGTCTGCTGGTCTAAAAAAGAAACCAAGGCAAAATACTTGATGGAATTTTAAAAGATTCCCTGTGGTCTGAAATGCACTTACTTATAGGCTTGTTCCGCGGTACACTCGGACTTGCTTGTTGGATTGCTGAGCGCGAAAATGATTGGCCTCTCATTGAACGACCCCATGTCTTGGATAAACTGCGGTGTAAACGCCCCAGCCACAGCCGCAGCACCTTGATTAACATGGACATTATGCGTTGTAGAGAAATATCTCAGGAGCTCCTATCGCTTCTTGGCACGCAGCTCCCCTACCTCCCCCCTCCAACCCCACCCCTAAGAGCACAATATATGTTACAGTACCTTTACCTCACACTTATGCAGACACTTCTTTTTTAAACCTAAGATTCAAGAAACATATTTTCAAGGATGTCCAACGATTTCAGTTTCATAGCACGTAAAAAGTTTTGAGAATAACATGAAATAGATTCCCAGCTAAATTTTCCGATGACGTCCAGGACTCGTATCTTGAAACGTGCTTCAAGCTACCACATGTTTTTGGAAATTAAAAAGCCAAGGCATTTCCACTGCAAGGTAATCAGGAACTGCGCACCAATGGCAACGGACGGTTTGATCTCACGGCAGACCTCTTCCAGGCCGGTCATGTGCTTGTGCTCCTTGGCGTACACAGCCTTCTCCTCATTGATGCCACCGGTGGGCCGACCCTGTCACGGTCAAAGCAGTAAGCGTGGTTTATGTAGCATTTAAAACAGGGTTAAACATAGATAAATTTCCCTTCTGCCGCTCTGAAATAATCCATTCTAATTCAGCAGGAACTATCAAAGAAAGTACGTATTTCACTATCCAATCACTACATAAAATTAATGCCCACTACTTTTGCATTGTGTCAACTAATTTTACTATTGAACAACTTTATTTTAAGCTTCAAACTTTTTTCCTGTAGTTTTCAGACTTTTTTCGTCTTCTCCCGTTGCGTAACTGAAGTATTTTTTTTTTCAAATGCTAGCTGTTGCGTACAATGATAAAATCAAATAAGCGGGAGGACTGATCCGAAAAACCCTTCCGCAGACATAAGTACTGGTAACGCGAGCCTGGAAGGCGAGTGCGAACAGTGCGTAAGGCTATGGGAGCGTTTTTGGATCAGACGAAACGCGAGTGTATTTTAGAGACCACAAGAAAAAAATAAATAAATAAATAAATAAAATAAAATAAAATTAATTCCACCGTGAGTATTTTATATTTATTTCAGGATTACCAGTGCACATAGAAAGGAATCAGTAGCCAGAAAGGAAACAAACCCTTTCTTCGATCTGCGCACGGTTCGAACTCGCCTCTCAGGCTCGTGCTAGCAATGCCACAGGAGTGTTATTCGCACCAGCCCACCCGCTCATGTTTTTTATCATTATATCATCTCCTCCGAAAATTTTCAATTTTCTGATATCCTCAAAATCAATCGTTTGCTTATTTTTTTAATTATCTTGTCTTAATTTTAAATTATTTCACTTGAAAAGCACTTAAAAATATTTCAACCAAAGAAGGTTAAACGTAAACCAGACCACATAACAAGAATAAACATCAAACAAACCGCAACTGCTTTTTTCTTTCTTTTTTTTTTAGCACACGCTACTCACGATGGTTAATAAACCTCCTATATCATTCAACCATATCTTAGACGCCGCTTCCGTCAGCGTCAGTCCTTCCATCTCAACCATGGCTTTAGCTAGAAGGCTGGCTATGCCCATACCGGCCTGTTTTTGTCGCACAGACAATGATTAGTAAAGCGATAAGGTTCGAACTTTCACGATAACATATGCCAGGCACATGGTTTGTATAGGTTTTTTAATATAGAAGCATGCAGAGTTGTTACGACATGCAAATACAGCAGCAGGAATGACAGCAGGCCCTAAAACATCTGAGCACTGAGTGCATAGCGAGACTGTGAAAGAAAACCTGAAGGTAATTAACTGTGAAGCGACAGGGAGGAAATTCATGTACAAGTGTGATAAGCATGCACAGAGACTATAGATTTGCTGAGTTGACTGTTCGTGTGGCACAGTAAGCGCACGTCTCTAGGCACGCACCTCCCATGATCCCCCGCGTGGTGACATGGAAATCAGCTCTATGTGACGTTATTTTAAACGTGTGTGGCATAAGCTTGCAATATGATCTAGATGGGCTTGCTACAATAACGAAGGATGTGTCACAACGCAGAATTGGTGTTTACACCCAAGATTCAAATTAGAGCGGCAAGTGCGCACCATCAGTGTACCCAAACAATTATATGCAAACGCAATGTTTTACCAAATTTCAAAACACTATCATTTCAACAATTTTTGCATGAATCGGAATGAAGACACAACATTACACCCGTAATGACGTCATAGGCTGCATTCCTTCCTTCTACTCCCTGCAAAATTTGACAGAATCTTTTGATTTACCAAACAACAATCCGACCACATTTTAACTTTCTCCAATGTCCCGCGGCTGAGAAAACTGGCACGTAAGATATTTACGTAATGACGTCAGATAAATTCCTTACTTTCACCACACCTATTAAAAGTTGATACAGCTATCCCATTGACCCATAAAATACCCATACAACGTTTGTGTCGATTCGATTCTCAGTTATCGAGATATTTCGTAAACAAAATCCTTAAAATATACAGATATATATGTGATGACGTCACATACCGCACTCGTTCGTTCTGCTCGCAAACAAATTTGACAGGATCTTGCAGACCTACCAAGCAATAATACCACCAAGTTTGAACTTTCTCCCACCATAATATATCTCTATCCGCCCAGTTGACTTCTACTGTCGCCCAGTTGACTTTTTTCTGTCGCCCAGTTGGACATTTTTTGTCGCCCAGTTGACCCCAGAGGTGTCGCCCAGTTGACTTTTTTGTCGCCCAGTTGACTGTCGCCCAGTTGACCTGGCGCCCAGTTGGCCAGTTACCCTCTAACCTACAGTTTCGGAGACATAGCCCGGACACGCATTCGGACAGACGGACAAGCGCCCAACTATATCCCTCCGTTACACGGGATACAATTAAGTGTCTACAACACACACACGCAAACTACAACACACATAAGGTACAAAAACAAAATGTTTCCCCTCTACGGGGGAGGGAGAGGGGGGGACATAATCACACGGTGAACTGTCTATAATTGCTGTACATATGTAAAACCCTCCTCCAAAACAGCAAACACATTTAGACAGTCCGCTTTAAATAAAAT